>CM075023.1:13312757-13361978 GCA_037576675.1 Pangasius sanitwongsei
AGAAATAATCGCTGATTAATCGGAAACTGAATCTATAGATTAGTCGACTACTAAAATAATCGTTAGTTGCAGCCCTACATGAAAGCTACCGAGAGTGAAGGCTAACATGGGCTTCCTCCGAGACACGTGAAGCCACCACGTTTTCAAACTTCTGCTCATGCTGCATTACAGGGCAGCGTAACACACATGGAGGAAAGCGCTGTCTGCCCTCTTCTACATACATGAGCTCAGATGCCTGTGATTGGCTAGTATTGCTGTGATTGACAGGGGAGAGAGTATGGCACCCTGAGAACACACCCTTGGACTCCCGGCCATGGATGGCTGAGGCATCATCAGGATTCAAACTTGTGATCTCTTGATGATAGGTGTTGTACTCTCTTTGTGGTTGTCCACTATTTAAATCCTCCAGTGTTTTGTTTTGTTGTTTTTTTTTTAGTTAAAAAACTTTTCAAAAAAGCGACAACTTGACCGGTCCCCCTTTAACTATGGCTCTATAAAGTCGTTTAAATGCTGTCTAGTTGCACAGACATTCATCTTAATGATCTGTCCCTCATGAGAAACACGCATCCTCCTTGCTACTAAATACTGAAAAATAATTTTATCTAATAATAATAATAATAATAATACCAGATAGTTAGCTCGTACTAGCTAGGATTCTTTGGTAGTGTTCTTATGGCTACAAAGAAACAGCTTTGGCTGGAGCACAAAGATTCTTTTAGCTCTGGTGATAAGGGTTTAATTTGCCTTCACTGTAGCTTTTGATGTAGAAAATCGAAAGCGTTTGGGCTACTTGTGCGACTTGACTGTATGCAGCCACAGTCAAAGTGGGATGGCACATCACATACTGGTGAATGTCCCAAATATAAACATCTTATTTTTAGTTATACAGCAATGTTGCAGTATAATATCAGCAATAAATATTTTTGATTCAGTGTTCGATTCAATGTTTCTCTTGCTTGCTGCCCCCAACTTACAACCTGAACTGTCAGACGCTTGATGTCATGCTGTGCTTTTCAGAAAAGTTGAACTGTTTTCAACTTTGGAAGCAACCACATTCCGCCTGCCTTGTGGTCGCTTCCTGTAGGATTGCATGTAAAATTGTCAAACTGGTAGTTAAAAAAAAAAGTGAATTTTTTCAGGTTTTTTTTCTTCAAATGCTGATCAGTAGCACTTTGATCAAATAAATGTGTACTATCTTTGAAAACACACCAGGTTCTGGAACAAAAATTAGCCTGACACAAGATTTCGGAGTTCATTTAAAGTTTTTTATTGTAAAATTGAAAAAAGGAGAAAGAGAGAAAAAGCCCCAATAAGCCTTATTTATACATACATATTAATGTCAGAAATCAAGAATGAGAAAAGAAAAAATCTAGCAGTCATACATAAATATATAAATGAAAACAAAATGGAATAAAGTTCCTTCAAACAAACAAACAAATAATTAATTAAATAAATAAATAAATAAATAAATAAACCTTTTACATATTTAATTGTCAAAGCAGCAAGTTCAAGAGGGAGAGGGATGGGACAAAAGTTGTTTTTGTTTTTTTTTTTCTGTCCATCAGAACCTTGTCAAGAGGGCAGGCTATAATCTTTAAGCTCTGCCCCCACACTTAAAGCCCATCCTACTGCTTTCTGGCTGTGTTGTCAAGGCAACAGCCGAATCCTAACATTATATCACATAGGTAAACATCCCACACTTCCCTCCAAAGCATTTCATTAACATAGTTTGATAATAAGATTCGGTATTTAGCTTACATCTAGTACATTGTGCCAAGAAACCAAAAATTATAACACAATCTTTAACCCAACTGCATAAACCCAATCCCCCCCCCCCCCCCCAACCCTCCACCCCTCAGCTCCACGTATCACACAGAAAGCAACAGAGCTCTTAAAGGAGCTCTCAACCCACCCACTGTACCTGAAGAAAGATTCCTGTGCTAATAACATCCCCTACATACAGTATACTGATTTCTTCATGTTCGAGCCATCTCCCATCACACTGCATTCATTAGAATAACATCAACAAGAGTCTATAGCAGTGTATAAGTCTAACATATCAGTGTTTAAGTCTATATCATCCTACATTCCTACTTCACAAACCTCTCTCTTCTATACAACCATATTCTCAGTGTTGACTCTGGAGCTGTTCATTCATGAGCGAGACGAGATTCTGGCAGTAAATGAACTTTTAAAGATGACTCGAATAGAAAAGCTGAAGTGTTTCAAAACTGTGCGTGTACTGTTTTAGCGCTGCACGTGTGGTCCGAGTCGAGACGAGATCGAAGCCCTAATGTGGATTAATTTAGACAGTAACAGCGTATTAAAACCACAGGAAATGAAATCATCCTCACTATCTCACATAGAGTGAAATATCCCTGGCAAGAATGTCTAAGATTGTAGTAGTGGTTTTAAAGGAAAATCTCATTGTCCAAATTTTTCTGAATGTTTGACAGCACTTCCTTTTGTGAAAAAAATGCTTCCAATGTATGATATGGTGCAAAAATGGCCTCCGACAGGTTTGTACAGCCGGCGAACATAAATACAGTTCAACTTATGTGAATAGAAACATTTTTAATGTATACACTGACCGTTAACAATGATGGTATTAACAATGTAGGTGATTGTAAATAGGTGAAATACTGTAGGTGACTGTACTATAAAATATAAATTAAATTTTTACCTAACTACTATTTCCAAAAGCAAACGTCTACTTTTATATTTAAATTTCTCCAAACACTGTTATTATGCCTTTCCTTCAGGCACATTCTCATAAAGTTGGCTAAGTAAGGTATAAAACACAACAGGGTGTGACGTTATAGGAAAATAATCACCGGTGTATTGTGGCCTGACACATATCCCTAAGTGTTTTATTTCTCTTATACCACATCAATTTGCCAAAGATTACCATTTTTATTTGAATCCGTTTTTATTTTATTTTTATATTATCCATTTACAGTTACATTTAATGTTATGGACTGTCTATGAAAATTTTTTTATTCCTATTTTGTCCATTATACAACACAAAAATATTTCAAGCCCATTGATGAAATAACACTTCAACTTTATATTTTGAAATTCTTTTTTTTTCTAAACTTCTTTTAATTAGAATTGAACATGCTGCATCACCGAATTTGAGTTTCTAAAAGCAATTCTGATCTGATCTACCAGATTTTATGCGCCATGGAAAACACATTTTTGCACCATATTTAACCATAGAAATGTGCAATCATTTTAAAACATTAATAAAAGCATACATTTGGAGTTTCCTTTTTTAAACACACAGCTTGCTTGTCACTGTGAGTGCTCTACGCAGCAATATGTTCACATGACCTCTCGATACTCTAAATAAAGTGGTTAATTTATAATAACTGCCTCGGATCATTTGCAATGCCATAATTTATACACGCAGATTAAAGTGAGAGCAACTCAAAAAGCTTTTCCATATTGAACTGTTTGCGCAAACGCTAGTATGTGCTGTTCCTGATCTTCTCGTTTAGCTCACATTATGTTATCTTTATTTTTATTCTTGGAGGTATTGGTTGAAAACAGAAATAAGACAGAAACAAACAAAAAGTGCAACACTGCATTTAAAAATTTTCTTTTACTAAAAATGCGTCTCTACGTGTCTAGCTAAATGCATGCACAGAGTGTTCGTCAGGCAGGGCAAGCTATGAAAGAAGGAAAAAAAGTTTTGGTAATAAATAGAAGTATAAATGAAGTGATTTTTTAATATTTTTTTTGTACAGTGAGCTTGTTTGTCTGGCCGACAGGATATAATACATCTCTCACTGCCAAACGGCTGTGCAGCAATGCCACGAGCCCTGGAATGTTCTGTTGTGTGACAGTTACATCAGTGTTACACCATCCGGCTGCCAGACGTTACAGAATGAGACAAAGGGTGCACTTGATTTCATGCCCTGAAGAGTGCCCACATTGCCCCGGTTGGGGGAGGGTGAGTGGTCTATGTCTGCCCCGTTGCTTTATTTGAGACATGTCCTTCCACCTAAACACACACACATGTATATATACATACATGTATATATACATACATATATATATATATATATATATGTGCGTGTGTGTGTGTGTGTGTGTGTATGTATGTATATATATATATATATATATATATATATATATATATATATATAATGAACAGATGATACAATTGCATATAGGAGGTGCACTATTCATGGGACTTGTTGGGATGCAACAAAAAATTTTCATGCGCGGTTCGATGTGAAACTCGTGTGACAAAGTAAGATGAACATGTAGCAATGTTAATGAAAGTGCGACGATTCACAATGCATTTACGGCATCCATAGTAACGGCCTTTAAACTTTGTTTAAATTTTGGGAAATGGTACCAAATCAATTTGTTCGAAAAAAGGTACAAACTAACATAATAACTGTGTAAGTGGGATTAAAAAAAACAAAACAAAACAAACAAAAAAAAACAGTCTCGTGGAAAACTCTGGTTGGATTATGAACTGGAGTGATGTAGCCGAGGTTGAAGAACTGTCAGAGTCAGAATTCACAGAGCATGCTGACAGAGCTGGCATTTCTACCTCAGGTTTTTTTTCCCCAATGATTTACTTTTTTGATATTTAATAAAAATCAAAACAAACAAACAACCAAACGAAAAACAAAGCTAAACCCCTTCTGGATTAGGCCATGCTCACATATACATATAGTGTCATTGCGTTACATCCCTAGTATATATATGTGTGTGTGTGTGTGTGTGTGTGTGTGTGTTTGTGTATGTGATAGCTGACCATATTGTCGCAAAGAATCTCAGATTTTGGATCTTTCAGTTGGCACATAGCTAGAATAATCCTAGGATAAAAGGGCAAAGCCAATGGCAGTTTAAACTAAGCAACTGTAGCTGTGAACTGTAAGGAGAGCTGTTTACAGTAAATGGAGAGAATTTTTGTCTGTGGTTTTATCTGCTGCCTAACAGGAAATGGCAATGTGTATCTTCCATAATTACTGTACGTCATTACATCATATCATTTTTTCAGCATTCTGACGTACAAGCTGTTACTTGGTCCCTTATCACTAGGTCTCACAAATAGAATAATCCAAGGGCAGTGAGAGATTTTTTGTTTGAGTGTATTGTCTGTTACAGTCTCGTGTTGGGTTTCAACCCAAGACAACGACGCAGTATCAAAGTCGAAATTCTGATATGGCCTTAACTTAAAACATGCCTCAAATGCAATAAGGAATGTGCTAGTAAAATACAACTGAGTCACTGAAGAAGTGTTTAGCAGCAGCCACACCTCATCCTATATCTACTGCAATGTACTGATCATTCCCCTTAATTCTCGTTATTACTTTATGATAATGTACTTGTAGCAGATGTCTAGAGCTCTAAAAAAGATTCACGTTATCTCAAAAAGCAGATTTTTAAAATAGCATCTACCACCTTCTATTTTCTATTTCAGTGTTAGTACAGTAGAAATTCTACATGCAAGATTCGAACTGAGTTAACATTTACAAGAAGGTGACGTCGCAGTAGCGTAAGCTGGCGTCGTGACTGAGAGTAGCCAACTTTTTTTTTTTTTTTTTTGGCACGGCTAAGAAGATGTTAAAGATGTTAAAGGTATAGTCAGCAGTTTTGGCAGAAATTAGCTGTTTTGAAACTCCAAACCAGTACAGCTCCTTTATACAGCCACACCCCCTACAACACATGCCTAAAAAAGGCTAGTAAGAGAGGCGGGGCTTTCTGAATTGACAGGGAAGTTGATTGGTTGGATGTTGGATGTGGTCCACATTATTAATGTTTCTCTCCTTTTTGTAGAGCACTGGAAAGCCTGGGAAGTTTTTTTTTTTTGACAGCTGCCTGAATGGTGGCTTGCCAAATATTACAACTTAATAATCAACTATAGTGATCCGATGTTTAAGTTTACCTGCTGTAATGAATTTCTTTGATTTCCTACAAATGGATTTGAAAGAAACCTGACAACTGGTGGTAGAATGGTAGAAAGGCCCATGTGGTAAACAAGTTCCTTTGAAAATAAACACTTTAAACAAGAGTAGCTTTTGTACTGCATGTCCACTAGTATATTTGGTCATGTGATAACTTACATAGCATTACACTGCTGGATTTACACATCCTGTTCCGATTCATTCTTCAATAGAATAAGATTTCAAAGCAAATGTGCCCAAAACTTGCTCAATTTCTTTAGCATTTGACTAGAGTTGTTATGTGGACTGCTGCATATCTGATATTTATAATATGCTGCCTAACTAACTGTTTAGAGGCAGAAAGAGCAATGTAATAAATAAGCAATGTTAATTTATGGACTGCCTTTACAAAAGCATATTTTAGTCTAGTGTAAATAAGGCCTAGTCCACTCTTTGAAAACTGTCCTCCAAAGTGGATAAATCTAAAAATGGAGTTTTCGTGTTTTAGTGTGGATCAGGTGTTTGATGAGTGTTTGTCATGTGATCTCTACAAGTCCAAGATGGCTGAACCCACTGCGATGCAATTTTCTCTAGTTGCGGTGTTTTTTTAATTGCATGCTTGTCTGCTTTGTTTAGTATACAAGCGATACTGTGATGTACAAGAAAGCTTGTTTTATATTCCTGGTTTCGAAACGTGAAAATGGCAGACATGACATAAAGGTGTGTGAATACACAGCATACTGTTTTCCATCATTTGTGCATTTTATTATGGGTGGGAAGCTTTTAGGAAATGGACTACTGTTCTGAAATAGAACTGTGAATTACACTGTTAATTCACATTCATTTAAATAAGGCATGAATATAGAACAGAATAATGATGGGAGTTAGACACTTGGGCTTATTGTTTTTCTTTCTGTTCTTTGAGTCATATGCCTTTTTACAGTGGTGCTTTTTACAGGTTGCTGCATTAGCTTTAGGGAAGATATGGCAAAGAGATGCTAAATTTAAATTTAGATTTGTAAATTTGAATCACTGAAAGATGCTGAATCACTGAAACATATCTTGACACTTGGCAAATAGAATTATTATCTGCCTATAACTGAAATCACAATTCCATTAAAATGTTTTGTTCAATATTTAAAATATTGAATAATGAATATTCCGTCCAATAATGAGGTGTGGCTGTGAATGAAAAAGGAGAACGAACCCCTCATGTCAACACATGTCCAATTCTATATCAATAACCATCACCGTAGCTTTGCTCCTTTAACCTGGAACCTAGTTTATTCACAACGAAACAGAACCCCCCTGATTTTTTTTTTTTTTTTTACATACACTATACACCCTGAAGTATTTTTCTCTAACTCTTAATTGTAATATTTTACGCAATATCCTGTATCATAAGATAATCAGTGATAATATTGAACGTTACTATAGATAGAGATTAAAAAGATTTGGTCCTCTGGACCCCAAAGGGGCCATGGGTGAGAGAGAGAGAGAAAAAGAGAGAGAGAGAAAGAAAGAGGGATCAAAAGAGAGGAAAGGAAAGCGAGAGAAAGATTTGCAACGATACTGCTTCTGTGGAACCTCTAATGAGCCATATACAAGAGCTCTGCAGAAAAAAAGAGAGAAAGAGATACAGAGAGAATTCTCACATCCGTCCAAATGACGAAATGTTTCTTCTTCTTTTTTTTTTTTTTTTTTTAACCTTGGAGATTAAACCCTCATTAGTCCATAGAAGTAAAAGCCACAGGTGTCTCTCAATTCCTTGTGAAAACTGTGGCTTCTTCAGCATCAATCCAAAATCTGTCTTTCAAACGGTGTTCTCTCTGTTTTTTTTTTTTTTTCCAAGGAAAAGTTTTTTTTTTTTTTTTTTTTTTTTTGTCCTGTTTGGCTTTCTCATTGCTGGCTTCAGTCCTCTTGATACTGACGTTCCCTGTCATGTTGTTCCCTAAACTTCTCATCGCCGTGGTGTTGCACACAAAGTCAAATCTGATATGTTTTTTTTTTCTCCTTAAAATAAAAATCATGTACTTATTTGTAAGCTGCATTTATTTGATTCTCTTTTTTTCTTTTTTTCTTGTTGGTCACTTTTCCATGTTGGTTTTGCAAGTAAAGTTTTCCATCTGTTACAGATGTCAAGACTGTTCAAAACCTGCAAGAGAAAGACAGGATGTCAGAGTTAGACTCAGGAGGAAGAGACAAGCATGGAGAAATGTCTCTGCCTGACAGCTTGATGTCTGAACAGGGAAGCCTGTATATATCAGGGAAACTGGATCTAGAAAATGATCAGATGAGGTTGGGTCCATATGTCTGTCTTTACTTTACACCGTAACAAGTTCACTCAAATCTAAATTTCTAAGCTTGAACACAAGCTTTCTGGCCTATGTACAATCAAATGCTAAATTCTGTCATGGTCTCTTATGGCCTTAAATTAAAACATACCTAAAAGTGCATAACTTCAAAACTAAAACCATGGAACCTAATGGTCTACACTAAAATAAACTCCATTTTTTTTCTCTAAAAGTACAGCCCAGGTCTTCCTATCTATTTGAGATGATGTATACCAAATCCCTAGACATTATCAATGGAAGCCAACAGAAAAAATAATACTTCACAACACTTTTCGGACAGCAGCATGGGAGATATGTAGCAAATGAAACATGCTGTTATAGTAAAATAATCAGCAGTAAGGAATAATAATCACTTTACCACCACCAACACCTACACTGTTTATTAATTTAAAAGGTATGTCAGAGTTTTTATCCATTTATAGTTGTGGAATGTCTCCAAAACAAGTTATTGTTTAAGTTATAGCAGCTCAAAACAGTCCTCTGTCCAGAACGTGCTGACACTGGAGACTCCTTCCTTAACATTTACTAGCAGTACACTGGCAATACGTCCTGCTTGGTAGAATGGAAATCGACTTATCAGACATTTTCAATCAGTATAAACAAATGAATTATGTTATCGCCGCAAGTCTGTTATAAGTTTAGTCAGGACACTGTTGGGTTTCAGTGCATAGAGTATCATGACTCTGTGTTTAACTGCTGGTGAGCAGGGCAATGGGAAAGGGGAGGGGTGTGAGCCCCTTGCTGGGCAAACAATTCACACCTCTTCACAATAACATTGGTACAGAGATAAAACGGACAGCACAGCTGAAGCTTTTTCGATAGTAAACCACCGTATACAACTGCCACACTAAAATTATAGCATTTAAATCTAGTAGGCTAGGTAAAAAGAAATACTTATGAAAGACTGTAAATTCTTCAAGTGCTGAGTGTCTACTTTCATAGGAGCCATTTACCATGAATGTGGAGTGTAACATCACAAGTAAATTCAATGGTGAACACGGACACTCCCAAAACAGGCAGAAACTCCATTCCCACAACCTTTAATGACCCCTTACACACACACACACACACACACAAACCATTCCTCAACAAATTATCATTTCAACCCAAGTTTTACCAAATTTTTCTGAGTATACAGACTTATTTATATACCAAAGAACCATTTATACTCCAGATTATGAGCAAAGTGCACATTTCAAGGGTTGTATGAAAAACAGTAAGAAATATCTGACACCTAAATCCATAAGAAAAACTTGAATCTGGTCAACATTTCAACTACGCTAGCCTCTTAGCCAGGGCTCCTTTGTAATCCCGGTGAAATTTGTTTGGTAAAAATCAAGGTAAATATGGTAGACTAACTATGATTTAGATCGAGATCGTGACTCTCACGTGCTCCTTGACTTATATTTGTACAAAGAAATACAACAGCTAAGAAGAAAATCTGACATGCAGTGCCAGTAGCTTGCTAGCACATCTTTACACTTTTCTAGAACTAACATTTTTTAATATTTTTACATTATTCATTTTTTTCATGAGTGTAAAATTAGTCTGTCCATTACATCCAGGATTGCCAGCATATCTGAGAACTCTGAGTTTTCACATTCGAGGATTCGTGCTGGGGAAAAGCTGGAATATGAGAAACATTTCAACTAACATTTAATTCGTTTTGGTGCAATGGATTTAAACCAGCCACAATCTAGTGATGGACATGAGGACACCATGGGACTGTTACTTTAGCTCTTGTTTGAATTTCAACATACTACTGTATCTCAAAACGGAGGCTTGCACTCTTCAGGGTTTATGTCCACGCCATGCTCTTAAATGAGAGCTGTAAGGAAACGCTGAAGGTTGAAATGTTTATAGGAGATACAGGAAGTTTAACCCTTTCATGCACAATGTCCAGACTTATGGACAGTCAATTTAAGGCTGTTTTGGAAAAATATAAATAGTAAATCACCTCTAAATCATTGGAGACCATCACTGCAATTTATCATGAATCATTATTCTGATTTCTGATCTGATCTGTCAATCTCAATGCAGCATGTGTCTCTGGCATACCTTTACAAACTTTCGACACAAAATTAAAAATTAAGTGGAAAAAAAATAATTTGTGCCAGACTCAAGTGAATATCTGAGATTTTTTTTAAACAGTAATTTAATATCCATTTACTTTTTAATTCAAATAAAATTTATTTAAAAAAAAAAATCATATGCAATTACAAGTAATAAAAAAAGAATATGGATATGTTTTTAAATAATTTAGGCAGGAAAGGGTTAAACATCACACCCATTACACTGCAGCGTAATGGCTTGTAAACATCTTTTTAGGAAGTAACGATCGAACTATAGCTAAATTCCATAAAGACTCACTTGTGGATGAATTCATTATCCTGCTGATTCGTTTCATGACAACCTTGTGGTTTGCATCTTATGTCTGTCAATCATCCTATGCTCTGACACGCCTACTTCACAGTAGGTGAAAACATTTTTTGAAGCATTTAACCGTGATTAAATTGTTATTTCTTAAATCTACTCTTGGAAAATTATTTATTCTCAGCTGAAACCATGCTGATATGGCTGAACGCCTTGAGGTTATTCAGCGGCATTCCTACCTGTGCTGTCAGCTGCGTGTGTGTGTGTGTGTACGCGAGTGTCCTGGGCGAGGGTCAGTAGGGGCGGCTGGCATCCTTTGGCCTTTTGAGCTGCACTTTCAAGCGCTTCATGCCGATCTGGAAGCCGTTCATGGCCTGGATGGCTGCCTGGGCACTGCCAGGGTTATCGAAGCTCACAAAGCCTGCACCAAACACAAACACATAGCAGGACGAATAATTCCTAAAAATGTATTTATAACGCAAGCATTCTGAGCCTATAATAAGAAGATCTGCCATAAGGTGAAGTTTCAACATCCCTGCTGCTGGCCAAATGACTTGAAACTAAAAAAAGCAGAGAGGAATGAAGTAATTTACCTTTCAATTAATATTTATACTTTTAAACTTTAGATTATTTATTTCTTTTGCTATTTCCCTTATTTAATATAGGCAACTCTGAGGAGCTACTCTAGCAGGATTCAGTCACTTCAATAGTATTTATACAGGGCCGATTACATTATGTTGTTGCAAAGCAGCTTTACAGAAATCCGACTCCAGACCCCTGATGAGCAGCTGAGGGCAACAGAGGAAAGCAAAATACCCATAAGAGCTCATAAAGCAAAACTGTAAGAGTAGTGGAGTAGACTATAATCCTTTCTTTTCTTTTTAAAGAATTATAAACACAGGATTAAAACTGAAAGGATTTGGGGTACGACTGGCATGTTGGATATATCAAGAATGGCAGGTAAAAAGTTCAATATGAGCATGAAGCAGGTTTAAATTGTTTAAAAAAAAAAAAAAAAAGAGTTTAGGAGTTCATGCGAGGGTTGGCAGTTCATAATGCTGGTTAGAAATCATAACAATAAGAACCTAAAGAGGGATGTGGCAGTAATGTATTCGTTAAAATCTCTGAAGGCTTGAGCAGGGGTGTAGCTAGAATATGTCAAATGGGGTTTGAGGCATGCAAAAGCTATTTCATAACACAAACATGGCAACACTACATTATAACAACAAACCCCAATCCCAAATATATCACGTTTTCAGTATAAACCCCACTAATCACACACCACAAGTAAAAAATATTCTAACTATAAGTAACTTTGTCAGTTTAGACATCACTCATTCTACGTGCTTCCACCACACTTCCCATTTAATTTGTATTTTTTTTATTTTTGTGATTAACATATAATCTTAACATGTGATGATTCTGATATTATGGTCTAGGTTCACTATTTCCCATTACCCACAATGCCATTTGACATCCTAATGGTGGTGGAGTGGCTAATAGTGGAGGAGTGGTATTTCGTTTCATCTCTACCTAAAGAGTGCAATGCAGCAGCACTTTAGTGCTTTAGTCTGTCCAGTTGTCTCACCTCGTCATCTGTACACTCTGCTCAAACAGCTTCCAAAGCTTCAACTTTCAAGCTAATATTGCCATCAATGCCATCTAGTAGATTGCTAACTATCTGAGCCAAGTCTCTGCCGCAACTCTGTATAGCCGAATTGCATTCTGGAAGTTTGAGTCCAAAATGTGCTGCCTCCGCTACTTCTCTCTTGGATTTCTCATTAATATAACATGGAAAATAGTGAGTAAGAAAAGAAGCTCTTCTGTTTTTAGGAGGTAACAGTGAAACTGTTATCCCTTAGGGGTGAGATTATTGAAATTTTTTTCTCATATTAAACATCACTGTAACTGAGCTATCAATAACAAGGTCCCCATGTGCCATCAGTGCGGCAACCACTAACTTCTCACATTAATAACGAAATTACAGAACCAACCGACCAATTAGCACCAGAAACATTAAGCACATCACAACTATTTCAAACTTTAGTGACCGTGAGTCAGACATTTTATTTCTGCAGCAAACCTAGCTTTTGGAAATAATTTTGATGATTTTTGCCAAGTCTAGGATTGAAATTTAAATTGTGATTAAAGCAGCAAAGTTAGATGAGAACTGCAGTTCCATTGAAAGCATTGACAAGCCTTTTCCTAACCTCTAACCGACTCCATCCCCTTAATTTCAGGTTCAGAAATGTAAACAGAAGTATCCATAAAGTTACACAATTGCGGTAGGTCTAGAAACGCTTTTAAACATTACAAACCACAACTTTAAATGGTGCAAAAATGATTTCTATGTATTTCTATATACTTTCCAATAAGAGAAAAACATACAATGACAGAAAACATTTTTTTTTTTATAACTTGACCATATATTTTAAAGTGGCATTCGATTATGGCCCTAGTTTTTCCTAATGTGCTCCTGTGCTTGCCTCTGCTGCCTCTTTTCATCATAGCCAGAGAGTGATTAGCACATATGGTGAGGCTCCTTGGTAAGTCAATGAGATCTGAGCTCATATGAGAGCATCTAAGCAAGAAATAAAATCCTGTCAACCCAGAGAGCAACCTGTGTTAGTTTATCTGAGTGAGGAAGACCGAGTGGGCGAATTAACATCCAAACATGCTTTCTGATGTACGACCGTATTACACAAAGCCTTATGAATATGAATAAATGTGAGAGAGAGAAGCCTTCATTAGCTTCATTGTGAGAGTGTGTGTGTGCCCAGTACAGCACCAGAGCCCCAGACCACTCTGTCTTTCTCACACACATAACCAGTCACATAGCTCACTCGGAGCTCGGAGCTATTTCAGAAATGCTTTTCCCAAAAACAGCACTTGCCAAAAAATGCCCCATTTCCCAAAAAGCTTCCTGATCAATGCGAAATCGCTCTCTGTGAACTCTCGGACAGATGGAACCAGAGCAGTGGTCTTATAAGAGAGGGCCCATGAAAATGGATTCGAACACACTGGAGTTTGTGTGTGTGTTTTTTGTGTGTGTGCATGCACTGAATTAGTGAAACTGGAATGTTGATTTGAAATGAAAACAGTCTGGTCGTGGGGAGTGAAGGGGCGTTGTCCCACTCTTGCACTGTCTAATTAGCTATTTTATCACCTCAGCGCTGCTCCCTTACACCTTGTGTTGCCAGATTAAGTGAGATTCCACACAGCTAGGCTATTTTTACTCACCTTGAACAGGGAAGAATTTGTTTTGTTGCTAGATATTAAAATGTTGCATGTCAATTAAAATGTGATTTGGACAGAAATTAAAGCCTCCAATCTGGCAACCATATAGACACCAGGGTCACCATCACTCACGATATCCAATGACTCTGTATATGTGTGTGTGTGTGTGTGTGTGAGCTGAACCTCACCAAAACACTTGCTCTGGTTGGTAGCTCGGTCCATAAACACTTTGGAGGAGATGACGGAGCCAAAAGGCAGAAACATCTGCATCAGTTCGTTATCACCAAACTCCTGTGGCAGGTGGTAGATGAAGAGATTGCAGCCCTCTGGACCTGAAACACACACACACACAATAGTAATATGAATATTGGTAGTAGTAGTACAGGCAGTATTAGTACTAGTAGTAATAATATGAATATTAGTATTAGTAATAGTAGTACTACAGGCAGTATTAGTATTAGTAGTAGTAGTAATCATCTCCTCACCTTCTCTCTGCTGTTGCTGCTGCTGAATGACCTGAGGTGGCTGTGGCAGTGTCTGGCCTATAGGGGTCAGTGTGGTGGTGGGGTAAATGGCTACAAACACACACAAGGGATGAAGGGGACAGAGGGAGGAGAAACAGAATGACATGAAAGCAGACTGACCTTTATCTTCTAATGAGAGATTGACAGACTCACAATACAGCACATTAATCATATTTCAACCTGAGAGCAGATGACAGTTCACTACCGCAGTGATAGCTCTAATTTACTGGCAGGTATTATTATTCCACACAACGACATCATTTCCTTTCATGTGGCATAACAGAGACAGATATGCAACCTTACATTTTAATCAAGGCACACACACCTTCAGACTTTGACGTTTAATTCAATAATCAACGCTGATTTTAGCATCTATATATCATCCATCCGTCCATACATACATACATACATACATACATACAAACATATATACATACAGTATGTACATCCATCCATCCATACATACATAGAAACATACATACATATAGTGCATACATACATACATACATACATACATATCTGTCCATATCCATCCATCCATCCATCTTTCCCTCTCTCTCTCTCTCCATCACATATCCATCCACCCAGCCATCCATTTTCATACTTTTTTCACTAGAAAATATGACACCACATCTGCAGGACAATATTTATTAAAAGACCTCTTGTATATACAGTGTGTGTGTGTGTGGTGTGTGTGTGTGAATATACCTGTGTATTGTTGGACGCCGGTGAAAGCCTGCTGAAGTGTGTCGGCGGCAGTGGGGCTCTGGGTGGAGTACGGTGGCAGGCCGTTGGCGTAGACCGCCTCCACCGGATGTCCATTGGGCTGCGGTGGGATGCCAGTGAAGCCATTAACGATGGGGGTCACTATGCTGGGCACGGCCGAGGATGCCAGGTTAGCAGGGGGAGAACTCAGTCCTATAGAGAGAGACACTAAAGTCAGATTGGTGCAAAAAAAAAGTCAACTGATCTAATACTCGCGTCAGAACTAGTGTGAAAAACTGCGTCGTCTTTTACATGTATTCATTTGGCCGACATTTTTAATCAGAAGGAAATGCGAGGAAGCAAACAGAGAGATATCTCTCACACACTCACATAGACAGAGTTGAACAAGATGTCTGCTAGCAGTTCTACAAATTCTACTCATATAGCATTCAGACATGATTTGGGATTTGGTGATTCTGAAAGCCATAGCATATGATTTATAGCATTTTCATCCCCATTATAGCATTTAGTAAGTCCTTGTGCTCTGTGGATGGGGGCGGAGTCATCCAGGAAGAGACCACGCCCATCAGGATAAAAATGTGTCATTGTAAGATAAAGGTGATCAGTCAAAAGAATTGTGTATTGATTTGCAGTAAAAGTGGACACAAACCACGCTAGCCAAATGCTACAGCATAATAGAGAATGGACAAATACTAGTGGGCCCAGTGTATGTGCAACCACACACACACACACACACACACACACATCGGAAGGCAGTGGTGACAGAGGAATTGTCTCCTGCAGAACTCTGAAATGATGAAAAGGTGATGCAATTTTCAGGGCAGCAGCACAATGTCACACTACTGAGTGAGGGGGTAGAGAAGGAGGAGGGGGGAGAGAGAGAGAGAGAGAGAGTGCATGGGACAGATAGATAGAGAGAAAGAGAGAGCATGAGAATGAGAGTGAAAGAGAGGGAGATAGAGCAAGAGATTTATATAGTCAGAAAGAGAGATAGGAAGCATGAGAAAGAGAGAATGAGAGAGAGAGAGAAAGAAAGAGCAAAAGAGAGTGAGAGAGAAATAGCATGAGACAAATAGAGAGAGAGACAGAGCATGAGAAATTTAAAGAGACTGAGAAAGAGTCAAAGAGAGTGAGAGAGAAAGAGCACAAAACACACAGATAGAGAGAAAGAAAGACAGAAAAAATGAGAAATATAAAGAGAGTGAGAAAAAGAAAGGAAAAGAATGAGACTGAAAGCATGAGAAATATAGAGATTTAGAAAGGGGGAGAAACATGGAGTGAGAGAGAAAGAGTATGAGAAAGAAAAAGAGCAAGATGGAAAGAGCCTGAGAAAGATAGAGTGAGAAAGAGAATGAGAGACAAAGAGCATGAGAAGGATACAGTGAGAGACAGCATGCGAAAGATAGTGAGAAAGAGAGTGAGAGACAAAGCCAATGAAAAGGATACAGTAAGAGAGAGACAGCATGCGAAAGATGGAGAGTGAGAAAGCGAGTGATAGAGAGAAAGCGAGTGAGAGACGAAGACCATGAGAAAGAGTGTTTCCCAGGCTGCCACGTACACATGGTTTATATAAGGGTCATGTATCAGGCAGTCGCAGTGAAAATAATAGAAACTTCTTTAACTTATACTGCAGTTAACTAAATTAGCTATCATCAGAAGATCATGAAGAAGGAGAGATTGTGAAGCATTCGCATCTATCTGGGGTGGAAAAACAGAAAAAGCAAAAAAGCAGAAACACCAGTAAGAAATTCATGCTAATTAATTGGGTTTAGTCAGTTTGTCCTCTTTCTTGTTTCCGTTTGCTGGAGTAGTTGAAATGGAAGACTTTAGTGGCTAACTAGCTAGCTACCCAGTATCTGGAATAAGAAGTGCTAGTTGCTAGCTCATTACTATTAGCTATTACTATTAACATTAGCCTGTTTTTATAGAAAATCACCGCTCAGGTGGTCGAAATGTAAATCCCCTACAGTTCATTTCAGATAGCAACTATAGCAACTCAGACAATCGCAACCAATGAAGAAATGGATTTTTCCAGATTTCAAACCTTTCACTATGCTAAGCAGCCTAATGGTCTAATGTTCTTTTTTTTCAGGTGCTATAATCAGGAATTATTTAGGGGCTTCATCAACGTTAGAACCAACAGAATGTGATGCAGGTACATTTTTTAATAATATGATTTGTGTGCCTGGGCGGCCCCTGAGTAAGTTCTCACTTAAGGCCCACAAATGTTCAGAATGGTCCTGACCAACATCATCACATACTGCTATCTACTACTAATCTCCTGCATTCAGTACCATGTAGATCACTTTATCATTTACACCACTGGAGTCAGCATGCACTTTCTGCGAGCTGAGATAAGAAATCTCACCATCGCATATCCAGATCCTATCTGTGTCACAGTAAAAGAGAAGCTGTATCTTTGGAACCATGTTTTGTCAGATCAAGGCTTTGTAAAAGTAGATCAGAATGTGGTTGTTTAGTCACTAGCAGAGATGTGCCCTCTAGTCAGGTTTGGGTTGTAGCATACTCTATGCTAAAATGTAGCAGAATCCCAAATACATAGTGGAGGCGTGAACATGGTGTGACTACCTGATATGATAATTTTAGCATGGCCACAATTTCAGGAAACTCTCATTAATTTGAGATTTGAATTGTATTCAGTCCATGATACTTTTTAGAAAGGCAGTATTCATTATAGAGTTTATGCATAATTTATAATTTTTTTCAGAAAAATCCTCTTTACAACATCTTTCCACTAACAGAACACACACAATCTTTCAAAGAAACTATTTTAAAATCAGCCCACACACATATACTGTTCAGGGTAAGCAGCAGATGGTCCACAAACGCAACAATGGCAGGCGTTGACGCCTTTAGGATGGAAATGCAGAACCATTTTTCCATTTAGAAGTCAAACGAAAAACTACTGTGCATTACCAGTTGTGTCTGCTAGCAGTAAAAATTTGTCTGTTTATTACTGTTAAAGCAGGTAAGGATACAGCAGAGAGATTTCAATTGAAAATTATTATCATCCTCATGGTCAACTGCAAGAAAGGGTCTGCTAATGAAGTCGAGCTGGTTCATGTTTTAAAAAAAAAAAGAGTCGCTGAACTACTGTTCTGCTACAGTATTTTTTGAGTGCTTGGTTCAGTCCAATGAAATTAAGGAATTAGGAGAAAGCTGCTGTGGCCCAGTTTACTACTACAGTATACAGTACACCAATCAGCCATAACATTAGAACCACTGACAGGTGAAGTGAATAACGTTGATTATCTCATTATAATGGCATCTGTCAAGGAGTGGGATATATTAGGCAGCAAGTGAACAGTCAGTTCTCAAAGTTGATGTGTTGGAAGCAGGAAAAAGGAAAAAAGACTTTGACAAGGGCCAAATTGTCATGGCTAGAGGACTTGGTCAGAGCATCTCCAAAACAGCAGGTCTTGTGGGGTGTTCCTGGTATGCAGTGGTTAGTACCTACCAAAAGTGGTCCAAGGTAGGACAACCGGTGAACTGGCGACAGGGTGATGGGGGCCCAAGGCTCACTGATGCATGTAGGGAGTGAAGACTAGCCCAGTGGCCACTTTCAGCAGGATAATGCGCCCTGTCACACTTCAAAAATTGTTCAGGAATGGTTTGAGGAACATGACAAACAATTCAAAGTGTTGACTTGGCCTCCAAATTCCCCAGATCTCAATCCGATTGAGCATTTGTGGGATGTGCTGGATAAACAAGCCCGATCCATGGATTTAACTTACAGGACTTAAAGGATCTGCTGCTAACGTCTTGGTGCCAGATACCACAGCACACCTTCAGAGGTCTTGTGGAGTCCATGCCTTGACAGGGCAGAGCTGTTTTGGTGGCACAACATAAATGTTATGGCTGATATATTGTAGTGAACATATATATATATATATATATATATATATATATTAGAAAAATCGAACTGCAGTATGAAAAGATTCAACCCAAAGGGGGCCATCCAGCACAAGCATCATACAGACTCAAGAGGAAAGATCATTCAGGAAAGTTTGGACACCATGATGCACAACACTGCACTCAAAAATGGTCTGATTTTTTTTTAATCATCAGTTCTTTTTTTTTTTTTTTTTTTTTTTTTGGAGCAGCCTGATTTTAAAAACCTAACTGAAGGTACAAGTGGTAAAAGAATTGAACATGTCCTCCACAAAATAAAAGAGGACTAGAAAGAACAACTTAAGAAGGTCACTGATAATGGAAGCAACTTTGGAAAGGCTTTCAAGGAATTTTGAGGATAATAAGGATCAGACAGATGACTCTGTTCAATTTGGGGAACAAGGTGATGACAGAGTGAAGTCATGTAGAGCAAAATGCACCGTAGCGCCATGGTTGAGTGTTCGGCAATCTGGAACGAGGCACTTATGTCTCTTTTAGCAGCGGAGAAAATAGCTAAAATTGGGGGGGATGCATATAATTCGCAGTGTGTCATGCTGAAGCTCGGAATACAATGATGTGCCAAAGACAGTTTTGTGAATGCCTCAGAGTTTAAAAGTTACAGCCTCATGAAATTACCTTCCTCAAGTATTACTGAGGTACTGAAGACACTGGCTACTGCTCTTCACCTCCTCTTAACCTCTTTCAAGGATAGCAGAAATGTGATTTTGTCAGTGCTTGGAAAAAAAGAAGCAGCTGTCTGAAAAGCAGCCTTATTTGTGTTTTCAGCCTGATGTCATTTGCACAATCATCAATGCAATTGATTCTCGGTTCCATGGTTTCGTTTGAGGAGGCTGTCTGAGAACGATAAGAACAATGTCCACTAAGCTTTGTTGATTGAGGCAGTCAAATGAAACGGCAGTCCAGTGAGCTTTGAAAGTTTAGAGAATGACTCAAAGAGTGGACCACAAAGTCATGAGGTTTTTAGAGAGCTCTAAAGAAATCACTGAATGACTTTGCTATGGTTATGTCCCTCAAGTGCAACATGGGCTTGCCTTTAAATGCTGCAGTGTAACCTTTTAAAAAGGATCGTGTTGATGTGTTATAATAAATGTAGAGGACTAAGAGCAAAGCTGTTTTATCATGTGGAACCTTAAGAACAGAACCTACACTGACCATTCTGTTAAAGCTCTGTGAATTCGCTTCATGAATTTCAACTTAATTGCCCACTTACAGTATATTCTCTGTTTTTAAGTAAACATACCTTAATTACTGCATACATTCATAAAATTTAGTTGGTTTAATCTGTCATGATCAGCTTCTTTGGCAAAAGAGCCCTTTGCTTGCTTTTGTTCTGTTTTTTTCCTGTTTTGGTAAGGCTCCCTCTTGCTACTGATTTTTCCCTGATTATGGTCACCTGCACCTCATTTTTTTTTTCATAATTATAGTATCTGTTCCTGGTTTTGACCTTTCCTGACCTTAGTATTATAAAGTTCTATCTTCTATTCATTCTTAATCCAGATAGAATGTCATACTAAGGTCACATCTTGCTTGTTATACTCTCCTGAATACTGATGATGGAGTTCCCAAGACTGTGATTTCATCTCTGCTACTTACTATGATGGTTTGATTTGGTTCACGTTTAATAAACTTCATGCCAGTTTGTATTGTGTATTCAACTCACGCTAGAGCATTTTACATTTGATTTGAAATGCTCCTTATTTTATTCTTATAGTCACTATTTTTTTTATTTTATTCATGCATTAACTTTTCCTTTAACCATACTTTTTTTTTTTTAACCAATTCCCTCCCATTAGTTAGCTCTCCTCTAGCATGACCGGGCTACCAACCGGGCAGGGTGATGGCTAACCTGCACTTCCTGTATGTGAAGTCAGCCATGGTTTTCGAACGGTTTTTTTGAACTGTTGCTCATGCTACGTGAACACACTTGATGGAAAGCACAAAACTGCTAACTGCGTTTGCTCGCATACATTAGCTCAAGCATGCATGATTGACAGGGGAGAGAGTATTGACATCTCATGCACCCAGAGATCACAGCCAACTTTTGCTCTCTTTCTTGGACTCCTGGCTGTGTATATTTAAGGACGTTCTGTGTTATCTGCTGTGTTATCTGTTAACAGGAGTCTGAAGTGTTAATGGTTCAGTTATAATACATTATAAGCCAAGCTCCTTTAAACAACTTGAGTAATCTGATTTTCCAGTCTGTTTGTGCTATTCTGATGCTATTACATTCTATGCAAAAAGTAATTAACCATCACGACGCATTACACAAGCAAACTGCCAACCAATAACACCGAAGGACATTGTGACTTCAGTTGTATTGATGATGCAGCACAGTTGTATTGAAAATGTGCCCTGCGGTAACTCTTTTCATGTATTTTAATGGAATACGTTACTGAATACATTTCAGAGTGTATTCAGCATTCAGCCATCAATACCATTTTCAAAGTGTTTCGCACATCCCTGCCTCCAACACACCAGCACCGTGATCCCTAACAGAGTCATTCATGCTGACACTGGCTGATACTGCTGAGCCTGCACTAAACAAAGTGTACTTACTGTAGGTCTACTAAACACACAGTGCGCCCCGCATGTGTGTGTGTGTATGTGTGTATGCTAATGTGTGACAGGCCTGCTCCTGTACATAATCATCAGGATTTAACATTGTGTGCCGTTCAGATCGAGCGACTCTGAATAGAGCTGACTTACTAATTTAGTATATGAGATCACACCTATGTAAACGCTATTTCTGTCTGCTAAGCTTGGCCGAATTTTGAAAACATAGCACAGCTCTCAGTGATTACCTGTACAATGATTATGTCTGGGATTTTCTAAATCTGACTCTTAATTTAGTGTGTTAGAAAAGGTTTTGTCCTGGACATCCTCGCTTCAGGAAACACTGCCTCTTTTAGGGGTATTATAAATGCATGAACTCATTTCCATAATGATACCTGATATTTTGTTTTGGATTTTTAAAAGTTTGAAAGATCAAATCACTGAAAAAGCAAGCTAGGGATATAATTAAGGGTTGTCTTAAATGTATATGAACAATTTCACATGTGGGTGTAAATGCTTCATGAAGAGACCCATTTATTTCCTGTTTGCGTCTTAAAATCGTCTGCTTCGGATTATTCTAAAATGAAGTAAGTAAAACATGTTGCTAATACAGGGGCGTTTACTAATTAGAGAACTTTGGCCCTCTACATGTATAACATGCTCAGAGGAGAGGAAAACACATCCGTAAACATGATTATGACCAAAGGGATAACGCAGTGTCTGTTTCTTGGAGAAACATGGAGGAATTTTAATAAATTGCTGTACGTATGAACCAATTTAATTCCATTAACCCTCAAATTGTAACCTACATTGGTTTTGGAATGAATGACTGTACATATATTTTGACCCTGTCCTTAAATCTTTCTTTCTTTACTATTTAAAAAAAAGAAGAAACAACAAAAAATTCATTTATTGCTTTCAATTTGTAATTGACGGATTCCAATTCATCAGCTGATGCAAGGTTTAACCCAAATTATTTAGCTTAATATTTTCACTAACTTTTTAGAGAGGTATGCCATTTCCAAGAAATTTCATGCCAAAATTTGGAATACAATTTGGAGTAATTTTAGTCAATTAAAATGCCAAAATGTTGTGCATCAATCCTTTTTGGCTTCATCTCAGAAAATGTTACGATGAAAAAAAAAACCAAGTTTAGTCAGTGTTCATTGTACATGCATTTGAAAAAAAATTATATAACTAGCTGTCAACTTCTAAACTTTAAAAAGTGTATTTTATTAAAATCTAGTACGTAAACATATACATAATTAGCTTCCTCACGTCTCCAGTGTCTGTTCAGCTCTATAGATTCCTCTCATTAATCTCCTGCAGTTGGAAACATTGATAGCTATGTGAAATGCAGATGCCATGGCTGCCTGTTTTCCATGTTATTGACTGGCATAAATCAATAGAAACATGCCATGTGTTCCAGTCACTGGCACTGATTAGCACTGAGGGCTGAGAAAGCTGATCTTCACCGTTCTGCTGTTACGTGGTTTAAATTCTAGGCAGAAGAGCTAATACAATATGCTCCGTGTGTATTAAAGAGTTTCCTGTTCCGTGCAATAGTGTCTTAAACGAGAAACTTGCATTTCACATTTTGGTGAACTTCTAAAAGGCTTTTCAATGCTGAAAAAAAGATTAGGAATAAAACATTTCTGGCTTTCAAAGAAGTGAAAGGCAGCTTTCCTTTTTAGCACCCAGATTACATGATAGCTAAAAACTCTGGCTGACATTTTTGATCACATTAAAAAAAAACCCATTACCTTATAGACTTTTTAATGCTTTGATCTGAGCCTCTACCTCTGATTAAATAGGATGGTATTGATCCACATCCACATAAGCCTTCATTTTCAAACGGTTCCGTCTTAATAATCTGACAAAGTTAATATCAATCTCCAAAAATGGCTTAAAAAGAAGTTAACGTGTGGCTTAACACATATTTGGAAAACCTTTCAAGACCTTTAAGAATTGACCTTTTCTCTCTGATGTACCTTTCCTGATTAGCCCTCCACACATTGGATGCCTGGTAGATACACTATGATAGCTTAGCTCTCTCTGCTTTAGCTCTCTGTTAACATGGCAAGCCAATGAGCAGCAAACGCTGTTTCCACTTCCTCAACTAATTTTTGCAATCACGTCAAGTGGATGCACAAGAGCTACTCGAACACGGATGAGTTTGAGTTCAGTAATCAGGGGTTGAGGACATGTAGGGGGAGAGAGAGAGAGAGGTAAGGATAGAAAGAGAAATAGGCAGTTGTAGAACAGTGGAGAGAGAGAGCGAGGGTCTGTAAAAGAAAGAAACAGGGAGAGTGAGAGGGCTCTCTCTAATGCTGACACACACACACACACACACACACATACAGATTGTATGAAATGCCATGGCATAGTGGAGGAGAACTCACTAAGGGTTGCAGGACTTCAAATTTTTACAAGTCGACCAGTAATAAAAAAATAAAATCACTATTTTAGGTTGTTTTATTTGTGCAGCAAAAACCGTGCTTCAATTATCAGCCATACACAGGCTACAAATTAAATCCAGCTTCAGCACTTTTTTTCAGCTACATTATGAACACCAAAAGTAAATAATGGTATAATAAATGTGCCAATCAATACTAAATCTGTGCATCATATTACAAAATTTAAGGACGTACAGTACCGATTCTTAAAATGCGCTTGTGTGGACTGAGACACGGAAGCCCCTTATAGAGATGCTATGTCTACAGCAGCGTCTGGGAGGTTTTTCCACCATGTTCAAATCCGGTCTCAGTAGCCACCACAAATGAGTCTGGATCTGCCTCTTAGATATGGCGTGCACCGCTGATCTGACTCTGATAGTGATGTGCAACCCGTGCCTCTGAAAGCACTCTTTCACACAGAGCTGATTAGAACGGAATTCACTATGCAACAGATTGAAATTTTATTTACCTTTAAATGAAGCTTTAAATATTTTAAACAAAAATAGAGGGTGGAGAGATCGGGACTAGATCTAGTCATCTAGTCTGAAATATTTTCACACTAGCAAAATACAATTATTCTGATTTGTTTTTTCCACTGCTCCAACAAGTCAACATCCACATAGAAGAGACTAGTCAATGTATTAGTCGATCAGTCTGTATACCCCACAACACACACACACATATACACATACACACAGACTTCTAATATAGAAAATAAGAATGATGGCTTATTTGAAGCAGCAAAAGCAGCAACGTTAAAGGTGCAATGGTCAATATTTTTCATTTCTTACTAATACATGTAAAAATATGTAGAAATGATAACAAATGAACAAGAGTATAAAAAAAAAAAAAGTTTGGAAACCTGCCTTCCAGCTCGGACTGTTTGTATGTATTTGGATTGGCCTCTTGTCAGTCATTTTATAGACACGCCCCCAACACCCATTCACACTGTTATCAATCATTATAAGGAGTAGTTGCATGTTTATCGAGTTGTAACTTGGCTTTCAAGCAGCTGAATGTCTGAGTGCATTTGAAAGTGATGTCATGACAGTTGCTAATGCTCACTTTTTTTTTTAGCATGCTAACTCTAGTTGAACCATGAGTTTCAGAGGCGGAGCTTTGGGTATGTGGGTGGAAATGGGGGCGGGCTCAATTAGTTTAAAAAAAACAGTCAAATCTTATACACCACCACCCATTTAACCATTAGAGACCCTTTCCCCCCTAAATCTTAAACCTAATGCACCTTTAATCATATAAAAAGCAAAATAATGGTCCTGGTTGTCTATTTCAAACTCGGACAAAACATGCAGAAAATAAAGTGCACTCAGTATTTAAAGCCTTGGAACATGAGAAACATTGCTGGGGTGCACACAGTTACAGTACTGGTGCATTTCTGTATTTTATCTTGGCACCCTAACCCTTCTCATTAGGTGTCTGTGGAACTGTTTCTTCACAAAGCCAGTTTGTGGTGTCTTGTTAAAAGTTGTTTCTTCTTCTGTTGATCTTTTGTTGGTACATGAGGAACTGTTATGAATGATCATGCTGTGTCAAAACTGTGAATTCCTTAGACTTTAAACAGCATTTTTATCAGCAAAACATGTGTCCTAATAAAGAACTAGGCTTTCGTTCAAAAATCAGGTGAGTACGGGAGGTTTGGTGTCATGTCATTTTGGAGGGAAGATAGTGATAGTAATAATAATACTGTAACTATCTAGCTGTTTTTTTTTGTTTGTTTTTTTTGGAACCTATGAGTAAGAAACAATATTAAGAAAAAAGGGTAGCAGAGGTTTGGTGTGACTGTTACTACAAAAAAAATCAGGAGCTAATCGCAAAATGAAATAAACTGCAAACGGAAATCTCTTCTATTCCTCTTTTGTGTGTCATGCTGTTTCCCACTCAAGTGAATTAACTGTTTTACTAAGCAAGTTTTATTTACATTTGTTCTGATTGTTATACATTGCCACAGTCATGCTTGAAATCTCCTTGTGAAATGAGGCAAGACCAGAAAATTAGCAGCCAAGAAAACTCCTCCATTTTGGAGTCATGTAATCTGTGGCTTGCAATACTGTAGGGAGAATGAGGAAACGTCAGAGAAGAGTGTTAACTCTGCTGATTTTTCTAGTAATTTGATACAAGATCAAGTTCACGCTTCTTTGTCCATTCTCTTTTTGCCACCAAAATTTTTTAAAACAGTTTGCTAATCAGACCTGAGAGGGTAAACAAAATGAAAATCAAGGAAACTCTGACAGCAATATCTCTAGCCTTGTGTCTAATCTCTGGTTTGATGAGCTACCTTCAGCTATTTACATAACTGCATGTAATTGAAGAAACCACAATAGAGGATCTGCTGGGTTATGCTTAGAAAACTTTTCAAGTTTGGTCTGCTGAAATACTTTACTTAGTCTACATCCAGGCAGCCGTCCACCAGTTGATGACCCATGGTCTATAACATTGATATTGTGTGATATTTGTGGTTGAAAAATATATGTAGATGTCTACAGGCATCAGCATTGCTGTAAGTGCAGCCTGTGAGGGTCCATGATGAGATTCAGTCACAAATAGCCAGTTTGCACATCACTAATATGAGGTGTAATTGTGTAGCAGTGACTCTGACTGACCTGACACTGGAGTCATGGGAGTGGGCGGCAGGCCGTTCATGTTGATCGCCCCCACCTGGTGGATCTGTGTAGCCGGAAATGCCATGCTGGGTGCCAGGTAGCCACCATGAGACGCAGCCATTATGGCCGCCTGCTGCTGCATCAGCTGTGAGACAGAAATGGTGAGGGAGTGAGGAAATAAAATGTTTTACATTAGTAGCCACTCATTTGAAAAACTGTCCACACACAAAATGTGCACATGATAAAAAATAAAAATGTCTAACTGAACATTTAATCATCTTGGATCTGATGTGCACACATGCTCACAGGAGCCTGTCACAGTCCTCCATGTATACACGCTGAATAAGTTATGAACCACCACCACCACTCAGACACTGATTATTAAATAAATTAACACAAATTCCCTGTACACCCTGGCAAACAAAGGTAATTACAGTAAAGCTGTCACCATGGCAACACCACACTGAATCAATAACCTTAAAAGGCCAATCTGTCAGACTGAACCCATCAGAGTCTAGATTCACTTTCATATCAGATGCTTTATCCAAGCTAGGTCTAATTTTTAAAATGACATGACGGAAATCGATAACTGAGCCACTAATAATATTACTGCTAATACAAAAACAGTAACACTAAACATAACAGGAATTATATATCTGCACCTGCTCAAGTGTAGAAGTATAATTTTAGTGTAACTTGATTTGGATATGTAGGTAGTGCTATCTAATACATTTTACCTCCATAAATTTCTCGCCTGTGTGCAAATCTTTTGGAAAAAAAAAAAAGAAAGAAAGAAATGCTTTAAAAAGACTTTTTAGTCTAGGTCTCTCCAATACTCAGTACCCAAGGGGGTATGTGAGGGAAGAATAAGGGGAAAAAACTGAATATGTCTGGTTTAGCTCAACTATATAACTCAAATATAGCAGGTGGGCAACAGTTCTCTATCAAATCTAGGCCTACTTGATTCTAGCTAGGTAGCTGGAAGCAAATGGAAATATGGCTAGCTTCCATAGCCTATGGCTAGTACCGTAAACATTGCTAGCTACCACACAGTTGAAGCTAATATGCGAGAGCAAATTTGCTTGGCTAAAATGCATAAAAAACTAACATAGGGTTAAGTCTTCTGTCTTATTGCTAACTAGGCATTAATGCCTACATATTAGCTTGCATGCTAGCAAGCTGTCCTGCTAATCACCCATGACTGATTGAAAGTTTGCTTCACAAAGTTTGAAAGTGAAAATCCATAGCTGATTCTTGGCCTGGATAACTGAATAATCAAACTCAGAATAATTTAATTCCATGTAAATTTCGCTTGAATTAGAGATCACTAACATCTACAAAAGTATTACCCCACCAACAAGCTTGCTGATGTTAAAGAAAGGAGTCTTTCTTTGATGTGATCTATCAAAATAACTCACTATCTAGGACTCATTGGTGGGATACTTTCCATGGTGTTCATTGTTGAAATTTTAGTATTTCAACAATTTTTATCATTATTGTTATTATTTCATCATTTTTGTATGTATCGTTGACAAATGGTGCAAACTAAGGCATATGTGAAAATCTTGTACATGTGCCTTCCACATTTCTCATCAGACATGTTTATTTTAATATACTGTTCATATGGGTATGCTAACTGCACATATATGGTCAGCATTACTGCACTGAAAATGAGGCTTTAGGTCCAAATGGGAGTTTCCTTCTTAATATAATTAAATAAGTAGAAAATAGAATCTGGATTCCATGTGACTATTGGATTGGATTGGAAGTGATCAAATAGGCTAAGATACCTGTAACTGGATTAACATACAGTATCTGTATAGTAGATGGCTAAAAGGAGAGCAGACCACACAGATCTATAAGCTAAACCATTAGCATGCATACATAATGAGTCTTAATATGTTTTCAGCCTACAGTTGGACTCCGAAGGAAGTAGAGCAAGGTCACATCAACCCTACAGTTGCCACAAAATGGAAATAACATCAAGTCAACTAGGAATTATTTCTCAGCACAGCTAGTTATGATATTATTAGGGATCACCAGTTCATGTGTACGTGTATTTGAGTGTATGTTTTAAGCCTGGTCTTAAGGGTCAAATTATACACAGGATGTCTTGCTTCTGGCGTTGCTTTCACAAAGCCCTGTTTGGTGGAAGAACTGCAAAGAAAACTTGTGCGAGAGGAAGACAATGAAGGAGAAAGTATATTGTGAGAGCCAAAAAAGGAAAGATCAGTGAGAGTGTATAGACCCATACACATGGATCTGTTGAAATAGTCCCTGATTATAGTATCTTTCATCTCTTTCATTCCAAAAATCAATCTCGAAGTCAAGTTTCATCTCTTTCGCGCACTGTTTGGCTGTGTTCATCAAACACACTGTTTGATCAGATCAAAAGATTGTTTAATCAGCCAAGAGAACATGGGCTATGAACACATAACGCTTAAGTCAAGCTAATATTCTTTAGATGATTTGTTTTTGATTATATTTTGACTAGCCACGTCTCAAGGTTGGCAAACAGGAACTGTGCATAGTTTCATAACTTAAGCCACTTGGACGGTTGGTATCCAAAGCCATTATTTGTGTCGTGCAAACTCATTCTTCTTGCACATCATCTTATCATTGCAGTACAGTGTTCTCTATGGCTTTCCTACTGCTTTCTATGATCACAGTGGTCTTTTGAACCATCTTTTGTTTGGCTGAAAAGTAGCATAGCAATGGATGCTTCAAACTGTAGTATTGCTAGAACATCACACTGGAGGAAGATTTCTGAAAACCCACAGACAAAGCCTTAGGCTTCACCCCAAAGGATTCAGATATGGATCATAGCTATGTTCTGCTCTTCCATCTCCTTTTCTTTATCATTCCGTCTCTATATCTGTCTGTCTTGCTGACTGACATATTGGTTGGTGTCAGGCCAATTCAAAAGGACGATTCCTTGTCAGACTGAGATCTTGAACTGCATGCAAGAAGTACAATGTCTCTCTTCCTTGACACCTGTCACTAGATGCCCTTCTCCTGATCTTTATCATTCTATCTCTTCTCTAGAAGAACACATTTCTGCATTTGTCTAAAGTTCCATTTGGAGGCTATTGCAAATTTTGTTTTCTGCTACTTTTTCAGTTTCTCCCTCATATTCCTTTTTCTCTCAAACATTTACGTCTCATATTATGTTACATTACATGGTTCAGGAAGTCCTGGAGAATCCTTTTTGGAATGATGATAGAGACTAAGGGCCAACAGTGGAGCATGTGTGATAGCTGCTTTAAATGAAACTTGTTTACTTACCTCACCAATCCTTGACTGAGTTGGAGTTTTTCCCAGTGGACAACAGAGTTGTCTCTATGAGGTTTTAAGTATCAGGAAGGAAACTAAATGCTGTTTGTGCATATGCCTAAAATAGCAGTTCAGAGTATTCAGCCTTCATGGAGGAGGTAAAGCAGGTGTCCAAAGGGTAACTCCTACTGACTCCACAGTGCAACGTCAGTGCTCAAGTAGGGAAAAACTGAAATACCTGGATGGTGCATGATTGGGAGGAATGGCCTCCCAGATCTGAACTTAAGTGATGCGCAAGTCATGGACTGTCAATAAAAAGCACCCTTTTTGAACATATGGTTGCCTAATATTGCACTTGGTACCAGAGCATTTAGCCACATTGTCATAGGTCATGATGGTCATGACGTTTTCATTTATATGTTTTGGGCACCTCGGTAAAGAGAAAGGCAGACCTGTTAACTATCTCTTGCTCTCCATAAACCATTCAGCGCCTCAGGAGAGGGAGACAAGACATGCAAAAGACATGCATGAGCCCATGCAGGAGAGTGTTGACCTCTCCTAGGAATAATGCTGAGTGAATGAAAAGACACTTTTATGAACTCCTTAACCAGTTGGCATACCTTCATTTCATTAGGCAGTGCCCTTTCTGTGGCTGACACTCACCCCTCTGCTAATCCTAAAGCCAACGGCAGAGATATGTGCAAGTGATGGTTAAATGCACGTATTAATTTTAAATGGGGTTGTGTGGTAAACCTCTTTATGGTTGCATTAAGTTCTAAGGCAGTGCTCTTGGACTGGCCAACTGGGATGATAGTCCCTATTTGGTAGGGGATTCTGGTATGAGCACAGTGAGAGTTGTGTCTGCATTCTTGTCATTAAGACAAAATCATTAATATGGATGTCAGGCTCACTCAAGGATGTGTCTTGTTTCCACCCCTATTTATGGTTCTCATTGACAGGATATTAAGATGCAGCCAGTTGGAGAGGTGTCCTGTATGGGGGACCTAGAGATAATATCCCTTGTATTTGCAAATAATGTTGAGTGCTTTGGAATCTTATTCCCAAGTGAAGGAAAATGAGAGTGTGAAATTGACAAATAAATGTCAATGGCAGCAGTGTTACAGTTGCTGTACCAGTCAATCTGTGTTATCTAGGTGACCTATCCTCACTTGTGGTCACAAGCCTCGACCGAAAAAATAAGGTCATGAGTACAAATAGCAGAAATGAGGTTCCTCTGCAGGGCTGCTTGGCTTAGTAGAGTCACTGCTCCTTCTAATCAAGAGAAGCCAGTTGAGATGGTCTGGGCACCTCATACGGAAGCCTCATGTTTGGCTCCCACTAGAGCTGTATCAGGTAGGTCGACCATATGGAGACCCCAGGGCAGACCCAGGACCCACTGGAGACATTACATCACTGTATATGTCTGGGGATCCCACAGTAGGAACTGAAATCTGTGGCTAGGGATAGAGAAGTCTCGGCTGACCTTCTCAGTCTGTTCCCACCAAGAGTCCCATCAGGAAAAATAGAAGCAAAATAAATGAGTGACTGAAATTGTGTGGGTCTGATTGTGCATGGATACCACAAAGCATAAGTAACCAGATTGCTCCAGTGTTTGAAAGTTGCATAAAGCGACAAAAGGACATCTTTGGTAAGACATTCTCTCATGCCTATCTCATCCTAAGAACTTTACTGTCACAGTTGAATGCTATGGTTTTCATTTTGAATTTGCATGATATAATCTTATATTTAAAATATATATATTGGTGGAATTTAACAACTGCCCTTGAACTATGAGCCAGCTGTTTTTATTCTTTCCCCAAAACATGGAAACATATCAAAATTCCTGTGATACTAGCTTATGTGTAACAAAGATGTTGTGAATACAGGTTAGGTTGAAAATGCTGGAGTATTCTTTTAGTATGCTATCTTGCTAGTTAAGCGAGTTGTAATCTCATCAAGTTTCTGCCATGATGAGCTCTGTAATTTTAACCTGGCCTGGAAAATTGCCTCACTGATTGTTTTGGTGCTTCAAGCTCTCAGGAAGAATACAGGGAATCCTTGACATGACTCTCTTTGCAACTGTTTGCAACATGCTCCCTTTCCCCAAATGAAAGGATGTACTATGTTGGTGGAGCTCTGCTTATGGTGATATTGCTGTCTGGAAAGTTAGGTCTATTCAGGCTCAGTTGTCCCACTTTTGGAAATGTTATGTTTATTCCTGCCAATCATGGAACTGCTTTTCAATCTGTGAACTGATTTAATTACAATTTTGACTAGTGCTTGCAGTAATCCAATCAACTCTATCCTATATTTCACAGATCCTCTCAGCCTTCACTATCTAATTCTGACACCATTACACTATTTGCATACAGCTTTGTCTGTAGATATTCTCATCTCAAGACTACCACGTTGTACTCTGGGCACACTTTACAACCCGAACTCCTGCCAATCCTTATTTAACACAAGCGTCACCTTCTTTCTGGAACATTCTCTTAATTATTATGCTAATGTAATTGGCAAGAACTTAAAATCCAACACGTCCCACACAGAAACAGCAGAAGTAAAGAGCTCCCACCTGGAGAACAATTGAATGTGTTAAATATTCTCAGTTCAAAACGTAACACCGCTTGTACACTTTAGCACAATAAAGTGCTGAACGTGTGATATATATTCTCCGTGATAATGCAGCCTATGAAATTTAACATAGCAAACTATGTAAATATTGTGAGGTATTCTCGGTGCAAAATGCACCATCTATACACTTTAACACAACAGACGCTAAATGTGTGACACGTTCTCAGTGTAAATACAAGACAAGTTAGATGTGAGTAGGTGTGTTCACTTTCTCCCTTAAGACAGAATTTTAGTAAAGAGCTCCCACCTGGAGCTCCCACCTGTTTATTATTTAAGGTCATTTTTGAAGTGATAACTGTTCTTTTTTAATAATTAGCATGGACTTAAAGTCATTTAATAAAGCTGCAATCCCAGAAGGGTTTGTGTAAATATATATCATTTGGTGTCCCCTTAAAGCTAGGAAAATCTGACAGTTTTGACATTTGGCTGGTCCCCATGAGGAACACTACTTTTGTAAAAAAAAAAAAAACAGCTTTTATTAAAAAAAAAAAAAAGAGCCAAAAGGTTTCCTTTTGCTTGCAAAGGTTAAGGTTAGAGTTAGATTTGGGTATAGGCATAACATTAATTAGCTGCATTAATAATTATATCAGTGGAAGGATGATATGTGTCTGGTCTGTGTGTGTGTGTGTGTTTGTGATGGGTGTGGATTTGTGGAAGGCTGAGACTAGGTCGGGGTCCTTGATGTTTACACTGATAAGGGTCAGAGAGCAGGTGGATTGTGGAATACCTGGGGACCTTCCGTCTGTTGGTCCATGATTAGACGTCAGAGAGGAGTGTACACGCTGATAGCACACCAGGTGAGCATCAGTATGTCATGTGCATAAATATAGACCCATGTGTTTTAGGGATGTAACCAAATATGAATACATTATTCAGATTAAACAGATAATGTTTTCTAAATGAATACAAATACAGATATGAATAAGAGGCACACTATTTGGGGTTATTTATTTATTTTTTCTTGTTGAGTTTGTCTGCTGGTTGATGAGCTCCAGACGCAACCGTAAGCGGTGGATTTCCCCTGTGCAATGCGTGTCTGCTAGCTGTGAATTAAGTGCTACAGTGTGTCTTCTGCTGTCATCAATGGTGTGGAAGTTTGCTCTGCTCCTTTTTTTGCACTGTTTGGTGCTACCATTCTCAGCAGTCTCAGGGCTGCTCAACCCTCTAATATGCCTGTGCTAAAATTGTGTTGTGATTGTTCAAATACAGTTTCAGTTTAACATTTCGTTTTTAAAACAGCAGAGCAGCCCACGCAGACCACGTACTGTGCACAGATTAGCCCTTGTTTTTTTTTATGTTTTCCCGTTTCCGCGGCATAATGGTCGGGTTCATGATAAATCAAATATATAAAAAATAATAATAAAATAAGTCACTTCCTCTTCTGGTTTAAATCTGACCAGAATTGTGGCATTGCGTTACACTACTAATGCAGTTGTCAGTAACTGAACTGGAATCCAAACTGTACAATTTACTGATAAAAACTTTACTTAATTTCTTGGTAATTAAGATGACGATAAAGCACACAGTGATAACTGTGAAATCCTTTATGAATTCAAGGCACTGTGTGGTCAAACTACTACCTTCTAGGTTCTAGTAATGGTGAGTTGCTAATGGCAAAATGGCAAGTAGCCAAGATAAGCCACAGTTGGAACCTCGTCCATAATTTTCAAGGCCTGTTGTGTCGACTGTTATAGCAGTGGAAGCAAAGTGGTCAGTAAAGATGCAACTGCGTGCAATCTCTGCACAGCATGTGTTGCATATGATGGTGGCAATATGACAAACATCATCTTTAATCTTTAATGTGTTGGGACTCTCAGTACCTCCATCGCTGCACCAGCCAAATGGACACGTGTGGTTCTAATAAGGGAGCATGGTTTTCATGGAATTCCTGAAGCTCAATCCATCTTTAGTGAGAATGACATCAGGTATGCTGGGCAGTTTATTTACGATTCTGCCATATGTCTCCTAATAAATCTCAGGAATTTCCTGACAAGGTGGTTACCACTTCAGTAACAAGGTATCAGGGTTTGAGCATTTTAATCAAGTGCAGTAATCCCAAACCCTCAGGTTGCCACTTTGCCAACAAGATATCGATTTGTATCTGTCAGAAATGCCAGAAGAGGTTGCATAATGACTGTGTTGTGACGCTATTTCTTTGACTCAACAGCTTCTCACTTCCTTTGCTTGCAACAGACAAATTACTTAAATGACAAGAATGTAAAGAATGATGTCAAGGACAGCTTGACTGACAATGAATTGGAGTTCATTCATCTTCTCAACCCCCTCCAGATCTCTGTGAGAACTGAAACAACCCCCTGAGTGTCAATGACATGCCAGAAAGTATTCTCAGATCCATGGAACTAAAAGATGAGGAGAACACAACCATCAGTGAAGCCAAGGAAATCATCTCTAACGACCTGGAATGCAAACCCTGATCTCCAGGATCAGCTCTGGAGGGTCACAGCCTGAAACCCAGGTAAGGGCCTTACCCTGAAGGAGGCCACAGGGGCTCTATGGTGATATAACAAGTAAGACCTTGAAACTTGCACAGTGGTGCTGTTTGATGAGTGTTTTGCAGTAGCTCAGCTATGCTACTGACCAGAAGATTGTGAAGTTTTCATTCATTCATTAACCACTTTATCATGGTCAGGATCGCAGTGGTTCCCAGAAAACGAGAAGACAGGAATACAGCCTGGATGGGATGCCATGCACACACATTTACACCTAGAGTAATGAATTTTACGCACAGATTTTGGGAGGAAACTGGAGAACCCAGGGGAACATCCGAAACTCCGCAAAGATAATGATATAGATAACCTGAGCTCAGGATCAAACCCGGAACCTGGAGCTTTTTTTGAGGCAGCAATGCTACTGCACTACAATACTGCCTGGCCGTGAATATAAACCCCATAATTGCCAGATTGCCACTGTTGGGCCCTTGAGCAAGACCCTGACCCCTTAAAAGGATTGAACCTGATAAGGTGTTTTGCATAAACCCACCTGCCCATGTTGGCTGTGAAGCAAATAAGACTTGAACATCCACTGGAGCACACAAGGTATCTTCTGTATCAAAATATCAGCCATGGTTAAAATCTCATTACAGCTGATAAGCAGCTTAAACGCCATTCAAGTACATGCAGATCCACTTAGACTGTGGAGAAGCGCTAAGACTAAGTGCCTTCATGCTGCAAGACAGGTGCAACTATAGCGCCACATCCGTGGAACATCAGAGTCCAGTGTGAGATTTTTATTCACTTAAGGAACATCTTGAAGAAGTCTTTTGGTTGAAGCTTGCAGGAGGACATGTTGATAAAAATCTTCTTGCTATATACAGATGATGTTGGACCTAATTTAGTTTACTCCGCTAATGTTGAATTTATGTTGGAGCTAATACAATTACTATATGACTGATTATAGCTCACACCAAACTGTATTAGTGCATATGGCTCCAAGGGATATCAATGCATCCCTTAGGAATGACAGGCACAAATGCACTTACATCTGTGTTTAAACACCTGCATTCATGAAAAAAAAAACATATAAGAAATGTGCACAGATGCACACACATGCTCACATGCACGCTCACAATCACACTGTAATTAAGATTGGGTGCCTGCAGGGTAAATTCTATATATAGGACGTGCAGATCCAGCTGAAGCACCGTATAGATTCTTTGGCACGTCCATGAGATTATAACGGATCAGTCTTTAGCATAAAACCCCCATTTTAATGTTGGTTTTAATCCGCTCTTCTGAGCACTGCCTTCGCTTCTGCAGTTAAAGGAGGCCACATTTGGCTATATCAAAAAAGTATATCTATATCTAATCCCATTATCGCTCGATAAGCAGCTCATGAATATTTTCAACCATTTTGCCTTTTTTGAATACATTACCTCAGCCAGAAATGTACTCAGAACTTGATGAAGATCAATTACGTTCACGCACATTCAGCATTTTCATGCATGTCTACGTCTGATAAGTAGTTCATGAATATTTAGATATTTTCACTCAAATATTTGCACTGTAATGGCAGGGAATGTATAAATGGACTGCATTTTAGATTTATTTGGTTTTTTTTTTCCTTTTAGGTTATTGTTTGTGCTACTTATAACGATATCATTTATCTTGGCTGGGTTCAGGCTGATGTCTTATATTTTCATTCATTCATTCATCTTCAGTAGTCTCCTTATCATGGTTAGGGCTGCAGTGGATACGGACCCTATCCCATGGAACACTGGAGGGAACACCAGTCCGTCAGTCCACTTACTGCATGTTTGTGGGATGTGGAAGGAAACCGGAGAGCTCAAAGGAAACCGATGAGGACATAGAGAACGTCCGTAACGCGAACCCGTCAGGATTAAACCGGGGTTGTAAGGCAGCAATGCTACCTGGTGCATCACTAGTGCCTTTTGGCTGCAATAAAACAAATTCCTCTCCGATACTCATAAAGCAAATAACCTCTAGGGATCATGATCACAGAAATGACATTGGTCCTTGAATATTTCAGCATTCAAGATTCCAAAATTTAGAGAGTTAGAATTGTGAACTTGTGAGTCTGGAGTCATAATGATATTAATGCTATTAATATTAATGATATTAATATTAAAGTAGCTCATGAACACTTAGATTTTTTTTTTTTTTGCAAAATGCTTGCATACATGGACTGCATTTAATTTTGGGAAATTTTCAACTACATTATTATGGTTGTGTAAAGCTTTGTAATTGATGTGCTAATTTTGTGTTCATGTCTCAAATATTTCCTCCAAAATTTTCACAAAAACGTGTTGAATTCAGCCCTGCCTCCAATTCAAAATGCGCTAAGCTGCCTCCTTTTGTGCAAAGATGACAAGACATCTTACAATCAACGTCAAATATTCATGAAGCAAACAAATCATAAGCCTAAACACTTCCTAACAGCAGAAATCAGATTTTTGCTCGGAACTGAAGGTCCCACAGGGAGTGCCAGAGTTAAAATTACATGTGAACTCACAGTTCCTTACTGAGCATGAGCTCAGGGAATCGAAATGATGTTAATGCATTATTCAACGCTGATGAAAAAAAGACGACGACAAGGCCTTCAGGCTTTGATATGGGCAGCTAGAGCAGTCTGTATGGATGGTAGGCGTGCTTCATAACCCTAGACTCCTCTGAGTGTGTGCAAAAGAATATATACTGTATATGTTAATGATGTTCCATGCATTATTATATTACATGTATGTAAGTGTGTGTTTGTGTGTTGTGTTTGGGAGGGAGGGAGTACTAGTTGAAGGTGTAGTTATGTTGGCGTGTGGGTGGGTGGGTGTAACCGTGTATGTGTGAGTGTGTGAGTGTGCACTCACAGCGTGTGTGTAGGTGCTGTAGGTGCTGCTGTATGTGCTGAATGGCAGAGCCACAGCAGGGTTGAAGATGCCAAACTGGCCGACCATCTGTTGCATGCGGCGGATGGTCCTCTCCTTATCAGTGTCTGCGAACTTCACTACCAGACTGGAGGATGCTCCCTGAGACACAGAAAGGGACAGAAATACTGAAAAAGAGTTCCAACAAAATCATTTATTTACTGCATATACTCATTAAATGTATTTAGTACTTCAGAGTCCACTACCAAGAGCTGTTTATCTTTCTTCCTTATAACAGTTAACTATTATAGAATATTCTCAGTCTTAGACATCACTGAATAAATAGATTAGAATATATTTACTCTTCATTTCTAAGAAGAAGCAGAAGCCTTTATTTGTCACATATACATTACAGCACGGTGAAATTCTTTTCTTCACATATCCCAGCTTGTTAGGAATTCTTGAAATTGTATTTCTTGAAATCATGTATTTCAATCAAATGATAAAGCATGTATGATCGACATGGCGTTCACTGGGCCTCATATATCAAGCTGGATATGCTTAAATCACTTGTAGGAGCATTTACACAAGAAATATGAAAATGGTGAAAATCCAGTTAACTCGAAAAAACGTTCACGAGAGCTCGTGTGAGTGTTTGTGTAAATTTACATATAAAAAGAGATATAGGCTTTCAATTAAATTGCAGAGTTACTGCAAATTTATATACAGATTATACTGACATGTTTAATGTCATGTTTTACCTGCATTACTGGAAGATTTAGCGCAAGCTGCACTCAACAGGCTCTCTTTTGCCATTTAATCAAAGTTTTATCATGAGTTTTGCCTTTTTTGGAGTTTTGTGAGCCTCCCTAATTGCAAATCAGCTATCCAGTGAATGTGCTTGGTAGTTTACAGGTGATTGCCACCTATGAAGTCCATACGCATGTATGAAGAAAATCAATGTTCCCGAAAGTCTGGTGGGAATTTTTTGTACAGTTTGGCCTAGGCAAACATTTCCACACAACTTTACTACACTAATGAGGCCCATATATCTTAACAGTATAATTAGGGATTTTAACAGAAGTTAGCTGAAGCTAGCTGGGTTATCCTGTAACTCCCCCAAAACATAAGAGCAAGAAGGAGAGCATGTCTGAAACTACTAGGCTATCCCTATTACTTCATCAAATACTATAAAAATGTTCTTTTTGGTTTAATTTGTTGGCTGGCGTTGTATTTTTGTTTACTCCCATGAAAAGTGTGTGCCGCGTTGATGTCACAGGGGAACACTGCTAGCACAGTTACGCTGGAGTTTGATCTTCAACATCATATTAATGAGAAATCCAGTGTAGAAGTAGTGGAGGCAACAAACATTTGACTCAAAGTTCCTGAATACAATGCAGCTATATGACACAGTTGCACTGAGTTACACAGACACTCAGCTAAGCATGATGGTGTTGACACAGTATTAGCATGAAAGTTGAAGCTTTGGAAGCGGATCTGCTTGAGCAGAGTGAACAAATGAGAAGGTGAGAGAGCTGGACAGATTAAAGGACTAAAGCGCCACTGCATTGCTCTCTTTAGATAGAGATGAAGGGCTAAATCCCATTGCACCACAATCGGCAAAGTATCAGCAAGTAGTCGAGCAGCATTGTGGGTAATGGGAAAATAGGAAACTGAGACCAACAAAAGAGGTTTAAACAACAAAGTCAACTCATAATTTCATTACAAAATAAATCTTGGGCTGAATATTATTATCACTCTCACTTTGGACTTTTATACGAGTTAACAATGATGTCATTTTGATAAATGACAAAAACTGTTTTGTCTGTCTCTGCATCGAATCACACATTCTTTACACACACACACACACACACACACACACACACAGTCACATCCCCCCACACACACACATTTGCTCATTAAGCGGCTTCTAATCATTTAGTGCAACACATGACCTTTGGTTTGGAGGCTATGACTTTCTGGAAATCAATCAGCTGTAAAGGCCAGAATACTCTCAACTAATGATCACACAGGAGAGAGGAGACAGCAGGGAGATGTGAGAAAGAAACGTAAGAAACAGAATGACAGCGTATTTTAGTTTTAGTAGCAGGCCTTTGGCTTTGATAATGGTGTTGTTAATGAAATGCTGTTAATCTAACATTTCATTTACTCATATTGTATATGACTGATCATTTGTATGCATATAAACATGCCTCAGGTTTAGCAATGAAACATGGCATGAAGGATGGCATGTGTTCTCTGGTTCTCTGTGCTAAAGCCTGTGTTTCACTCTCAGTTTCCAACACTATCCTTCATTAAAATTCACTCTGACCAAAACAACACTGAGTCTGGCATCCAGAAGTGTACTTTAAATGCTGCAAAGGCATTTTATATTCCATTTTCAATTTATTATATTGGATGACTAGATTTTTATATATATATATATATATATATATATATATATATATATATATATATATATATAAAATAAGATTAAATTTAAAAAAATAGTCTGAAAATTTTCTGTTTAAGTCTATATGATTCCAATTCTATAGTCAACTGCACACTTATGTAAGACTACACTGGGGAAAGTATTTTTTCCCCCTTGGATGTCACAAATTTTGCCTCGCTCCTCCTGGCTTGGGGGTTCGAATCCCACCTCTGCCCTGTGTGCATGGAGTTTGCATGTTCTCCTCGTGCTTTGGGGGGTTTCCTCCCCCAGTCCAAAGACATGCGTTGTCGACTGATTGACATTTCCAAATTGTCCGTAGTGTGTGAATGGTTTTAAGAACGTGTGTGCGATTGTGCCTGTCGATGGGTTGGGACCCCATCCAGGGTGTCCCCCACCTTGGGCTCTGAGTTCTCTGGGATAGGCTCCAGGCTCCCCTGCAACCCTGTGTAGGATAAGTGGTATAGAAAATAGAGCTCTGTGAAAGAGTGCATTCAGTGCTGTGGGTTGCACGTCGCTATCCAATCCCACTTAGCTACTTTAAAGCGGCACATTCCAGCTCACGGAGGTTGTTTGTTTTCAAAAACTACTGAGACCAGAGCTGAACATGGTGGAAAAACCTCCCAGACGTTGATGTAGGCAGCGTCCTCCTTTAAAGAAAGTCTATAAGAAGCTATAAAGAGGGATCTGTTGATGGAAATGAGCTTCCATGCTGTGCTCTCAGCTCCAGAATGAATTATTTCATCTGAGCTGCCAGCTCGTCCACACAAGGGCTTTTGATATGTCCTTAAATAGTGTAATATGATTCACAAATGTATTATTTTGCACATTTATTGCAGTGATTTATTTATTTTCATTGTTAGCAGTGTAGCCTAAAGAAGTAGTAACTTACAGCCTGTGTATTGTTGTTAATTGAGGTAAAGTTTGATGCGTTCTTCATCTATTAATCAGATTATTGTTGGATTATTAGTCTTAATGTAAAAGTAGCTACTGATATACGCAACGGCCGAACAACAGAACAAAAGTTTGGAAACGCTAACTGTGTAAGGATAAACTTTGACATATTACTCAGATATATCTACAAGAGATTTACAAGTTTATTAATGGAATACGGTAGCATTCACAGCTCCACAGCATCCGTAATGTAGGTGTGATTACCACAAATACTAATTTCGTCCTGTTAACATATATTGAGAAAAATAATGAAAAATCTGTTCAGTTATAACAGAAGTTGTTAAATTCTGTCAATAAACATTTAAAATAGGCATCTGCATAACTGCATAATTGAATACATTTGATACATCTCTATTATCTCTGAAACATCCCTTGTTCATGTTCTCTCTTTTCGCTGTTTTACTCGCAAATCAGTGTTTATTTATTCATTCTTATACAGTTAGGATTTCTTTCTTTTTCTCCATACATCTCCCTCTTTCCCCCCTCACCCAGATGAAGAATTCATCTGTCATGCACACAAAGGGGAGATAAAGAGGAGTATTTCTCCAGAGTGGTGTAGAGGGGGGCAAATTGGGATGGGGAAAGAGGGGAGTGATGAAGGGACAAGAGAAGGGGAAGGAGAGGGTGATGGAGGAGGAAAGAACCTCAGCATGGATCAGCAGATCAGTGAGCTCATTTGCACTTAGATTGACGTCGATGCAAGAGCAGGAACACGCTAGAGCCACTGCTCTTGAGCTTGCAGCCTTATGAACATGGAATGACCTACTATTCACACGTGTGTGTGTGTGTGTGTGTGTAAGATATACTCACAGGCATGGTCTGGCTCCCGTGGAGGCCACTGATTGCTGACTGAGCCTCGGTGTGTGTGGAGAACTTAACAAAGGCACATCCTGCAGGACACACACACGCACGCACACACACACACACAGGACAGGAATAACAATGTAAGAATAAGGAAATAATCTAGAGTGCAGTAGGCTGGCTGTGTCTCAAAGGCTCCAGGTTGGACACACACACACACACACACACAAAGCATAAACACACAGCACCCAAGAATCAGCATCTATTCTTTCATAAATATATTTATATACTGAACAAATACATTTATATATGCAGTATATTTGGGGCAAAGATGTTTTTTTTTTGTTTTTTTTGCATTTCAGAGGAAATTATTAATATTCATAAATGTAACATGACTTCATTCCACTTTTACTTGTTTGTTGTCTTATAGATGTTGACAGAAAATATTATAGCAACACTTTATTTCAAGTATACCTACTTTGGGCTTTCATAACACATAAGCTTTGCATAAATATTTTATCTAGTAATGCTGTAGGACTTCTGACAAAACTCCTGAGGTGACAAAGGGCCTCATTTATCAAGCTGGATATGAATATATTTATTTGTAAATTGTTCACAGGAACTTTCCCACAAGAAATATGCTATTCCTGAAAATCCAGTTCATTCAGAAAAACATTTATATCATATGAGAGCTCATGAGGTTATATATAATGAGACTCAGTAATGTCAACCCCGATTGATAGGCTTCAAATCTGGCAATTCCAGATTTTTCTATATGGATTACGCTGTCAAGTTTAAATCGCTTATTTATTTCAATTTCACACATATACGAATTTAATGAAACTTTTTTGAAACTTGCTCGTTTCATATTACCGACTAAAGAAGCAAGCAAATCCATAAATTAAGTCCAATAAAAGTACCTATTCAGTTAGGAGAAAAGAAATGGAACCCTATAAAAGAATCAGAGAATTACTCTCCTGTGGTAGCCGAGACTCTGCAATGGCTGAGCTGCGTTATTGGAAGATTTAGCACATGCTATGCTTATGAGGATCTTTTGACATTTAGTCATCATTTTGCTGTTTGCCTTTTATGGAGTTTTGTGCACATCACTTGATGCATGCTTGGTGATTCGCATTTATTATACACACAATTATACAATTAATATACACAAGAGTACGAACAAAATCTCTGTTCATGTATGGTACGAAAATATTTATCTACAACTTTACTACAATATTGATAAACGAGGCCCAGAGTTTTAAGCTCCATCAACATCAACCAGGTGAGTGAACACCTTGCATTTATGGCATGTTGTTGAAAGACAGATCAGCATAATATGACATTTTTGAGAACTGAGAAGCTGTTGATGGGCTTTCAGAATCTGTTGTATGGAAGCAAAAACACACTGCCCACTTACCTACCAGAATGATGGCAAACTTTATTTTATAATATCTAGAATGTCTACTTCAGGTGGCAGTAAAATATATATCACACTATATTCATGGCTTAAGTAAAGTTAAACATTATAAATTCCCAGGAGCAGTTGGTAGGGACAGACTCTTGTAAATAAATAAATAAGCTCCCTGTAATTAGTCAATAATTTATAGTAGTTACTGAAAAATAATATACCTTAAATTGTATAACTGAATAATAATCTAAGACTTTATGGGGTTAACTGTGCATTTTGTGAGTTTGTTGGGTAGCCAAGAAAACAATGTAAGCCTTATTGGTGAATAATAATAATAATAATAATAATAATAATAATAATAATAATAATAATGCAGTTAATGTTTTATATTTAATATATACAAATATATGCCAGTGTATTATATATGCCAATGTATGGCACCAGTAAAAAATGGTGGATCAGATATTTGAGAAAATAAAAAAACATTTTCAATCCCATCCTGTAATAAATGGATTTGGAAAAGTTTTTTTTAGAACTGGAAGTGTTTAAATATATAGACATGATTTTATATTTTGTTAGGATTGATTTGATTATATTTATACTCATCATGTAAATGAGTTTAACTGAATAAAAAAGTCATGTTTAAAGTTATCTATTTTTTCCAGTATTTATGAAGTGAAGTGCTTCCAGGCGTTTTAAAGAAAAAAAATATTGGAAGGGTATTGATATCGGCTGATACTCAAGGTTTCAGTTTCGGTATCACTATTGGAAAAGAAAACGTGATATCGTGCCATCTTTAATTATTATCCATATGGTATCGTACATTAATGTTAATCAACACAAAAAAAATCCTTAAACAATAAGACTTACATTTGAAACACACCCACTGATTTTAGAGTTAACACAGATGTTACATTAATGCTATTTGTACTATAAAATCATTGAGCAGACCTGCTGTTGTCATGAACACGACACATTATTGCTTAAAAACAGTGTTAAAAAAAAGACAGAGCCATGTTATAAGTTTATGCATAAATAAATTCAATATGAACTATGAAATACTGTTGAGTCTTTAGAGAATGCTATCACACACCACTTCTCACACAAGCACACCATCTTTTAAGCACAGTTTGACTTCTCTGGCATATACTGGTGTGCAAGTGAGTGTGTGTGTGTATCAGTGTAAGTACAAATATATGCATGTGTGCATGCATGTAACGTAAATGTTAATGCATTAGATTGGCCGTGTGTGTGTGTGTGTGTGCGTGTGTGTGTGTGTGTGAAAGAGAGAGAGAGAGAGCCTCTGGGATGGGATTTGGATGATACTGGTGTCCCGCTGAGATGTGGTTACTCAGGAATGGATTCTGCCACTTTAGTGTCAAGGCCTTTTGTCAAACGCCTCCACACTGGAATCAGCCTGACGTGTGTGTGTGTGTGTGTGTGTGTGTATACAAATACCTGCATTTGAGAAAAAGAAAGTCTCTATCTGTGAGTACATGTATCATGTATGTGTTTTAGATTCGGGCATGTGTGTGTGTGTGTGTGTGCATGTGTGTGTGTGTGTGTGTACAAATACATGTATTTGACAGAAAGAGAGTATCTATCTGTGAGTTCATATATCATGTATGTGTTTAAGATTAGGGCATTTCTGTGTGTGTGTGTGTGTGTGTGTGTGTGTGTGCGCGCATGTAGAGAGACTGACAGAATAAAACCGAACGTGTAAATGACAGCCCAGCTGGAGTCCATCCACATGCGCTTCTATTTACAGGGCAGGTTTTTGTGTTCAGAGGAATCAATTGTTCCTCTTTGTGCAGAAAGTGTTTCACTTTGTCTCTGAAATTCTCCAAACAATCTGAAATCAAAGTGAACTACGTTTCTCATTGACACGCTCTCTTTTTAAGTTACTTTTTTCAGGTTATTCCTACAGCACTTTGTATACATAAAATCCATCTCAGTGTGTTTTATACTATGTACCAAAAAGCAAAACAGCAACAGCGAGAATCCAGTGTGCCGTGTTCACAACATTCAACCTCAAAAGTCTAGGGCATTACATCATAAGCTCCTAAGTAATATATTTTAACTATATGACCAGTGACAGTGCTTTGACAGTTTTCCGGTATTGCTTTTCGAGATAGTACTCACTGCAGAACAAAAAGTCCAGGGGGGTAGAGCTGGATCTGATCCAACTCCTCATGTAATCCTAAGCCTAACCCACACAAAGCTATACAACACGTTAAACACACTTATCCAGCCTGAAACACACTCAGTTTTCTCCACCCCTGGACTTTTGGCTTGACTCCACACCATTGCCTTTTTTGTTCTGCAGCAACGGGTGCTTGGAATTTAAGCTAAGCTTAATTAAAGCTTGAAGATGGGCTTCAACTACATTCTACAAGTGTATACTGTAGTTGTATATTGGTTCACTTTGAGTGAACTTATGATTATATTTGCTACTTCTGTTCTGTTACAGAATTGTGATATTAATACTACTTGTGATTTTAATACCGAATAGCCTTAGGGCAATAATATTTGTTTAATTTAGCACCGTTCATGTATTTAAACATACAGCTCAATACAAAATTGTGTGATTTTATACTGTACTATCCCAATGTTCATTATTTTCCTATAACAAATACATTCTGAAGTGTTTTTCCTCTTCTACCACAGCCATTTCCCAACATTATCAATTTCTCCGTTTATGTTTAATGCTGTGGAACGTCCATGAAAAAAGTTTTCGCATACCTTACAGCGACACTCTCTTTTTTCTGTTTTTTTCTGATACAAGTCTCTGTGTATGTTGTTACTATAGAAACAATATGGTATTACAACAAACACAATATATATCTGTGATTTGCTTTGTAGCTGGGAGTACTGTCCAAGCTGCTGGTATAGAAAATGAATCAACACCGTCTGACCAATCAGAATCGAGATTTCAGCAGCATCGTGGTATAAATAGGTAGAACACATAGAATGATGTATTAAGTAAAGTGTGAATACTAGCAAAATACTTGTGTTTATGAAAATGTTCTAGTCTTCTTCGCACTCCAAAAATATTGCACTTCTCTATTATACTGCATATATACAGCACGTACACTCACTGGATGTTTAATAGAAACAACTGTACATTTGCACATTCATGCAATTAGAGCTTTAGTTAAACATCAGAATCTGGAAAAAAAAAAAATCTGTTATAATTTGAAAAAAAATGAAAATGTATGAGCTTCGAGCTGTTTTGAACTGATCATAGGAAACCTGTCAAACTGTAAACCACTTTTCTTACGGTTTACGGTTTCACAGCGGGATGGATGATGAAAATAAAACTTTTTTTTTGTTCTGTGTCTTTAAAAACCTGATGCATTTTTTATTAGAAATAAATTGTAGATAAAATGCAGAACAGTGTAGTGACTGTAAAATAGATGTAATATGAAATGGCTTCCTGGTGTATGTAAACTGGTGACTATTAGTATTATTATTATTAATACATACGACATATTCATTTTCAAGAAAGGAACCTCTTCTCACCTTTGCTGTTTCCGTCAGGACCCCTCAGTACGGTGCACTCTTCAATCACTCCATAAGGCTCGAAAAGGCGGTACACATCCTCCTCCGTCTGCTGCTTGTTCAGCATGCCAACAAACAGCTTCCTGTCCTCTGAAACACAAGAGAGTAAAACATGTCCGTTAGTTTTTCCGTCATGTCACTTCCACCTTCTGGTCATGCTTTACAGTACATTACGTTTCTTCATTTAGCTGTCTAAGCATCTAGGTGTTAAAGGACTGGACAGTCATACAAGTGCGGAAGATGCTAGTGACCAGAAGCAAGTGCAGGATAGCACTAGTCCACAGGACGTCAGCTAACACCGGTTACAAAAAGTAATCCTTTGTCTCCGCGATGGAACATTAGCAATAATAGTAATAATGAAGCACTATGAGTACCTGACTCAGACATCTGTGCTTATTAACACACACACAAACTACATCTCACAGCACCCCTGTACCAATTAAAGCCCCTCAATGTGCTGCCATGACTCATGTTCACACTTGTGCCTCTGATTTTCCTGAATCTCCCACCAGTTAAAGTAGTATTTTGCAAATATGAATCTCCAATCAATAATACATACAGTATACAGAAGACAACTACAGTAACAGAAATATTCTCCCATTACAGCATCCAAATAATGTTCATGAAAATGTTCTAGTCTTGTGCGCACTTCACGAAGATTGCACTTCTCTATTATACTGTATATATACAGTATGTACACTAACTAGATGTTTAATAGAAACATCTGTACATTTGCACATTCGTGCAATTATCCAATCAGCCAATCATGTGGCAGCTGCACAATGCACAAAGTCATGCAGATACAGAGCAAGAGCTTTAGTTAAACATCAGAATCTGGAAAAGAAAATCTGATCTCAGTGACCATGGCATGGTTGTTGGTGCCAGAAAGACTCTTTGAGTATTTAAGAAGCTGCTGATCTCTGGGATTTACCACAGAGTTTACACAGAATGGTACAAAAACCAAAAAACATCCAGTTCTGGAGGCAGGTCTCAGAGGAGAATGGCCTGGCTGGTTTCTAGCTGACAGGAAGTCTATAGTAAGTCAAATAACCACTGTTTAAAACCATGGTGAGCAGAAAAGCATCGCAGAACACACAACTTTGGGGCAAATAGGCTACAATAGCAGAAGACCACATCAGGTTCCACTCCTGTCAGACAAGAACAGGAGTCTGAGGCAACAGTGGGCACAGGCTCACCCACACTGGACATTTGTTTGGAAAATCTGATTGGTTAATTGGATAATTCCATGAATGAGAAGTTGTATGGGTATCTGAGCTAAACATGAGCTAAAACTGTTATATCTATGCAATTTCATTCAGTTTTGTCGTTATACATTATACACGTGTTTGTACAAGAAAATGAGTGAACTGTACTTAAGAGAATTCATAGCGCTGTATGACACCCACATGATAAGTAACATAAACCTACATAAACATTTATAAAGCCCTATTCCAACAGGTAACAGCTGTCTAAAATTCAGTTGCTCCACAGTGTCTCCAGGGAAAAGTGTGCATTAGTGTGACATAATGTAGTATTATGACTTTTTCCGGGCTGGCTGCTCTTACCTCCAGTCCTGGAGACCCCCTACCCTGCACAGTTTGATGTTTTCCCTACTGCAAACACACATGATCCAGCTGATCAGCTAATTATTAAGCCCTTTAATGAGGTGGGCCAGGTGTGTTGAGGGAAGGGAAAACCTCAAACTGTGCAGAGCAGGGGGGTTCCCAGGACTGGAGTTAAGTATCCCTGTGCAATGTAAGGAATAAAACACAATGGGGCGTGCTGTTACAGGAAAATACTCAATTATTTTTAATATTTTCCTCTTATACCTCTTATACCTTATACCAGCAATATACCTGTACCTATATAATTCCTATTATATCACAGCAACTTACCAATGCTAAAAATTTTTACATTTATATATATATATATATATATATATATATGTGTGTGTGTGTGTGTGTGTGTGTATATATGTATGTATATATATATATATATATATATATATATATATATATATATATATATATATACAGTTAGTTCCGTAATTATTTGGACAATGACAGAGTTTTTGTGATTTTGCCTTTATACACCACCACCATGGATTTGAAATAAAACAATCAAGA
>CM075023.1:13362078-13428151 GCA_037576675.1 Pangasius sanitwongsei
GATCACTTGAATTAATAGCAATCCTGAATGGGGTATGACTGTGTGTGTGTGTGTGTGTGTGTGTGTATGTATGTATATATATATATAGAGAGAGAGAGAGAGAGAGAGAGAGTTATATTTAAGGCTAGGGAACATATTACAAAACAAATTATTTTACCTCTGACTGTTACAAAGCACTGACACTGGAGACTCCTTCCAAAAATGCTAAATAAATGTCTCCTTACAGAAAACGTTCCTATATCAACAAGTACACATTTTTTAAACCTGTTTATGTGGAGAGTCTGCTGGCTGTTAGGGTGTCAGAGCTGCTGTTCTAGACAATTAAACAACTATTTGAGAGTGCTGTGTTATAAAACACCCAAACAATTGCATTTTGTTTCTTTGTATGTCAGGCTTTTTTGTGATAGTGGGGTGTTGTTTCATATTTCAGCTTATAAGATTTTTATGAACAACTATGACAACGCTGTAATGACAATCTTATGTATATTTTACCTGGCTGTTAATTTTTTTTTTTTTTACTATTTAATTTTAATATTTAAGATTTCTAACCTTATGGCAACCTCATGAAACTGTAAGACAGGTTTGTATAGTTTCTTTAGTCCTAATTTATTTGGTTTTGCTGTTTAACATCACAACGATCACATTATTATTATATGACTCTGACCTAAAGTCAGTTGTCTTGACATTCTAATACAGTTCACCCTGTAAAGTGTCTTTAGAGCCTAATGTCAGTTTGACTCAGGTTTTATGTCAACTTGAATTAAAAGCAACAAAAGTGGTCTTTATGGCCTCTGATGCTCATTGGTATATGTTAGTTATCATAATGGTCTTATGTAGGTGTTATGTAGCACTATGAACCCAAAATGCTTTTTGCCCAGTCCAGGTGTAGACCAGTATTAATCCTAATACAACATGTGTACACTTTTAATATAGACTTCCATTATTTGTTAGCAACGTTAGCTTAGCAACTCCAGTGTAAGATTATAGACAGAAATTCCAGAGACCAAAGATGTTTTAGTTCATCAATAAAGTTTGGTATAAGAAGTTGCCTAAGTAGTATACAAGAGACTACATTACAAAAACAAGTACAAATTCAAGAAGTTAAGTATAATGGACATGATAATGGACATGATTCAAGCTGCCGCTAAGACAAAAGGACAGCTGGATGATTTGATAGCTGGATTTCCAATTCTGTATTTGCAGAATGGAACAGATTGGCCAGCAATGCTCAGTATCAACAGAAACCAAGCCATCATTCCTACCAAACAAGAGCATGGCAAATTGCATTCTCACTATTTTCCAAGCAAGAATGGCAGTTAAATACAGGGTTCAGTCTTTTTTTTTTTTTTTTTTGCACCATTTGAGTGCTACAACATCTCCTAACCCTCCTAATCCAATACTGAAGCAAAAGTAGGAAATTTGGTGTGAGGTGTCATGTTATTGGGGCTGGCAGAGCAAGGAGATGGATTGAGCCAGAGGCTTGAGAACAGAGGACGCGTGCCATACTGGCGACAGAGGGGTGAAGGGAGGAGGAAAAAGGGACTGCTGGCGGGAGGTAAAAGAGCGAGAGAAAGCTCTAATCTTGGTAGAAAGCACATGGCACAGGCCACCTGCCAAATCAATCAGAGCTGACCCACAATAGCAGCTCCACACAAACCCCACATTTTGGTCGCAAACTGTGAGAGAGAGAAAGAGAGAGAGACAGGGTGAGAAAATGTTGGTATGTTTGCCAGAGCAGCTTTGAATAAACCTCCTATTATTCCCCTTTCATGTACCCAGTGTGTGTCATGGGGAATTTGTGCACCCACTGTGAGTGAAAGAATTGGCACCTCATCAGTAAGGACATGCTGATTAGAGAGTGTTTTTTTTTAAACAAGGTGTGACCGGGCAGCACAATATATTGTTTGTTAATCGTTATCTCCATACTGCCTTTGAAATATGAGAATTAGCCCTCTAATAAAGCACAATTTTAAAAGAAATATTGCCTTACCACTATTTCAGAGGTGCCAAAATGTGGCATTGGGATAATGGGTGAAAATAGCAGTAGTCACACAATACAGCTTTTGCGGCATTAAAAACAAAGTGCGTCTGTAAGAGAACTGGCACATCCTAGCAGCGTTATCTAGCCAGTTATTAATTCTGATTGGTCAGAAGGTGTTGTTTAATTTTCTATAAGTAGCTTTGACATTATCTCTGGCTGCAAAAATCACAGCTTTATACAAGTGTGCGGCAAATGAAATGAAAACTAATTTCAGTCGCTGCACATGCAACTGGAATATTTTTTCTCGAGGAATCCGGCTAAGAGATTGTGTGGAAAAATGATATAGATTTGTGATCCCTATTTTCAATAAACAATGCACAATTAAAAAAAAAAAAAAAAGTTTTCATTTGACTCACCCTCGTATTAATGCACTCATTCTAATATACTATTTTTAAATCATTCGCAGGGACTTGTATGGTGGATGGTGCTCGTAAAGTAAATTTTAAAAAACGTGTGATATTGTTCATATAGCGGTTTTCTATGTTTAGTAGATGTTTATTTAATATTTTTGGGTTTTTAGACTGCATTTTTGTCTTGTCAACTTGATGAGAGAAAAAAAGAAAACAGAGAGGATGGCGAGGAACCGGCTCTTTACCGCCGCTATAACGTAAGTAATAACAGGAACTTGTTTCATGGACATTCAGCATGGACATTCATACAGCATCACACCACCCTGTCTTTGATTATTTTACTACATAAGGGCACAACACGTTATATTGTTAGTAAAAGTTAGCCATCACACTCGCAGACTGGTGGGCTGGTTTCCATGCTTATGTTGGTTTTATTTTCTGATTTTAGAAAGTGTCATGCACAAAATGAAAAAAAAAAAATTAAATAATTAAAAAAATATCTTGAATTTGAGAACACGCAAAAAAGTGTGGTTTGACTCAGACTGAGTCCGATTTGCAAAAACATCCTTCAACTGGATATAGTAAAAAAAAATCTGATTTGTACTAGGGTTAGGGTTAGTACAATTAAATACTATTAAAAACATTTACTTTTATGTCCAGTTAGTTACATGTCAACATGTATAACAATAGAGCCAGAATGTGAAGGCTCTCCCACAGGGCTCTATATTTAAAGAGTGCACTGTGTGAGTGGCAGAATTATTCTGTTCAGCTATTGTAAATGATTACCATTCGAGTGTTGGAGATTGAAGCACAGAGCTTGCATGCACACTGCGTGAGTGTGTGTGTGTGTGTGTGTGCGCAGTTTGACTGATGAAACTCTCAGTCAACAGTTTCCACACAGCTTCTGTTTACCGAACACACACTCGTCCAGGTGTGTGATGGAGGCTTCTGAATGTGGGCATGATTGAGTCGAAACAATGGCTTCGGATGACGGGTGTGCTGCAGAGGACATGTGAGTTTAATGCCTTGTCGGTGGCCTTGTTTGACTGTCTCACACACACAGACACACAGTGCTTGTCAGGATGGCCGAGCTTGACGACGTGTCAGAGTTTTATCATCTTTATGAGTCAAGGTCTGATGTCTACGACGAGTGCTAAGCTATATAAAGCAACGGCGCAAACGCCACAGAGCAACAGTCCACCCAAGGCCAAAGAGAGAGAGAGAGAGAGAGAGAGAGAGAGAGGTGGGGGCGAATCTAAATAAAGTATCAGAAAAGTGCCTGTAAATCACAAAATGTCTTCCAAGGCCATGACATCCATCACACACTAATATTCCTTTTCCACCAACACAGTGCTGGCACAAGTAATGAGAGAACTGTTTTCCTTTTTCAGAACCGACCCACGTTTCTACCGCTTTAACAGCCAAAAAGTAGCAAAGTCAAATCTCGCAAAGTCTTCACACAATATAAAAACATCCCCACAGACAATGATATAGAAATACACACTAGACAAGAAATACATTACTGCTTCGTGAAGCTGCTCTAAGCAAGTTTTGAGCAAATAGTTTAGGATCCAAAGTCCAATCCTTTAGTCCACAGGTGTCGAATTCAAGGCCTGCGTGAACTTGCAAAAAATAAAACTGAAACAACTCAACATTTTTTACAGTAAATCAGTAATATCCAGAATTCACATCAGATCCATAGCATATTAAGCAGGGTTGTAGTCAAGACCGCCTGTCAATTCCAAGACTAGCCAAGATCGAGTCAAAACCGAGGCTTAAGGATGGCCAAAGCGTCCAAATGAAAAACAGAGTCAAGATTGAGACTGAAAAGCATCAGAGGATCAAGCCTTTACTTCAGCTAGTTAGCTTCATTTGTACATTGCGCCAGTGATTGGATGTTTTTCAGTCTTTCTGCGTGTGAAAAAAAACAACACAAATATTATTTTTACTAACTCCCAGTCAAGACCAAGACCATATTTAGCGAGCCCAGTGTCCAAGACCAAGTACAAATGCCAATAAGTAAGAGACATGACCAAGTCAATACAAAAAAAAAAAAAAAAAATCACAAGACTGGACACGAGTCCAACAGACCTCGTGTGTGTCACCGCACAGTGCACGGGCAGAGCTCAAAGACTCACAGAGCAGAAAGACTCTTTAAAAGTCTGATTCACGTCAGACCTGCGTTTAAAACTGATGTGATTGTGACCCTGTGGCCGAATCCAAATCCTGAAAATGTAGTCTCCTAGTGTAGAGAACTACAGATATGTTGAAAAAGAACTGTTGATGGACTAGAGACATAGAAAACTATGGATGTGTATACTCTTATTTGTTAAATATTCCTAGTTCTTAAATCTCTTTCTCTTTAACTTATATGTTTATTAATATATTCATTATATGTATTTATTAATATTACAAATATTGATATTTGGATTATATTATTATTATTATTATCTAATACTGCATACAGTTGAATAGTTTCAAATGAAGTAGCCCTTCTGTTTCATAGAAATGTCACTCTACTTTTAGAGTCAATGTTATTAGTGTTTATCGTTAGATGACAACATGTAAAGGAAAAAAGCCTTCAGGTATAGCCGTTCAAAAATGCTGATGTGGCCTGGACAGAATTTGACACTCAAACACACTCTTACTGTGACAATGATTACACAAAGCACAAAGTCACGTCGTTGCAATCGTTTTATTTTGTTAGCCTTCCTGGGACGTTCGATTTCACTTACGTACCAGCAATTCTTTTCAAAACCATTGCACTGTTTAGGTCTTTTTTTAAGTCGCGGCCATGTGAATAACTTGAGCTTAAGTTGCCATGACGATGAAAATGACTGCAAGCCTCAGATGACACCAGTTCTTGGTTCCAGATGTGTTGGCTCTTTTGTGGTAGAAACGTGCATAGAGATTAGGCCACCAGCTTCTGGTACTGGCTTCACAATTAAGTGGTGCTCTCTTAATAAACACACACACACACACACACACTTGCAGCACTAACTATAATAGCTCTCTGAGCAACAGCTTTCAGCACAATCCTCCCCCCAAACACTGCCTCCTCTAGCTCCCCTGTTCCTCTCTAACACTGCTGCATCAGCATCAGCATCTGTGTGTGTGTGTGTGTGAGAGAGAGAGAGAGAGAAGTGCTTTGCAGGCAGCAAGAAGCCTCTGAGCTCTCTCACTGTCATTCATTGTGTCTCGCTCTTCCACACCCTCTCTTTCACACTGTCCACCTCTCTCTCTCTCTCTCTCTCTCTCTCTCTCACTCTGATTGATCAGATTTATTGACATGCTACTACATGTAAACAAATGTAAAAAGTATAAAAATTTCTACTATATACAATGTTACTGATATCCACATCCATCTGTCTGTCCTTCTCTCCCTCCCTCTGTCATCCCCCTTTCCCCTGCCCCCCTGTAAGTGTTGCTGGCTGTTGCAGTCTGGTTGCTGGATTGCTGATCTGTTCTCCTCTGCTCGATGAGAAGCCTGGCTCGTTTCAGCTCTATTAGTGTCCAGCCTGAGGGGACAAGCAGTGCAGCGCATCATTATATACGCTGCAGGTCTGTGCAAATCTGTCCATACAATATTAACAGAGACACGAGAGACTGACAGTCTGCAGTGTGACGAGTTAACTTCATCCATCAGCGCTGCAAAAAAAAAAAACAACCAAAAAAAAAACAGAAAAAGAAAAACAAAAGACATGCGCTTTGCTTTTAGCTACTCAGGTCCTTCTTGATATTGATTTTTTTTTTTTTATAACCACTCTTGATTAAAAAAATCTTATATCTCATATATATATATATATATACTACCCTTAACTATTTTGCTGTATTTTACTTTTTGGTATCTGTTTATGTTTCACTCCGTATTAATTACTTTATTATTTTATGCTTAATTTTTATTTTTTATCTTGCCTTTTATGGTTTACATAATACTGCAAAGCTCCTTATTGAGAAAGAAAGAAAGAAAGAAAGAAAGAAAGAAAGCCAAGTAGGGAAGGAGAGAAACAAATGATAAAAAGGATCAGAGAAAGAGAGAAAGAGAGGGAAAATAAAAAAGAGAAAGAGAAGATGAATGAAAGACATAACTGAAGAGAGCATAAGGGACAATGAAAAAGGGAATGGAGATGGTAGAATGATAGAAAGAGAGAGAAACTGAAAGAGAGGAGAATGACAGAGGAAGAGAGGGAGAATATTAGAGAGGGAGAATGATAGAAAGAGTCAGAATATAAAAGAGGGGTAGAATGGAAGAGAGGAAGATAGGAAGAATGATAGAGGTGAAGAAAGAACGAAAGAAAGAAAGAAAGAAAGAAAGAAAGAATAGTGGAAGAACAGAAGGAAGAAGCAAAGGACAAAATGGTGGGAGAAAGAGAGAAAAAGAGAGCTAGGCAAACGAGAAGGAGAATGAAAATTAGAAAGAGAAGCAGAATGAAAGAGAGAAAGATGGTTAGAATTGAAGTAAGAGAGAGAGAATGAAAATAGAAGGAGATGGAAAATTAAAGAGATAATGAAGAGGGGAAAAGTGATAGAGAGGAGGACTGAAATAGAGGGAGAATGAAATGGAGGGAGAATGAAAGAGAAGAAAAGCAAAGAAAGAAAGAAAAAAGAAAGAAAGGAAATGGAGACGATGGAGAAAGAAGGCAATACATTGACAGAGAATGAAAGAAAGAGAAAGATTGAAAATGAAAGAGAGATAGACGGACAATAAAACAGAAAAGAGAAGGAGAATGAATGAGAGAAAGAGGGGAGTCCGAGAGAAAGAGAGGGGGAATGAAAGAGAAAGAGGAGCAAATGAATGAGAGAGAGAGGGAGAATGACAGAGAAAGAGGAAAAAACAAATAGAGAAAGATAGGGAAATAATGAAAATGTGAGGGGAAAGAAAGCGAGAGAAAATCAGAAAGAGGAACAAAAGAGTGAGAGCTTAAGAGAGAGCAAATGAAAAAATGAATAGAAAAAAAAGAAAGAAAGAAAGAAAGAAAGAGGAGTAACAGCATCGTATAAAGTGTTAATGTTTCTGTGATATAAAGCCGGTGATGAGAACGACAGAGCAGTAGTGAGAGATAATTACGTTATCGGCTGAAAAACAGCGCAGGGGGCTTGGCGTGATTTATTGGATGCATATTCATAATATGACCTCGGAGTTACTCTTCTGTCTCTCCATCTCACTTTGTCTCTCTCTCTCTCTCTGTGCCAAATCCCTCTCTCCTGCTGGCTATAATGCTGATTATCCAGACAGACTCCTCATTTGCCTCTCATTAGCAGGGTGAATATGCATGAACCCCATGTGTTGGACTCTCCCTCCTTCCTGCCACTGTAGCTGCATCTGCATCTGCACTCGGCCTTTTCTCTTCTCCACCCCTCTCTCTATCCTTCTCTCCAGCCCTCTCTTTCCTTCTTACTTTCTATCCTAGAAAGCATCAACGAACTTTCAGCAGCGACTTGCTAAGTAGCTAATCTTGTTCAGTAGACTTACTCAGAAGTCGTCGTGCTCTGTGAAAGCTGGAGACAGAGAGAGAGAGAGAGAGAGAGAGAGAGAGAAGAGACAGGATTCTTCTAAAGCTCTCCAAAAAAAGGGATTGGGGGGGGAGAAGGTGGGAGAAGATGATGCAAGACTGAGTTAAAAATGTGCAGGCAGTAACTGTGTGCGTTCAGAGAGAGCTCAATCGGTTACACACCTGACTGGAAATGAATTGAAAGTTTTTCATATTGTGCCGCGTGTGAACATTCGATTTAATTATTTGTTCATTTTTTTTAAAAGCTCAAATTGAGATTCTCCCAACCAAATATAACCTTGAACATTGGTTTCCATCTAAAGATGAATCTTTTTTTTTGTTGCATATGCCTGGTGGGCATGAAAAAAAAAAGAGAAAAGAATCAGCTACTCCAATTAAGAAATTGGTTTAGCTTTTATGATGGACTGAAAACTGGCAGATGTGCCTGACTGGGTGATATAATTGCAAATGAAAGTAAACAGAACTGAAATTAAATATGAGGTACAAGCATTGAGCTGTTAAAATGAACGGGTTTGAATACTGTAAAATTATGCGAGGCTTTATGTGGAAAATGTATTGGTATGAAAGTTAGAAAATGGAGTCACTGGTGTGAGATGAAATCATTTAATCATTTAAGATCAGTTCAATGTGATTTCTCATGATGCATTCGTGTCTGTTCCTTGGGTCATGATGATTATGTCCTTGATTAAGTTTTTCTCTTATGTTTTTTTCCCCTCTTATCTTAGCCTTGGACATTATCTATATGGTCTAGAGTGTGTCTTTTGCGTGTACACATCAGTATAAAAGCCGGCTGTATCCAACTTATGTTTAGACTATAGAACGCCCAGGTTATCTCTGTGCGCACAGTAAACCGAGATTTCAATATAACCTGGCTCTTAAATACACTATATGGCCAAAAGTTTTGCGGACACCTGAACATCACATTCATATGTGCTTTTTGAACATCCCATTACAGATTTAGTCCCCTAATTAGGTTAGAATAACCTCCACTCTTCCGGGAAGGCTTTCCACTAGATTTTGGAGCGTGGCTGTGGGGATTTGTGTTCATTCGGCCCCAAGAGCGTTAGTGAGCTCAGGCACTGATGTCAGGTGAGGAGGCCTGGGGTGCAGTCAGTGTTCCAGTTCATCCCAAAGGTGTTCAGTGGGGTTTAGGTCAGGACTCTATGCAGGACACTCGAGTTCTTCCACTCCAACATTGGTACACCATGTCTTCATGGAGCTCGCTTTGTGCACAGGGGCATTGTTATGCTGGAACAGGTTTGGGAATTTTGGTTCCAGTGAAGGAAAATCTTTAAAGCATGTTAAAGCATGCAAAGACATTCTAGACAATTGTGGCAACAGTTTGGCGAAGAACCACATTTGGGTGTGATGGTCAGGTGTCCACATACTTTTGACCATATAGTTTACCTAGAATTTAGGAGACTGCAAAAGAAAGTGTTACTATATACACTGCAAAAAATGGCATCTTATCAAGTGGAAATACTGAGAATATAGTCAAATTTTATCACTATAAGATTATAATAAACCAAATATAAGATTATTAAATCTATTTCAAGCCATGTATATTCATTTAAAGCTTGAAATAGTCTTGTTCTATTGGCAGATTATTTTTTTAAGCATTTATTTCTAAAAAAAAAAAAAAAAAAGAAGCAAAATTATCTGCCAACAGAATAAGAAAACTACACGCTTGAAATGAGTAATAAAGTCCAGAAATAGGTTTAATCACCTTATATTTGGTTGCTTGTAATCTTATAATGAGAAACACTAGATAAATTTGACTATATTCAAGATATTTTCACTTGCTAAGATGACGTTGTTTTTTTTTTTTTTGCAGTGTAGCTGTATATAGTTGACCCTGGAAACACTGGAAAACACTGAGAGAAAACAGAGGTAGAAATGACCGTATTGTCAGAATGGTATGTGAGTTCTGACTCTGACAGTTCCTCAACCTCAGCTACATTACTCCAGTTGATAAATGGTCTTGACTAGAAATCTACTTGGGACTATTTTATTTAACCCTTCTTGTGCAGTTATTTTTTTGTGTTTTGTACCTGCCGATGATATTTTCTAACAAATGTCTGTTTCCCAAAATATAAACAAACTAGTAGGCTCATTTAAACCACCACAACTCTGACCAGGCAGTTACTAAGGATGAATGAATGAATGCTGTGTGTTCATTCTGTTTATCCCAGGAGCCTGTTTATCCTACTTGAGACTGAGGAATTATAGTAAACTGACCAATATTATATATAATATTAATCAGCTCTGAATCTGCTATTACTGTTTTTGTCATGTTTAGCAGTCAGCAATGGTAAGGTCAGGGAAGAAAATAAAAAAAAACAATGGACCTTGAACCTTGAAATGGACAATTTATGATACACACGATAACCAATGTCGTTTTTTTTTTTTTGTTTTTTTTTGCCACTTCCCACCCACTAGTTATCAACCGGAGCAGGTGGGGCAATCGCGTTCCATGGCGTGAAGCCCACCTCTGCATCTTTTCAAACTGCTGCTCATGCTGCATCACACTGCAGTGTAGCACTCAGAGAAAGCGCTATCTGCCCTCTTCTGCATGCATGAGCTAACAGATTCACCTTTGGCTAGTGTCACTGTGATTGACAGCTGAGAGAGCGTGCCATCCCTCCCACCCAGACCACATGATCAATTATGTCCCTTGGCTCTCAGCCACGAATGGCTGTGGCATCTTTGGGATTTCAACTCACAATCTCTGCTTTTCTGTTGTATTATCCGGGAGTGCTAATAAAATTTTTTAAGCATATTTTCAGTTTATGGCTTGCGAGCGAAACAGCTATTTCAGTAATATTTTTCATGATGTACCTAACAGTCCAAATATTTCATCTGTAAATAAAGCAACAAAATGCAGATGGTGCTGATTTTTCAGTCTGGGACATGTGTGTGCACAAGTGTGTGCTGTGAGAGCTCTAAATGATTGGGCAAAGAAAAAAAAGAACCAAAAAAATCTAGCAAAATAATGCGCTGCTGCATTTCAGCCTTGCTGTTTGGTGTTTTTTTTTTTTAGAACTAGACTGTAATGTGCTGTAAACTGCAATCTGTCATATGCGGAGTAATTGTTTTTTTTTTTCTACTTTAAGGAGGCTTTATGATGATTTGGATCATTATACTTTGCCTTCTGTGCTGATCTAAATAAAAGTATTTATGGGGCCCAGCGGTTGTCAAGCCAAAGGCTGAGACAGTAACTCAAGCACAGTGTTCTTCTGTTTCCTCTGAACTTTTGGCCTTATCTCATTCATATTCATGAAATAATCTCTGAGAGATTTACCATACACACACACACACACAAACACTGACATGTGCATAGATACACTCATAGAGAGCATCCTGCACAAAGTGTGCAATCCAACATAATAATACATATACCTAAATACGTAGATTTAAACACACACACACACACACCCACACACACAGCTTCTCAGTGACTTCTCAAGTAATTGAATCTGCAGGCTCCTTCACTCAAATTTCTAAAGATGCAGATCAACTAAATAGATATATAAATAAATGATGAGAAGACATTACAGCCTATCAGCCATCATATGATCCTTATGTACACAAACAACACGTTAAAGCCACTGCAAACACCAGCAGGATTCAGTATATCAGCACAACTCACATGTGCTCATATTTTTTACGCTGCGTTCATTCTAATATGTTTTTATTTCTATAGTAACAACTCATAACAGGACGTTCTAAGGTGGATGCTCCATATAATCTAGGGTTATTAAAAAATGGAGTTAAAAAAAAGTGCTATTTAACAAAGAAAAACATCTAACAGTTCAATAGTATGATGAAGCTTTCTGGAAGGAGATTTCGGGTAGCTACTATAATGTAAGTGATACCAGGAACTAGCTTGCTTTGCATTTAATGTATCTATGAAGGTTTAAAAAGTATGATGTGTCACTCAGTAATAAACTAAAATTTGTAATCATTGGCAAATTGCTGTGGTATAAAAATAATTAAACATTTCAGGATGTATAGTTATAGGAAAATAATCCAATTTCGGGTTGGGGAGAGCATTACACCACCCCACCACTGAATATTTTTCTACAAGGTCATGCCTACTAAAAACTTTTTTAGTAGAACTGTTAAGATTTCTCCCAGAGAAACAAACCAAAGAATTTCTGAGAGAGAGAGAGAAAGAGAGAGGGAGAGAGAGAGCATTTTCTATGAGTGACATAGAAAGGGAATGGTAGCACCTGGTGCTCGTATGAGTGTATCAGGTACATCAGTGTTACTGGAGTTTTAAACACTATCTATGACTATCTATGATTGCTGCCACTTTATTAGACAAACAGAACTTGGTATCCTGCCATACTGGTGCATATTTAGAGACTGCATCTCATTTCTGTCCATTCACAGATTATACTAATCATTCTCGACCCTGGTCAGTTTTTGACCAAAGGACCACCAGTGGATGGAGATTTTTGGTTGGTGGACTGTTTCACAGCCCAGCAGTGACATTTCTTTGGGTCTAAATCCCAATAACTATATAGGCATAGCAATATTAAGTCCGATACACTACCAATAAGCACCACCCAAATAACATCTGGTCAGTGGTGGTCTTACAGTGCTACATTTTCATTGGTATCTGAGGTAGATACATTGTGCAAGGCACCAGATGGGCGATTGTCAGTAATTATTCCCCTATGCACCTACCTATTGGCTAGGTGTACTTGATAAACAAGTCATAAAGTGTATATATGTTTGTATATATGTGTGACAATTTACTATATGTACGTAAGCAGCAGTTTCTCACAGCATTGCGAAATTTGCTGCACACTTTCACACACACCTGCACTTTCTAAATGACCTCTTTATCACATTTGCTCCCCGGATTTATATAAAACCCGAAAAAGCATCATACTTTGCACAATCTTCAGAGCGGTGTGCATATACTGTCACTACATTGCCGTTTCAATGCACTAATATGTTTAGATTCGATAAGCGTTCATTTGCAGCGCTTTCCAAGATAAATAACCCCATGATGAGAGTGCTATTCAAGTGTCCCAGCATGCATGCTGACTCCGCGTGTGTGAATGTGCTCTTACAGCTCTTCAGATAGGGACGTGCGAGTCAGAGAGAGAGAGAGAGAGAGAGAAGGAACACGAGCTGCCACTAGATTATTCAAGAAAGCAGCAGTTCAGAGGTGGAGCTCATGCGCTAAAACTTCTGAAATGCAAACTTCTGTAAGGACTAAGAATGTAACTGAGTATGAACACATTATTTGGAATGAACAGATGTGAATAGGACGTGCACTATTCAATATTGTACTGTGTTCTTTCTTTTCTTTTCTTTTTTTTTTTTTAGAAAGCTTGCCATTTTGACTAGGATCCCTTAGGACGCAAAAGCAAAAAAAAACAGTCTTGCAAGCAGGGAGGCTTTTACATTCAAGCAGGCAAGAGGTCAGATATGAACAGTGGGACAAAGAGCACACTCATTAACATGAGTCGCTGTGCATTGCATTTACAAAGTTCAGTCATTCATCCTAGTCAGGGCTGAGGTTATTTATATTATGCTATTATTCCACACCCACTTAAGGCTTAAATCCGAATACAGATGCAGAATATTTTGGAGCACTAAACAGATACAGATATAGATAGTGCAATTAAGTTACACCCCTAATAAGCACATTCCCAAGATTGAGACAGGAACCATGCATTCAGAGAGTGAGCAAGCAAGAAGATGAAACATAGCTAATCTAGAAATGCCAAGTCAGCTTTTTGTAGTTTTTGTCTGGTGAGTGTTGCACTTGGTCAATAAAAGAAAAAATTACAGAGGGACAAAGAAAATGAGAATGAATGTGAATCTACTGTAGCAATCTTTAATTAAAAAAATTAAAGACCTTATTATTGCGTGCTGGATGAGACGTGTGCTTGGGTGACGTTTAGAGTGTTGAAGATGGAGGAATTTCTCTCCTGCTCCGTCCCAGAAACTAAAAACAGAATCCCAAATACTGGGTGCCAAAGCACGATGCAGCCTATCAAACTACTGTAAAGCAGCTCGCGTTGGGAAGGGAAAGGGGTGGGAGAGGTTTAAATATTCATGTGCACAATTCAGAAAGAGAACTCTTCATCTCCAATCCTTTTCATCCCCCTAACCCTTCCTCCACCATCACACTTTTTCCTCTTCCTCAACTCTTGAAGCAACTGCCACATATACCGCAGCACTTAAAAAATGGACGCACTTGTGTCTCGTTCAAGTGGCTGTGCCAAAGACTAGCGCTGTGGAAATGTTCATAGTGCCTTCACGTCATGTTGGAATTATAGTGATTATGAGTCATCTTTGTCGAAACTGTAATTAGAAAAATGCATAAACAATGACACAATGATTAGCTTCTGATTTTCACGAAGTGCTGGGTATCAGTCTACACAAATGTCACATCATAATTCAAAGGATATTAACTAGTAATGTTTTTATACAGTTGTATGCAAAGGTTTGCGCACCTCTGGCCTAATTTTATATTTTGTTGATTTCTGAAGTGAAAAGAATTAAACACAAACACTGCAGCAAACTATTAAAAAAACATTTTGATACTAATTTAAATGTGCACATACTTTATATTTGATGAATGTAGAAAAGTAACTGTGGCATGTGCAAATGTTAAGGCACTCTAATATGTAAGTACTATGTCAGTAACTCACTCGTTGGAAGATATCGCAGCTCGCACGTGCAAGTCCTTCTATTTAAGTTTAGGAATTTTCACCCAAGGAAGAAAAAGAAATGAAATCTACATAAAGTCTGGCTCCAAACTTACCAAAGGCTACTGCAAATGTTTTCATTAATGAAATATTCAAGAATACTCTTTATTTTTTTTTTTTTTTATCTATTTGAGAAATCTCTATATGAAATTGAAATATATCTTTCTTTTATTATCGACTCTTAGACCTTCTTGTTCATGCCAGCCTCACTCACACCAAACAATTAGTCAAACCAAAATATTCGCCAATACAATGGACTGATGAACACCTATGCATATCCTCTCTTAATAATATTTGTGGCTATATAACCACCGAACAAAGCATCTTTGACAGCCATTGTGTGGCAAAAAAAGATAAGGCAGCTTCATTCCCCGCTCAGCCTGAAACCCCAGGTTCTGAATCCTAATGTGACGAGCAGAGTGGGTGCGTCAAGGGAGCGAGCTCCGTTTAGTTACAGCCTTGGCCGCACGCTAATATGAATTGACGAGCTGAGGCAGTGAAGAGGAAGATGCAGGGGGAATAGGGCAGGATGGCCCTTTTCAGAGTGCCACTCATCTATCACTGGGTGTGACAGCATGACAACAGGCCCCGTAAGGGAGTATGAACGCTTCAGAACGAGGGATGAAGAAAGAAGAAGATGGACTATGAATGCTGGCGGATCAGGCAGGTTTGGCAGAGATCTGAGGAGATCACAGAGACCATGAAGGTGCTGGAGAGCAAATGTGTCGAAGCAGCACGGAAAAGGAGTAAATGGAGGCAAATAAATATGTGTGAATATGAAATGGAGGTTTTTTTTTTTTGCTGTGTTAGCGAATACCCATGTTAAGTGTATATAACTGACACTTGTAACATATCCTATATTTTAATATGCAGGACATGAGTCTATAGATTTCTGTAGGTCTTGAAAATTCATCTGTAACCCATTGTGTTTGTGTGTGTGTGTGTGTATGTGTGTGTGTACTCAATTTCAAAGTCCTTCATCCTCAGCATGTGTGGGCAAGAGGGCAAAGGAAGAAAAGCCATCAAAAGGCTTCAAAGCTTCACTAATGGACCACCTCCACTCAGTCTGAACTGCACATGGCGTTCAAATTCAATACACGGACCATAAGGCCAAGGCTGATCCATTTCTGACTTCAACTAATGCCTCGTCCACACATATATAGACATTTTTGAAAACATATTTTTTACCACTCTGTTTTTTAAAAAAAAAAAAAACAACACATGAACAGCGTTTTTCTTTTTAAACTATCTCCGACCACACAATTTTAAAAATATTTGAATTTGAATACACTCACATGTCATGAACTGTTACCACAATGCTGCTGAATACTTGAATCTTGAATAGTTGGTCAGAAGGTGTTGATTAATTTTCTTTACAAGCACGGGTGTGACAATAATGCCAGCTGTAATTTATATTAATGCGGTCATTCTAGTATGTTAAGGTTTTCTTGTAGCATCTCACTCACAGGGATTTGTATGGCAGACAATCTACATAATATAAGAGTAATAATAAACAGATAAAATGTGTTTTTTTAACAAAGAAAAACATATCATCATTGATATGACAAAGCTTTCTGCAAGGACATGTTTATGTACTGTAACATTTATGTGTCAGCATCTCAGGTGTCAGCACTTTGTAACAGTCAGTAGGTTTTCCCCTACAGGAAAGTCTTCAGGACAGAGGACTTTGTACCTTGCGCTTTCTTGGTAACATGACAAGCTGCATGCTGGTGAGGGAGTGACTGTTTATAGACTGTTTATAGATGCTATAATATAAGTGATAACAGGAGCTCATCTTGCGGACCTTCCACAACATGAAATGGTTAATATGCATGACGTCATTCTTTCTAATAAATTTATCTGTCTAATAAATTAAAAATGGTAATAGTTGGCAAACTGCCGTGGTGTAAGAAGAATAAAACACTTCAGGATGTGTGTTATTGGAAAATAGTCTTCGGCCAGACTTCAGCATCTATAATAATTATAATAAACATAATAATAAACATAATAATAATAATAATAATAATAATAAACTTTATTATATATATATTCGTTATTTCTTATTAGCAAATAAGAAATAACAAAATGCAAACTATCAACCTGGTCAGCAGCCATGAAAAATGGAGTCTTAAATTAATATTTGTTCTTTTTTCTTCTTCTTCTTCTTCTTCTTCTTCTTCTTTTTATCATTGTAGTCCATGCAGGCCTAAAGCTTTGCTCTGGATATTGATTACCAGTTTAGATATTACAGATCAACCAAAAGTACCAATGATTATAATCATTTTTGGATTTTCAAGCTGAAATAATTGTTAAAAAAAAAAAAAAATCAAGTCCCTGAAAATTTAGCGCATGCTTGTGAAGGTTGGTAACTTCAGAGTAAACTGCCTTACCCTCTTATCAAAATCCCTCTCGCGCTCTGGTTTCCTGTGAGGATGAGAACTGCTGAGTATAGACAGGAAGGCAGATGCTCAAAAGAGCACGCTTAATTGGTTCCATCTCCAAATGTTTTTCTCCAATTAGAGGGCTCGAGTGGGTCTCGCGTATACTGTGGATTTGATAGCTCATTTACCACAGCCATCTCCACAGACACACTCCCCAGACCCCACCTCAATTAATGACAGCCGGAGAACAAAGAGCAGAAAGACAGCTACATTCTTCATGTCAAAAAAGGTATGCGGTCATCATGAACTACAATGATAAAAAAAAAGAAAAAGAAAAAAACGAACAAATATTAATTTAATGTAATATCATTATTTTCTCTGCATAATGATTTGTGTTGATTTTTATACATAACATGCGGAAATATAGCATATGTACGCTATCGTTATTACACACACCATGACATCATGTGAGAGCAAGTCTGGAACTTTTATCTTCAATCTGCAATAAGATTTTAAAGGCAACATATCTTCAATAGGTGGATGACGAGACTTGATATGCCTATATACTAAATAGGAACTGACCTGTGTAATAATTCGTTTTTTACCACAGCCTGGTCAGAATCTGACTTGAATCTGAATTGAATGTGATTGTTCAGAAAGTGTTGATTAATCTTCCATAACAGAAGCTCCGACAATAGATCCAGCCCCAAGGCAAATCAGAAGTTTAGTAACAACTAATTCACAGTGAGTTGTATGGCGACGCTGTGCATAATCTAAGCCTAATAATAAATTCTGCCCATCAAAAATTCTATTTAGCAAAGCAAAACATAAAGTAGTTGACATGCTGAAGCTTTCTGTAAGGAGACATTTATTTAACATTTATGGAAGGAGTCTCCAGTGTCAGTGCTTTGTGACGCTCTTGCAAGTCTTCAAAACAGAGGACTTGGTGCTTGTCTCGTTTCTCTGTAACATCACAAGATGCTTTTTTGTCTTATTAACTTCAAGAGAGAGGGAAAAAGAGGCTTTTGAAGAAAAGACTAGCTTCTATAAAGGAAGTGATAACAGGGACTAGTGTTGTGTATGTCCCACAACATTAACAGTCACTTTAAAAGATAAAACATTCAAAGTAAGTATGATGTTCTTTAATTAATAAATAAAAAAATGCTGAAAACTTTGGGGTGATAACACCCCTCCATCCATGACCCCACTGGATTTGTTTTTATTTTTTTCCAATAACAGTATGCCCTGTTGTGTTTTAACTCTTACTTTTTTTTTTTATCAACCTTGAGAGTGCAGAAATAAGGTATGCAGAAATGATTCCCTGAAAAACCCCCAGAATAGTTAGAATAGTTAATTGAGAAATTCTTGAGCTGATGGAGACAAAAACATATCTGATATTTGATATCAACGGTTTTATATTCCTTGGGGTCCACGTCTATACATGCCTATCATCCATCAATACAACAGCGATGGTGCACAAAAAAAAAAAAAGCTCAACACAGACTCCATAACCTAAGAAGGCTCTGTAAAGCACAACTCCCCCCAACAGCTCCTTCTGAACTTCTACCAGTGCACCATTGAGTCCTCAATCACATAGTGCATAACAGTGTGGTAAACATGCTGCACCTCAGAAGACAGGAAGGCACTCCAGCACATCATCAAAACAGCACAAAGAATCACCGCATCAGAGCTTCTAACACTGGAAGATATGTACAGAACTCCCTGCACCCGTCAAGCTGATAACATCCCCCAAGACCCGACCCACCCTGGCTACAGCATACTCACCCGTCTGCCATCAGGTAAACTATACAGGACCCTGTATGCCTGTACAACTAGTCTGAAAAACAGCTTCTTTCTTTCTTTCAGAGCTGTTATACTACTCAACACTCAGCGATTACTCCCCCCTACTATAACAGCACCTCACACTACTCTGCAATACACCACTATCTAAGACATCAGCCATTACACCATTCTGGACATGTGTAATCTAACTTTATCTTTCAAGTACAATTCAACCTTCCTAAGTTCAATAAATGTGAATAGCTATTCTGTGCAATACCATATACTACACTACATTTACACATACGTACATCCATCCATCCATTTTTCATGCCGCTTATCCTACGCAGGGTCGTGGGGGAACCTGGAGCCTGCCCAGGGGACTGGGGGCACAAGGCGGGGGACAACCTGAAGGGAGTGCCAACCCACCGCAGGGCACAATCGCACACACATTCACTTACTATGGACAATTTGGAAAACTACTAATCAGCCTACAGCATGTCTTTGGACTGGGAGAGGAAACTGGAAGAAACCCTTGAAGCACAGGGAGAACATGTAAATTCCACACCCACAGGGCAGAAGCAGGATTCGAACCCCCAATATCAGAGGTGCGAGGCACACGTGCTAACCACTAAACCACTGCGCCCCCCCCTCACTGTTATTATTTATTTATTTATTTATTTGATATCTCTCCACAAGTTCTGCGAATACCGCTACAACCCTCTTCTGCACATGCACTTTGTCATTACTCTGTTACCTTGTTATTTCTACCTCATTGTACCTCCTACTTTATTTTCAATAACATTTGAATAAGTCTTTTGTGCATCCTTTATTTTTATATCTTTTGTCTTACCGCTAACTCAATGGCATCTACGGCTTGCTCCAGACAATACCTCATTGTACTTGTACAGTGACAATAAAGATATCTTCTCATATCTCATCTTATCTTAAAGCTAAATACACACAAGGAGTCTTGCATTAAAAGGTTGACAAAAGTGTAAAAAATTTTTTTTTTTTTTTTTTTGGAAATGGGGGACACAATAATACCCATAATCCATCATTCTTAGAGAAAAAGCATTCAGAAAGTCAGTCAATTTACTTTGACACTGACACTGGCCAGAATACTCTGTACTCTGAAATGTAACGATAACTGGTGACATACAGTATGCAACCAACTTTGCACAGCACCATCTTTCAACACTGACAGTTTTAAGTGTGAAGACTTGGTCCCAAGAGAATCTCATATCGACTTTTGACAGCATCACCTATTCTCCTTACCCGGGTTGCGTGAAACTCCATAAACTGCCATAAATCCTGAAGTTCCAGCTTCTTCATTGATTGGATCAATGAAGCCCCAAATCCTCTATTCATCCCAGAGAACAGTCATGCTTGGTAAATGTACATCAGCCTGTAACCACTGACCTATCCCAATTACCTACAGTGAATTATAGGGGTTGTACTTAATCTTGCTCCATTCCTCAGGAGAATCCACCCCTCCTAATAGTACCACAAAGGACTGCCATGAGTCCCAGCACATACATTGCCTTCATGTGCCATGCAAATTCTTTAGGGGATTCATTACAAATGGTTGCAACTCTCATTATAGTAGGGTTTTTTTTTAACAGCAGTGGTCTTTATGTAGCAGCTCACCCTGTTTGCATCTCTCTTCTCTCACTAATTCACACCTCATCCAAAATATCTGGAGAAAGTGCGATAAGCCCACAGAGAGAAGTGTGAGAGAGAGAAAAAAACATGCAGAATGTGATATGGCAGAAAGAGAGGCTTCAGAGTAATGGCTAAAACTGAAATGGGGGCCCTTTCACATGAAATTTTTTACTTTGCAATAATGTGATGATGTTAATAATATGTGATCACACGTGACAAACACTATTTCACCAGACACATGTGACTTCATGTAAACACATCATACAGACAATATGTAATCACATTTAAAAAAAACGAAATCACATTTAAAAGAAATAAATGAATGTGTACAAGGAATGTGGAAATAAATGAATCGTATAAATCACATGTAAAATTAATCTTGAGAAAAATTAATGTGGAAATAAATGAATCATGTAAAAAAAACACATAAAAATAAATATACATGGGGGAAATAGGCCTATTGATTATCTAGCAGCTTGTTAACTTCTCTTCCTTCATTTTTTGATAGGTGGATCACTTTTGTTGCATTCCTCCTTAGTTCTGAGTAGTGGTAAACCTTGTTACCCAAATGATAGACTGAAAGTAAATTATTCATTCAAACACAAATTCAGGAAATCATTAGAAAGTCCTTAGACATTAACATTGATGCTAGTTAACCACAATTTGTGTAGCCTATTTGCTAACTCTATGCTAAAAAAAGAGCAACATGCAGCCGCTGTAAGCAAAGATGCATGCATAAATGCATGTTTTCTTAGATTTAATGTTGCAAACTGATGAAAAATAAATAATGTTTCATTTTTAGGAGTTGCAAGGGCTAAGATGCACATCAATCACAGAGTCACCAAAAGAGTAAAAACATAGAAAACTAGCCCATTACTGCAAGTTAAATACACCTAATAATTAAATAGTGTTCATCAGTTGCACCTCAGCTCAGAACATCTTCCAGCACCCACGCAAGTAGGAGTAAAACATCGCATCAGGCGGCCATTATTTTAGGCCGTTTTAATAGACAGAGGCTGTTATGGCGAAATAATTAAACTCATTATGTGGCTGTTTTCTGTAATTTTCTATAACCTCTTTCTCTCATCCCTCCCGTATCTCCAGTCTAGAGGCAGAAGGGGCAGTCTGGGCACGAGCCGAGTCTATCATTATTTCTAATTACAGGCTCTCTCTGTATGTGTTACCCTCTTTTAAACTGCAAATATCATTTCATCTGTGGGCTATTAAAACTGACGTGCAGACAGATGTGATGTCTGATGCTACTCTCGGACTGCCGCTGATGAATCGAATAAAGCTGAGACATTACTGAGGGATGGATGGGTGTGCAGCCTTGTTTACACACACACACACACACACACACACACACATGCACATGCATACACAAGCACAGTCCCTCGATGGATGCTTCTCCGGCCCAAGCTCTCCGGAAGCATCAAAGCAGAACAAATGTTGGCTAATTATATCCAAAATAATATGAATGTACGCTGTGACCATGAAAAATCCTCTTTTGCTCCACTCAGCAAGACACCGTGTACACACCACACACATACACACACACACACACACACACAAAGGAGATCATTTCCCTGACTTCTGGTTGAGGAATGAAAGATGTAGTTACACCAAGAAGCTGTTTGATCACGTTAATATCAGTGCTAACAACGTTGGCCATCTGTTGTGCACGACGCAACCTCACCCTCCGATCCGGCACGGTCCGCTCACAAATCACCGTCATCATCATAAGCACCGTAACACTCGCGTTCAGATCAGAGTGGACTCTGGTTACATCTCAGCCGTAAGAGTGCATCCCTCACTAAAATGAAATCAGATAGCTGTGTCTGAAATAGCCTCTCTCCTTCCATAAAGAGCCTGGCTGATGAATAGCTGTCTAGTGCTTCAAGATGATGCAATCGTGTCGAAATCCATACCAGTGTGAGTTTTATTTACTCGTGAACCTGAAACTGAAGTGATTCCACTCTAAAATGCTGTCAGCGCTCTCCCTCAGGGTGCCTGTGCATGCATATGTCTCCTTTATTCCTGTTCTATTGTTGTTGTTGACGTGTTGCTGTTGCTCCGGTTTATGGCCTATTTTCATGATCACAACGCATGAAACATACAAAAACACTTATATACATTTATAGCAGTGTAACTTTGGATTATTGGTGACTATTGATGGAGCACTTTAATAGGAACACCTGCACACCTGATCATTCATGCATTTATCCAGTCAGCCAATCATGTGGTATTAAGCACAAGGCAAAAATCACGTGGATACAGGTCAAGAGATTCCGTTAACGTTTACATCAAACACCAGAATGGGCAGGAAATGTGATTTCAGTGGTTGTTGGTTTTCAGAAACTGCTGGTCACCTCAGAATTTCACACACAACAGTTTCTAGAGTTTACACAAAATTGTGCGAAAAAACCAAAAGCATCCAGTGAGCAGCAGTTTTGCAGGCAGAAACGCCTTGTTGATGAGAGAGGTCAGAGGAGACTGGCCAAACTGGTACAAGCTGACAAGAAGGCTACGGTAACTCAAATAACAACTCTTAACAACCGTGGTGATCAGAAAAGCATGTCAGTGGGCACTGGGTCACGTTGGGAAAAGACCAGCTTAATGTCATGTACATTCAGATCATCACCTTTTATTACCTAACAAGCCAGCTGATAAAACTTACAGCAAATGTGTTTTCTGTGTGTTTTCTCTTAAACATGTTCTAGTGTTCATGTTTAGTGAGTGTGGTGTGTTTATTCTTATTTGTTACAGATAAAATAATTCAATCTGCTGTATTTAGTCAGTATTTGGGTGAAGTAAGCTATTTACATTGTAGTTGGGTGACATAAATAATGTACAATCACAAAACTGGAGATTAACAGCTTTACTTGAAGTCAGGAAAATCCTGTTTTGGCATTTTTATATTGTGTGCTGACAGCTGTTTGTGCACACAACTTAACGAAACTACAAGATACTAAATCGAGGTCATGAAATTGTAATGAGTATGGGGGTTGTAGGCTATTTTAAAAAGCATTTAATTCACTAGAATTCGCTCTCCTCTAAAGAAAACATGGTTTGAAGGATAAGCTGACCGAACACTCATTTGCTACGCTTACAGCTCACATTAATTCATAAAGTTATGCATAAAAAATTGGGTTCTCAAGACAAACATCTCAGATTACGATGCTCTCTCCTCAGATATCCTCCATGCAGCAAAAAAACCTTTTCGAATTCCAAAGGGCTATTTATTAATAGTGTCATATTTATGTATTTAATATTGGCCTCAAACAGAATTCAGCAATTTTTTGGAGTGTATGTGCAGCCCAAAATATAAATTTCACAGCGACATATTGTGGTTACAGCAAACTGTCAAACAGTAGTGCTGGACTTAATGCTGCTACTCACTTGAGCCAAGATTGCTCAAGAAAAATGGGCTTAAGTTCATGGTCAGAATCAGGTATATCATCCAGAGACACGCCTCTGTTTTAGGCAAACTCCACCTACATACATAACTCGCATGTAAATTACAGCTCTGTAGTTATGTCTGAATTGTGAATGCTGATTTGCACAGTATTATGTAAATCCTCACTACACTTGAGCCTAACTCAATTTTGAATATGGCCCAATAAGTGGTAGCAAAGTGGGTTCAAAAACCACATTGTAAAAACCAGTTGTTATGAAGCTCCACCCACATCAGCACAAGCACTTTCATTTCTGCCCATTACAAATACAACAACTGGGCAAAAATGGGAAAGTATAGAGCAATACAGCTGTATCACACCACTACATTATGCTTGTGGCTGTACAGAAATATGTGTCATGTATTAATTGGCTCTATATTACAAGTTGGTCTTCTTCAATTTGTATTCATTCATTCACTCATTCATCTTCAATTAGCATTTTATTCTGATCAAGGAAACAGTGGATCCGAAGTCTATCTTGAGAACATTGGCTGTAAGGCAGGGACACACCCCGAATGGGATGCTAGTTCATCACAGGGCATAATACACACTCATTCACACCTAGGGGTAATTTAGAGTTACGAATCCACCTACTTGCATATTTTTGGGAAGAGAAAGAAAATCGGAGCATCCAGAATCTCAACACAAACAGTAACCCGAGCTCAGCATCGAATCGGGAACCCTGGGGCAATGCTTTCTTCAACTTTCTTCAAAGATTGCCTGATTTATAGTGTTTGTGGCACTGAGCAGTGCTAGCACTTACTCAAACTTCTGTGTTTAGTCGTGTCTCTTTCATTCCTTTCTGCCTCACTTGCATGTCACTTTCAATAAAAGCATCAGAATAAATGTAAATGTAATGTGAAGCCAATGTAAATTTCTTTGTCAGACCCCAAAGCAATCATGCTGGCACCAATCAATTCACTAGTGACATTTACATTTGATAAATATCCTGCTTTCTAGTCCACATTCACCCGATGCAAATCACATCCAAGGAGGCAGACATTTGATTGGCAGCACTATGGCAGAGGCGGGGCCGCACGCACCACTCACAAACCTTTTACTGAGCGTTTCTATGACAACAATGCATTAGGCCCTCGATCACCCTATCATATTTAATTTGTGCCTCGTTACCATGATGCTAAACATTTTTTTTCAGACGCGCTCATCCACGTCAATTTGTAAATGAAAGCGGTGAAGAACAAAAGGAAGAATTTTGAAAGAAGTGGTGATGAGAGAGCGCAAGGCGAGGGATGCCCTAATGAGGGTTTCTAACGCTCTTTCTGGCCTGATGGGCTTGATCCCTAATGGGAAGCAAATTGAAAATCAGAGGTCTCATTGGACTTGGAGTAAACCTCACACAACACACACAGAGATGCAAATACTCTGCTATTTCCAGCACATACAAACATCTTTCTCCAATCAGTGCCACATTAAAGACAAGCCAGTGTTGTTAGTAATTGAAATTAAAATCAACTGAGGTTTTTTTTTTTTTCATATACCATCCATTTACTGTGAATGAATATTCTATAATTAAAGATGGCTTTGAGTTGCTGCTCTTTCAAAGACTGACATTGAGTTTCCACTTGTGTAGGCTTATACTGACAAGACAATTTACAGCTCTGCTTTGAGTCAATAGATATCTGACCAATTGAAAGCACAATTCAGCCATTACTTATGCACACTTTTTATGATGGTACAAGTGCTATAATTCACAAGAAATATAGCACATGCCCACGATAATCATGTAAGCAGGGACGTTCTCTACTTTCGCTTCATATTTATAAGAACTTGACGATGTGACAAAAATACATTTTGATTTCATGCTTCAGCACTAATGAAGGACACTGTACCATCTGCCCCTTTAACTGAAAGCACTGAGAGGAGAAAGGCAATGGATTACGGCTGTACAATTAAGTGTACTTTACTCGCGATCATGGTTTTTGGTTTCATCAGTTTACTCTAGTTATACCATGGCACTGTTGAAGTCTCGACTCAGAAGGTGTGGATTAATTTTCTATAATAGCATGGCTCCTACAATAGTTAATCTGTAACATAAATGATATGTTTATATTAATACACTCCTTCTAATACGTTATTGTTTCTATAGTAACAGCGCATTCACAGGGACTTGTATGACAGACGATCCACATAATCTAAGCCTAATAATAAACACTTTGTTATTAAAAAAAAAGTCTATGATATTGTGAAGTATTCTGTAAGGAGATGTTTATTTTACATTTATTGAAGAAGTCTCCAGTGTCAGCTCTTTGTAACGTCTGTACGTTTTCCAAAAGATAAGTTTGGGCCTTCTGGTTTCTAAGTAATATGACAAGCTGTGTGTTTTTGTCTTATTAACTTCAAGACAGAGAGAAAAAGAGATGCTGGTGAGGGAACGACTGTTTATAGCTGCTATTATGTAAGCGATAACAGAAACTTTCTTGTCTTGCAGATGTCTAATATTAAAAAGTGTGACTTGTTGTTCATTAATAAATTAAAAATTGTAATCTTTGGAAAATAGCTATAATATAAGAGAAATAACACACACCGAGCAAGTTTAACAGCATGGCCCATCATGTACTCTTACTTACATAACTAATTACGAATTGTTCCACTGAATATCTTTACTGACTAATGATGTCAGCTTAATACTTAAATAAAACACAACAGGATGTGCTGTTATCGTAAAAAAATAAATAAAAAATCAATGAAGGGGTGGTGTGATGTGAAGCAGCAGGCTGTTACCACCACAAAGTTTCCTCTAACAGCACATCCTAAAGTGTTTTATTCCTCTTATACTACAGCAATTTGCCAAAGATTGCATTTTTTAAATTAAATAATGACATGCCATATTAATTTATATTTATGGTCAATGTTATGGAACGTCTACAAAACAGGTTCTCTATTATCAATATAGCAGTTATAGCAGCTATAAACAGTCGTCCCAACAGCTGTTAGAAGTGGTAAAAAAAATTTTATTTCAGTACTCAGTGAAATAATCGATTCATTTTAGCCATTGTCATGCAGCACCAAAATGGATGTTGATGCAGAAAGACAGAAAAGGAGAAACCGAATAAGTGGTAGAGATGAAAGATGAAGCAGAAACAGCAAGTTGGAGTTAATTATAAAGTTAAACTCTAGCCTCATTTACATGGTCTGAGATACTAAGATAATTAAGGCTACAGAACATGCACAATGTGAATACATACTTTCTTTTTCTCTTTCTCTTTCCATGGACGTGCTCTTGAGCTCAGGGAACAAGGTCTCTCTTTTTGTTCCTCCCAGTGAGAGTCCTCTGTAGCTCGTCTCTCCTTTATTTAAGCAGCTCGCCTCATCAGGGACTAGTGAACGTTGAGTTTAATGCGCACATCTAATCTTAGATTCACAATATTCCTCATGAAAACCTTCACGCCGCACATAGAATGTGCAAATTGAACAGCGGCGTCCATTTTCACACAACCATGACTCATGGAGTACTGTGGGACTGTTTTAGGAGGTTTCTAAAGGTTTTTTAGATCAAAGCATATAGAAATCACATAGAAACTTTTCATTACTTATTCAAGCCATTCTACTGTTATTTATTCAAGATTCAAAATTTTTCAAACCCACACCAAGTGCTCATAGTGGTTTTTTTTTTTCAGGTTCAGGTATGAGTAATCCTGCATGGATGCGTACGGTTTCAGAGCAGTGACCTATATTTACAATGAGCCGCGAGGCGTAATCGGAGTGAATAATTCCGAGAACGTTTCACAGATGCCAAATACAGCACGGCTGAATGCTGGATATTTCAGTCATGCTTCAGGCCTCGTTCCAAACCAAGCTTTAGTCTCCTGTGGTGAGCTGTGGATTGATCAAAGATGTCAACAAAAATAACTTAATATGTACGATAACTGGAAACGCTTTGTGCATATGAAATGAAGCAACAAAAAATTGCCGTACATTTTTTTGTTGCTATTATAGGGATCAATGGTTGATTAAAGGCAAATGTTTCCATCTGAGATGAGAGTATGGACAAATTTAAGAGGATAGATAAAATAGGTTTCATTAAAAGAGGAATAGGAAGAGAAAGAGAAACATACACACACACAAACATAATTATTAATGCTATACCAACACCTAAATCTCACTCTAACCTTAAACTTAGTAACCAGAGGGTAGGTAGGTAGGTAGGTAGGTAGGTAGATAGGTAGGTAGATAGATAGATCAATAAATTCTGCAGTTAAGGAAAGAAAATAGTTATGGGGAGCAGCCAAGGTCCCTTCCAAAAGACACAAAGACACACACACAGACACACCCACCCACACACATACATAGAAAGAGAGAGAGAGAGAAAGAGAGAGAGACAGAGATCATTTGCAAGAGATGGTTTAGTTTAAGGCTGAATTGTTTAATCAAGTCAGATTACATTTGGCTCACTACATCCGCTCTCAGAGGGTTTGTGATCACCCATCATGCAACTCTGTATGTGCGTGTGTGCGTGTGTGTGAGGAGGACACATCCCCATATCTAGCACAGCCCGCTCGCCTGGCCTCTTTTGAAGTCTTTTCTTCAGTGCGCTGTGTATATGTCTTGTTTTACATCGAGCAGAAATGGCATTGTCATGCTGGATTTGGAAGCCAAGAGAGGAAGAGCGTATAGGTTACATAAGTGTCTAGACTTCAATGACAGTTCAAAGGATTCATTCCAGGAAAAGTTAATTAGCCCAGGAGTCGTTCTGGTGTACTTAGTGAATCTATCCCTCTCTTTCATCTCGTTTTGCATTGCAGGTCCTGAGCTCGTCTTCATTAGTGCTTGGCTCTCAGTTCCTTTGTGCTGAGAGTTTCTCACTGCCGTTTACCGTATGCTATAAACACACCTCCCCTCAGCAGAAGTCACAACCTCATCTGCACTATTTTCATCTTCTCGGGTTCATGTGCGATATTAACCTATAGAGTATACCAACTACTTGAATCAAGTATAACAAAGTTCTTAACAGATCAGGCTTTAATGGCAGAGCAAAAACATTTCAACCAGAAGACCTAGTATCTTTACTAATGTAACAGGAGGAAGGGTGCTAGCAAAGAGTCCTAACATTTCACAGTTATATAACGAACTAGGTCTTGCACTTCAAATCCGTAACAATGCACGAATCAATATGTGTGAAAGAACATAAAGATTAAGGTTAGGGTTAGGGCCGAGGTTAGCATTTGAAAATGAAATTAGATATGATTCATTCTTTTCTTTAAATGACTCACTAAAATGAACAAATCTGCTTCTATGGAGGATTTCATTATATTTTTATCTGTCCGTGTTTTTTAAACATCCATGAGCTGTGTAGGTGAATCATTGAGTCAGTGAATCATTTCAGTCCTGACAAAGATTCACTGATCCAAACACTTTTCTTCTGAACATGAGATGTGAGCTTTTCGACCATGACTGAAATGATTCTCTGATTCACTGATTATCAGATGTAAATTTTATGTAGGATTGTATTATATTTTCATGCCATTGTTTTATAAACTTCCAAAAACTGTGTAAGTCAATCACTGAGTCGGTGAGTCAATTCAGTCATGATTGACAAAAATCTGTTGTTCAGCAGAAATGTTTTTCAATCACTGATTTCCTTCTGCCACTACTAAAATGATTCACTGACTCTATGATTCACTTACACAATTCATGGATAGTTTAAAAAACACAGATAAAAAATATAATGTAATCCTGTGTAAAAACTATGTTTGATGATAAATGAGTCAGTGAATCACTGCAGTCATGATTGAAAAGCTCTGATCTGTTGTTCGGCGGAAAAAGTGTTTGAATCAGTGAATCTTTTGTCAGCACTAAAATGAATCACTGACTCAATGAATCACTTACACAATTCATGTTTAAAAAAGAGATAGATAAAAATATAATGAAATCATACATAAATTCTATATTTGATAATAATTACATCAGTGAATCATTTCAGTCACGATTCACTGCCTTAACTGCCCTCATCTGTTCATCAGACAAGTGTTTGAATCAGTGAATCTTAATGTCAGGACTGAGATTCGCTCCTCTCTCTTTCTGCAGATCATTGTTTGAATTGACGAATCCTTTGATTATGACCGAGATTCACTCCTCTTGCATTCATCGGGTCAGTCTTTGAGTCAGTGAAGCTTTCAATCATGAGTGAGATTTAGTCATCTCTCTTTCAGCCGATCATCTTTTGTATCAGTGAATCTTTTGATTACGACCAAGATTTGCTCCTCTGGCAATCTTTCTGTCATGAGCAAAACTGGCTCTTCATTCTTTCAGCAAATCAGTATATGAATGAATGAATCTTTTGATTACTTTTGACACATTCTTGCTTTCAGCCAGCCAGTGTCTGTGTCAGTGAATCTTTTGGTCATGACTGAGGTTCACTCCTCTTTAGTTAAGCAGATCAGCTGAGTCAGTGAGTCCTGTTTAGTTTCATGTGTGGAGATTTTGAACATTTTTTGAACATTTTAGTCTGAAAAAAAAAAAAAGGTTTCTAGCATGCTTAAGGGCTTTTTTTCCCCTCTGGGGTTCTAGGCAGTGTTTTCATATTTAAGAAAGTTACAAGTAAAACCCTTTAACTATCCAAAGAACCCTTGAGGCACATGTCTTTCTTTCTTTCTTTCGTATTTGTCCCCATTTTCTCCCCAATTTAATCACCAATTCCCACCCACCATCCAACTCTCCACAGCTCCCAACCAGTATGGGCAAGGGCTATTATGAGCTTCCTCCAAGACACATATTGCCAACCAACCACATCTTTTTGAACTGCTGCTCATGCTGCATCACAGGGCAGCATGACACACACTAAGAAAGTGCTATCTACCCTCTTCCACATACATAAGCTCATAGACACCCATGATTGGCTAGTGTCACTGTGATTGACAGGAGAGAGCGTATGCCAAATTTGCTTTCTTGTCTCCAGACATTATATGACTATATGACAGACAGCATTGTCTGTATTTCTTTCTAAATTAAAAGTTCATTTTTTAATACATTTTGCTTTATATTCATATTAATATTCCTACTTAATTCCCTACATCTAATACGAAGGGCTTGAGAAATAAAACAAAACAAAAAAATAGACAATTTTGATTTAAATGCTCAAAAATAATTTACATGTATCTTCTCTTGGTATTTTAGGTGAAAACATAAACATATTTTACTTACTGATATGTAAATGTAAAGATATATCCAGGATTGTTCTTTAATCTCACTTCTATACGTTCTTGAATATATTCAATTTGACGAACCCCAATTTGTTTAATTTGTGTTGAGAATTTCTTTTTCTACTAGAAATTAATCAGTAGTTACAGTGAAACTACCTGTAGTCAAGACAGTAAGGAATGTAAAAGTCTGTAAAGTGAATGTAAAGTGATGATAATGCAGAAGGGTGGAAGTGGGAGAAGCTATCATTTGTGTGTGTGTGTGTGTGTGTGTGTGTGCATGTGTTTGGGTATTTGTGTGTGTGACCCAGATATAGCACAGCACACATGTCTGGACTACTGTGATTTGCTGTGTTTGTGTTTTATTTGTGTTCTCGGGACCCTGTGGTGAGTTTCCTATTGTACAGTGTAAACACTTTCCATTCAGCAAAACACACTTCACCTGTATTTCACTTTTAGCCTATTCATGTGCTGTTTATGCTAGTTCAGGTTGCTTCATGGTGCTTAATGCAAGATCCTACATGTGGTGCATTCCACTGTGGAGTCTGAGCGAACATCAGCATCTTGTCCAAAATCCAGCCCTTCCAGGGACATGTCTGAGGTAACCATGGCAACCCCCTCCTAAACACATACACACTTGCGCACACTCCTTCTTTGCAGTTTAAAAGGCCCTGGTGTTGACCAAACCACTGAGCATTACACTGAGTTTGTGTGTTATTATTGTCTGAGCTAAACTTCAGCATTAAGGGACTCAAAGCTATCTGGGGTCCTGAAGAGCTACACAGAGAGCCGCTCCGAGAGCCGACGAGCCGCATGAGTGGGTTCTATGGTTCACTGCACTCTGAATAGCTCTAGATCGGGTTTAAACAAGGTCTTCCTTGAGAAAACCAGAGTACGTGCTCTCCCTCAGCTGGAATACATCCCACGCTTCTTTAATGCACAGAACAGTTCTCTTGTTATAAAGAAAAAAGTTTCCCTGCTCAGATATAATCAGCAAGACGTGATGAGCTGAGAACAATCGCCTACATTTAGCTTTGGTGTAGAAACGACTGTAAGCAATGAATATACTGTGATGAATCATAAATATGGTGATGTCATTGTGAAACTACTTTCCAAATATAAGAACTACAAGTATCTGTCGATCTACACTTGACTAAAACGGTTCTTTAAAGGTTATTTATACAGTTCAGGGTTCTGAATAGTTCCCTCTGATAAGGAAATCCAAAAAAATCCTTTCGAGTCCCAGATTTAACCCTAAAAGGAGCAATCACTCAAAATCAGTGTTCTTCAGACTGATCCCAAGATGAAACACTGCTATCCTGATGGGAGTGGTCTCTTTCAGGATGACTGATCATGAGGGCTCATATGCTATGGCCGTCATAATCCCCAGCTCCTCACCTAAGGGAGATTTTGGAGCAATGTGCTAGACAGCATCTCTAACCATAAAAACAACGGAGGGAATCTCTTTTGGAAGAATGCGGTTGATAACTCCAGTACAGTTCCAGAGATCTGCAGAATCTATACCAAGGTGCACTGAAAATGGCGGCTTATGGTGGAAGATTCTTAAAAATATGCCATGGTGATTAATTACTTTATAGTTTTATTTTTTACACATTTGATCTTTGAATGGTAAAATGTTATTCTGTTTGACAATTTTGCATATTAGAATATTGTGTTTGTAGATTTTGCCATTTTAAAATGCTCATGTTCATGCTCTTGTATCCATCTTCATTTTAGTCTAATCAGATTTTAGATCAAATAAAACAATCCAGGGAAGAACACTGCAAATTAACACATCACTATAAATGTTAGGATATACTGTATATGCAGTGCATATTACATAAACAGTAATAACTACATTAAATATAAATACAAAATGGTTTCCAAAAACTTTTTCTCAGAAATATGTCTCAGATATGAAGACGTACTTCATTCTGGCTTTTTTTTTTTTTTTTAATGTCGCCTTTGATCTGTGGGCTGTTATTGTGAATGATAATTTAGCAAATTAGAACCTTTTTATTATTAAATATTTTTTTCATGAAAAAAAAAAAAACTAACAGGGAAATATGTGTGTATGGAATGATACTGCATACTATTAATGCATATTCATCCATTTCTGTAAAACACTAGGCACCCGGTGCCTGCTTTCGTAAGTTCTAAATAAAAACTTGAAGTGGGCCATATGTTAAATATATAATGTGACTTGAATTATTCATTGAGGAAAAGACAGAAAGATTAAACACGTCTTAGAAAAATAGAAAACAAGAGTTTAATCTCTAATCAGCAATAATATTGACGTGATTTATCATGATTTTGATGTGATACAGTATCACACGGCCCTAAAAAAAATACCTATTGATGTTTTCATTACTTCATTAAAGGAATTTCTTGGGAAAAAAATTCATACACATGCATTAAGTTTATTCTTTAGAGAGTGTATAGAGTGAGTGCGAGAGAACTGGAAATGGAAAGACAGCTACAAACAGAGGAAAGCTTATGAATAGGTTTAAACAATTTACACAGCTGACAGGCTAAACAAACATGTTCCATCTTCTTTTGTGCCGGGCCCATATTTCAGAACTTCACTGTTGTTTTTGCCTTTCATATTCCTCCCTGACTCAACACTCTGAAGATCCGGCTTTCTTCAGGGAGTAGTGCTAAATAGCTGTCCTACAAACTCCAGCATGCGAGGGTGTCAGCGAGGAACCCTGGAGTCTTTTAGGTTTGTACCTTCATCAAACACACTCGTCGCTCAGAGCAAGGACTCGAGGGCTGGGAATACGCTCAACAGCACCTCTTTCTTTCTTTGTGGGTTTTTTTTAGGATGTTGTTGATGGTGTGTTTTATTCAACACAGTGAGAACTGCATGTCTCGGTGTGTGGGGGTGTATATGCATCCAATTGCTATTCCTTCTAAACACTTTCATATCCACAAGCATTGCTCACCAGGCTTGTGGGAACAACAAAAAGTTTTATCAAGTAGGGTTTCATGTGATGTACTCACATTACATCAGCTTTACTCCATATAACATCAGGAGATTCGAGTGGATATAATAACATGGTGCGGTCGACATAACCAACACCCCTACAACTCTACCTGGACAATACATCATGACTGACATGTTGTGATTATCCGCTGTTGTTACAGTATCCAGACTTTTAATTAACCCTTTCATGCATAGTGTCCACATTTATGGACAATCAATGTATGCCTCTTTTTTATATTTTAGGAAAATATTAGACATAAATCACCTCTAAATCACTTGAGCATTACTGTAAATAAGCATACACTTCTGTAGCTCTCTAGACTATTATTTTTATTAACTTTCTACATAAAATTTAAAAAAATATATATATATATAACAAAAGAATTGAAGCAAAAAATATCGCCTTAGATTTTTAAAAACTTGATTTTTTTTAACTAGTGTTGTTTTTGGGAAGATGATTTTTTTTAACCTTCTTGTGTCATACGAAAATCCTAAACTGTGTATATTTTTTAGATTCAGAAATGATCATTTCTAATATTTTTGTCTTCAACCTTACATATTTTAGACCTGAATGTTAACAATTTTGGACATTCAAAGATAATTTTTATGATTATTATTTCAGGCAGAATGTTTTATCCTTTTTTACTCATTGACAATCCATTTACTTTTTAATATAAGTAATATTTAGACAGGCTCAAAATTCATATATCATGAAATTCTAAGGAAAAAAAAGATATATATAAGAACCTGGATATGCGTATAAATAATTTATGGCCGAAAGGGTTAACTTCTGCCAATCCATTTTGTGCAAGACAAAAATAATGTCTGCTTTTAACCTTGACACAACAAGAGTTCATTATAATCCAGGAGCTGAATCCTCACACTCATAACTACATTCAGTGCCGCTTCCTGTTTCACAGTAGCTACTGAATAATTAACGGTAGTTTCTGTATATCATGCTATAAAATGAATAACTGAATAATAAACTAGGTAATTGAGTGGTTACATGAGGGATCATATTGCAAGGCATACCATGATCCCAAAATAACACAACATCCTAATATGAAACTATATACAGTATAGTTTATATATACATATATACTTTTTTATATTGTAACGATAAGGCACATCAGTAGGTATTTATCAAAAATGTAAACATACATATATGCATGCAATTTTAAATTTAAAAAAAAATCAGGTTCCAGAATTGCATATTATATATAAGAACTCTTTTTCTTCTTCTTCTTCTTCTTCTTCTTATTATTATTATTATTTACTTGCAAAAATGCAACATGATTAAGAATGATTACAAATGCTAACATGATTAAGCTCCACAAGCTCTGACACCATCACTAAAGTAAGTTATAAAACACACCAGAATGTGCTGTTGTAGGAAGATAATCAACAACGGGGTAGTGTAATGTGAGTTGGTCATAAAGACAGGGCTTTCTAGCAAAGTAACAACATAATACTCACAACACTTATGTCCACTCTCCGTAGGTTGTGCTTGATTTTTTTATATGCAGCCTCACATATACACCTTGACCTTCGTGGTGGTACAGCATCTAGACTTTACACATTTCATTTACTTTCTGCCACTCCATCTCCGGCGAGCGGTATTTTGCTTTAAAGTAGTGGTTAGTGAGGTGGAACACTGAGTCGGTGAGTTTTGTTAACCTCTCTCTATATCTGCTCTTTAACAGTGTAGCTACTGCATTACCCCCGAAAGCCTTTCACACTTTACAGTGGACCCCCCTAAAGGGCATTCACTCCCTAAAGCTGTGACTGAACCTTCTGAGCTGTAAATCTATCTACTCTATTCGCACATAAACAATAAAACAGACCTTCTGTGGGGTCTGAGATCCACCCAGTTGAAAAAATCTAAATTGACTTCCATAAATATGAATCTCGTATTTATGAAATCATATTAGAGATGCACAAATCTCATTTTCATTTCCGATACAATGCCCATATCAAAGCTGATACCTGATACTGATTTGATACTGGCATCCTGCCTCATTCTGTACTTCTGTTTAGAGCTTCTGCTGTGGATGGTCCCACATGAATACCTTAAATAAGGATGGATACCCTAAATGAGTCTGGTTCCTCTCAAGGTTTCTTCCCCAAGTTATCTTAGGTAAGTCTGGATCTACATCCAGATTTCTGTACAGCATGTTTGTGACAAAGTCTATTTTTTAAAAATGGAGTATAAATACAATTAATTGAGTCCTCACTGTAACAGAACCTTCAGTTGTTCATTTATGCTGTGGTACCCCATGTAGAAGATCTATGTTGTGTCAGTCTTCACTGAGTAAAGCAGACCAACTCTACACTTAATACCCCATGCTCAGGATGATGCAAAACAAGAATCTTCTATATGGACCACTTTCTTTTTTTGCTTTCTTGCCTAATAAATGTATTCGTATAGAGTTGTCTTCAGAGTTGGCAAAAGTCCAAAATTGACAGCAATATTTACACTGAGAAAGATAGGTGTATTCAGAGATGGGTTACACACATGTGTTTAAGTCAATTTTCTGGGCTCTGCATTCAGATTATGCAAATTACCTCATGCTACTGAGGTTCCAAGATTATTCTGGCAAGTATAAGCTTCAAATACAGGGTTTTTCAATAGCATCAACACCACAACAAATACAAAACAAAAAAACCCTCAAAAAAAACAAAGGATAGGAAAGTGCAGACTGAAGAAGGAAGTAGCACTTTTTTCTTTGCCATCAAATGTAATATGATCTAACATAAAAAGCTAGAGACAAAATGAAAAACAAAAATGATTAATATGATGATATATGAATGAGAAGATGGCAAGCACTGAAGTAACATTTAATAGGAATCTAGGATATTGCTAATATATTGCAGCATGAATAGTATTTGTAATTATCATGTTAATCACTACAAATCTGGTTTAATTTAACAATATGGCTTCCACCCTCTTTATTCAGCAACTTACAAAATAGCACCTGATCCAGCACATCTTATTAATTTTTTACAAATTTTTAGATCATGAGATCATTTAGATCATTTTATTATTTTTTTAGATCATTCCCTGACAGTTATTACATTCTGTGCATGTAAAAAGCATAGGGCTTTACAGTATGTGATCACCAGCAGTGAGTAGAAGAGATTGGCACCTTGGTGCTGCGTTACACATGGCTGGCTCTGTCATTTCAGCTTCCAAACATAAGCAGCAAAATGTCAGCACTGTTCCAGGCCGTGTTTGCTCACACTGAATCCAGCACAGTGTCAGAAATGAAATACGGGTTTGCAGGAGATAAATAATGCCGATAGCACACGGCGGAGAAAGTAACCTCCCCAAAATAACAGCTGAGATGGGACTCATGTGCACTGCCACTCTTATTCATGCTAGCATTTCGCTGGAAAAGGTTTTCTCACATCTTCATTTGTATGAAATCTAACAAAACTGCTGTAGCCTGTTAGGGCCAGACTGATATATGCATTAGCTACCAAACAAAAATATTAAATGCTCATGGGCTTATCAGTATCAGTGGGAAGCACAGATGTTGTTTATTTAAATGTAATATAGGAAAATTACATACACGGCATTTGTGATGCTTCTTCATCCTAGAAAACAAGCTCTAGTAGGGGATTTTAAAAAAATAGTGTGTGTAAATATTTCATTTTGAATACAAAATTACAAAAGAGAATTAAATAGGAGAGTGAAGAAAATTATATAAGAATATTTTAGATCATTAAAAGCCAAATCAGTAACAAAGTTTTCACTTTAGTCAGGTCAAAAGGAAATATCAATCTGAAAGTCTCAAAACTCAAATAATGGAGAAAATGGACAATTTGAAAAAAAAAATGGACAACTTAGCTTGTTTAATTACAGGAGTGAATTATTTATTTTTTACTCTGTCTGTCTTCAAAAGTCATAATTAATGTTTTAAACAGACTGTACTTAACAGAGCAATGTCCAGTTCATTAAACATTAAGGATACTGTATGTCTACACTTTATGATATTAATCTTTTGTCATCATCAACCTTTAAACAGAATAGTGAAGGCTTTTATATTATGCAAAATAAGTGTCAGCTTTCACAAATGTTGTAATGCTACTGGTTTCTATGTTGGTTTCTATGAAAGTCCATCTATTAGTGGAAAAAAAAAAACATGCATCACTTCGATCGACCAAGTGAAGGCACCTGTCTGAGTCATCCTGCAGGGTTTTTTTCTTTCTTTTTTTTTTGCTGAAGCTGCTATCTCTCAGCTCATTTCAGTCAAAGAAAACCCAACAAAGCCTTTACCCTTCTCTGAAATATGAATTACAGAGGAGCTGAGTAAAAAGAGAAAGAATAAAGAGGTGAGCGGAGGCACCAGCATCACTTAAGTCTTTTGTTATAGCTTTTTCAGGCTTCCTTCTTGGCATTCATAGCCAATCTGTATGAGACAGACACAGCTCCAGAAGAGGAGTTCGAAATGGCTCCCAAATGCACTGTAAAACCTCTCTAAAGCCTTTACCCTTCATTCCCAAAAACATTAGCAGTGCCGTGATGGGTGAATGTTTTTTCCAGCCTGCGTTGGACCAAGATGGGACAGAGAGCCACTCATGCTGGCCCTGAACGCTCACCATGGCGGCACGAGTTATGGCGCGGACGGCCCATTTGCTTGGTTTGTAGATCAATAGCGAAGAGAATGAAGGTTTGTTTTATTACAGCAATAAAGTGTCAGGTAATCAGTATGGAGACACTGCTAATGACCCGAAGCCTGACTTTTTCCGCTCGTAGGACTGCAGTTAGTCATTTATCACAAAGCGAGTCAGCCAGTGTTTCCTTCCTGAATTCTCTCGTTCAGCTCGGGCAAACGGCCATTTCCAAATCGGCACTTAAACGGAGTCAAAACGCAAAGGTGACCGTTAGACCACAATGCATGAAATCACGTATGAACGGTTTATATATAACATGAACCCTTCAACACAATTAAATCAATATGGCTAAGCCTGTTTAAATGCAAAATCAGCATTAGCATCAGTAAAGTTGTCCTCCACCTGATTTACAACCAGTGTACTTCTGGAATGAGTATAGATTCGGAAAGCAAATCATCAGTCTGAATAGATCTAAGAGACAAGAGACGTACAATCTTGTCCACAAAGGGACAGTTTGGCTGCACGTTTTCATTCTAACAAACAGAAGCACCTGATTGCGCTTGTTTAATCAATTGCGCAGTGTCCAACACTTTGTGCTATTCACCGTGCAACGCCATTTTGTAGTGGTGTCTGTAAACATAGTGGAGAATATCCAGCAAAAAGCACATTGCAATATGGAGTGCACAAACCATGTACTTGACATCCATGAAATGCTGCAATGCCTGGTTTGATTAATACACACCTCTAATCACCTTTTGATTAAAACATCCTTTCAGAGTTCTTACAAACACAAGGAATGGATTCATTGTTTTGTGAAATATTTGGTTTGTGGTAGGGATGTAACTGAATATTAATATACTATAGGGAACTGTGAACTGAATCTCCTGATATTGGCCTGTTGTACTTGCACAATGACAATAAAAATATTCATATTTGTATTTGTATCACTTGGATTGAACTAATAATGAGTTCTGAACGATTACAAATACAGATACGAAAAGGACACAAATTATTCATGTGTTTTTTGAAAGCGTACCAAAAATGTTTACAGAGCATCTGGTTGAGACTACAGGTGTGTATGGGAACTGGGACCATGCCAAAAAAGTCAGATATAAGGTATAAATGTTCACTTTGTCCAGGTCCAGGTTGTGGGGGTTTAAACTAGGCTACTAGTTTGTTTATATTTTGGGACATAGAACCACTAAATTTGTTAGAAAATACCATGGGCAGGTACAAACAAAAATAATAACTGCGACTGGGTTTTTTAAAAAATAGTCTCGCGTGCACAAACAGATACAGATACAGGCACTGCTTTACACTCTTAGTTCATAGTTAGCTCCGTTAATTTATTGTTTGATACTGGACAAATTGCTGTGTGGACAACGAGCTAGCTAATGTGAAATGGGTGTGGCTTTATTGTTGTTGTGTTGTGTACCAGGCCTACTGTGAATGGGACACAGGAGAGAAGAGTTAGAGAGAAGAGTTGAGAAAAACTGGGGCAGAATTTCAAATGCTTTGGACCCAGGCCGGGTAGTAGAAGAGCGAGAAAGGCGGCAAAACAAAATTGTACTTTGATGTGGATGGTGTTTAAAAACACACGCACACAAACCACCATAGACTCAACAGCCACTGCCTTAATCATTTCTCTCCCTTTCTTCATTAAGCACTCTTTCTGTCTCTCTTTCACTGTTTAGTTATTTTGCTTTTCTCTTCCTCTTGGTCTCGCTTTCTTTCCCTCATTTGAAAAGGAGGATCAAAGAGAATAGTAGGAAAAAGCTGGCAGATCTGAGAGTATTTTTAAGGGAGAGCGATCGCTCTTTAATTGTCTTCCTCATTGTGAATGATTGATGCTATTCATCCATCTGCCCTAGTCTGCTCACACATCTGAGACACCAGCTCATTCTAAATTTACCAGCTAGATTTGGGATGGAACTTACATACAGCATCAGGAGATACTTTTAACAGACATCAATATATGTTGATAAGTGTCAATATTAATTATAATAGCATGTGTTGTTCTGCTGTTCTGCAAAACATGTATAACATGCAATATAATTATCTAAAAACACTTAACTACAAAAAAACTAATTACAAATTCATTACAAGAACAAACAGATTAGACACATTGTTGCAGTTTGAAAACAGAAATATCAAAATAAAAACACACTACAAAAAAAATTAAGGATGCTTTGACGAAGTGTTCAATCTGGCAACCTCAAGAAGGCATTGTCTTGACCTCAGAGACTAAGCCATGCTCATTATATAAGTGATTGTGGTAATTTCATGGTAAATGCAAAGCCCTGTAAGATGGATGCAAAGGGGCCATATACCAGCACTAAACACACACACACACACACACACACACACATACACATGTACAGTATATAGTGCTACACGCGTGGTTAATGCAGACTTCCATCCATCTTCCATAAATACATCTGTTAGCAATCCAATCGATGCTATTGTCTTTCATAAGTACAGTGAATCAGGCAGTCTTGTTTATAATGTATGAGGCATTTTGTTAATGATCAGGATGGCATGGAAGGTTCAAATCGTAATGGTCCTTTCTGCTAATATTGAATGCAGACTCCTGACTGCTGAATGAGAAATGAACATATCGATTACCACAACCACAGAACGCAACGCGCTCTAATGATCTACGGTTTAAAGAGCAGGAAACTTTTTAACTCAACAAGACTGCAGCAACGTTATCATCTAGCCATATAGCTGCTAGGACAACATGCAACAGTTTCAGTTTATTATCAACAAGGAGAAGACCGATATTAACTATCTCAAGGATAAAAGATCTGATGGCTAGCCTAATGGCATGCTAAAATAGTTTAGCAAACATCTGTGCCTGTTTGTACCATTAAAAAATGCTTCATAGAGCAAGAGCCAAAAACAAACAAAACAGTTAATGCTAATGCTTCTTTTTATGTCTAGCCACATTAGCATATTTGGTCAAACTATCCCCAAGTTAGAAACAAGTGTCATTAAAATGACAGCATTGCATAAGTATTTTTAAATTGTGGTTGGGTATAGTTATAAATACTAGCTTAATGCTAAAAAAAAATAAAAAGAAAAAACAAACTAAATATTCCATAGTAAAAATGCCCACACATTCCTCTAGCGCTTCAGTGACAAATCTTTAAAACATAAGAGAAAAAGAAGTAAGAGAAAATCCCCTCTTCCCCTCAAGAGAGAAAATAAAAAATAGAAAAAAACACCATTCATTCCATCCACATTTTTATATAACTATAGAATATATTTATTAGCTAAAAAAGCATTAGCTTGTTGAATGGAAGGTTCATGCTAATGAATGAATACTAACATGGCTTCACGCTTAGCATCTACGCTAGCAATACATATTCCTTCAGCTGAAGTCATACCCAGTCATGTTATCATTTTTAATAAATTTCTAAGTCATTATCAAATTTCTATTGCCCATTATTTCCTAAAGTGATGAAGGAGTGATCACAGCTAGTCACAGCTAGCATGAGCTACTATCTGCTCAATAGTTAGCTAAGCTAACCAGGATTGAGTCATTAGAGTGAGTTATTTCAGCTAATATCAAAAACTGAACTTGCGTCAACCATTATGATAAGCTATTGACAACAGCTTCATTTTTGTCTTAACTACCAGCCAATCTGCTCAAACATAATTGGATATCAATATCCTGAGGTGATTTTATGTGTGTGAATGCTTTAGATTGAGTCAATGCTAACGCTTTTATTCAACACCCCATAATTCTATTGCTAGTACTGACGTGGCCCAAGAGCACACACAGAGGTCTGTGTCCATCTATTTCTCTCAAAGGTCGTCTCAGCGTGAGCACTTGCGTAGGTGAATATGACACACATTTATATAACTGTGTGTATGTGTGCCGTTTTGTGCTTGCCTGCCATAACAACTTCAATTAGGAGGTCATTCAGTTTGATTGCAGTGAACCTCTCTGTTCAGACACACAAACACACACACATGTTCCACATCTATACATACAGTATGCAGCCTGCAGTCTTTGTGAGAATAAGACATCAAAGGCACAAAAGCCCCTTTAAGTGGCCGTCTGTATTCGGCTGAGATTCGGAGACACACATGCAGAGAGACTCTTTTGTTTGGACCGCTGAAAAGCACTTGGTATGCTGGATGCATCGCTGTGTGCTGGGTTGCAAGGAGAAAGGCGAGCGAGGGATAAATATCATTTATGACAAAGCAAGGAGAGTGAGTTTGCCACAGTGGCAGTGAAGTTGTGCCACAGGGCTTTCTTTGACCATCGCAATGTTAGCAGAGACATGACTCAGGACTAGTGAACTGAATATGAATGAACAGATAATGTGTTCTAATTAGATTTTAATACGAGGTACACTTTTCTTTTTTCCAGAAAGCTTGCTGAAAGATTCACATAGTTGAGTCTAGAGATGTGCACCAGCACTGGGATTTTTACTTTAATGTTGGCATGAGCAAGCGGCCAGACATGAATCTCCTGGGACAAACAAAGACCATGTTCTTTAATGCGTGAACATTCAATTATGGACTGGAGTGATTTAGCTGAGGTTGAGGAACTGTAGGAGTCAGCCATGCTGTTGATGCTGGCATTTCTACCTTGTTTTTTTTTTCTCCAAAGTTTTCCAATGTTTCTGGCTTAGGCCACACCCAATTCAGGTTTAAATCCAAATATAGATACAGATATAGATATTTGGAGCACTAAACAAATACAGATACAGATGTGTGTGTGTGTGTGTTTGTTTCCTGACTTTAAGGACTTGTGTGTCCTCATATACAGGAACATGCTAAAAACAATGCTTCAGCTGATGTTATATTCAGCCTGTAACTGGAAATCACCTGAAGCAGTGTTAATATAGTGTTCCAAAGCCATATCCAAATCTGTAATCCATTGCTATCACTGTTTTTATTTAAACAATACTTTATTGCATTTCTTATATTGTTAAGTTTGAGATATACTTTATGCTTATGGGATGATTTTGTTACAGTATATCCAACCTGAATCAGTGTGTGTGTGTGTGTGTGTGTGTGTGTGTGTATGTCTGTGTGTTGAGGATATGTCCCTATGAGTCCTGAGAAGTCCTGGATCAGAGTAGACAATACAGACAATCTTTACTCGTTCCCCTGTGCTGGAGGTGTCCTTGTAAAAGCTTTGCTGCATTGATCCTAGTTTTCAGGGGTAGTATTTCAAATATAGGTAAGAGCTCTTGTTTTTTTCTCTTGAGAGAGAAGAAGGGAGAAGGGAAAGGAGGAGTCAATCCTGAGGTGTAAGGATGCATTTAGACTCAGGAAGGTGTGGGTATGACTGCATATGAGCGGCCAAATTGTCCTCAAAACAAGAATAAAATAAATACATAAATATATGTATATAAAATTGGAAAGGAAGAATTCCAAAATTAGGTAAGAATAGATATAGTGATGTAAACAAGTTTAGCATATTATGCATATTACTGATGACATAGGGGATGTAAGTCGCATGTTTTGGAAGTAATTTATCTACTGTATATCTATTTATATCTATCCACAACTAGTTATCTATATCTATCTGCATCTAGATATATCAAACCAAAAACAAGGCCACAGAGGACACTTATGTGCTGTCTGGACAGATGAAGATATGAACATTGTTCTTCATTTTATTAACAAAAAGAACATCAAACATCAGCATGACCCTGGGAGGAATAAAGCAGTTACTGAAGATGAATAAATGAATGAATGGCACACATCAAATCTCTCCATTACGCTGCATTTGGCACTCTTTTTCGCCTGTGAAAGTGAAAACAGCCATGTGTTTTTGGTATTATAATCATTTCTCCCAAATCATTTTTCACACAGGATTTCTCCATCATCCATCCATGATCATAGTTGATGGAAACACGGATTCAGATCCAGAACTTTCCGTACCCTGGTTGAGGACCTGTGTCAGTTTCCCATCATATAATAGTAAAGGTGGAAAAGCATGAAGGTCTGATTTGCTTTTAACATTTTCATTTCTGTGAATTAGTGCTAATTGCATTTAAGCCAATCACTATTTTTAGATCCACCTATATGTCCCTATCCGGTACTTTCACAATGAGGACAACCAAATTCATGCTTAGCAATGGAAATCAGAGATTTATGACCATACTGTGCTGTTCTGCATTGTCCTGTGGAAAATCACATTTATTGAGCACCCATGATGGCCATGTGAAGCAATTAGTGACTGTGTAATAGTGGCTGGTGATTGCTAATTCACTAAAAACATATTGCTGGCTGGAAAAGTGGGGCTAAAATCATGTAGTGTGCACTTTGGCATAAAGAGAAGTCCCCATGAGTTCTCCTGAAATGTCTATGTGAGTAACCAATATGGAGACTGTACTCATTCCCCTGTGCTAAAGGTGCCCTTGTTCCATTGATTTAATAGTTTTCAAAGGCATCATTTCAGTTACAATACACAAAATATGGTTCTGTTTCTTTTCAGCAGACTATAATTGGCTCTGATGCTTCATCATTTTTGGCTTAAGTGCATGCCACTCAGATTTGCGGTAGAAGATATAAAACCTGATTTTCGGTTTTGCTTGGTCATTAACGGACATTTTGTCATAACCACACTACAGAGAGAGAAAAAGAAAGGAAGGCGTATATAAGGGGTATAAGTGGGCTAAGTCTCCCCTGTCTATCAAAAACAAAAAAGGTTTTCTTTTAATAAATGTCTTATCGTGAATTATTAGGGACTTGTGGAACCAAGCGCAAAGCACCACCAAAGCTCATAAGAAAAATACACAGGATGGTATGAATTGTAGATTCATGCAGGCTATCAGTGACAGTCATGGCACAGTGAATACAGCCCCTAGTTTAGATCTCTATTTTGGCTGATTTTTTTTTTCCATCAAATGAAATACATTCATGTGTAATGAACGTGAATGAGATGGATTATGCATTTTTTTCCTCCAAAAAATGCCTTTAGAGGAGCAAAAAAAAAAAAAAAAACTAGACAGACTAAGCACACATTATCCAATGAAATTACACTAAAGGACAGATAACAAAACCATAAATTTAGTAGGAGTTTTTTCTTTGGTTAAAAAAATCACACACATGTACATAAACACCCAAGCATATAGACAAAACAAATTTTCATATCTACTGACTGTTAGCCTATTTGGATGTGAAATCAGATAATATCTATGGTATATGAAGAGAGACAGTTAGACAGTGTCAGAAATACTGAGAGGCATTTCCAACCATGACTGACCCTTACACACACACACACACACACACACAATTCAATGGGACAGGTGGGAACTATATTCTTTCTCCTTTTCCATTAATAAGCACACTGCTGGGCAGTACAGTATATTATTCCCACAGTCACTATAAAACATTTTACAGGCTGCTGCTACTGTACATTAAGCTGCTGTTTCTCTTCAAGCTCAACTCACACCCATAGGACAAGGACAAGGGAACAAACTCACAAACATACATCAGGGCTATCGGAACCACTGTTCTGTTACAAAAGATTAGAATTTGCATAATATGTACATTATCACAGGGGAAAAAAATAATGTCCAAGCTCCCATATCCTTTTGAAACACATTTACTAATCTTTTTTTTCTTTGTCTTTTGATAAAGACAAACAAAAAGAGGTCTCCTTTTCAACAGGCACTTATTGGATTCAGTCTTTTTCAGTGGCAGAATCATATTTTATTGGGTGTATAGTGCACTATGTAGTGCACATTGAACAGGAAGCCACTTGGGATTCAGCATGTTGCAGGAGCTAAAAAAAAAAAAGAGAGAAATCCCAGATTTTACATAAATGAATGAATTCTAATCCATTCATTCATTCATTCATTCATTCATCCTTAGTAACCACTTTATTCTGGGCATGAGGCAGGAATGCACCGTGGATGGGATGCCAGTTGATTTCTTTTCTTTAAGAAAGCAACACAGTTTTCACTTTCTGTGGTGTGTGTGTGGTATGAACAGTGCAGCGCTACTGCTGATGTGTACTCTGTATGAAATGATCAGCTCATTAATATTCAAATAAATTCAAATATTGAAACTTTGAAGAAATTTGAAACAAAATGCAATTTTTAAAGCAATTTGTCAACCTGAACATTGACAAAGGACAGCCTCCTTTCTCTCTCTCTCTCTCTCTCTCACACACACACACACACACACACACACAAACATACAGCCCCCCTCACAGAGAGACGGAACAGCAAAAGAAAGGAGAGAAAATTGACGATCTTGGCAAGAGTCCCTGCTATTTTATTGATCACGCTTTGTGCACCGAGAAGTCGTCTTTCCTCATATTCTCCGCTCTCATCCCTCTCGTATATTTAACAAAAGCAGGCAGGGCTGTGAAATCCCAGGCTCCAGTCACACTCTCTCCTCTAATGACTTTTTAATTTACTGTCTAATGGTAATGCACTTGGCAGGGCCAGGATGTGGCCTACACACACTTCTTCACTCAATAATGCAATCGCTTTAGTCAAAATGAAATCCCACAACAGCCATCACAGAGAGGGAGAGGGAGAGAGAAACTGGGATAGAGAGAAAGCAAAGGGGGGGTGCAATGTAGAGAAAGTGAGTTTGTGAGATGAAGCGAAGAAGTGCAAGAGCAAGAGAGGCTGCAGGCAAGAGAGAATGAGTGAGTCAGTCACTGAGTGAGAGAAAACATGAGCGAATGGAATAAGATCACTTAGGTCAAGGCTAATATCAAGAATGAAATCACATATAAAAACAGTGCGAGTGGGGAGAAAGGGAGAGTGAGGAAAGGAGGGTGTGCAAGGTTGAGAAAGTGTGTGTGTGAGAGAAAGTGAAAGAATATAAGAACTAACAGAACAGGACCACTTAATTCAAGGCTAACATCAGGAACAAAAAACATATATAAAAAGACAGAGGAAGAGATTAGCTGAGGAGGAAGTAATAGATTTGCGCATACCTCCACGACTCTCGCTGTCAGCTGGTTTAACCTGAATAGGCCGTGTCATCTGCAAGACAGAGAGAGAGATACAGAGGTTAATCTTTGCGTGGAAAAATAAAACCAATGTTTTAGAACAGGGTTTGCAAATGCAGCTTATTTTTAACATCAACTAACAGTTAGCTACAAACCACACATTTTGTTTGTTTTGTTTGTTTTTATGTTGTGAGCTTTTGTTGCTTTGCTGTCTCCGCCCCTGTCCTGCCATTGGTTTGTTCCCCTAATGTGTGCACTTGTCCTGATTTTAGTCCTTGATTAAACTGGTTATTTATACCCTGACGTCTCCGTTAGTCTTTGCGAAGTCTTGCCAAGTGTTTCATGCATTATTTCTCTGTTTATTGCTTCTTGTTTCCCACCCTTGGCTGTGTCATTGGTTACGAATATGGATTTCCCTGTGATGTTGTTGCATGCATGTGTACTGCTCCCCTCAATTGGCAATGACTATGATTTTATGATTTCCTTTAATAAAGAACACTCTTAGATTAGGCACTTGCATCCTGGCTCATCATCACATATCTTACAATCTCTGCTTTGGGATGAAATGTATTTATTGCCACTAAACACAGCACTGGTCATGTCTTCAACCTTATCAGACGCCCTGCCAGTGGGAAGAAATCCGTAGATGTGGGCTATACTGGCAAAATTTGGACTGTAATGGTATATATTATACATTTATTGAGAATGAAATACAAAATGACTAAAAAAACTTTCTTAATTTAAATGAAACAAATAACTGGAGTTGTATACACACTTTTTTTTTCCAAAATTTGGATAGTAATGTAAACTGACAACTTTACAAAATGTACAGTGAGCAATAATAAAAGGATGCTGTGTTACAAACCAGTACGGAAGCCATATACAGTAAATCACACTAAACCAGTTCCGCATGACCAGCCATGCATCTTTTAACTGGCTCTTTTAACCTGTCATATGAATTTATGAGACTGAGTTTAGGGCATGGGAGATGAAATTGATGTCTGATTTATGCTAAACAGCTCCGTATTGGCACAAAGTGGTGCACAGTAAAAATGACATAATTATGGTATGTGCTCTTTAAGACTACTTTTTAATCACAGGGGTCATACACATCTTCTGTTGAACACAGACCAGACTTTAAAACAACCTGAATTCAAAACTGACTCTTTTTTCCTTGTTAGGCCATGTCTTTAGTCAGACAATTCATCTGTACTCATCACTTAAAAAGCAAACTTCTTTCTTTGTCCATAATATTGTACTAAAAGTGCGACAATTTTCCCCACTCTAAATTGTCACTGACTTTGAACAATAAGAATGTGAGAGTCTGGGTTATATCAAATAAATCAGCAAAGACATGTCAAGATGCTTGCAGGGAAGAGCACAAACTATAGATTTGTCAATCAAGAGACCACCTCCAACTTCAATACATATGGCAAATTTAAAGAAGAAATTACTCAGATCCATAGCATAGCATCTTTCCTTAGGTATCTGTGGAATTACATGATCAGTCTGGGTCCAGAAACACATTTAAACGTTAGAAAACAGCACCATTAACTCCTTAAACTCCCAGAACACACTGTCAGGTCAGGACTACTAAACCAGACATTCCTCACTTTTGTAATTACATACCTTATCTATTTGTTTTTTGAAGTTACTGAAGCATTCAGAGTTTTTGAATAATAAGCTGGGAGTTATGTAGGTCTGAAGGGGTTAATAGTATGTGGACTAATTGTGGACTTTGTCTCAACTTTGTGTACAGATATATCTACACAGTGTAGCACTTGTAAACACGCAAAACACAGACAGCCCCCCTGACTGCGCCATGTTCCCATCAACAACTACTACTCCATCGTTTTCTCTCTCCAATTACCTTCTGTTTGATCGCTCTCCTGCTTTTTTTGTCATTTTGGTGGATGATTTCTTTTCTCCCCTCACACTAGGTTGTTTTTCGTTGCGCACAGAGGCATGAAGTCACCCTTTATATCATGAATAAGGAGTGTGTGCCGTGAAGCGGAGAGCGAGAGGAGAGAACTCTTGGAAGATGCATTTGCATTTGTTTACACTCCGATGTGGCTGAGGAGATGGAATTGGGTATGAGACGGCTCGCTTCTCGCGCATCTAATGCCCAATGAGGAGGTTTTTAAATCTTCAACTCAAATCCAGTCGAATGTAATATTCTAATTGGGGTGTGCAGGTGGGATTCAATTCATCAGAGTCTTCACGTGTGTAAGAGGGGAAATTGCATTGCCTGTTTTGCAGAATTCAACAACAGGAGAGTGAGCGTGCAAAAGAGGTACAGAAATAGAGATGAAATAGAGGGAGACAAGTGAGAGACTGGAAGGAACAGCGGGTGAGATCCGCGCTCGCCCGTAGCGTCATTGCGATGATGAAATGCTTCCCTGTAGTGAGCTGTCACGGTTCATGCCGCACAAGCACAACAGGAAGCGGCGGCTACGATGGGCTGCTACAGGAAGTTAGCAGCGGCGCTAACTGGAGCGTAGCGCCCGTATCTAACACACACCCCCCCCACCACGCACATCCAAACATGTCTAAATACACGCTTTAGGCTTTCAGACACAGCCTATGGTGCAGCTGGGACTGTTTGCAAAGAATCTTTTTCAACATGGCATCCTTTAGAATAGCAGTGAACACACCTTCTCATCTCTCATGCCTATTCATTCCAAACACACTTTGAGACGATAGGACTGAACATCTAGGGAGGCATATGAGAGGGTTTCAAATAAGAGTTCTGAGCAAAATAAAGCAGAAATCCAAATCTCTTTTCCTTTACGGTTTAGAAAGCATGAATGCTTCCAGATAGATCAATCTAACCACCATGTTAGCATAGAGCTCAAAGAGCTAAATGGATACTCCAAGGGCATCATTACTTTAGCTATTAGATAATATGTTTATTCCCTCAAAGCTAATTATATGTATTTGTATGTACAATCTCAGAACGCAGAAATCCCATGATGCAACCTGATTGTGGTTCAGAGTGCAAGTCCATTCGACTTTAGTTCGGAAAACACTTTTTTATGCAGACTGAATATCAGGATTGTGTCTAATTATTCAAGAAGCATAAACATCTGTCTTTTCTGAAGATTCATTACCAAAGTTCCTTTGAGTTTAAGGAAATTAAAATGCAATGCAAAACCATAATTGATTTCCAAGGCATCAACCATTTTTCCTTAAAACAACTGGAAACAACAGAGGAAGCTGGTTGTCATGTGCTATGGGTAGATTTGCATATTGAAGCACTACACTCATCAGATTTTAACCTGGGCAACTGAAAACATAAGACTTACCAAGAAAAGACTCACAATAAAAGCAGATTGAAATAGGTTTCTTGGTACACATGCCTTGCTGCTACATGCAAGCACTTACATGACTATCTGAACAATCTCTGCTGGTAAAGCATCTACCTAGAAGTACACAACTGGCCTTAATCACTAAATACACACTCCTCCCCTGCACTCCAATCCTCCACAAATGGCATTTTCCAAGTTTAGGAAGGGTAAATACCAAAGTGCCCAAGGATAGTGGTGTGGTAAAATATTATTTCAACAAAACAGCTTATATTAAAAGGTCTTTCACTGTCAGGGATATGGCAAGGTCTCAGCCACAGAGAATATCCCACTGGCTATCTTGTAATGTACCACCAACAGGCTCTGGTTCTAATCAAACCATGCTCAGTTCAACATCATCCCAGTGTCCAGCATTTTATTGTTATTTTCTTCACTTATCCTAGCTCAGAACACAGGATCAGCCATGGTATTGTGCTCAGAGACAGTTTTGGGACTTGCTACCAAAGGCCCAACAATGTCAGGATGGCAGTGCTGGGAGTTGAACTCTCAACCCTCCAATTGGTAGCCCAGAGGCTTAACTGGTATGTCATCACTTCTCGCTATCCCTATCATCCCCCAGACAGAAGAGGACGCCAGGCTAAATTTGGTAGAGGGGCAGTTATGACAATGGAAAGTGTATTGTGGGCCAGTTGTAGGGAGCCAAATTAAAGATTTTAATGGCATTTAGAATCTGGGCCAAATGAAAGCAACGTTACCCAGCTGTAAGCTCTGCTCTGGAACACAGTCTCATCAAGATTGAGTTGTGTTCTGGGAGTCTAATTTGAATGACTTCTTTTCCATCATTCTATTGATGTATGTAGACTAGATAAAGGCCAACACTGGACCATTACTCAGCTGCCCTCAGGGTCTGAAGCCAGCTCCATAACTGAATGCAAGTTCGATTGTAAGCCAGAGTATAAAGTCAGTGTACATATGTTGAGAGTAGTGAGTTGAAAACTATGTGTAGAATTCCGGCTGCACCACAGACACTCAAAACACATTGTAGTGTATCAAGTGATCACAGATCAAAATGTTTCACCATCACCAGGTAAATACTACATCCAAGTTTAAAATGACATGTGATGTACCTTGCCAAAATCTCTTTGTCATCTATCAAACGCATTTATAATCCGAGCTTTTACTCTGCACATAGACCATGCATCACAGAGTTGTTTTGTTATGGTTACTTTATGTTACTTTAATGGTGCAACAATTAAAATTTTAAGCTGAAAGTATACTTTGATTTTATTATACATGCATGTGTGCACACAGCAGCTACACAAGCAGTATTGCTCACATAGTCATCTGTGTACCTTGTGTGTATCTGGAGAATTAAAAGCTACAGTATATCCACTAAGGGAAAGGGTAGAGCTGTAGTATCCCTGGCCAGCTCAGGAATATCTTCTTCCGATTTTGCATGTCAATGATGAAAATGGCAACAATGCAGGAGGCTGCTTTATTGTTTATCTTGCGAAGATGGCAGAAATAGCAGCAGTGAAATCAACGTAGATGATATGTTAGACCATTAAATCGATCTCGTCTGGAGAAGAGAAACCGAGTATGTTTCTCTTGTTCTACATTACATTTTACTACAAGGTACCCACCGTTTACATTGGCATTGTACACAAGTGATGCACCAAACAACTGCTGAATATGTGTGGCAGTCATCAAGCATATGCATAGTTTAAAGCAAGTATAATTCAGGCTTTAGTGGCACAAAAGAAACGCACCTGCCCTATTTTTGGGAGATTATGAGTTCAAATCCTGTTGCGATAGATGGGTTCCTCTCTAAAAAAAAATGGTAGCTTGGAAACAAAAACAGAGTGACAATTTACTTTCAAACTTGGCTACAACAGAGCTTAAGTTGAACTGGTGAAACTACTAAACCGAGTCATTAACTTGTGAGTTGAATCAGGTGTCTTGGAGCTAGAAACTGAGATCTGGAGTTGTATACACATCTACTTATATTCCACAGTGGACAGGCCATAAGGACCCATGTGTGTAATGTCTCAGCTACAGTTTGTAACACACGTTTCATGATAATCGGGAAGATAATAACGCTGTCATAATGACAAATTAGCCACCTGCCGGAAGACACAAATTTATGCACAAAACACATAAATCTTTACGAGCTGTGCAGTTACTCTAATGTGTGTTGCATTCTACTCATGGCTATTTGTTGTAACTAATGGTAGAAAGCAGACTCCATTTAGGGGGAAAACACTGGCAAATTTCTATAAAGCTTCCCTCTCCAGAATCCTTCTGCATTCATGTAGTTCTTGTGTACTATACAATAAGTCCCACATATTGTTTCTGTAAACAGAGAGCTGTATGATGAGGATGGATTGCAGTTCCTGCGTGGGCCGTTTTATAGCTTGGGGTGTCCTTGGAGCACTGACCCATAATGTTCAGCGTGGGCAATGGGGGATCAAGGTCCTGTTCCTGATTTACACACCTCCAACAGCCGGGGCAGGATGATAACCAATTAGAAATTCCCTGCAGCTAGGAGTCTTAAAGCACACACTTACATACATACACGCGGTACGTTACACACATGCTTCCTAAGCCAGAGATCTTCACTTTCAGTTGAAACACACTAAATGCCATACAGCATGTTGTGTGTGTGTGTGCTGAAAGCCTAATAGAAGAGAATGGTGTAACAAGATAATACATTCAGGAAGCTGGATCTAGGATACATTACTAAACATTTCACAATTCACAACGGTCTCAAACATTCTTTGAGATACTAATGGTCTGTGACATTTACCAGGGGAAAACTGAAGAAATATTTATCCTTAACAACAATTTAGAGTTAAATGCTACAAAAGATTCAATTCTTCACCTAATTAGAACTGACTGAATAATGATTGTGGCTTCTCACTGACAATGTAAACATCTAGTCAACATTTCTAGTGCTAGAAAACAGGGTAGGAATGAGAAAATTGAACAGTTCTTTTGTCACAAGTCAAAAATGTCCCAGGGATGTAATTTGTATGTATTTCTAGGAAAATGCTGTTAGCAGCAAGCAAAAAAAAAACTTGCAGCTAGCCTGAAAAGCTACACTTTTTAACCTAGCGTTATATTGCTAGCAGCACAAAACACTGCAATGCTACTTTCTGGTTTAAACTGAGCTTCACTGTCCTTTAGCTTGTACCCAATTGTCCATGGTGGGTACAAGCCAATTTAGTTGTCAAGAAACCTACCTTCTTTTATCATTAACAGCACTAAGTGTAGACATCTTTCTTCTCATCCTCACAATGTAAGCTACTGTGATATAAAAAAAAAACAAATTGTGTACACAAAATGCTAAAAATAGCTAGATAGAGTTGTGATCATGGTCACTTCTTTGAGAAAAATACCTACATAATCAGGAAAGTCACTTCAGTTTTTGTGAGTGGGATAATGTAGGAAACCGGTTGATAATTGAGATTCATGCGGGGTTACCTGACATCACCTAGTCCCAACACAAACCAAAACTCTCTAGAACAAACTGGCAGAAAAAAGAGATTCTGAAATCTGGCACGTAAAAAGACCAGCATCCTTCTTTCTTTTCCAGTTGATAGTAAATTCAACACAGAAGCTATAGTAAGAACCTAATTGTGAAAATAGGTCGACAAAGTCTTTAAACCCATTCTGTCTATAGGTGTGCATTGGGACTCCATTCTATCAGGATCCAGAGGGATACAACAAATAAGTCACGGATGCAGATGTTTTTACTTTCATGCAGGCAGGATTGGGTGGTTGGATATGAAGAAAGAATGGTATTGGGTGTTCACATGATGCATGTTAAATCATTCATCTTCAGTAAATGCTTTGTCCTGGTAGGCAGTTTAAATTAGACATTTGTTTATATTTTGAAAGAAAGTTATCACTGGTGAGTACAAGACAAAAATAATAACTGCGGGAGTGGGCAGGGTTGGTCAAGAGTGACTGCAGGAGTGGGCAGGATTGGGCAAGAGTGCCTGCAGGAGTCAGCAAGATTTGTCAAGACTGTCTACAGGACTGGGCAGGATGGGTCAAGAGTGTCTGCAAGAGTGGGCAAGATTGGCCAAGAGTGCCTGCAGAAGCAGGAGGGATTGGTCAAAGTTGTCTGCGGAAGCAGGAGGGATTGGTTAAGGATGTCTGTAGGAATAGGTGGGATTGGTCAAGATGTTGGAGTGAGCAGAATTGGTCAAGAGTGTCTGTGATTAATAAGAATTCATTGCTGACCTCACCAGTTTACTTTCTTGCTAATATAAAGAGCTATCTTCAGTTGAATGTAACTTTCTAACATAGAAATGACAGTATTACTGCTTGGATCATGTAGATCTCCATATTGTTCTGGTCTAACATAAGCACACCCATGGCTGCCGATGATGAACGATGAAGCACAGCTTCGAAAGGTCAACCATTCACCCGCGGCCTTGTGCGGCCTACAGCCTCTGCTTGTTCCATGCGGCGCCACTAAGTAGAATTAATGGTCGTATTGATCGCTCTGCCCACAACTCAAATTGAACGGAGCAGTACGAGCTTTTTGGAGCCAGTGCCTGAGCGCATGGGGATCCTGGACCTCGCATACCTACTCACAGCCTGCAAAACACAGTTACACAATCACCGCATTCACATGCTCTACCCAGTCTTCTTATTTAGACACTAATAAAGCTGTGATTGATTAATGAACAAGATTGTTACGGCAGAATGCCAGTTCATTTTGTAATGGCATAAAGGCTTGGGCATGTGTCAGGGATATAAGCATGTGGGGTGAATGAACTAATTCGATACCCAGCAGCAAATGACAGTCTTAAACAAATACACAGGGGTGAGCTGCCATGCTTCAAATGGTGTGTTTGGCCATTATTGACCAGTAGGAAAGGTTATTTAAACTGTGCGAAGTGGCCACCCCCTGCATGTCGCCAATCCTTTGAATCGGAGTGTAATTCAATTCAAGATTTGTTTGCTGTATGATTAATGTGACACGGTGCCTTGAGGGAAAAGCATCTCCTTTTGTCTATTTAGAGTAAAAAAAAAACACAGGCAAGTGACAGCATTGCATTTCTATAAACCAGGCCACACACACCACAAAACACTGAGCTAATGAGCACAGAGAGGGAGAAGGAGATAAAAGAAATTGAAGATTTAAAAAAAGAGAAAAGGCAGCAGGAGGACATAAACCCCAAGCAAAGCAGGAAAAGTGAAGAGTAGAAAGAAAAGTGATGACACAGTTCTGAAGGTGAAACACTTTTAACGCCATATCTCATATTCATGTTTACACATACATGAGCTTTGGCATTAAGAAATGTCTATATAGTGTATACGAGCCACGTTCCTGTACACCAAGCTTTAAGTATTTTCTCACTCCAGATACTTATTCCAACACCATTCCTCAGTTCCTCCTACTGAACAAAATTTGCAGGTATGAGAATAAATCTGGAATATTGTAATGTTATAAAATAAATGTTTATTCAATAGGTGAATGTAAATGTCACAGCAGGAAATTGTTTTTGGTTGTAAAAGTCAGTCTTGAATAAGAGACATGACTTTTAAAGGTCCAATAGGGAAAGGCTACCACAAGAGATGTACTCTCGAGTTTGCTAACAGAAAGTGGACTATGCATACATTTACATTTACTTTTAATCTATTTGGCTTTTTTTTTATCTGCAAGCAGAAAGTAGAATCCAATCCTAGTGTCAAAAGACATTTATTTGCAGTAGAGTAAGATGCGTGACTATGTATATCAAGAGTCTTTTTATTCATTAACGATTATTTCACAGATTATGCCTTTCTGAAGCTGTTGTCAGATGGTCTTTTAATCACATTTATACACAATAGATTAAATGTGTTTTCCAAAGGGCATGCACTCTTATATTTACACTTATTGATTTGGTGGACACTTTTAATCCAACGCAGATTATAATTGAGCTTGATGGCTTTCTGGCTATCCTGGGATTTGAACAAACAGCCTTCTAAGCAATTGCTCAGAACCTTAATCACTGACCTACCACTACTCCAGAGGCTCTAATTACAGATGTTTTAGTGTCCATTTGTGCTTCAGGCACAAGAAGGGCACCTTGCCTAATTACCATATATATAAACCTATATGTCTTCCAGCCAGCAAATAGATGGGTGGATCTGGGGATGGTCATCATTTTTAAAAATTCCTTCCAATAAATTTATAAATGGGTGCTAAATTACAGTAATCTCCACTTTCATGTGCAAAGAGTTTTGCAGTGGTGCAAAACATTAGTAGATATGGACCATAGCATTCATTCCCTTTATCCCTGTCACGGTCATGGTGGACCTGGAGCCTATCCTGGGAACACTAGGTGCAAGATAGGAATACATTCTGAATGGAGTCCTTTGCAAGTCACATCCACAAATAAACTATAGGGGCAATTTTGCTATAGCCAATTCACCTACCAGCTTGTTTTTGAGATCTGGGAGGAAGCAGAGAACCTAGAAAAGGCCAACATGGGAACAGAGAAAACATGAGAAACTGCATGCAACTCCCCGATGTGACATCCTGGATCATAATATATAAGATAAAATGCTTTAATGCTATAGTAACATTAATTCATTAATCAATTTATCATGTTTTCGTTTATTTATTCTGTCAACTGAATCACACATTCACTCATTTCATTTAATATTCATTTATTTTTGTGGTTTCACTGAAATCATTAGGGTTGTTCTAGCTTGATTCATCCAGTAGTCATTAATCATCAGTGATCATTAGACTCAGACTGAGAGTTAGGATTCACGCACAGAGGTGCTTAAATACAAAATTGAAACAAACAAAACTAAATCGCAATTCAGATCAAAGCTGTAATCAGGAATTAGTCAGAACATGGAAAATCATAGTGCAAACCAGCCAGAAGATAACTCAAAGAATAAATCAAGAACAGTCAAACACAGAATAAACAGTCAAGAGAGTAACAAGACTCAGAACGTACACAACCATGATGCTTGGCAAGACTTCGCAATTTCCTTTGTGTATTTGTATAGTAGAAAGTCAGGAAGTGAACACTGGAATGGCAGAGGTTGCATTAGCGTTCCGGAGGAGGTGTTACACTAGTCCTATTCTATGAGTATCATAAATATGACCATAAATATGCTACACACTCTTTGTTTGGAGGATAAGAACCTCTATAAAGAAATAATTCTCTTAATAGCATTCTGTTCATAGACGTTCCTTTATATAGTAGATTTTATACATCACAGTCAACAAGTAAGGGCACAATAAAATATATACACACAACTCGAGGGTGGTTACTAGAAGGCCTGTTTTGTTGTTGATGAAAAATTTACTTGTTGGATCCAGTAATTTGATATTTGACTTTTTTCAGTCATAAACAGCAGATAAGGCATAGTCAAGTCTGAACACAATCAAACTGAGTGGTTATTAAATAAATCTTGACAATAATGTGCAACTTTTAAAATAAAACAGATATAAACCAAGCAGTCAGTCACCTTCAGTGGTGGTTGATGTAATATAAGAGAGCGAATGGTGGGAATAGTGTGTTTATATAGGCCAAAAACTGCAGTCTCTTCTCTGTAGACTTTCTTCTGACATCTCTCTCTCTTTCTCTATCTCTCAGGGTTTGGGCATGTGTGTTTGCATTAAACCGCCGCAGCTGTCAGAGAGGATTACAGTCTGCTGGATGGGCCTGCTGCAGATATGACAGGCCTGATGGGGAAAGGACGTGTCTAATTCGGGCCAGATGAATATGACAGCGTAGGGTTGAGGATGGCAGGGTTACACACACAGATAGAAGCCAGTGTGTGAGTGTACAGTATGCAAGGGAGGGGGAGCAAATTATTCTCTCCCAAACGAACCCTTGTTTACGAGCCATGTTGTTTATGCTAAGCCTCATGAAGCCTTTGATGTAAAATTGCATTGTGGAGGGGGAACACTTCAGCTAACAACTTTGGTGTGAAAACAGGCGAGCAGAGCAGACACGCTTCCCACTTAAATGTTACCCTGATTGGTGCCACGTAGGAGTGTGACAAACAGCAAATGCCAGTGTCACGCTCTTTGCACTTATGGCTTCCTGTCAGCCAGGAAACGCATCATAAATGCACGCCAGGTGAGGTGTAATCTGAGTTCCAGCGGCACCTGCCACACTCCGAGTGTCCGACCATCAGAATTAATGAGGTCAGGACCACATGACCGGCAACTCTCATTTATATGTAAATGATGAAGCTGTTACTGCTGCAGTCCTCTCCTCCATCCTCTTCCCTTCTCTCCCCAAAGTCCTGCTCATAGTTACAATAATGTTAACACTAACTTCAACTAACAATCTCATGAGAACATACATGCTAACATACTCTTGTGTACTTGGTCCTGCTAGGTAGTACAATGATCTCTGCAATGCAGTGATAAATCAAAGTAATGATGAATGGATTACTAAATTGTCTTTTTATCCCTGTCCCTACATGAAATATACATTACACACCTGTAGTAAATATTAGTTGCCATTTTTCTCAGTACATGTTTTTTGGTAAAAAAAAAAAAAGTTCATATTGATACAGAAATGTGTAGCTTACTTAGTACTAATCAATCAAGGGCATCAAGTCACATTTTATTTTACTCTGTTTATGTTGTTTTTATGTTTAAGATGTTATGGTGTTTAAAAATGAGCTCAAGGTGCCACAAATTGGAACTCGACTCGCAAGCAAAGTGTTGACCCTAGTTAAAGGAAGTATGCATGTCTCAGTGCTCAGTGCTCGCAGAACTGAAGTGCTCTATTGCACGACAGTTTCTCTGCACACTCACAAATACCTTTGTGTGTACACGATCCACAGCACCTTGCACTCATTTTTAATGAACGCACTCGCTGAGAGTGCGCTGCATGCTCAGGTTGGCAAGCCCCATTAAAGATACTGTTTAAACACCATACAATGTTTTTATCAGGTTATTTGGGTTTGGTTATTGGAGGAAGATGCTGTAGTAGTGACTCTTGATATTTTCACATCATTAATCGTAATATATGTCCAGATCACAGTCATTATGTCTTACGGCACATTGTATCACCTGGTATTAGTTGTTGGTATCAGAGCATTTTTTTTTCTGAGTACGAATAAAAGCAAATGAGCATGGTGTTGGACCAATACCTTATACCAAGAATAACTAAAATGGCATAGGAACATCTCTCCACATTTGCTGTTGTTCTTCTTCTTCCAGTTGCTCCCATTAGGGGTCGCCACAGCAGATCATTGGTCCACATATTTGATTTGGCACAGTTTTTGGCACGGATGCCCTTCCTGATGCAACCCTCCCCAATTTTATCCAGGCTTGGGACTGGCACTGGGAGTGCACTGTCGCATGCAACCCCAGTGGCTGGGGCTGTTTCCCTGGCTGGGAATTGAACCCAGGCCACTTCAGTGAGAGCGCTCTCTCCTAACCACTAGTCCTCCAGGGACCCGAACATTGCTCCACATTTACCATCATACAAACCAATGTAAAGTGACGCTACCCCAGCTATCTGGCCTTTGTCACAACAGAGTATGTTTTAAGTATCGGTGGCTTTGATTTGCATTGGTATAATCTCAGCAATTTAATTGTTTAACAAAACATACCATAATCATGATTTTGTTCATCTCTAATTTTAGCTAGCTACCTCACATAGATTCAGTGTCTAAATGTTATGGTGTATCACATTGTCTGAAAAAGAAGCACTGTACAGATGAATGCTTTTTTCCCCCCATGATTCCCACATAGCTATAACAGTGGTCCATCCAAGCCATCCAATAGGAGTTAACTATTTAATATTTAATATTAAATGCAAGGTTGGTTAAAAAAAATCCTGTTTAAATGTATACAGCCAAAACACTGCCAGACTCCTGCTTTACAGTTACCACTATAGAAAAGTCTATAGGAATAACACTTGTGTTTCTCAGCAAAACGGCTTTTTTTTTTGCGTTTCAGCATCAGGAAATGCTTTCAGTGTTTGACTGAGTTTAAATTGCTTTTAACATTGGATTGGTCAGGGACTTAACTGGGCCTGGTCCGCTCACTTCGGTGACCCTTGCTCTGTGGGAAGCTGTTTTCTCCACCTCTTCATCAGAACTGTTAAAATCCGTCCCCAAGGCTGAGTCAATGCAGGAGAAGCTTGCATGTCTGTAAGAGTGTATGTGCCTGTGTGTACAGGTCATATTGATTTTGGATACTGGTGAACACTGTTAGTGATCTCGGCAGAGTTTGTAAACTTTATGTAGGAGGGAGGGCAGAGAGAGATGCAGGGAGTCGGGAGTTCAGAGGAATAAGCTCTCAGCTCCTGCTCTAATCTGCTCTTACTTGTTGTCGAAGAACTCAGTGCTCTGAAGCTCAGTTTAAAGCGATTACAAGGATCATCTGTGTGGTATTAACATTATAAAAGTACAACATACATTCTGAAAGTGCAACTCTTGCTTTGGCCTAATTGATCACAGAAAGAGAAATGAAAGCAAGGGTGAACAATAGTCACAGAGAAAAACAGCTGTGTCATTTTACAAAAAATATATTTTTCAGCACTAAGTCAGAACAGTTTACACTGAATAGGAGAAGCGAAGAGAAGAGGAACACAAGAAGAAGAGAAGAGAATGAACAGAAAATACACACAAAAGAAGAACAAAGAAAATATGTTAAAAATAAGAGAATAGAAGAGAAAAAGGTAAAGAAGAAGGAAAGAAGAGGAGAGAAGAGAAGAGAAAACAGAAGAGAAGAAAAAATGGAGAAGAAAAGAGTAGAGAGAAGAAGAGGAAGTAAAAAAAGAGAGAAGAAAAAAATCAGAAGAGAGGAGAAAAATGTTAAAAAATGTAAAAAGAAGACAAAATCAGAGAAGAGAAAAACACAAAAAGAAGAGAAGAGGTAGAAAACAGAAGAGAAGAGAAAACAGAGAAGAGAAGAGAAGAGATAAGACCTCTTACAATACAGTCCATGTTCTCTTTCTTACAGCTTCTCACAGTATAATCCACAGCCTGACACACAGTAACTTACAACCCTGAAGCCTACAATTAAACCTGCACAGTTACACAGTAACATAAAAGATAAAAGCAGCTTTGTTCCTCTACAATTCCCTACAATACGGGCCAACAGCCGCCAAGAGCTGTATCATTTCCTGTTGATTTCGCCTTCTGTAATTATGCACAGGCAGAAGGGGTAGAGCATACGAGCAGAATTATAGAGAAGCAGCTCTTAGTGTAATTATCAACTGGTGTCGGTGGTGTTAATATGGGGAGGGTGAGAGTTGTGTGGTAGAAGGGGGTGGTCTCAGTGCCGCCTCTCTGCCTGTAACTAGTCTCTCAGGAAAAGATGTTGTGTTGTGTTGTATCGTGTGGCTCTACACTTCATGCAAGATTTAATCACTAGAACAGATCTGGCTAATGCAGAAAGACTATGAATAAAATAGAAAGAAATGTAATGAAAGTTGGACAAGCTATAAGGTGTTTGGCTAGATAGTTGTGTTGGGTGTAGATGAACATGGATTAATGGAGATGGATGGAGGGATGGTAAAGGGGATGACAGGCTCTGCAGAATGCTATTGTCCAGAAGTGCATACACACACACACACCACACAGCTGCCATGTTCAATAAGCACAGCCATGAGCAGATCAAACTGAGAGAATGAGAGTAAGAGAGAGAGAGAGAAAAACAGCCAGAGTGTAGCGAGTGGCTGTGTTTAAAATGTCCTTCTTGTACACTATATACGACGCTATACACTACACACTATCCCTAGTTGCTTGCAGTATAGTATGCAGTATGCCAAGATTAGCATTTGGGTTACAGCACAGTCATGTGACCATCTTGTCAGTTAAACTCATAGATGCAGTTACCTCGGAATTACCTCAGACTGCTTCATTATTGTGCTGAGGAGTTTCACACTTACTTTGACCCAAAATCTGTGCTGGTGAAAACCAAAAAATGATGCAATGAAGCAGCAAAGACAGGCTTTAAGGCATTTAAAACTGATTTAGCCTAAATTTAGGAAAAGCAGGACAATGAAAATACAGTACTGACACTAGCAGCTAGCATACATAGCTAATCTTTTGTTCAGAAAAAAATTAGGAATTAAATTATTATTTGAGGCAAAATATTTGAGTCAAAAATGTTAATTAATTGTATCAACTTAGTAATAACTAACATAAACTAAAATCTGCAAAACTATTTATCATTTGCTATTAGCTGCATTAGCTTATTCCTTTAGCCTTACTTTAGGAACACGAGGACAATGTAAATACAGATGACACAACTAGCATAAATAGCTAATCTTCAAGTAAGCCACCAGTGCTAGTTAATGAAAAAATTAAATGATTATTTAAGGCAAAATATGAATTAAATATATTAACTTAGTAGTACTTAACATAAACTAACAGACTTGAAAACTATTTATTAGTTTCTAATAATTGTGAGTTAGCATTAGCTTATTAACTTATTCAGTTTTCTTGATTTAGCCTTTAAGAACAGGAGGACAATGTAAAGAAAATACAGTATAGACACAACTAGCATACATAGCTAATCTTTTGTACAGTATCAAGTAAGCCACCAGTGCTAGTTAACAATTGGATTAAATTATTGAGGGAAAATACATGTATTAACTTATTAATATGTAATATAAAATGTCAGAATAGCAAATTTATAATAGTTATCACCCAGGTAGCAAACTGATGTTGATCCAACATCAGTTTTGGGCTGCTATTTTGGACCTCCCTGTACAACGTTGGACCAGTGTTGATAAAGGAGTACTTTTCATAACAAACCTGCCAAAGCTGACCCAATGCTGGCCCAGTATTGGCAAAACTGCATTTTTCATAACAGTTCTGCTAATGGTGGGCCAACATTAGCAAAGGCTGACTTTTCATAACAACCCTGCCAACACTGAGCCAATGTTGGTGAGGTAGATAAAGCTTAAAGGTGGCTGAAAATTCATCAACTCGGTTGGCACCTAATGGACAAAATTACACTGGCCCAACATCTGTTTGCTAGCTGGCCAGTTAGCATTAGCTTGTTTAACTAGGCAATCGATTAGCAAAGATCCATTTTTCAGTTACCTGCAAAATTTCTGCATATATCGTATTTACATATATAGTTGCTACTACAGCCACAAAATTCACCAAAGTTTTCTGGCTTTACTTTGAAAAAGCAAATAGCCATGTTGTATCGTGGGATGACATTATGATGACATGGTGTAACATTACACCATGAAGCACCATGAGTTTTGGCAGGAATTAGCATGAGTAGTATGTGTATATTATTAAGAAAACTACATTTATAGTTTCTCTTTTTATGGTCTCTGTCCAACTCAGGCCATCACACTCTTTTTTTAATATGGCACTTCAGAGTGGAAATGGGAAGATGAGGGAAAAGAGGGAGAGTCAAGAGGATGGATCGTTTTTAAAGAGTGCAGTTCCACATTTAGAATCATAGGCTGACTGTGAGTGAGATGCTTAAAATGCTCGGCCACTTCAGAAACTCTCAAAAGTTACTATCAGCTCTGATTTTCCACTGACATGAGATCAGTTGCGTCAAGTCTCCCGTAATTAATCAGGGTAAGGTCTGAATGGGACGAGCAGATCTAAAATCAGTGTTTCAGGGCTGAGTCAGCGCAGAGCACCAGACTAACAGTGTGAATTATTCCCTAGTATTGACCTAGCCGTCTGAGTCACTCCTGCATCTGAGGAATAAGTGTCTTTGATAAAGCAGATTAGCATTGATGAATCTCTGAGAACGTGATGCTTACAAGAGGAAATTAATGTACAGCGATTTTCCCTTATCACTCACCCCCAGTGTAGAGAGTACAGACCTCCAGCATATCTCAGAATGCAGGAGGCTATGCATACCTGTACAAGTTATCCACATCAACTGATGCAACATATTGTAACGGAAGACAAAAGATAAATTAAACTATGTCTGTGATTTACACCATTAAACATGATATTCTGTTGAGCTGTCTTGGAATCGACTCCACTGATTCACAGCACCTTGAATCCAAATCAGAGTCGACTCCATAATGTTTGGAGTCAAAACCCATTCGACTCTTAATATCAGTAAAGGACAAGAACACTGAAGTGGAAATAGCACCAAAAAAATTCAACTGTCACCTCAACACTGATTACCTGACAAGTGTGACTAATGCTAAAATTATAGGCTAGTTAGAGACATTGCAGATTGAAAGTGAATCAAAAGATGAAAGTGTGTGTGTATGTGTGTGTGTGTGTGAGATGAGGGTATGAAGAAAGTCAGACTGACAGAGAAGGTCAAGCCTATCACATACCACAGATGAAATCACAGTCAAATTACTTGCACTGTCCTAGCCGAAGACACACACACACACACACACACTTAACCACACACACTTGGCCAAAATTAGATTGAGTATATAAAATTGAGGGGATAAATCACTGGGACAGTAACAATGGAATACAAACAAATATTTTCAATGTCGCTCCTTAACACCTGCATACACACATGGAGCAATGAGACCAGACACCTCTTTTGTTTTATTCTTACAGCTTGTAGGTGTGGCAAACATCTAAGCATTCTCCCGAACAATGGGAGACCTATTTATTTCACATGCACACCAAAAAAACAGTAAAAAAGAACAGAGCAAATATATATGTCTTTCACATCCTGCGTCCTTTCCCGTTCAGTGAATTGCCTTTTCTCCCAAGTGAATTTTATTCGTGTTCGGTCTGACTGCTGCTTTAGCTGAAAAAAAAAGAAGGCATTTAGTGCTTTCCGAATGTGTTCCTTATGAGCAGCAGTTCAAGGAATGACTTCAAATGTCTCAGAGGAAATGTTAGCCATCTACCTGCCAGACTGATAGCTGTCATGCGGTAGGAGAAACTTAATTATCGGGTGGGAATTGGCTACAACGAAACTGTGAAAAAAAAAACTTCTAAGATGCAGCTAAAGAGGAGAAAACCTTGACAGGAACCAAAATTCAGCACGGGAAGCCCATTTTCTTCTTGCCAGCACTGTGAACCATTAGCAGCGGTGGAAAGTAATGAACTATATGTACTGTCATTACAGTACTTCAGTAAATGGTTCACTGTAAGAACCAATTCAATATGCTAGACATATATACACTGCCCTCCAAAAGTTTGGAAACGCCTGAACAAAATAGGGTTTTTGGGCAATATCAGCATAAATCCTC
>CM075023.1:13428251-13440233 GCA_037576675.1 Pangasius sanitwongsei
TTATGCTGATATTGCCCAAAAACCCTATTTTGTTCAGGCGTTTCCAAACTTTTGGAGGGCAGTGTATATATATATATTCTCTTTATTTTCGTTATTGATTTGAAAGAACAAATTCATGTCAGTGTTATTTTGCATTTTGTTAATAATGCAAGACATTTATCTGTATTTATTTCTATATTTATGTATGTTTATTCTGATATTTTAATTTCTGTTCCGTTTCTCTATTAGTCACTCCTGCCTATTTAAAAAAGGCCAATTTGGAAAGGTTAGGGTTAGAATTCAAGGAAGACTAAGACTATGTAGGTAGGAGAAAGAGAAACAGTCATCTTACTATCGGACCTTTAGACTTGAAAACTGTGTTTTCAGACATATAAGATTTCACAAGTGAAACTGGAGCATTAGTTATCAGGTGCTTAAGAATATAGGCTTCAGTAATTTAAAGGATTTTTTCATCTTTTTTTTGCAATTTGTGTGTATAAAATTTTACTTGTTTATGAACTTCTAGCCTCGAGCATTGACGAGTAAGAACTTCTCCTGCATTATAGATTCACATTTTGAATCTTGTCTCTACAGTAACACTACGTTTTTGAGTATAAATAAGGTAAAAATAAGGTACTTTTACTTTGCTACATTTATTCTGATATTCATTACAGAGTACAAAAAAGCTAATAATGCATTTAACCCTGGAAGACTGTAAATTAATTAAAAGGTTAATATGTGCAAATTTTAAATAATTCAATTTCGAGAGCCACTCAAAATGAAGAGTTTCCTAACAGAAGTCGACACTTCAGCTGCCAAATGCTTATTCAGCAGCAGCAATGTCTGAGACAGTGAAGACATTTGTGCCCCCTGGCCCAATTTATCAAATATCTTCAATTTTAAATGCTTCAAAAGGAAATCTGTGATAATGATCTGCAAATTACGCAAGCCAAAACCCATAAAGATATAAGCATTTAACAGCTCAACGTTCGGATGTTGGGAAAAAATGTACAAGTAAGCCATCAGCTAGCTGAGTGAGCTAGACTAGTTAGCCAGATCTTTTGATGTTTTACAGTTTGAATGCTCTATATTAAACACAAGATGATGTTCTTAAGTTATAGTCACTGTTTTCAATATACTGTATGTGCTGCTAAAGCCTATAGGTAACGCTCAGAATGATGTTTAAAGGGCATCTTTGCTAGACAGCTAACAATGTAGCTGGAAACAAATGAATTAACATGAGCTAGTTAGCTAAAGAACCTAGCAAGCTACTGAAACCCTAACAGCATTTGGTTAAACTAGCTATCCAGCTAACATTACCTTGGTTAATTGTTTTAATAAATTGCATTCATCAGATATACAAACTTTTCTGATTAGTTATGTAAAAAAAAAAAAATTATAGTAAATTACTCAAGTAGCTTTTTACCAGAAAACTTATTTACTCTTAGGTGAGTAACTTTTCACAATTTTTACCTTAATCATACCTTAAGGTAAAAAGGTGAATTACCTTACCTAATCATGTGAATTATTACTACAATTGCAATACTTCCACTCAAAGTCTTTTCATCACTGACCATTATTTTATTTAATATCAGCTATTCTAGGAATATACAGAACATATACAGAAAATAATATAATAGTTGTCCAGGGTTAGCAAGAAAAAAAAGAAAAAGAGAGCAAGAGAAACAGAGAGAGCAGAGGGTCTAAAGGTGTAGCATCAAACCGTCACAGTTATTTAGATGGCCTTAGAAAGAGGAAGGAGAAAGAGAGAGAGGGAACAGGAGAAGAGAGGGAGGTTTCCTGGGCTGAGTCAGCGCAGCACAGCAGACTGACAGTGTGAATTATTCTCTGGTATTGACCCAGCTGTCTGGGTCGCTCCTGTATCTGAGGAATAAGTGTCTCTGATAAAGCAGGTTAGCATCGATGAATCTGCGAGAACTCGACGCTTACTAGAGGAAATTAATGAGCAGCATTTTCACCTTAAGACTTAGAGAGCTTCACACGAGACGCACGTTAGCACGTTAGCAACTTAACACTGTGTGGTTCAGATAGAGTGGCTGGCTAGCCGAGCAATGCAATGCTGTGCTGTCTTGGTGTCTGAGAGGACATGTCCTGAAACTTATAGAAAGTTACTCACAAGTGATAAAACTGTAATGAAGTTTCAAATACATCTAAAAAAAAAACAAAAAAAAAAAAACAACTGCTGAGGTACTTGCTGGCTGTAGTGAAATAATGCAGTGTTCTTGTCGAAGAACTGAGATCGCTGAATCTGATGTGAGAACATGGTGAAGGCATATTGAAAAAGTGAACATTGTACAGTGAATATTAGGGTTTTATACAACAGTTAGTTACGGTCCGCTAATTTGATTGTACAAGCGGCGTCCCAAGAGTGCTTATATTTCGTATAACTGCACTGCGACGTACTGTATCACTCTGTTTGCATCACTCCACTTGTCTGTGTTCGCCATGTAAAATTTCCAATAGCAACAGTCCCACTGAAACCGTTACTACACTAGAGTTAGCGACATCATCAACAGACATAGCAAATGATGCATTTTTCATGAATATAACTTCTGACTTAAAATATGAAAGCTCATCAGATGGACAGAAGAATGTACGCCATTTTCTCCTGTTAAAGGTGACGTTCTTCCTTTTTCCATGTTACGCTCTTCCTTTTCATGAGCTAGCTAGCCAACTAGCCGACAGGTTATCAGCAAGTATGGCTTTTTCAGGATCTGTTTACGTTCACAGAGCAAAAATAACAAACTGTTTGTCCATATTGTGTCCGAAATGTCAGTTACTTGATATTAATTTCGAATTTATAAAACTGTATAAAAGCAATATTATACTCGCAATCGTGCGGTTATACTGAATATCGTCACGGCCATGATTACCTACAGCCGAATCACAGCTGTGCTGACATTCAGTATAACTGGACGATTGCGAGTATAATATTTCCAATTTCCAAATAGTGACGTGACTGTAACATAGCATGCAAACAACGCCACTGTTAACAGGGAAGAATTCTGATTGGCTATCTGTTCAACATGGACGAAGTCTGAACAGCTTGGAAAAGCCATTTGACATTTTTGACATTTCATCAATGATGACAAGATAAAAAAAAAGTGGTGAATGTAAAATGTTCTTAATTTTAGATCGTTATTGATGAAAAAAAATGCTGTAAAGATGTCATCAATACAGCAAAAAACTTCCTGAAGTCAGAATCTCATGAGACAAAATTATATATATATATATATATATATATATATATATATATATATATATATGTATGTATGTATGTATAATATATATAAATGATGAAAAAAACAATAAAAGGATGAAGTTGGCGTCTACCATTTTGCAACCTGTATGAAACTGTGAAAGAAATTCTTCTACTCTATGTGAAAGTAAACCTGCAATTATGAGCCCTGCTCCCAAATAAGCATTAAGCGTGAAAAGTCCTTAAAAATCTTTGCCAATACTGAGCTTGTTTTAAAAAAATAAATAAATAAAATTATGCAATGAAATATTGTAAATAAAGTACCACACTGTTGATTTTAATAGCACATACAAAACACCAGTGAACCAGACGGTGTTTTCTGGTGCCAAAAGTTTCAGTACCTCCACTGAAAGAGAACCTCCCCAAGGCTATTAAGCAAGCAAAAGTACATATTGCTTTTGTATGAAAAAAATAAATAAAAGATTTCAGTTTCAGGCACAATTGCTTCCATCAAGCGTACCTTTTTTTTTTTTTGGCTTGTCAGCCTCAGTAGCATCCTTACTGAGCAAAAAGTAAAATGAATAGCCATTCAGATATAGTCAGTGAATGGAGACAGGACAGCTTTTGCACACTGTCTCCTCTCCAAACAAACTCAGTAATGAGAAGTAAAAAAAAAAAAAAAAAAGGACGTAAATATATAAATATAAATCCAACTTAAAATTTGCATGACAGTAAAGTTTCAAGAAATCGAAACTCATGAGCTGTCCTTTCTGTCCCGGCTGTCGTCTTCTCGATTCAACACTCTGATTAGCTGACAAGTGTGACTAATGCTGAAATTACAGACTAGTTAGAAACATCGCAGACTTGAAAGTGAATCAGTGAATCAAATTGTGTGTGTGTTGTGTAAAAAGAGGGTGTGGAGAGTGACAGAGAAGGTCAAGCTTATCGAGCCTCACAAGAGAATCACAGTCAAATTACACGCACTGTCCTAGCTGTAGATTGCTGCAACACACACACACACACACACACACACTGCTGTAATTAAATCGAATGAATAAGTGAAGAGATAAATCAGGCAGACAGTAATGAACAATGGAAAGTATGCAAACAAATAGTTCAGTACCTGAAGTCACACTCACCCTCTCAATCACACACACACACACACACACAGTAGGTGATCTATGCTCTAGTGCACAGTCATTCAAACACCATCCCCCTTTCACTTGTCATCTAGAGCCAAGACAACGGCAGCAGATAAGAGACGGAGGGAGGATGTGGAGATGGATGAAGAGAAAGAGGGAACGCAGCGAGCAGTGGGAGCTAGATTAAGGAGAAGTAGGGCACTTGAAGGGCTGCATGGTCCACACCCGTCTGTCTCTCTCTCTCTCTCTACCTCTCTCTCCCTCTCTCTGTACTAATGACTCCTGTAGTGGAGATTAAAGCTGAATAATAGATGGCTTGCAGCTGGGCCAAATATGAACACAGCAATAACACAGGAAATGAGAGGTGGAAAAAGAAGAGAAGAGTGAAAGAAGGGATGGGCTATTTACACTCAGGACAACAGGAACTTTCAAGGTTTCCCCTCTCACAGAGTACAGAGCTATAGAGAGCAACAGAAATCAATGACTGAGTTCATCATTTATCTGAACATGGTCAAATTTCCCAAAACCATCTCAGCATGAAGGTCATTGTTAAATGGCAGAACGAGCATCACGTTGAACACTCACTCTACCAGATGAAATTATCCTAACTTTATGATGCTTTCGGGAAACTGAGCCTGTATACTTTCCATTAAGTCTCAACCATGATTGATTTCTGATGAGGTATAATATAATTAGAAATAGTGACTTTCCAGTGGCTACATGTACTTCACCAGAATGTCTACTGTCTTGTTTCTTTAGCTATAAAGTGGGCGGTCCTAATTATGGGTGACACTGCAACCTATCAATCTTCAACCTTCCAATCACAACTGTGGTGTTCCTTGTCCTCTCATATATTTTTCCCTGTTTTTCTATAATGTGATTGGTTTGCAGCCTAAATGCTGCCTGGGAGTCTTGAAAAGTAGGATGTCAATCATGCATGCTCATTTGAAAATTAGGCTACGTTTTAATTTAACACTATGATGACAAATTATGTTCCTTGGGAATTCAGCTAAAATTATTTTCTGTAATATGAGTCATTTTAATAATAATAATAATAATAATAATAATAGTTGTTCTTTGTTATGCTAAATAATGATATCAACACCCATGTTAACCAGTTTATTCCATCTATGACTAAAAGTCCTACATACTGTGAATTAAATTATACCACAGTGTGGTTGATTTCTCGACTCTGATTGGTCAGGAGGTGTTGATTAATTTTCTGTAACAACACAGCTGCAAGACAAGTCACAAGTCTGTTTATAGAACACGGATGTTCCACGGATGTTCGACAACATTAAACGTAACTATAAACAGATAAAATGTACAATGTGATCCTTGTTAGTAAATAAACATTGTTAGTATTGGCCAACTGCTGTGGTATAAGATGAATAAAACACTTTGAGGCTGCTGTTAGTGGAAAATAATCAATTTTGTTGTGGTAAAAGTGACGCCGCTGTAAGTTATGCCTGTTGTTCATTATTTTCCTATAACAGCATGCCCAATTGTGTGTTTAAGAACTTTACTCCTTCTTAAACGTTACAAAATGTTACTATAGTAGTGGGTGCAAATCATCATTTAGCTTCCTGAATTAACCACCAAGAATGTATTAATGCAGGTACAAGGTAATATTGGTTATTGTGGACATTACTTATGGTTTATTAATACTGGTTTCTTAATGGTAACCAATGCATAAATTATGTTAAGTAAACTACAAGCAAACTGTAGTGTTCTCTGTTACCCTGATTCTTTCTATGTGATGCCTTTACAAGCCTAACAGATAAGAGCTAATTAAAGCAGCACTCCTGTATCTATTATTAAAACAAACTAAGACTCAACCACGACAACAGAGCAGAATAAGGGAGTTAGTGTTTGGGCACGGAGCTGTGATTAAAGAATTTATGTTCATGCTCATTTGTCTACAGGGTCGGACACTCACTTTCCTCTAAACACAATCTCTTCCTACCTTGCTTGTTTTTAAATTAAGGATTAGCTTTGTGTGAAAAGGTCATTGCATCAGTTACCGGCAACACCTTCACCAAGTGCCACTGGTGAAATAATAGTGTGCTAACCCTGGGGCGACCTCTTCACCCTCTGCCTCAGAACTCAGCTCATTCATCACAGCTAGAGGACAAATAATCCCCAATAAGCAAATACAAATCTAGTCGCTGATCAATTATTCGGACTTTTTCAAGATGAAACACACTTGAAATGCTGTAATATCAATAATATTAGTATCTATTCATTATTATTATTAGTAGTAGTAGTAGGTATTAAGTATTACAGAGGTAATAGTAGTATACCAATAGCAATAAACCTATATAAAAATATTATTAGTCTTAGTAGTAGTAGTAGCAGTAGTAGTAGCAGCAATAATAAAATTATAATTCATTTTACTTGCAATAATTAAATTGCAAACAAGAAAACTTCATGCTCTTTAACTTTACAAGCCTATATATTCCTTGTATAAAACTTTGATTTAAGATAAGATTGGTCCTTATTTATCTTAATTATTTAGGTCTTTTAAAGGCAAAATACAATTAGACACAATTAGACAATACACAGATAAATAAATACACTCATATTTATAATGCACCTCAGTAAAACATATGAATTGGGAGCTTGTGATTTTAAGTCCATTAAAATCAGAGTCCATTAAAAACGAATGGACAAATTTTTTGCTAAGCTCACCAATATTGCGTTGGATGTTTAATCAATTTAGGAAGCTAAAACTACAGCTAAAAACAACATCAGTATGTAGAATCAACAGCGTGTCCTTGACTTATTATTTTCTCCTTAGAAATTAGAAATGCATGTCTGGGAACCTGGGATCTAAGGCCGACAATAAATATCACGTTTTATCATGTCTTGATTTCTGTAATTACACAAAAGTTCAGTTGCATTTTTTTTTTTTTTTTTTTTACACGTGTTCACATTTTAAATCCCAGTTTCTGAGACAATGCTGCTAACCTGATGTAACTTTGCTGGAGTTATGTACACTCTCATGAGCCAGTTATAGCATAAAAGCCTCAGGTTAGTGCTCACAGTCTGTCGAAAAGTTTCCCTGTACACTTCCCTCCACTCCTGTCGAGATATTTCCTCTTCTCTATCTCCTTTCAAGCGGTCTGCAGAGGATTCAGCAGAGCTAGAGATTTTCATATACAACAGAAATCTTTTGTGTATGGTCAGGAGGGTTAGCTAGTCGGTGATGAAACAGATTTATTTTTATTACAGATCTGAATTTCTGATATAATCTCTTATCGCTAACAGTAAGAGGATGGTGAGCATTGTTTTACTGAGAACAAGAAAGTTTTTTCCAAGGGTTTCTCAAGGACAGCCTCTGGATGCTTTCTGTAACACTGTGTTTGTGTGTGTGTGTGTGTGTTAGGCTAGAATGCAAATGCTGTGGATCTGGGTCACTAGAGATGACCCGCTGTCAAATACAGTGGAAAAGTGTAATAAAAATGTAAGAGTCTGACCACCTTGCTTGTGTGTGTGAGTGTGTGTATTTGTTTGTGAGCTTGTGTGTGTGTGTGTGTGTGTGTGTGTGTGTGTGCGCGCGTGTGCACGCAAGCCTGCAGTAATGAGACAGCATTGTGCTGGACCTCATAGCACTTCATCTTTACAATGGCTGCTCCCTAAAGAGCCAGATGCTTAATGTTGGTTATTAATAGACACATACGCACACACACACACACACAGAGAGAGAGAGAGAGAGAGAGAGAGAGAGAGAGAGCACTTTGGACTGTGGGTCCTCTGAGAGCTCTCAGTACATTACAATAGTCTCAGCTGAGTGGAGAAAAAAGGAAAGGAGAAGAAAGGAAAGGAAAGGAAAGGAAAGGAAAGAAACAGAAAGGAATGGAATGGAAAAGAAAGGAAAGGAACAGAAAGGAAAGGAAAGGAAAGGAAAGGAAAGGAAAGGAAAGAAACAGAAAGGAATGGAATGGAATGGAAAAGAAAGGAAAGGAGAGGAAAGGAACAGAAAGGAAAGGAAAGGAATGGAAAGGAAAGGATAGAAAAAGAAAATAAAGGAACAGAAAGGAAAGGAATGGAAAGCCAAGGAAAGGAACAGAAAGGAAAGGAAAGGAACAGAATGCAAAGGACAGTGGTAGTTTGGTGGTTAAGGCATTGGGCCACTGGTCAGAAGGTTGTGAGTTCAAATCCTTTGAGCAAATCCCTTAACCCTTAAGTGCTCACTTGTATCCTGTCTCAGTTGTAAGTCACTTTGGATAAAAGCATCAGCCAAATGAGATGAAGGGAAAGGGGAGGAAAATAAATGTAACCAGGGAGAGTAAAGGGGGAGGGGAGTAAATTCTAAGTAATAGGGAAGGGAGGAAAACAAATGTAAGAATGGGAGGGGAGTAAAATAAAAGTAAGAAGGAAAGAAAAGGGGGAGGGGCCTAAGATAAACATAAAAAGGAAAGTGGGAGGGGAATAAAGGTGGAAAGGAAAATGAAAAGAATAACTGGAGATGCAAAAGGGGAGAGCTCAGTAGGAAAGGGAGCACCCTATCCATAAATTCAAGCTCGTCATTTCAGACATGCTCAAAACAGTACTTACTACACACAACTGTTACGACTAAGACAAATAAACGGAGCTGAACAGATGTGAATTTATGGTGTGTGAAGTAAAAATTACAATTAGCACATTAGCATTGGCTCGGTACAAGACTGCACTTCCATAGACTTAATAGTGCTAACTATAATACACCTTATTATGTACACACCATTAAGAGCAGGAAGCAGACAGCAAACTGCATACAGTAGATATTTCACAAAACGAAGGCTATTAAATCATCCTATTCACAGTATATTACTGACAACAACATGAGTGAAAAGTAGAATCTTTGAAATGTTTACGAATTACGAATTTCCAAGTTTCTTAGTATTCGTTATGTCCTCTTTTTTTTTAATGACAGTGTGCACTCGAGCTGGCATGGACTCCACAAGTTTGTGCTAAACCTGATGATCCATTTTAAATCAAATCCATCGATGTGTTGTCTGAGCAAGTGCTTCAGCAGAAGAGATTAGGCATGAGGAAAAATCTGACCTTTTGTACAAAGCAGTTAACATGATCAATATCACACGTTTGCTTACATTTAAATAGGGATTGAGAAATGGTGCAGAATCTTGAATATTAAATGTTCAAGATATTGAACTTTTATCTTCTTTGCTTTAAATATTTCAAAATTCTAAAACCTTCTGTTTATTTCCAATTTTTAAAAAAAAATCCCAGATTTTCAATGTGGTCTCAGCCTTTCGGACTGTATATAAGTATATATTAATGTATGTATGTATGTAACTGTATGTATATAATTTGGGACAGTTTGCAATAAAATTGGGGAACGCAAGACTTTGTTTGATACACGCTGGAGAAATATGGCTGTAATTGTGTACTGAAATTGCACAGTAAATAGAGTAGTTGAGAGCCTGGCTTTGTTCCCAGAGTCAGAGCGGCATGTTTGCTTCCAGCATCTTACATTTCTGCCTGCAAACCGAATTCATTTGGATTGTGAGAAAAAAACGTGACTAACAGCACACACACACACACACACAGCATTGTGGGCTTGTGTATGCATGTGTTAGAGAGAGAGAGAGAGAGAGAGAGAGAAAGAGACTTTCTCTAGCTGTTTGGCGTGTGTGTGTGTGTGTGTGGGTGATTGCGAATGTGAAGTCTGCAAGTGCATTCGAATGTGCATGATTTGGTGAGGGTGGGTGCAATCACATGCACGGTGAGTGTGAGAAATGAATTCCCTCTGTGTAGTATTCATGCCTCATCTCCCAGCACAGGAACATGACATGATCGGCTGGATGTAATTCAGACCTGGCATTTGTTTTGTCTCTTTCATTTCAGGAGAAATTATATTATGATTGGGATATTCATGAATATGTTTGGGTGTGTTATGTGTATGCTGTATGTGTGTGAGTGTGTGTGTGTGTGAGATGTCAGTGGAGCGTGGTGGAGACGTGACCTACCACAGTACACCATAAACACTCGGAAATGTTGTGTGTGTGTGTGTGTGTGTGTGCATATGCATGTACATTTTCCCACTTTAGAGAAGACAGAAAACAGACCAAATCCAAATGTATTTCGAAATATACTCCGTAAACTTAAAGCGCATATACCACAGTGCTATTGAATTCTTGATTATGATTGGTCAAAAAAGTTATTGAGTATTTTTCCATAACAGCAGCTTTGACAATAGTGGGGGCCACACAGTTTATATTAATGCACTCATTCTAACTTACAGTGCTTGTATGGCAGATGTTCCACATAAACAGAAGTTATCTTTGAGAAGACGTTTATTTAGCTTTTCTGTAAGGAGTCTCCAGTGTCAGCGCTTTGTACATGCCTGATAACATTCCCATAAAGTACAATGGAAAATTCCATTTCAGCTCTCTTCATATAAAAAAAAATGACTAAAAACTCAACCAAACCTTGAAGCTCTTCCATTGTTGCTGCATGTTGCCATTGTTTACTACAGGAAATGATGTCACCGTCACACAGCCTCCTACTTTCACAAACTCCTCCTGGTTTCACTGATAGCATTATGTGATGAGAAACAGGATGCTCAACCAGGTTACAGGTATTCCTAGATTTGTATTAGTAGCAGTACCATGCTGTTATCCTACCTATATGCATTTCTATATATGTGGCCCATTGTGAATTAATTAAAGGAAAGATTTCAAGTGACCATGGCTTTATACTTGGTGAACATCTACAGGAAACCATATGAACTGGCGGATGATGTGTAGTGTGGGAAGGGTATTAAATGTTTATCTGTGCTGAATGCGTTCCCGTGGCCAAATAGTGGTGTTATCAGAATCATGATCTCTGGTATTGCAATACGACGTCTGTTTTCAGCTGTTTAAAATTTACTATTATTGTACAAGATGACCCCAATAAAATCTTGGCTGAGCTGGACGATAATGTGTGCACCGTCTCAGATAGATAATGATAGACTTGCGATTAGAGGAAATTACAACTTTCTGCTTACGTGATTAAACGGGCTCAAAATGAAGTAGCTAAACAGAAATGTTTATTCAAAGTGAGCTTGTGGTAATTAAGGATATTTTTGCTGTCCATTAGCATATTTTGTTTAAGTTTCACCATTTGCAATTCCGTATTTGTAGCTGTCCTGTGAGTGTTGCGTCATTCTATGCTGTTGTCCTATTGGTCGATTTTAGACAAATATTAATGTTCACTCTAGGTGTCTCTCAAAATTGAGACTATACATTTCAGTGGCATCAAATCTTTTCAGTGCAGAAAAATAAAGGTGAAATTAATTAACTTAAAGGTTAACTTAAAGGTTATTTATTAAAAAATTATTACTTAACCTGGAAAATATGTAAAACCTGATCAAATATCAAAGTTTAAGCTGTGGCCTCGGCACAAGTGTATTATGTGGCTGACAAAACCCAATGACAAAAACTGATGTCTGGTTCCAGAATGCTTGTTTGTGTTGTGCCTCCTGTCAGTCATTTTATAGACACTCTACTCTACAGGCCACTGTAGATCCTGGGGTGGAGCTTCATAAACACGGATTGGAATGGGGGGGGGGGGGGGGGGGGGGGGGTGGTGAGGGGGGGCCAAAAAAAAAAAAATAAAAGTTTTGAGAAAAAAGAGAAAAAAATAACCAAA
>CM075023.1:13440243-13489308 GCA_037576675.1 Pangasius sanitwongsei
CCCCCCCCGGGGGGCCGCCCCGGCCGCCCCCCCCCCCCCCCGCCCGGGGCGCGGGGGCCCCCCCCCCCCCCCGTCTTTAAGGAGGGCTCTAACCCAACTACTTAACTGTTAGAGATCTAATCTGAACTAATTCCCCTTTAACATTAATTAAGATGTGAACTCCTGCATGACTGCAGATGCAGCCACATCCTTCAGCCACAATAGCACTAAGGACATCAGGATGATATAAGATGTATCTGGAATTTACACAAAACTAAAGAGGAAACCCATAGAATATGATGAATATAATAAAGTAGGCTCGGTCCTGAGAGTCCATACCATCTCTATCCACACACTCGCACCGCTTCAGTAATTGAAAAATGATTGAATCGATTGGTAGTAAATAGTGTAATTGAGAATACACCCCTGTTCTAGCACCGACTCCTGGCCCACTCCAGCCCTAAATCCCAAATTCTAATCAAGAACAAGAAGCCAAAGTTTAAGAATGAGGAATGACATTTTAATCAGAAAGTACAGCACAGAACAAGCTTTCTTCCCCTCAACTCAGAAGAGCCTGAGTCTCTTCCTATTTCGCTCCTCACCTCTCCTCTTGTCTGTCTATTCTGTCACTTTCTTTCTGACACTTTAATCACAGCAGAATGTCACGCTCCCCGTTCAGACAAAGGACAATCATCACAGTGATAATTTGACCTCTCCTTCAATCAGTTTCACTGTAATTGCATCAGACACCATCCCTGGGTCACGTTTCTCAGAGAGAGAGAGAGAGAGAGAGAGAGAGAGAGAGAGATGGACACCTTTAACCTCTCAAGACTTTGGGAGTGTTATGACCCTGGGAGTGTATTATGATTTGACTAAAATGCTACAGAATATCTTAATGTCAGAGTGCCATATTTCACAATAACTGCCATGTACAATAGTGCAACTGCACCATTATCATACTTATATTAATGCCATAATGAAACTCGATATGACCTTTGGAAAGCACGGAACATGTTCATTTTGGCGTTCTTTAACTTAATGTCAGTGAGGTAATAGGTCGTATACATTATAATAGCATGGTCTCAACCGCAGTATTCAGAATGCCAAAGAAGTTACATACTGACACGAAAATAAAGTCCGAGACATATCCCAGTTTCTACTGGTTGCAAATTCTACTTTGGGACCCTCAAGGGAACATCCTTTGCACCTTTTGTATGTAACTTTCACCTGCAAAAGTGAGAAAATAAATGTAGTATACCTTTAAAAATGTATTTAAGATACGTAATTAGACGTGAAGAACCATTGTTGTGCAGTTACGCTATTGGGGTATTCACTTTCTCAGGTAAATGATACATAACAAAGGACCAAAACACATACAAGTAATAATACAGTTAGGATATGCCATTGCGCTACTTAGCAATCTAAGTTATGTAGCTAATGTTATGCTAACGTAATGCAGCTTATTTAATAATGCAGTCTGTTTTATTTTACAGGGGTACAGTAGCTAAATACCAAGCTAGTTACCTATTTAATTTACGTATTTATGTTTAGCTACTCTGATAACAATGTGAGCCATATTCTGGCCATCTTTTATTTATTTATTTTATGCCACTATAGTGTTAACTAGCAAGTTTTTTATGTTTAGCTAGCACACTCCATTGATTAGCTCCCAATGGCAATGCTAGCTAGCTAATTTAACAGCATGCTAATTTTACTCAGATTCGAGGGGTGAATAGCTTTCAATTTATTTCTATCTGCTATAAAAGTAAGTTCTGAAATATGATGTGACCTCTGTTTAAGCAACATATTCAACCATTTGAGCATTTCAGCTAATGGATCAGTGTTTACAGGCAGGTTTCAGTCTAAGGCAAAAAAAAAAACTTTTAGTGCCTTGAAAAGTTTGCTTTTTTTTTAAATTAATGAATAATTTGGATAATTTGTCAATACAGGAAATATTGTGACAAAGTATGTGACAATATATAGCAAATGATTCTGACAGAAAACTTCAGTTTCCAAAGTAAAACGTATGCGACAGCAAGTTTTTGTCAGACATTAGTGGTGAAAAGATTAATAGAAATAAAGATTACTAATATAATTATACGGAATTTATACTGATAAACCGGAGCACTGGGGCTCAGGCGTACAAGAGCTGTAGAGCTTGCAAATGAAATCATTCATGCGTTCACGCAGGACACACCTGACTGAGTCCAGCTGAATTACGGATGTGACTATGATCATACACATACACATAGTCATGTCTATGGTCTGTGTGGGCGATCATGAACGGCAGTGTGTTTGGTTTGCGAGTGTGTGTGTGGACAGGTGGGTTTAATTACATGCACTATGAGTGTGTGTGTATATGTGTGTGTGTATATGAGAGTTCCTGCTGTTCCTCGTCTCCCCATACCGAGAGCAGGTTGTGTGCTGTATATACAGTAATTCCATCCATTTTCCCTTCCGCTTATCCTAAACAGGGTCACAGCAGAGCCTGGAGCCTATCCCAGGAAATCAGGGCTCAAGGTGGGGGATACCCTGGATGGGGTGCCAACCCATCGCAGGGCACAATCGCACACACATTCACACACTATGGACAATTTGGAAATGCCATTCAGGCTACAACGCATGGAGTACCCAGAGGAAACCCCCTAAGCATGGGAAGAACATGCACACTCCACGCACATGGAGGCAGGATTCAAACCCCTAACCCCGGAGGTGCGAGGAAACGTGCTAACCACTAAGCCACTGTGCCCCCTTATATATGTGTGTTTCCTATAAGCCTTAAAGGCCTATTCATACACTTTCAATGATGATACATCTTTCATTTTTTTGTTTGTGTTTATTAGATGTTGGCTTGATTCCTACCATTTTCAGACGCAGAAAAAAATCATCCAATCACAAGAAGATTGAGAGTTAGAGTGCTTTTCCAGTTTTTTTTCCCCAACTGTCAGTGCACTCTTTACATGTAATCCTATGGGAAGCGCCTGCATGGCAAGAGAGTGCAGGCATTTTAAAATGGTGTTGCTGTTGCCATTTTTTTTCGTCACAGCACAATGCATACAAAGGTGAAAAAAGTTCAACTTCCCAGAAAAGTGCTGAATGACATAAATCTCTGCTTTTCTAACCTCCCATCCAATCGGGTCACATTTTTCTTTTTTAGTGAGTGAGTATTAAGAAATTTTGAATAGAAAATATTTCATTGCAAATATGTTGCAATGTAACTAAAAAGAATAACTTGGCTATTTTTGTGAACATTCATCAGTACACACCTGTGGCTGCGTGAAGTCAAGTTACACAAGCAACTCAAATTCTCTGTATGATAATAATAAATCTGATAAAAAGCTAGACTAGGTAGCCGACACTAGACTGGTGAGAGCGTTGTTATTGTTACAGTGTGTGCGTCGCGTGAGCCGCTTTTTCTTTTCATATCAGCATGAAAATGTACTCCAGTCAGCATTTTTTTTTCTGGAAAAAAAAAGAATCCCGATAATGACTACAAGTCCAAGAGAGTGTAACCAATAAGAACAAAGATGTGTAATAGCAACGAGAAAGACATCTTTGCTGATCTACATTTCAACCATAGTGAAAAGTTTTAACGCATCTTTCCTAAGATGTAGAAAAGATGAGAGAAAACTGCAATCAAACTCGAGCAAGGTGATCTCGGTCTGGTTCCAAGCAAACTCCAACATGGTTCAATTGCAGTGAGAAAGTGATTCAATCCTGAATCAGCCCAAGTGCAGAAAATGAAAACTTAAAGTGCTTTTTAAGTCATCTCTGTTGCTTTTGCTGTGACTAAGGGCAGTAGCTGCCAAGTTTATTATATCTAGGTTGCATCAGTGATGGGAAAATGATGAGATACACAAAATGGTTTAAAGTAGTTTAAATAATTTTTTTAATCATCGATTTAGTGCTGGCTCTTTTCCATTGCCAGATTTCTGACCAATGAAAACAAGACCCCCCCACCCCACCCCCCCTTTTTTTAAAGTTTTTTTTAAACTTCCCTTTGAATCGGACTCAGCCCATAGACTAATAGGTGTGAAAGCGCCCAATCTTTATGTGGGCCAATATAAACCAAGCTAGAGTAGTCCACCAAAAACAGACTTTCATTCACATCCTAGATCGTTTGCATTATGTCAATCAGTCAAGAGCCAGGATTCGCTGTCAGCTCTAAAAACAAACATATCTTCTTTTCTGACTCCCAATTTTCCAATGGCGTTCAATGTCATTAATGTGAAATTCAACACAGAAGTAGTGGAGACAGCAAAGTTTAGTCCCAGAATGCAGTGCAGCTCTGCGACTCACTGAGTGACCTATCCTGTAGGAGATGATGAGCTCGATGGTGTTGATCAGCATAAAAGAAAATGACGCTTTGGAAAATGGTCTGTTTGTGCAGAGTGTATAGATGAGGAGGTGAGAGAGCTGGACAGACTAAAGGACTAAAGCCCTGCTGCATCACTCTTTTTAGGGAGAGATGAAGCAAGTGCTAAATCCCAATGGTGCCACTATCAGCAGGTAGTTGAACGGCATTGCGGGTGATGTAGGAAACCATTGACCAAAGTGAAAACAAACCAACATGTCGATGAAAGAAATTTAAACCAAAACTCAGAATTTCATCATAAAATAAATCATGGATGCCACTGAAGATCACATGTTAATTAGAAAGATAACTATATATTGTAAATAATTATAACAGCTTGATTAAAAACAGCATGAAAGCTGCAAAACAACAACAACGACACGAGCAGGATATAAAAGAGAATGCTTAAAACTGCATTTCACTGCAATCTATCCAAGGTTTGCTGCGCCGTTCCTCTGTTGTGCTCAATCTGTGCCTTTCTTTCCCTCTCTAGCTGAAAGAGTGTGATTCTTTCTCTCCCTCTGATCACCGCACATCCACACGGTACTCCAGCACAGACACCGAGATCAATTTAAATGATCTATGAGCGATATTACTAATGACATTTATGAATATTTTATGGAATGTAGAAAATGTCATCATAAATTTTTATACATGGGAAATGAGGCCCTCACTGAAAGCAAACAGCATTAATGTTTGAGTGTTGGAGGGACAGTGCTAGAAACGAGCGAGGGAAGGCGCGTCTCATCTTTACTTCTCCATGCTGAGGTTTAGAGGTGGGATGCGTGTGCAGTTAAGGAAACGCCAGGCTAATGGCAAACTCTTAAAGGACCAGCCGAAAATGAAATGTTCGCAATTTTCCACTCAGTCTAGATGAGTTAAGATGTTTGCTTCTTTAAGACTTAAGGTTAACTGAGCTATTAGGCTAATGCTGCTAAAAGGTAAGTGAAGATTATAGCTACCAGATTAGGCTTATCACTTCAAGTATTTAGTCAGACTTGTTTATGAAGCTTCAAATTTTACACTCCAAAAACATATTCACCGATCAGCACAGTTTGAGGTAAGTGGAAAATGATGTACATTTCATTTTGGCTAAAGTGTTGCTTTAATACTTCAATAAACCATGTGAGTATTTTTTAGCTATGAACTGCTTTTTTGTTATGTTCAGTACACTGTCTATGCCAAATGCATGGTCACACAGGATGAGAGATATGTACTGAAAAGAATAAGCCAGTCTATTTCTTAAAATCAGCTTCTTAAGTGACAAATGAGGCTTCTATGAAACTGTGAAGTAATGAACATTTATACTCCAGAGCATAGCTGTTATGGAGATGAACAAAGGCCTGCCAAATAGATTGTGAGTGTGTGTGTGTGTGTGTGTGTGTGTGTGTGTGCATGAGCTGGTGTTCCTGCTGAGAGCGGTGTTAGAGTCTTTGTGTTTGTACTTTAACCCAGGCCGAGGGAGCTTCTAACAGCAGGCTGTCCTTTCAGCATGTGACAGCATGCTGAGAGCCAACACACACACATACACACACATACACACACACACAGCTGAAGTGCATGGATGAATTTATCTCATTATATGACACAAGACTACGCCACATTTCTCGCAAGTAGCATAACGAGGAACATCAGCGTTACCAATTCTCCAGTGTCTGTGGGGGTTTGATAAAAACGAGCACAAAGCATACATGAGGGATATTATAATCCATATGGATGTGTGTGTGTGTGTTCGTTGTGATCACTCAGTATTTCAGAAACACAGCAATTTATACACAAAGGGCCGTATAGAGAGACTTCATACTGAAATTATGCACATCAGTATTCAGATCTTGAACAGTTGTGCTGCATCTGGCTTACCTCACAAGTGGGAATTTTGGAGCTCGGAATTATGTCATTTTGACCTCCGAGCTACAAGTAGGAAAAAAAGCATGGACGCCTCCATGTTTGTGAACAAGTTAGCGAGCAAACTGTGATGAGTGACGTATATTTCCCTCCTCAAAACAGCAAACTGTTTCATCAGTGTTAAAGATTTCACAAGCGTATATTGATTGGCCTAAAGCAGTATATACAGTATAACTCATTTAAACGTAAACAAGCAGCCATGTTGATTTGATGTCACTTGCTGAACTCAGGGTTGAGGAGCCCATCTCGAGTTTCCGAGTGGGAATTCCGAGTTTCCTGGTTTTTCTTAGTAAGAGGTTTTATGAGTTATGACCTTTAGTTGAATGCAGCATTACCCACAAGGGGTGGAGTTCGAGTAAAACGGAGGCATGTCTCAATTCCAAATGATTCTCACCTTGGACTTAAGCGCATTTTTGCCGAGATATCGGCTCTAACAAGGACAGCATTGAGTCCTTCTCCAATAAGTCCAATATGTCACACTGAAATTCATGTTTTAGATGTAAAAACTAAAGAATGCCATTTGAGGTCAATATTAAATACAGAAATATAACTGTTGTGTAATAGTATCATCCCTTTCAAGTTTTTTTTTTTTTTTGCACAGAGGACATCAGAGGAGACAGCAGTTTAATCCAAAAAAAAAAAAAAAGAAAAGACGTACATGGATAAAATTATGAACAAAATATGACTGTTCTTTTTTTTATACAGTAGATCACATTATTGTTTTTATTAATTTGATTTATTAATTATTATTTTATTAATTTTAAATCAAAGTAGCCAAGTAAAAAAATCCTTGCATGCATTACGATTTCTTGACCTTGAGTCGTCGCCACACTAAATTGTTTAAATGATTGTTTAGGTATTGCTCCAGCAACAATATGAACGGAAGAGTTAATGAGGGTGGGTTAGGAGGAGGATTGGTGAGAGCGAAAACTCGTAATAATATTATTATTAATAAACACTACTAATAAAAAAAGTGTTCAGACATTCATTATTGGATCTAGAGTTTGGCCACTGAGCCAGATGTTTTTTCTGCATACCATACACGGCACTCAGGAAGACAAAGTGAAACCTACTAGTGTAAAAATATATATATTAAAAAAAGTTGTTAGCCTAAATATATTGCCCGAAGGTTAACCAAATGTGTCAGCTATACTCTTTTCATTCTCCACCAATCAGCATGTCCTTTATGGCTGTTTTGATAATTAATCACATTTTTGTGTTTATGGACCATGAACAGACAGTGTTCATTTGCATTTTAATCGGGCGGTTTGATGTTAATTGTCTCCTCACTGTCTGACAGAATGACCCAGAGGTCACCTTAAGCCTTTGATCATTTAAAAATCATGCTAACTTGAACAAGCATCTCTTTCAGAGCCTCTTTCAGGAAAGGCAGGAACTTCTGATAAGAATGGATATTTCTCTAAAAATACAGATTACACGAGTCGTACGTGTCGCTCACGCATGAATAATAATCAACAAGAAGAGAGAAATTCAGAAGCGAGTCTCACACACCGCTCACTCCGGTTCCGAATGATGAGACGAGAAGTCTACTGCGTTCTTAATGATTACGCATATTATAAACCCCGAGGAGCACCTGCTGCTTTTCTTTTCTGTTTTGTTATATCTGTCTCACTCTCTCTGGCCCTATCCCATTCACTCACTAACTCATCCTCTCTGTCTCACTCTCTCTCTTCCCTGTCTCACCCTCACCCTGTCTCTCTCCTTCTATCTTATTAACTGTCTCACTCTAACCCTGCTTCTCTCTCATCCCTGTCTCTTCCTCACCTAGTCTCTCTCTCATCTCCCTCTCTCTCATCTCCTGTCTCACTCTCACCCTGTTTCTCTCTCATCCCTGTCTCTCCCTCACCTAGTCTCTCTCTCATCCCTGTCTCTTCCTCACCTAGTCTCTCTCTCATCCCTGTCTCTCCCTCACCTAGTCTCTCTCTCATCCCTGTCTCTTCCTCGCCTAGTCTCTCTCTCATCTCCCTCTCTCTCATCTCCTGTCTCACTCTCACCCTGTTTCTCTCTCATCCCTGTCTCTCCCTCACCTAGTCTCTCTCTCATCCCTGTCTCTTCCTCACCTAGTCTCTCTCCTACTATCTCACTCTAACCCTGTTTCTCTCTCATCCCTGTCTCACCTTATCTCTCTCTTTTATCTCACTGTCTCACCCTCACCATTTTTCTCCTCCTCTATCTTATTCTCTGTCTCATTCTCACCCTGTTTCCCCCTTATCCCTGTCTCACCCTCACCCTTTTTCTCTACCTCTATCAAATTCCCTGCCTCACTCTCACCCTGTTGCTCTCTTATCCCCTGTCTTACTGGCTCCCTGTCATCCCTGTTTCTCACCACATCTCTGTCACATCTCCATCTCACTCTATCACCCTATCTCTTCTTTTCTCACTCCTAAATCTCCTCTCCCTCTCTCTCTCTTTCATTCTCACAGCTCTCTTTATGATTCTCTTCATCATTATCTTATCATTACCTTATCTTTCTTTCCCTCTCTCTATCTTCTCCCACTTTCTTTCTCTCATTTGTGTCCCATCTTTCTCTCTCTCTCTCTCTCTCTCTCTCTTGCATTCTCACTTCCTCATTCTTCCATTCTCACATCCCCTCAATCCCTCTTGTCCTTTCTCTCTTTCTCTCATCACACTTCACCTCTATCGCTTCCTCTCAGTCTCAACCCTTTTCCCTCCCTCTCATCATCTCTCACACTGGCACATCCCTCTCTCTCACTCTCTCTCACTCTCTGCTTCTATATCACACTCTCACATATTCTCTCTCTAACCCTTCTTACCCCACTCCCCACCCCCCTCCACTCTCTGTATAAACTGGGTTATTTAAGCATGCAGTCCCGTCCCCCCGGGCCCGATGCTGAAGAAGGGGGGTTGGAAGCGACAGATATTCCAGGAGGCGCATTTCCACAGCGAGACGTCTATGATTGGTGTTAAGGATTCAATTATGCAAAATGAGTAATCGCCTGTCATTTTGGCCCGGCGCGTCCCGCAGTCATCTAACGCCTTTAGTGACATCAATCACAAGGCCATGGAGCAGCAGAAATGCAGGACAGCATGTGTGTGTGTGTGTGTGTGTGCGTGTGTGTGTGAGGGTGTGCGCCTGGCCTTTGATTGACAGCACCTCTGCGATCACGCACACACACTATAACCTTATCAAGAAATGATCCAATCAGAGAGCATGCAGATTCTTTATGTGTGTGGGTATGAGTGTGTATGAGTGTAATGACGGAGCTAGTTGACCTTTGGAACACTTCTGTCAATCACGGTGACTGACAGGCCAGATTCCAGTGTGGAGCTGACCTAATCCAAACAGGAAACACAAACGGCAAGCGGAATCAAGAACAGCGATCAGCGCCTCCCCTACTGACCTTTACAAACCATTACAAAGCAACGGAGAGAGAAAACTGTGAATTTAGTACACACACACACACATACACACGCACACACATACAAATACACAGTCTAAAAAATCCCAGGCAGAAATTTACCAATGATGGCTGCAAGTTGAAATTCTACTACATAATTTCTACTTTATACAAATTCTACTAGAATTTCATGAGTACATGAAATTCATTTCATGAATACATGAAATTCTATACACTTACTTTCCTTAGTTTATTAGATATACATACTTTATATCTATAATCATCACATAGGTAACTGACTCAGTAATATTAGTAAGATTAGGCTGTAAGATTCCACGAATAATGTCATACAATGCTCTAAAAACATATCCTGTAACAAAAGTTTCTTTCTTAAAGGATTATGGAAATTTAACGTTAATAAAAATGTTGCAGCAATGTTGTAGAATGTTCTCAGAATACCTACAAAACTTGGATTTAATTTTCAAAGTTCAAAATCAGGACCTGGGTTTGGTTACCTGTGTACTAACTTATCTAAATATGTTAGCTGGTGTTCTTTATTTCCTCCACTGTCTGAAATTTATTTGGTTTGAATGAGATGATCCCTGATTCACTTCAATTTCATTCATGACAGCTTGTCCCGAGCAACTGAGACAGCAGGACATGAAGCCTTTTCATCGCTTTGTCATAACTGGAAGGCGGAAGTCTTGAGTTTGATGGACAGCTATGTGTATTTTTTCACTCTCGTAGTCATTGTTGAATTTCTGGCATTATGAGCTGATAGCTCACATGCATGATATTAGAATGTGTGTGTGTGTTTTCTTTAGACGAAAAGCGCCAAGAAGACAGAAGAGCCAGAATCTACTTCAATATTTGTAGGATTAAAATCTGCATTAATAAAAACGGGTTTTGCTCCAAATATAAACAAGACCTACTCTGTGTGTAAGTGCCGTGTTAGGGCTTGCACTGAAGAATCACCCATCACGCGTGTGTTTACACCTCAGGCGAGTGCCGTCGAAACACAATCTCAGAGACCTGTTTAGCTGAAGAGCTTATGATATTATCACGCGGTATAAAAATAATGGCGGTGTACGCCAGCGTGATCCCGCTGCAGGGACTGTGCGGAGATAACGACAGCCATCAATTTTCTCTCATACACACAGGTCAGGGAGCGAGAGAGCCAGCGGCTGCAAAACACACCCAATCACTACTATCACGGTGTTATTACTGTGAATCGGGATGTGTGTGTATGTGGGTGGGTGGGTGTAGGTGTGGGTGTGTGAGAGAGAGGTGAGGGGTGACTTGGTGGTGGGATTTTATGTGCATTTGTCATTATCCCTGACTATGTAAGCCTAGATATTATTTATGTGTAAATCTCTGTTCACATGTAGTTGTGTGAGACGAAAAACAGTAAGAAAGTGATATATAAGGGACATTTACAGCAGCATGAGCCCAGAAGACACAGAAATATTATATTACAGGGGAACAGGACATACACACACATTAAAAATAACAACTTTATATTAACCAGAAGGTTGTAAGAAACAACTAATTGTATGGCAGACGCTCCACGCTCCACATAAATGGATTTAAAAATGCTGAAGTTTTTTGTGAGGAGATTTTAGTTTATTCAAGAGTCTCCACTGTCAGCGCTGCGTAACAGTCAGAGCTAAAGTTGAAACGCTCTTTCCGATGGAGGACTTTGTAGTGCATGGATTTTCCACAAACATTAATGTATCTATAAACAGATCAAGGTCCTGAAACAGATCATTCAGGACATGCTGTTATAAGAAACTGATCAACTTTGGGTTTATTCCGTATTATTTATAAACTGTCCTGTTATCAATATTGGATATAAAAATGAACAAATAATCAGTCTGAGCTACTCTAAAGCACAAACGGTATCCTTCATTCATCCAAATAAGAGAAGTGTCCATTAGTCTGTATATTAATTAGTCTGCATATGAATATGTGCATTACGTGTGTGTGTGTTAATCAAAGCTGCACATGGCTGTCACGTCTGCTCTGATTTATGTATGCAAGAAGTAATTTGTTCTATGTGCTTCTCTAGCTGTGGAGATCACTAGTAATTCTCTCACTTTTCCCAAATGTAGACTACTCAACTTTCATGACTACTCACTGTCACTGCGGTCTTGATAGAATGTACGGTATTTTGTAAATGCATAAAAGTTTAGTTTGTGGTGCCATGACCAAAGATGACTTGTTTCTATAAAAAATAAATTATTTAAGAAATAATTTATAATCTATTATTATCTATTCTGATAAAACTAGTCTTATTATTTTTTATATTCTAAGCGAAAATCTTCCTTCTTCATGCATATGCAAATTAGTCTATGACATCATCTAGGGACTTTTTGAACATGCTTTAGCTAATTTCCTCTGAAAAGAGTTGCCAACACTGGACACTAAACTATGCTCACTGGACGAATGTGATTCAAGGTGGACGCTGCTACTGTTTTTAGCTCTGCTATGTCCTTTTGTCCTTTTTTTTTTATAGATATACAGTATCAGAAACCACAGAAGCAAATTTGTTTGCGCTTGGACAACTTGACAAGGTTGTGCGATGATTCAGACATGCAGTTTGCAGAATGCTAAACTGGTTTCTACTTGTTAGTTTCGTTAACCTTGCAGCTCCAGTGTGAAAGTAAATAAGCAAATGTAAGCAGACGCCAAACATGCTTTGGCTGATTGACTGTATTTGGGGTCAAGGGAATAATTTTTTGGCCAAACTGTTAAAGTGATGGTGTCACATGCCATAAAACTGGTGACTTTATCTCATAATGATTCACTGTCAACATTTCTGCCTAAGAAACATAGCTAAGGAAACTTTACAAAAAGAAATAGACTGAATAAAAATCCATAATATTACACAGAGCCCAAAGATTACCATATAAAAGTGTTGTTATATGGAAAGGAAATAAGTAATAGCAATTTTATTGAGGGAAATCAAATTTACTATCCTTTCACCGTCTCTCTCTCTCTCTCTCTCTCTGTCTGATATCTCTTTCTGTCTGTCCATGAACAGCTGTACATATTTCTAACTCAAGTATCAGCTCCAGTACAGGAAATCACATTTGTCTTCCACAGATTATCATCTCATTACCCATGAGCCCCCGCTGCTCATCAGAGCCTCATAAACAATGCAGGCCAAAAGTTTACTCCTGACTGGATAGCACGTACACACACACACACACACACACACACACACACAAGCATTTAATCTGACTTTAGGGGATAATGTTTAAAGGGTGGGTGGTTAAGTCCTATCAGTGTAGCACTAACACACTAAAGCACTACACAACACACACTTACATCTGGTTGCTTCCATAGCATTACAGGAAAAAAAATTATTTTAAAAAAAGGTAAGTTCAGAAATCTTCATCCAATATTTACAAAAAAGCCTGTTTCAAAAATCTTAATAAACGCACAAATAAATATCCTTAGCATACGGTTATATAGACATATTATATATATATATATATATATATATATATATATATATATATAATATATCCGCATCACTGACGTTTATATCTAACCAGGTTTCTATAACATGGGATCTTAAACTTTTTGCAGCCAGAGACCCCTTTAACTCTAAAAATAAATTCCACTGACCCCCTCAACACCGATTACTTTATGAACATAGCTCTATATGAAAGTAGTCATAATTAACTATCTAAATATTAGGCTCATTGTTTAGACATGTACAATAATACTTTGGCTATTTACTGGAGAATTCCTGAAATTCCTGAATTCCATTGAGAGAACACATTTGGTCTTATCTGAAATTTTTTAATTGTTTTCGAGTTTTAGGTTTAATGGATTAAATCCATTCAAATCAAATGACCTGTCAATCAGGGTAATAACAAGAAATATTAACATAACTTTTTAAAAATTCATTCATTCATTCATTCATTCATTCTTAGTAACCGTCATGTGTAGGTACAAACAAAAGTAATAACTGAAAGAGTAGGATTAAACAAAACAGTCATATCTCTAGCTGAGTCTAATTGAACTGGAGTGACGTAGCTGAGGTTGAGGAAGAGACAGAGCCAGAAGTCACACAACATGCTGACACTGCTGCCATTTCTACCTTGTTTTCCAGTGTTTCGTGGGCATCGTGGTAGGGTTCATATATAATTAAAAAAAAAAAAAAAACGTTTAGGCCATGCCCTCTTCCAGTTTAAATCTAAATACAGATACAAATATTTGGAGCACTAAACAGATACTGTTACACCGCAACTCTGTAGTAAGATATCAAACAGATAGATAAGATGAGACAGAATCAAATAGAGAAGCAAATGTACACTACAAATAAACATTTTGGATACAATACATTGAACGTATAATTTTTTCACTGTTTTAAAGGCATTTTGACAAAGACTTATGGTTGAGTTTGTTTCTGTTTAATGGCCATATATATGTTTATTTATTGGAGTAGTCTTCATTTAGAACTTAGCAGAAGCCCGTGAGGACCTCCTGTGTGAAGCTCCTAATGAAGCTGGGTGAGAAGATGGTGAGAGTGTGCAAACAGAAATATGGGTACAAATTTAAAATCTAAAACAGATTTGATTTAACACTTTTTTATGGTCACTGAATAATTCCATGTGTTATTTCATAGTGTTAATTGCTTCATTATTACTCTAAAACTGTGGTAATAAACGAATGTATTGCTCAAACTTTTGATGGGTAGTGTATATTGTGCTATGTCACTGTACTTGTTGTTGCATGACAGCGTTTTCATCATTTGTCTTCCTTTTTTATCTTCTTTGCAATTAAACAAATGCATCTTACACCTTACATTCCAACCATTCTATTCATATTAAGCATATGTTTTTCTCAGAACATAAGCTTAAATAATTCAGTAGCTAGTGGCACAACCATGAGGACTTGAGGTTGTTAGTTTTTTTTTTCCAGGATATGAGCAAACTACAATTAAAACATAACAAGTTGAACTGGGTCCAGCATTAAGTGTAGCCTGAACGTATAAAATCTCTCTCTCTCTCTCTCTCTCTCTGTCTCTCGCTCTCTCTGTGAGAGATGGCGTGATTCTCGAGAGCAGATGGCTGGCTAATGTGAGTCAGAGAGTAATTACTGGCAATCTTGGGGCTCTGCTCCCCTCCACAGACATCCCACTGAGCGACAACTCTATCTGATCTCACAAAACAAAGCACTCAGGTTTAACTTTAACCATCCAGTAAACACTCTGTCTATAGGGAAATACTGGACCATGGCGCATCATCTCTTTGCACTTAAAAGCAGCAGCCTGGTGCTGATATCTTTCCTCACTGTGTCAATTCATTGTATAGTATTGAACCAAATGCCCTCATGGGGCTGTGATGTGTTGATTTGAGGTCACACACTATTTCGCCTTTAATTGTTTTATAACCCTTTTGTTGGTGCTTCATTGTATACGATGTGTCACCAGCCTGCATTGTGTAGCATAGTGCTGGGATGGAGAGGTGAATGAAAGTGTGTTTGCAGACAGGCTGGAGGAATCAGCAGATGTTGCAAGTCTTTTGTCTCCATTAGACTGCCATAAAGCCCAGATGCTGAAAATAACAAGGCCCCCAGACAGCCAGGTCAAAGGCTACCAGAGTGTAAAGAACATGTTTTTAATCTTTAGGAAACTAAATCTTTAGTAAGACAATGGCATGGGATGGCAATTTCTACACCCTTTGCTCTCATTAAAAAATGAATATGCACTATTTATGCATATAAAAGCATCCCCACATCCTCCACAGCCAGCTAGCTAATGGCTATTAGTGAGTAAACTACCTCACATTTGTCACAGAGTTTTAGTTTGTATTGCAGTGTTCTCAGCAATTTATTTAGTCAAAACTGTCAAAATAACTGTAACAATCAATACTCACTAGAATGAGTTAATTTACCTAGACTGCTTGTAAACTAGCTTGCATATACCATGTACCAGGTTACAGTGGCGTTTCAATTCAATCTCACACCAAATACAGAAAAAAAAACTATTATAGAATTGTTACAAAATGAAAAATTTCACATCAGCACTTACCTGTTCTGTCCCTTTCTAGTTTGTGATTTTAAATGTTTATATGTATTTACAACATTACAACATTTTACAACATTTATATGTGCATATTTGTAGTAGCAGACTGAACATCAAAATGAAAATACCATTCAAAATAACCAGCCAGTTTCTTTTTTTCTTCCTTTTCTCTCTATGCAAATGTAGAGTTCGTCTGCATAGTTTACATTTTGGCTCTCCATATACAAGGTCACATTAAGCAAAACACTTCACCGGGACATATCGATGCCAATAAAATGGAAAACGAATTAAACATTGTATAAATAAAAGTGTTTGTGTTTGTTTGGTGGATTTCAACTACTTTGCTAGTAATGTTTCACGTTTTTTGAGCGCAATGAGGACTTAAAGGCAATATTATCGCATATATAAAGCAAGATTATTGCTAGCTACATTTACACATAAATTTGGATGTGATGAGGACTTAATTAAAAGTACAATTATTGCATCTCTAAGGTAAGATTATCTCTAGCTACATGCAGTGAAGACTTCACTACAGGACTCCATGAAGACTTCAATATAATGATTATTGCGTATATAAGATAAGATTATCACTAGATATATTTACACATAAATGTGGGTATGATGAGGACTTAATTAACAGTAAGATCACAAAAGCAACAAGCTAGCTACATTTAAATTTACATTTAGTAACAAACCTAACACCCAAAGCAACAAGCTAGTTACATTTAAATTTACATTTAGTAACAAACCTAACACCCAAAGCAACAAGCTAGTTACATTTATACATAATTGGATAAAGTATCTGGACTGAATAAGAACTTCAAGTAAGATTATCGCATATATAAGGTAAGATTATCACTAGCTTCATTATGGACCATAAACTGGATGACATCTTTTAAAGAAAAAACATGACTGGCTCTTACTTTTTTCCTTCGAAACAAAATTGGATCTTATAGTTTCTGTGGCGCAGTTACCGTGAGTTCCTGCTGTCCAAGTAGAAAACTTGGATTTTCACGGAGGGTTGCCCCTCCGGATCGTTCTGTCTCACTTTAACTCATGCATATACCATAACAACCAGGATTTTACACATCACTAGCATCAGCTAAGTGCAATGACCAAGCACTTATAAGTACGTACTTTGCATACTAGACTATGTATTATGATGCAATCCAGTAGCACGTAACGAAACTAGAACACATTAGAAATTCCTAAAAAAGAAGAGTATGGAGAACGGAACGAGCAAACAGACGTGAGCAAATGCGTGCACACACACACACACCCCACCATCTGTAATCTGATGAACTGAGCAACGTTGGCATCACGGCCCATAATGATTTTCCTCAACTCTGTCCTTGTACAAATCAATACAGTTAGGGAGAAATAGGCATCGAATATGCACAGAGCACAGCACATGCACACACATACACACCGTGACCAGAGAGGCTGAAAGAGAGAGAAAGAAAATGAGAGATTCGTGAGAGCAGTGACATGCAAGTTTCTAAAGTCACATCGTGCCCAAAATATGACTCAGAAAATGTCATGCAGCATTACTGTAACTTATGAATATATACATATGAATATGGCTTCGAGATATTTTTGTTTTTACATCATTCCCTTTCTATTACGAATACACAAACATGGACACAATGCATGTTAGGGCTGTTAGAAAGGGTTTCACTCTTCGAATGCTATCTGAATTTTGATTATATTTTTTATATCATTCCACTTTCAGTCATGTAATATGAGTCTAATGAAATATTAGTCTAATGAAGCATTTCATAAACCTCTTGTCCTAATGTCTCATCAAATAATGTAGGAAATTTATGACATTTTATTTTCAATTTTGTTTTAATATTATGTATATTTTTTCAACTTAAATGCACAATATGCGTCGTAAGATTCATATTAGATGCAGTTCTACAATTATGTTTTACCCCATGTAGTGAGCCCATGTAGTGAGCCCATGTAGTGAGCACATGTAGTGAGCACATGTAGTGAATAGGATGCCATTTGGGATTCGGGATAATTGTAGGTTGGTCATGTAAAATTGAGCTAAATATCAGTGACAAAAAAATTTATACTGGGTGTATATACATTTAAAACATATCCCAAACAGTAAAGTTTATAATAAAATTTTGATATTGTATCTTAATGATTTTTATTGCTTTAGAAAGCAACAATTTCACTGTATGTAGTTTATGTGAAACAAAAACACTGTAGTGCTTCTGCTAAGGTTTAGGCTTCAGGCTTGGTAATATTTAAGTGTACCAAAACACAACATTTTTTAAATAATAAAAATATTAATGCCATTTTAAAAGGAAATTGTCAGACCTAGTAAACTGTTAGCCTATTAGCTATCTTTTACTTCTCCTCTCCCATCCCTCTTGCATAATCTTTCCTCTTCTTCCTCTCTCTTCTCCTAAATTGACTTTTTCTCTTCCTCTACACTTTCCTCGTCTCACTTCTTTCATCTTCAATTCGTCTCTCTCAGAGGCATATCCGCTCTTTCTCTAGCTATCTCTCTTTCCATTACTCTCTCTCTCTCTCTCTCTCTCTCTCTCTCGCTACTCATCCCTTCCTCAGGCTACATTCCACCTCATCTCTCCTTTTCCTTGCTTTCTGCACACCAAATGTTTCTCCCACACAGGATTACCAAGCCCCTTAACACACACACGCACATGGACACACACATATATACATACACACACACATTTTGGAAGAAGCATGTGCTTATGTAAACGAGTTAGCTGCTATCTCCTTTCAGCCTCATCAGAGCAGTTGTGGTGGTATGGGGGGAGGGCGAGAGAGAGAGAAAGAGAGAGACAGAGACAGAGAGAGAGAGACAGATAGATAGTCAGCGAGAGAGATGGGGGAGACTGTGGCAGCATGTGAAGGAAAAACAGCGAGTAGTGTGAAAGATTCAGCATCATTCAGGCTGAGAGTTGTTGTGTCCGCTCTATCTCTGGCACTCTCTTTCTCTCTCTCTCTCTCTTTTCCATCTCTCATACATACAAATACACACACCTCTATCCACACACCACAGCTGGTCTCTCAAAAATAAGGGAGAAATGAATATTTACGTAAGTATACTGAATGAACTGAACATTACTCATCTACAGGTTGACTCACAAAAAATAACTTTAACTAATAACTAATGTTCACTTTGTGGTAACATGTTTACTCGATGATAGCTGGAGGTGAGGGAGGGGTAGGGGAAACCTGACATTATTAGTTAAGGTTGTTTTCCCCCCACTGTGTGTGAACAGTCGAGTCAAGAATCTAGGATTTTATGCTAAGTAGTACATTAAAGCTGAATAAATAAAACATTTCTGAATAAAAGAAGGGTCAGTCGTGACGGAGCTACACTTTTTGTGTCGTCTGCAAAATCCAGACATATGTAGGTTTATAGATGACCAAATAGAAAATACTGTATATAACCCATAATTTTAGTGATGAAAGTGAAGACATTTTAGGCTAAAGTTAATTTTGAACTTAAACTTTAAGCTGTTTTTAAAGTATTTTTTAATATATTACCATGTAATAACTAAACAAACCCTAGCTAGCTAAAGCATAACCTAAACTATTCGTCTGATATATGGTATATTAACATAGTGAGTGTAAACAGAAGAACTAAGGGAATTTGGCCAAAACTATCATCATGTATTTCATATACAAAAAACAGTTACTTCAATTTTGCTGTTAATCTTTCCATCAACATGACCTGAATGCCCCGCAGATAAAATGTCCATAAAATTGTCCATTGTGGGTCCAAATCACATTATAATTGAATGCGCTCTTTCTAAAATGTTATTGTTCCTATAGTAACAACATACACAGGGACATCACGGATGTTCCATCTAAAATAAAATTGGAGATACGATGAAGTATTCTGTGATATGTTTATTTAGCTTTTTTGGAAGGAGTCTCCAATGTCAGATGTAAAGCTGTTCCTTTAAGTTTTTCGACACAGGAAACCCTCTGGCTTTGCGTTTTCTCAGCAACATGACAAGTTGCATTTTTCGTACTCTCTGTCACCTGTCAATCAAAGTGAGACTAGCAAATCGTGGATGCTTGTGAGCTTATGTATGTGGAAGAGGGTAGATAGCACTTTTCTGCAATTTCCCTTGGGATCAATAAAGTATCTATCTATCTATCTATCTTTCTGTACACTGAGATGCGAGAGAGTCTGGTAAGGGGATGACAGTTTATAGTGTCCATAATATAAGTGATAACAGGAAATAACTTGTTTTGCAAATGTTCAAATGGAACTATAATTTGATAAAATGTATGATGTATCCTTCTGTAAATAAAAAGTTAGCACTGCCAAATTGCTCTGTTTTTTAGAAGAATAAAACACTTTGGATCATGCTGTTATTGGAAAATTATCCACTTCGGGGTGGTAACAGTAACTCACTTCATGTCAGGACACATCACATCAACCCACTGTGGATTATTTTCCTATAACAGCACATTTTGATATGCTGTATTCCTTTTTTTGTCACACCGTTAAAGGTATATGAATCAGTGGAGTTGTGGTTTAAACATATTGTAATGCACAGAATTCCTATTGTTGTTTCTTATGTTACCCATTAAAAGTCAATGATTGCAGTGTTAATATATAGTAAAGTAAGAAGAATTGAAAAAGCAAATGTCGAAAATGTTGCTCATATTGAAATGGTTGAATTTAGAACCCACAATTTTTTCTCCATGCTTTAAAGGTATAATACAGTTGTTTCCTTATAAAACTAGCCTTTTAAGGGACTCTCATGACTGCAAGTGGGAAATGTTATAAATGATTGCTGCTATAAAAAGCACTTTTTTTAAATATAAAGAGAGAGCCCTAACTAACAGCATGCTAGGGCTTGCCCTGGTGATAAGAGCTCTTCGTAGGTGTCAGAGAGGGTCAATTATCACTGTATAGACACACACACACACACACACACACACCATAACAGGCCATGTGTCTCTTGAACTCAACAGCTTCCCATCTCCCAGCCTTTCAGTGGAATACACACACACACACACACACACACACACACACACACATGCACATGCACACACACACGCCACACACAACCTCTCGTCTTATACAACCCACAGCATAATGCATCTCTGTCTCTGAGACCGTATTCATTGGCAGTATATTTGGCAAATCTTTCAAGCTAACAATACAAAGGCACTGCAGGGGGTACATGTACACACACACACCCACACACACATACACACACACACACAGGATGTCTGAATTCTGTCCAATAATAGAAGGACACACAGAATTTGTGTATTCTTGTAGTTGACATTGTTGTATCGGTAATAAATTTTACTGATTGCCATATTTCAGATTAGTGCTACACAACATATAATATGCCCATGTGTGACCGTGTGTCTGTGTGTGTATGAGGAAAACCAAAGCTGAGCAGAAAGTGGCAAGCGAGCTGGAAAGCTGCAACATTGTTTGTTTTGGGTAAGGTTTTACATTACTGAATGACTGCCATGCCAAGAGCCCAAATAAAAAGCTCACATGTGCTCTTACCGTGGCTTTGCGGTGCTCCCTAAGCAGTGTACTGCCAACATTATCACATAAATCGTATATATATATTCTTATTCTCTTATTATTTTCTTATTTTTATACTGCCCAATTATCATATTCACAGCTGCAAATATAAACCATGTTTTTATCCCTAAATAAACTAAAGCAATATAAAGTAAATTTTACACCTAAGCATATTTTTTGCTCAGTTCTATTTCAATGGTTTCTAGCTAGAAAGACAGCAAATTACAATATTCAAAGAGTTTAGGCCCATAATATAATCAGCACATGCACTACATAGCTGTAGGCCTTAAATTTAAAGAAAGTTCTATCTGCTATGGAGCGTGGGAGTTAAAAATGTCATTGCATTTCTAAACTTGATGTGATCATATACAGTTATAAGCACATTTACAATAATATATAGAATATTTGCACATTATACTGTATTTGCTACCCCAATGCAAGAAAGCACAGAAATGAAAGCTACAATAAAAAAGAAATGTTCTACAGATGATTACTCCATGTAATTAGGAGTTCACCATTTGTATTTAAGTCAAATTCACATATCAGAAGGCTACCCAGACTTAGTTCCCTGGGATAGGCACCAGGCTCCCCCGTGACTCTGGGTAGGATAAATGGTATGGAAAATAGATGGAGAAGGCTGGTACACAAATTCTGTCTGTTCATTAGAAAAGCTTCTAATGTAAAAACATAAATGAGAGAGAGCAGATAGAGAGTATTTAGGGCATTTTTACACTTGGCCTGAATACCTGAGCCTGCACCCAGGCAGATTCTTGGCTCACTTGCAGAAGGGGCTCATGATCCTAGGTTTACTTTCACATAGAAGAATTCCATTAAAACCGTCACTCCATTGCGCAATTCCATGCGTCAATTTTGTGCATGCGGGATTGCAAAATGGTAGGCAATGGGTTCATCTATTTATTTTTTTTATGATTTATTTTTCTTTGCTACCATCACACAAATGGCGAAGAACTAGGCTTTTTGGATGCATGGCATGTCATCAAGCAGAAATACCCGCAAACGAAGAGCCGTGTTCATATAAGAAAATTATTAGCCATGCACGCCAGCACAAATAGACCCAATCACGTTGACAGGTTGAACCAATCAGTTTACTTGGCATGGAGCACTGAGAGCAGATAGCTTCCACACCTGATGCGGTGAAAGTGAGCCCCAGACCACTATTCTCCAGAAGACCAGGGATCAGGCTCAAAACCGGCTTTCACAGTTCACCAAAGATGCCAAAATATTGCGCCAAAAGGCCCAGAGACCAAAAAAGTTTAAAAACAACCTCAAGAAAAAATATGTTTTTGGGCTTCTGAGTGGCACAACAGTGCAGTGTTTTGCTCCTGAGTTCGAATCCTGACAATTCCACAGCCATCCATGGCCGGGAGCCAAGAAACCAAAACTGGCCACGCTCTTTGGGTGGGAGGGATGGCATACTCTCCTTTCCTGTCAATCACAGTGACACTAGCCAATCATGGAAGTTTGTGAGTTCATGAATGTGGAAGAGGGCAGATAGCGCTTTCCTCCATGTGTGTTACGCAGCCCTGTGATGCAGCATGAGCAGCAGTTCAAAAAGATGCAGTTGGTTGGCTTCATGTGTTTCAGAGAAAGCACATGTTAGCATTCATCCTCCCCAGATATTAGCTGCTGTATGACAGGGGAGAGCTGGCTGGTGGGTGGGAATTGGTAGGTGACAAAATTGGGGAGAAATTGGAGAAAAAAATTTCTCAGTATGCCTGAGAACGGATGTATAAATGCAGCATACGTCTTGATTGTTTGTTAATGCTAAAAAAAAAAAAACTGCCAGTAAACATAACGCAACTGCCAGTAACCAGCACTGTCTAACAAAAGTCTAAAAAAAGAAAGAACAGAAATCCTAGCTGTAGCTTTAAAAAAACATGCCAGCAAAATCCACAGTCATCACTACTTTATCTGTGCTGAATATTATGTGGAGTCTCACATGTCTCAGTGAATGCCTCTCTGTTCCTGAGCTTGCAGTTACATTGTGTGGGGAAACTCGTACACTCCACTGGTGTTGTCTGACAAGTTTTTCCTTACTGAATAATTCAGCACACACAAGGAAACAGAGTACACGCATAATAAGTCAGAGAGTTCGCTATCTGTACCGCAGTCACCCACCTAATTAGCCGTCCCTACTGAACATACATTTTAAAGATGCAGTCAGCATGTTTAAGTCAGAACAGATTTTGTTATATATGGCAAAGTTCTTCTCACATGCTGTCAGCTGTCAATAAAATGTCCATTCAGTGGAGAAACATCTAGTCTCTGAAGAACCACAAGCTGAAAAAAAACAAACATGTGTACAACCAACATTTAACCCATCAGGAGGCAGAGGCATCTCTAACTGCTTGTCAATCAAACTGTGTGCTTCAAATTTTTTAAAATTTGCTTTTTTAAAAGAAATCTTTTGCAGAAATCACTGAAAGCTGCATTTATACTCCTTTGCTTACAGGGAACCTTTATTTATTCATTCATTCATTCATTCATTTATTTGATAACGATATGAATTCTGCCTTCCAAATAAAAAAAAAAACAATATTAGGACATATTTAATATAAGGGTTTCTTTAACAGAAAGCACCACCTTATATATTATTAATATTTAATCATATAATATTATTAGTAATATGTCTTCTCGGATATATCTGCAGATGCCAGTCTCAGTCCATTTACATCACCTCTGAACGATTTGCTCTTTTTTTGTACACCTTTTTCTTTCTCTTCTACGTTCCATTAGCCACTCCGCAAATTATCATCAATGGTGCCCTATCGTCCGTGTCTCCAACCTATACAGGACCAATGTATTATTAAATACAATTAATTTTGCATTACAAAATTACAGATGAATAAAACATTACAGGAGAGTGAGGGGAGTTGGATGGTGCAACTGCCCAATTAATTCTGATTAAGCTGTCACTCTTCCAGTGCTCAGAGAACAAGATGAAAAAGGGAATGAGAGTGAAAGAGAGAGAGAGAAAGAGATGGGAAAAGGGAGAGAAATGCAATTAACAATGTTATAAATTCTGCAGGATCTGGAGAAGCAGAGAGGCGCAGAGAGGGCTTAATGCACGACTGCTTAAAATTTGGAATTGAGCGGAGGAAAGGAAATAAAGTAGAAAGCGAGGCTAAGAACAGACTGAACATACCAAATCAAGCCTCAGTGCTACATCAGTATGGATATCTACACACAAAAGTGACCAGGTTAACGGTGTGTTCAAATGGAACACGTGAATTTGTGCTTTCAACAAAGTAAAATGCAGAAATTCATATAGACTTTATAGACAACTGAAAAATATGGGTGCAAAATATAAGCAAGCTAACAACCAAGAACAATAATTAAGCAAGCTAGCATGTAGCCATTAAAGGTGCAATAGTCGATTGTTTTTTTTTTTAAATTCCTCCTTGTACAAATAACCATAGAAGATGGTAGAATCATGTAGAACATGATGAACAACAATGCATTAAGCTGTTGCCTAACAAATGTGTATTAATTCCCATTTGGAAAACCCATTTGGAAAACTGATTTGCGGTCCAGAATGCTTGTTTGTGTTTGGATACGCCTCTTGTATAGTGTATGTCATTTTACATACACTATACTCTATGAGCCACCATAGATCCTGGGGCAGAGATTCATAAAAATGTGCAGCAATTATTCAAATCCTTTAAGTGTTTATACATACATATAAATATATATATATATATATATATATATATATATATATATATATATATATATATATGCGCAAAAGTATTGGGCACATGCAAAGAAATGCTGTAGAGAAAAGATGCCTACAAAAATAATGAAATTAAATACTAATAATTTAAAAAAATACTATAAAGAGAAGTAAACAGTAAAAAATGAAACAAAGTCAATATTTGGTGTGACGATCCTTCGCTTTAAAAAAAAAAATAGCAGTCTCAGGTACAATTAGTGCAGTTTTATAAGGAAATGAGCTGTAAGTGTTACTGAGCATCTTGCAGAAGCAGCCACAGTTCTTCCGGAGACTTTGTCACACTCGCTTCTTATTTTTGCAAAACCCAGCAGTCTTCATTATGTTTTTTGTGTGAAAAGTGGTCTCTTATGTAACATGCTGCTTTCTTTACTGACATACAAACATTTTTCTGTAACATTTAATTTTGTACTGGCAAACTAATGTTTGGAAATTTGAATATCGAAATGTAACATTGTAAAATGTTTTTGTACTGAATCAATAATGTAGAAGTCATAAAATAAAAATCTATATAATCTATAACAATGTTGATATTTGTGGCCATTTTATTTTGTTTTCACTTATATATATATATATATATGTATATACACAATGTAACAGTGAAAACTAAATAAAATGGCCATAAAATTTCCTCAGATGCTTTGGTACACTTCTAAGAAAAGTGTCCATCCTGCTAAAATGACTCTTTATAACACTTAGCATCAACTGCAGCTCAAACTCCCACATGAAAATGTCAACATTACACCACAACTCAGAATTTGCAGCTTTCGGAGAGACATTATTAAGATTGCGAAAGGGACACTTGAGTCAAAACCCATCAGCACACGTTCATAAAGCGATCCTCTGTGTATTGTAATATATGCAGGAGCATCCAGCCGCTTTAAAGTAATCCAATCACCTTAATAAGAAGCAACCGGTGTTGACTTCGCCGGTCAAAATAATCTCAATTAGTAACATTATTCATTCCGTGATAGGCTTGTTAGGACCGTTTGATTGAACTATCCCGTGAACATCACTGACAGGCAAATATTCTTCATTAATAATGAGAGAAAGGAGAGAGAGAAAAAGAGATAGGGAACGAAAAAAATAATAAGAAGAAAAAGAATGTGGATCTTTGAAGGTTTGTCGTAAACCAGCGCAAGCTCCAGGTAGCAAAACACTTTTGACCTAAATTCATTTCGCTATGTCACATCGCTCAATCTGAAACCAGAAAAGATCCTATTCTTACAGGAATAGCAAGGAACATTCGCTAAAATGTTTTTGAATCACGATTCTGACACAGAGATTTATTCTCGGTCTTTTCACATGGATAAACTTCCAAGCTTTCCAAATTATTCCATCTCTGCTCTCGAGTCTCTTCATCTCTAGTCAGCCTCGTCCTTTTTTATCCACCCACTTTCCCCTCTTTCTTGCCTTCTTACACATCATCTCTCACCAGCTGTCTTGCTCTTTATTTCCTTTTGCTCTCTCTCGCACCATCTATCCACGCTAACATGCTCTCCCTCGCTCTCTCTTTGCTTTATAGCTCAATGTGTTTCCTTTTATATCTTCCCTATGGCGAGTCATTTTTTTCCCTACCTGTGCATTAAGTCCATTCAGTGCTATACTACAAAGAGACAGCACATAACAGGCAAAGAGGGGAAAAAGAGAGTGAGTGAGTGAGAGAGAGAGAGAGAGAGAGAGAGGGAGAGATAGAAAACACACCAGGGCTTCTCTCCTTCTGCAGGCGGTTGTGTTTGTGCGCGTGGCACGAAGCTAAAGCAAAATTAATAGCCCCATCTTCAGAGAAAATGAGAAAGAGCTTGCCAAGCCAACTAGAGGCTGCAATCTAGCAGAGCGCGGAGACAGAAATGTGTACAGTTATAAGATTCTCACAAGAAAGAGACAGAGAGCTAAAAGGATGAGGTGTCTGGATGATAAAATATCTCTGTGAGGGCTGAAAGGGGTTAAATCTGCCATGTAATAGGGAAATTTGAGGCACTGGCTTTTGAGACATAATGTTCCTCTGGCTCTTGCCATGCTCTAGTCAACATGATCTCCTGGTTGAGGTTGAGGTGAGAGCTTGAGGTTAGCAGTCATGCCTTTTCTTTTTACAAATTCATTCAAAACTGCTCTCACTCATTACATTTTCTAACTATTTAGCTTGTGATCGAATTGGCTGTTTTATATAAAGTGTGCCTCATAGTTCAAGGGTCCTCGGTTTCATTCCTCAGCTCAAGTCTGTGTGGAGTTTTGCGTTTTCTCTTCATTTTTCGCTTGGGTTTCTTTCAGGTTCTTCAGTTTCATCCCACCTCTCAGGTAGGTCGATACTCCAAATTGCGAGAAATTAGTCAAGGGGTTAAGAGTTATGGTTTAGTTAGTTAGCAAGCCTAAACTATTCCAATGTCTTCTTATTTCATGTACTGTAAAAATGCACATAATGCAACCAGTAATTAGTTCATCTGTGACAACTAAAGGTAAGTTGAAAAGTTGAAGGAAAATCAAGAATTACCCAGCATCAAGCAGTGAAACAGTATATTCACAGATTCTTAGCCATACATTTAACATGAGCTAACCTGACAGAATTTATGAGAGGATTTTTCTTTGTTATATTCATAAATGTCCACTGCTAATGCTAAATGTCAAACCAGATTGACATAGACATAGTACACAACATTACCACTGAAATTAGTAGTAGCCATCTTGAAACTTGGTATAAAAACTTGTAAATATGTCACAATAACTTTTTTTCTGCTTTTGACTCCAGGCTTTTTGAAATGATATAACCTCACTAAATAATGTGCTTTAAAGAAATTTTGGCATGATTTCAGCATGCAATTTACATAATGCTAATTGGACTCTATTAGCTTTCACCTCTGGTTAGTGACATTAGCATTTTGAGTTTACAGCACAGCTAGATGAAAGTACCAAAAATGAATTCCTTGTTTGCTTGTTTTAACTTTAAAAAACCAGCTTTAGAGCTACTTTCTATTTTGTCCCACATTTTGTGTTGTTCTATGCAAAATCTGCTTGCCACATCAAAATTTTTTATTTCGCCTAACCTTTTAAATTGTCTCAAAGGTCCAACTTTGACAGTCATAGACCATATGTTATGGGCTAAATTTTCTCTCAGACATCCTTAAGTGGTTTGAGATTTAAACGCATTTTATCTTGAAGGGATTTATGAATGCAATTTTATGTAGATAATTCCTATCCTGATATACATAGATGCTGTTTCCATGCTTTGGCTTCATACAAGCAGATTCTGTGTATCTAGATACATATTTACATGTCTGCATTTGTAGATTAGGAGTGTGTATGGGCAAGGAGTGCATGCATGCCTAAAAATGTGTGTGTATCGTTTATTGGCGCTCATGATTGAAGCTCATGCCATGAGAGAACAACATCCTTTAGGCTTATTATAGCTGCTAATCCTAACTGGGAGCCAAAAACATTTCATTTATTACATGATTCCTCAAATCCTCTTTCCACTATGATTTTCAAGCGCTCTCATCTCTATCTCTCTGTTAATCTCTTCTTCTTCTATTTCTCTCACAGTGAATGTGGCCACTCTGTCTTTCAGTACAGTCATTAAATGTAACAGAACAAGTGAATGTACAGTGTTAAAAATGTCTATTTGGCTAAATAAAAAAGGAAGAAATTTAGTTAAATAGGCATTATATTCATTCAAATAAGCATAGGCAACATGATGAGGGTATGGCTGTAGTACATCATTTTGAAAAATGTTCTCACTAGGGGTGTAACACATTTAAACTGTCTGTATGTGTACCTGTATCGATTTTTGTTTAGTGTACCAAATATCAGTATCTATATTCGGATTTAAAAACAACCTTGATGTGAGGTTGGGTTTTAAGAGGGTTTTTTTTTTTTCCCCTTTTTTTAAAAAAAATTAAATACCCTCCCACTATGCCCCAGGGGGGATAAAATGCCAGGTAGAAACACCAGAACTGTCAGTATGGTCTGTGAATTCTGGCTCTGACAGTTCCTCAACCCCAGCTACATCACCCGAGTCTATAATTAGTATCATTATTATATTTAAAATCCATTTCACACAGTTATCATTTTTGTTTCTACCTGCTCATGATATTTTTTGACAAAATTAGTTGGTTAAATTTTGCAAAATATAAACAAACTAGTAGCTTAATTTAAGCCACTGTGACCCTGACCAGGCAGTTACTAAGGATCAATGGATGGGCGCTGTAAATGCATATTTATGTTAATGAACATGGTCTTTGTTTGCCCCTTGAGCTTCATATCTAACTACTGCTCTAATCTAATTCGGGTGCCCTCTGAACCTTTCTGGTAAGCTTTCTTTTAAAAAAAATAAAATAAAATAATAATAATAATAATAGTGCACTTCCTATTTGCATTTGTATTTATATCGGTTTAGACATTAGTAGAATAGATAATTATCAACACATTATCTATTCGATCCAAATAATGTATTCATATTTGGTTACAACCCTAGATCAATAAATCATTCTGGACGTCAGTACAGTCTCAGAACATTTACCACCATAATAGTGTAGTTCTGTGCCAAATAAAGAGACGCTGCGTCACAGCGGCCTGAAATGAGGCCAACTCTTGTAAGGCTTCCAGCAGCTACACCTCTGTACCTTCCACTACAACACACATACACACACATACACACTGCAGAGAGACGAGGAACATGGCTTAGATCTTAGATTTCATATTTCAGCCAAATGAATTGTTACTAAGGAAAGCTAGTTAGGGGAGCATTATGGGGGCATGCTAGCTGGTTTTAACTAACTTTCATTCTGTGTAAGCCACGTTAGCACTCCTCTTTTCAGTCTGTGCCTTTTGTGTAATGTAATGTAGGTGCTATTCTCACTTCCCTGAAATTTGCTTCGAATTTTAAACATAAAATGCTAATGCTAACCTATAAAAGCTGGCTCTCAATTAGCAGGACTGATTCAAGCTGCAAATCAAACTTACCAAATCATGAAACTCATCAATAACTGTTAAAGATGTTCCTTACAAACATTTAATGCAACCTACTAGAGATACTGTACCAAAATGAGTGGCAGCCATCTTGAAACATGGTATAAAACCTTGTAACTATACAACAATAGCCTTATTTTCCCCCCCTTTTGACTCCATGCATTTTAAAGTAATAAATGAAATGCACTTTAAAGCAATTAAGGAATGATTTCTGCACACAATTTACATAATGCTAATTGGACTCTATTAACTTTCACCTCTGGTTAACAATATTAGCATTCTGAGTTTACCGCATAGCTACAAGACGAAGGGTCTAAAAATGAATTCCTTCATTTATTTATTATTATTTTTTTACTTTTAACCATCCACCGTAGGGCTAATCTTTGGATGCAGCTTTCTCTTGAGGTAAAATGAGTTTAAACACACGAGTAGCAGGGGACGGCATGATGTAATCATTAGAAGGCCACATAAAGCTGACAGATGAGGGGGAAGAGAGAGAGAGATGTGGATGGGTTGCAGCTGCAGGCTCTTTGAGAGACATGGAGACTTGAATTGGAGTAGTTCAGTTACGAGTGCTGTATACAGTCAGTTCTGCAGCTCTTGGAGCCATCAAGCCTGATTTTTGCCTAAGTGCTGTTCTTGATTCTGATTGGTCAGAAGGTGTTGATTAATTTTCTGTAACAGCAACTCTGGCAGCAGTTTTGTCTGCAAGACAAGTCACAGGTTTACATAATGGGCTTGTTCTAACGTTATTGTTTCTATAGTTATTAATTGCTGATAGGGATAAGTTTTATTTAGTCTCCAGTTGCAGCTCTTTGCGCTTTGCAGCTTCTCGCTAAAATGACAAGCTGTGTTTTTTGCCTTATTAAATTTAAGAGAGAGCAAAAAGGGGAGGTTGGTGAGGGAACGACTGTTTATAGCTGCTATAACGTAAGTGATAACAGGAATGCGGCCACTCCAGAACATTAAATGTAGCTATAAACAATTAAAGGTATGATGTGTCATTTGTTCATAAGTAAAAAAAATAGTTTTGAGAATTGCTTTGTTATAAGTAGAATACAACATGTTGGCATGTGCTGTTATTAGAAAATAATCTACTCCAGTGTGGTAATGTCATCATAGCACTCCACTATTGAATATTTTCTAGCATATACTGTATATACTGTATGTACTACTATACTAGCATGCTCCATTGTGACATAACGAATACCAACAAAAGTGAGCACATATTTCAACTCCAAACAATTAAATAGTATTTATCGAAGCTAATACAATAGGAGATCTCATAAATTTACATCTACATTTATGCATGTGAAAGACACCTTTATCAGAAGGAGCCACAATTAAACACAAGAGCTGGGGTAATGGCTAGCATCCGTGCAGTGGACAGTATCCTGTTCTAACACATCTGAGTCAGGTCAGCAGGGACATGATAATTATGATGATGATGATTAGAAACAAGGTTAATGGAGCAGAGAAAATGCTAAAATGCATGGGGTCTCCACAACTGGGACAGAGAACCTTTGGTACAATGGGCCCTTAAGAAAACGCCTCAATTAATAAAACCTTAAATTAATCAAATTATTATTATTATTATTATTAATAATAATAATAATAAAAATTAATATTAATATCACCCCTATTAGTAATAGTAGTACTTTTTGTTGTATTTGTATCTTGTACTATATTTTTAAAATCTTAATTGTAAGAAGAAGGAAAAGACATAGAAGGAAAAACATACACACCATAATTGGGAGCAAGTTAATGCATAATTAATAAATACAGCAAATGATTTTCTCATTTTAATACAACTAAACAGATAAAAGATTTCTACTTCTTTTATTATTGTTATTATTATTGTTGTTGTTTTATTTTTATTATTATTATTATATGCTTTTTTTTTGCCTTTTTTTTTTTGCTTTTTTTTTTTTGCTTTTTCATAGCCTTTATTTTCCACGGTCTAATGTAAAGGGATCAGAGGAGATTTATGACTTGTGACATGCAGCCTGAACTGAACATAAATTTATTCAAATGAATAAAGGGCTTTGGGTTTATCAGGCTACTTTCTCAGGTTATTGGCACATTTATTTTCAGCCTATATGGGGGTTTTCATACATATTACTTCATATGTTCATATATTCATACATATTTCATACATATCATATTCATATCAAATTTTATGGGTTTGCATTCAGTGAAGAATTCACACTGATGCAAAGTAAATCTTGTTCTTTCTTGGCTCCCTATGAACATCACATCATAGACCTGCTCGATAGATTAAGCAGAATTAATTAATAAATATGTGGCAAATGCATTTACATAATATCATGTTCATGTTAATAAATGACTCATGGAAGTGTGATATAATGTGCAATGTGGTCCTGTGGTTATATCTGTGCATAATATTTTGTCCATAAGTTGTAGTGCTGTCTCTGATCAGTCTGTAGAATGTACAGTATGAGGAGTATGAGGGGGTGGAGATGTTCAAAATCTGTGAACGAAATCTCTAAGATTTTAATCATTTTGGCAGTTAATTGGGTTAGAGATGGTCTTCAGCAGTTGAGCAGTATCATTAACCAATATTCTGAAACTCCTAACTGATTTTCCAAAAATTGTGCATTATATCGTCCCTGAAACCTGGCTTGCAAGCTGTATAGTAAACCTGTGAACAGAAGCTGTATTCGTCACAGGTAGACACAATCAGATGTTCTGTATCTGAGTCTTGATTTCTACATTTGAGTTTTGATTTTTGCATTTGTCTTGATTTTTTAATTTTAGTCTTGGTTTCCATATTTGAGCTTTGATTTTTGTATTTCAGTGTTGATATTTGTTTTCGAGTGTGTTTGTTTTTGAGTCTAGATTTCTGTATTTCAGTCTTGATCTTTGAATGTGAGTCTTGATTTCTGTATTTGAGTCTTGATCTTTGAATTTGACTCTTGATTTTTGAATTTGATTCTCGATTTCTGAAGTTGAGTCTCGATTTTTTAATTTGAGCCTTGATTTTTGAATCTGAGTCTTGATTTCCGAATTTAAGTCTTGATTTCTGTATTTAATTCTTGATTTTTGAATTTGAGTCTTGAATTCTGTATTCCATTCTTGATTTTTGAATGAGTCTTGATTTCTGTATAAAACTGTATACAATTCTATATAATCAGCATCTGCCATCCAATGAGTTTACCTTTAAAAAATTGTGTTTTTTCAAGTGCATACAGTGTATGTCTTGCATTATGTAGTGAAAATGTATTTTCACTACACTACACCAAAACCCTTTCAACACACACACACACAATCTCTTTCTCACTCTCTGTCCAGCCACGCTTTCTTCTCCCTGATTCCCACTGGCAGCAGAACCATTTGAGAAGCAGCTCTCATGTAGCCACAGAGGACAAAACAACCAAAAAGATGCACACACACAGAAAGAGAGAGAGAGAGAGAGAGAGAGAGAGAGACCATAGTGCCAGGCATTTTTGTGAGGTCAGATTTGATGTGGCCAAAAAGATGAAGAGGAACATGGTGAATTTGTCAGCAGAAATCAGGACTCCAGCTGCTCTGAGTTGCCTAAAGGTAAACACACACACACACACATGCACACACATATGCACACGCACACACACGCGAGCCCCTCCAGCCTATTGTGGCAGTGTGTCACATCATGGTTGCATTTTGAAAAAAAAGGATATGGGGGTGGGCTGCTGTGACCTAGAATACATGAGTGTAGAGTTGGATCGTTATTCCTTTTGATGTGTGCATGTATGCTTGTGTGTGTGTGTGTGTGTGTGTCTGTGTGTGCCTGCATTGTAGGTCACTGCTAAGTGGCAGCACTCCCTCTCTCTTCATCCATCTCTCTCTCTCATTCTCTGCTTTCTTCCCCCTCTTCCTTCTCTCACATACATATCCCTGTGTCCATCCATTTCTTTCCTGACTATCTTTCACTCTCTTTCTTTCAAACTTTCACACACAAAAAAAACTTTCACACACATGCAGTCATTGCAGACTTAAAAATAAATAACACTCACATACAGGGTTAAGAGTAGAAATGAGACACATGCACATGCATCCATAAATAATAAACACATACTCATCTATAGAGTGGATAGATGGGTTGGTGGGCTGATGGGTGGCTGGATGAATAGATGAGTGGATTGCTTGGTTGGTTGGGTGGACGGATGGTAGATGGATGGATGGGTGTTTAGATAGATGGGAATATGAATGGATGGATGAATGGGTTGATGGATGGATGGATGTGTAAGTAGATGATGGGTCGATGGAAGAATGTGTAAGTGGATGGGTGGATGGATGAAGAGATGAGGTGATTGGTTGGGTACACATACACACAGTACTTTGGATATACATTACAGTCATGCAACTGTAACACATAGACAAGACTTATAGACACACACACACACAGGCACACACACACACATACACACACACAAAGAAACCATTTGGCTCAGTAATGGCTCAGTACAACCTGCCAAATATTGTAGGGTCCACACAAAGATATTAAAACATGCCTCCACATGCGTGCACACACACACGCACACATGGCATATTACCTACACATTATCACAGAAAATACACATTTACCGAAGATTATTCAACATGTGTGTGTTTTTACAAAGTCCAAAGCTGTATGCCATGTGTATGAAATGGCACAGAATCAGAAACAGTGAAAAGCCAGAGACACTCAGAAAGAAGACAAGATATGAGAAATGAGTGGCAGGCGAAAGTACGCTGCAAGAGAAAGAGACGGAGCTCTCATCATTTTGCAGCGTCTCCTGAAGAGCAGGCGAATTTTTGGCACAGGCTCTTTTCCTGCTCCAGTGCACTCGCGTTGCCTAGCTACAGCCGGCGGGTAGCGTTCGTTTCAGCTCTTGCCTGGGCGGAGAGGCGAAACTGAGCAACGATGGCAGACATTTTTTTCTAAAGGAAGTACACAAAACATTTTGCTTAAACAAGGACATGCAGCTTTGAATCCCTTTTTTTCCCCCACAGCAGCTTGTATGCTTAGTCAGAGTTAGCAATAGCAGCTCACAGCCACGGATTTCAGCTGAATATTTCTATAGAAATATTCATTTTAACCAACATGGAGGTTGGTGTGGTCTTAACGGCAGTCCTTTCACTACTTCACTTAATTTAATTTAATCACCTACTTTGTATTTCTGAAGAAAGACAGGCTAACGTAGCTAAGTCTAGCTAATCGACCCATGGTTGAAAGTAAAAGCTTTGCTAATAGTTTGTCTGGATATTATATTTTAGAGCAACTAAGAAAATAAATCCTGGACACACAAATCAAAACAGTATCATTTGCTGAATGAGAGACAAAAGCAAGGTTAGATTTTTTTTTCTTGTATAAAGGTATTATTTGAAGGTGTTAAAATGTGCTGCTAAGCTATAGCTTGTGAATTAGCACCTTATCAGCAAGAGATCCAATTAGACCACGAAGTGTCACCTTTGACACACTCAAATAACAGCTCTGGATAAATGTAAGGTATGAGATTTCCTTCCAGGCAAAAAAAAAAAAAAAATGCTGCACTTAGATTTATTTCTCAACATTTAGCCTGGTAATATGAGGATATAGAGGATGCTTGCCTTAACTTTAGAAAAATTAAGAAAAGGCAAGTGCTTCTACAACTTGTACGCTATTGTATGTTTAAGTACAATCATAACATTGCTTAAAAGTGAATGTCCCAAAAAAACATATCACTAGTCACTGTTTGACACTGAAATACTGAACTTATAGTAATACATACTGTAAAGCTCTTTATTTCACCTCACTTGTTTTAACTTTTCGTCTGAGCTGGAAGTGAGTGGGTTTGTAAGCAAAATTCATGTAGAGTTTAGCATCTCTGCTCAGAGCCTGACCCTGGTGATCTGGAAAGCACGAATGGTCAAGCAGAATAAAAACCCACAAATAAAACATGTGGACGAGAAATAACGCCAGCAGTAAAGGTTATAACATGTCCTGCGATACACGTTATGTAAGGTCCACAGGTTGACCTGAATATAACGTAGCTCATCAGTGTTACATCGTCTACTTTTTGTTACATGGTTAAAGCAACTTAGATGGCTAAGCTGAAAATTGAAGCAAATGCCAGCATGGCCTTACATTTTACTGTGGCTTCAGGGAAGTGCGTTTATGTGTATGTGTGTGTGTGTGTGTGTGTGTGGACTAAAGCCGGAATTGAGTTTTCTTTCATTACACTTAGCTGATAACAGGCTTGCCTGGGTTACTATAGCAACTATAGATCCCTTGGGCTGTACCACGCTGAAGAATCTGGAGAGGACTGAATAGATATCACACATACACACAGCCTTAGATAGATAAGACATACACACATGCACAAACACAGAGCCATGGATAGATAACACACACACAGTTGTGGATAGAGAGCTACAGTGCTCTACTGAGTTTCACTCAGCAGCTCACACTCATGTCATGTACATTTTCATTGTCATCTTATATATATATATATATATATATACACACATATATACACATATATACACACATATATACACATATAGTACTGTGCAAAAATAATGAAATTAAATACTTCTACATTTTAAAAAAAATATTATAAAGATCAGTAAACAGTAATCAGTGAAACAAAGTCAATTTGTGGTGTGACGACCCTTTGATTAAAAAAAAAGTAGTCTCAGGTACAATTTGTGTAGTTTTATAAGGAAATTATCTGTACGTTTTACTGAGCATCTTGCAGAACCAGCCACAGTTCTTCTTATTTTTGCAGCAAAACTCAACAGCCTTCATTATATTTTTATCTGAAAAGTGGTCTCTTACATAATATGCTGCTTTCTTTACTGACATACGAACAATATTTAATTTTGTGCTGGAAAACTAATGTTTGGAAATCTAAAATGTTTTTGTACTGAATCAATAATGTAGAAGTCATTAAATAAAAATCTATAACAAAATTTGTACTAAAAAAAATAGTGTGCCTGTGACTTTTGCACAGTACTGTATATATATATATATATATATATATATACACGAAAAGGGAACCCTTAGGGCCTTCTAGATCAGGGGTTCTCAAACTTTTTGCATCCAGAGACCCCCTAACGATCGCAACATTCAAACCAAGCACTTTAGTCAAATATGTACCATCATATCTATTTATTTATGGCATTTTTATTCCTGAATTATTAATAACTAATAATGTAGTGCAATAAACATGTTCTTATTTAACAAAGAAAAAACAGTGATTTAGCGAAGCTTACTCTAAGGAGATTGATATTTAACATTTTTTGAAGGAGCCTCCAGTGTCCAAAGACAGGCTAATGGCTACATTGCCAAGTCAAAGTCTAGCTAACTGAACCATGCTTGAAAGTAAACGGTTTGCTAATAGTTTGTCTGGAAAGCATATTTTAGAGCAACTAAGAAAATAAATCTTTAATGGGTAAAACCATAGTTTTATCTTTCACTGAAGAAAGACTACTAGCATTTCTTATATAATGTCTAAAACAATATATATATATATAACAGTATCTTTACATAAAAAAAGACAATCTAACCAAGCTAACGGCTACAAGGCCAAGTCAAAGTCTATATTATATTGTACATAGTGTTGTATATAGTGTTGTATAGTGTACACAGTGTTGTATGTAGTCTTGTATAGTGTACACAGTGTTGTATATAGTCTTGAATATTGTATATAGTGTTGTATGTACTCTTGTATAGTGTACACAGTGTTTCATATAGTCTTGTATATTCTACACAGTGTTTTATATAAACTGGTATATTGTACACAGTGTTGTATGTAGTCCTGTATATTCTACACAGTGTTGTATATAGACTTGTATATTGTACACAGTGTTTTATATAAACTGGTATATTGTACACAGTGTTGTATGTAGTCCTGTATATTCTACACAGTGTTGTATATAGACTTGTATATTGTACACAGTGTTGTACGTAGTCTTGTATAGTGTACACAGTGTTTAATATAGTCTTGTATATTGTACAGTGTTGTACATACATCTTGTATATTGTGCACTTTATGTATACTGTATTGTACCCTGTGTGTCAATATATCTTATGTATATTGTGCATGTGCTTGCTGCTGTGGTGTTTATTGTTTGTATTGAACTGTATTGTCCACACTTTTGCCCTTGTATGTTACAACATGTAGAGAGTATGTGTAAGTACGAATTACATGTACTGTAACTGTACTGGTCTCAGATACATACAGCATTAAATAGTGGAGCACAGCACTGAAAGTCTATTGAGGTTCAGCTGCATTTTAGTCATATTGCAACATTTACACAACATATCGCAATATATTAATTTTTCATAAGGGATAACAAATAATAAATGTGCTTTATTTAAATAGAAATGTTGTTACGCCTAGCTCAGATGGAAAAGTGGTGTATCAATGAAGACATGATGGAATAAAGATTGAAAAGGTTTTTAAAAAAATAAATGATAAAGTTGACAGCGTCTTTCTTCATGACAGTGTGTTTGACTTCAGAATATTGGTATAACTGTAATTAATGTAGACATGTAAAGTGAAAATACTTGGCTGACAGTAAAACTAGATTGAAAAAGTGACCTGGTTAGAGCATTGGGACTGACAGGATCTTCTACCAAACAGCGGACTCTTCCAGAATTCAGCGCTGATGAGACGCTGAAGGATAATGATCAGGATGTGATTAGATTAGATTCATCTAATCCCTGTCTATCATAGAGCTTATGTGCTTAAGACAAATTATGAGCACTCATAATTTTTCATCACTGCTGCTTCCCTCATCTGTCGCTATGAAAGAAAACCAAGTTCATGAAAAAATTAGGAGGATTTCATTTGGGTTTAGTCCCGGAGAAGTAAAACAAATGACACAAGGGTTAAAAGGTCAAGAACACACCAAATGTGCTGTCGCTGTAAATTCATCCTTAGGGATTGCCCTTCGCCCTCCCTGTCTGCTTTCACTTGCCGCTCTTTCATTTCCAATGAAAAAATAATGAGCTTATATCCCACATGTCCATTAATATCTTGTATGAATGCAGAATGAGCATTGTGACGTCCCGCTGCATGTGTGTGCGTCTTTCTCACTGTTCCGCTCTCAGGTTTTTGGCTGACCCCAGCTCTCTGGCTCGCCACATTGAGAAAGATGTTTGAGAGATGTCAGAGTGTTGCACTCGTGTGGTTTCAGAGGACACACACACACGCGCGCACACACACACACACACACACACACACACACACACACACACCAGCCTGGAGTCATAACCATGACCCTGCTCAATGCTGTTTGTATTTGCATATTCCATCTATTTCCCCTCTCCCTCCTCCTCCTCGTTTATCCCCCTCTCTAACTCTCTCTTTCTCCCTCCTCTCACCCATCATTTCTCTCTCCACTCAGTACAACCCAGCTTTCATTTTCTCTCTCAGTCTCTTTGTTCAGTTTGTAGCCAACGTCTGTGCCATCACTCTTATTTCCTGTGACAATTCAATATTTTTCAACCTGGTTATATCCATAAGGAAATGAACCATTTCAGGATGTGCTGTTACAGGAAAATAATCAACAGCCAGGTGCAGCCATACGTGAAGTGTAGGTACTATTTACACTCCAAAGTTGATTATAGGAAAATAACAGCACGTTTTATTCCTCTTGTACCACATTATTCATTATTAATTAAAGAATGACACATAGTACCCTTTTTTCAGTTTAAAACTACATTTAATATTTTCGGGAGATGGGAGGAATCTATCTATCTATCTATCTATCTATCTATCTATCTATCTACCTACCTACCTACCTACCTACCTATCTATGTGTGTATCAACTATTACCTTACTTATTTCTGTTCCAATGACAAACAGCACAATAACATGTGAAGCATTGAACCTGTCTAATGTCAAATTTGAAGCTTTCACATTCTGTCTTGTCAACATTAAAGTGTCCTAAATAAGTGAATAAATATATACATAAATAAATAGTCCAACCCAATATCCAATGTGTAAACAAGCACTGAGTGAAGCAAATAACATTCTAATACTAAGAATCAAATGAAGGCGGAAGACCCACCAAGCTTTTTTAAAGATATAGAGATCATAGTTGGAAGAGAAGATTAGTATTAACTATTAAAAAATTGCTACATTGCATATACTTTGCATAACAGATGAACATAACTGGCTAGAGAACCATTCACTCCCAACATTTCGTGCATTGTATTGTATCCTTACCATTAATAGATACCTTTATAATATAGTGTGTTTTGTATATATTCAGCAGCACGTTGTGCTTGTGTAGGAGTGCGAGTTCACTGAATTCACTCGCACCCCCCCCCCCCCCCCGCCTCCAGCCCTCCGCCCAAAATAGGCTACCATGCCTAAAAATACACCTTCATCACTCTCATTTTTGCCTGACCCACCCCAAACACACACACACATACATACACACAGATAGACACACTAATGGAAAAAGTAGCACAGATCTTTTTAGGGTACAAAAAAGCACATATGTCTTTCTAAAACTGGACTTCATTCAGACCTGCAGTTTTATGGTGCTACTGGCTCTCACTCGCTATTACCACTATTACCCCACTCACAGTTCAGGGTCACACACACACACACAGTGTGACTCGCTACAGCTGGAAACACATATTGAAATGCAAAGCAACTGCACAATGTAGTTTATATTTATGCCAGCTCTGAGAGTGCATGTGTAGGTCAGAAAAGGTCACACGTGTGTGTATTGGCGAATGAATTTGCATGCTTATAGGTTTTCTGTACTCTTGTGTGTGACCACAAGATTAATGTTCAAAACCTTTACGTAAATCTTTCACCTCCTTATTTACTGTCTCTCGCCCTCTCTGTCTTTCTCTCGCACTCTTTCTCTTGCTCTCTCATAGGCAGCTGGTGTGGTGGCAGGGATGTACCCTGTGGGAGTGTATGAACACACACCCTTATCCCTGCTCATGACAGCACACTTTGTGTACATGGCCTCACACAACAATCCAACATGCTCTTTCTCTCTCTCTCTCTCTCTCTCTCTCTCTCTTTCACACACACACACAAAACTCTTGTTCATCGTAACGCCTCTTTGTGAGGTGGTTTAGGAAATCCCATCGGATGCTGCTGTGGCTGATAATCAGCCACTAGGTTAATGTTATTATCAGGAAATAGCAAATTATAGCCAACTTTAACCCAATGAAATATATTACAGTGGAAAAGGGTACATCTTTTTAACCATATACACTCATGGAACACCTGTACACCTGCTCAGAGGCACTCTTCAGAGAAAGGTTTTGTTTTTTGATATCATTTTTTATTGTTTAATTCACTGTAGTATACATAAATCCAACAATTATCAATATTTGGGGAAATTCCTCAGTAATGTCCTTCATGAACATATACAATTTCATGAATGCAGATCATCCAGAAGCTAAGATTTTTTAAAAGCTAATTTTAAAAAAACATTTACAATGTGGTTCAATGCGTTTCCACTCTACGTGTATACATACGTGTGTGTGTGTGTGTGTGTGCGCGCGTCAGCAAACAAGCTTTTCGTACTATATGAAGTGACGTGCCTGTGCCAAGTGGGTGGAGCTTAAGCCTTCAAAGTTGATAACTTTCAGATAATGCAATGGCTACGAGTTGACGAAGCCTCTGAATTTGACGTATTCATGTAGAGTTTTAATATATTTATTACTACGTGTAAAAGAAGTCAAGTTATGTTTAATGAAGTTAATTGAAAAATGTGAAACATAACTGATGTGACCAAAAGTGCCATTTCTACATGTAGTGTCTCACCTTAAACCAAAGATGTCTTCAAAAACAATTAAATCTAACGTTTTCTTAATATCAAAGTTTTCTTTGCATTTCACAATGAATCTTTTTTTGGTATAATGTTGTGAAGTTTTGTAAGGAAATCAGCCAGTATGTTGTTCCAAGCATCTTTAAAGCACTTAAAGAAATCAGCTGCAGGTCTCCTAGACAGCCTAAATGATGTTTTTATCTGAAAAGTGGTTGTAATATCTTGACCATTTTTTACATAATACAGTATGTCAGTTTTGTCAAAATTTGCTCTTTTGTACTGACAGATTTTGAGGCATGACCCAAAGTTTAAAGGCGGAATTGTATGTGAGAAGTTATAATATAGCTCCAGGTTCATGAATTTTATGAAACAGTTTGTAAACAAATGGACTCAAATGATGCCTTTTCAGGAGAATGTGTGAGCATTTAGACATGCAGTTTGTACAGTGCTAAACTGGTAGCTATAAGCTTTCCTTAATTGTTAGCAACATTAGCATGGCAGCACAGGTGCAAATCAAATGAAGGAACGTCAGACACTAAACACATCTTGGAGGACCAATGATATTTGAGGTAAAAGGAACGTTGTGTACATTTTATTTTTGGCTGGACGGTTGAACTTGAACTTGAAATTTCCCTCAGTACACAATGACATAGTGTCAGGCTGCACTGGAATATCCCAGTTCACCTGAAGGCAGACATAAATAACTGAACAGTGAGATGTTTTGCAGCAAACTCACAAAGCACAGCTACTATTATTATTACATTATAGTGAGTGTGGTTTTATTCACGTAATATATACACAACAGTGTCATACCTGGATGTGTACATTGTCTATGGTTCATGGTGTGGATATTTAATATAGAGAAGATTAAAAATCAGGATTAAATGATGTATGAGCCTGAAACAGGATTGTCTGAGTGAGTCAGCGGAGAAAGCAAGAGAATGCATGTGAGAGAAAGAAAGACAGAGGGAGAGAGAGAGAGAGATACGTACCCCTGGCAGAGTTTTCTGTTCATGCAGTGCATTCTGGGCTTTGATGGCTGACTCACGAGCGCAGTAGGTGAGGAACGCGCAGCCTGGAGAACAGAGAGGAGGATTAAAGTATTACTGCACATGCCCACACACTACTGCCCACACACACACACGCGCACACACACACTCGCACAAACAAACTCACTCGCTCTGTCACTCATACACTGACAAAAATGTGTACACACACACACACACACACGTCTCTTTTCATATTTTTCTACACTCACACACAGATCTCTGCAGTTCAACCTGTCACACTGTCAAAATGAATTGTACTGTTTGAATACTATTCAAATATTATATTATATTACATAATAGAATATTTAAATATTCGAAGACAAAAATCCAAAAAATAGTTATCTTGTGCTAATACAAAAACCGCAGCCTAGAAATACTGTATTATATAAAGGTTACGTAAAAATAAATGAGCTTTCAGGCAACAAGTGACAATCATGATGAAAGTGAAGGAGCTTCCTACAATTCTCCAGGACAAGATTACTAAACAACACTCGAAAGGAAAAAGCTACAGAGCCATAGCAAAGAGCATATACATCCCTTTCAGTACAACTGGTTCGATATAATGCATGCGGAAAGTTCATGAAGAACTAATCTTCCCTGGACAAGTGTGCCACGCTAGATTTCACAACATGCTCTCAGACTAATGATAAGGAAGCTAAGACAGGAGCCAGCAGTCACATGAAAAGAGCTGCAGGGCAACCTGAAAGCAGCAGGAACAACAGTTACACAGAAAGCAACAAGCTGCAATCACACCTCAGTTACACCACGCGGAATACATCTCTGCTAAAAAAAGAGACAGAATCCCACTAAAATGTATGAAGGCGCTTGAAATTGTGATTCAACCAGAGGCACCCTTGCAACCTTCGGGGAACTGAAAATGAATTGCACAAAGGAATGGGCCAAAACTGAACCACAATGCTGTAAAAACCTAATTAGTTCTTACCGTAGTGTACCGTCGTACCGTCAAAGCTGTTATTGCCAACAATGGACCTGCATCAAAGCACTAATGTTGCTAATTTGTGGTGTCCAAATACATTTTTCTCAAGTCAAGTCATGTGGCTTTATTGTCATTTCAACCATATACAACTAGTTGGTACGCAGTGAAACGAAACATCGTTCTTCCAGGACCATGGTTCTACATAAAACAACACAGAAGTAAAAGAGACTGCACATTTCTCCATAAAGTGCACATGCAAACATGCAAACAGCACAAGATAGTACAGTACAACTATTAATTCTCACTATCAATTTCATTTTTAATCATATCTTTGTTTATATTTATGTTTATATTTCTAACTACAAAGACAAAAGACATTGTGTGTGTAAATTTGAAGTGGATATTTGCACTTGGAGTATATTAAACAATAAAAAACAAATTTCACCTCACTGTAATTTCTAGCTACTACATTTTTGTAGAATGCTTTAGTTCATTTTTTCAGTCAGATATTTGTAAATTACACTTAAATCAATATAATTAGTCCATCCAGACATGAGACTTCTTCGTCCGAGGATTTGTTTTTGTCTTACAGTCGTAGACATTTCCTGCCTGATGGCACATGAATATCACAAAACCGGAACTACTTTTTTACTTCGTTGCTCCAGTGTAACTAGTGTTGACAGTTTTTGAAAGACCTTCTTTAATGGCATGACTTGCATTTTTAGCGTTTAACAGTTAGAGATTTCAATTGGATTTATAGCATCACATATTCATTCATTCATTAAACCATCTTCAGTAAGCGCTTTGTCCTGGTCAGGGTTGCGGTGGATCCAGTGCTTCTCTCGAATCGTTGAATATTTATTGATGGAATTCAGTAAACAGTGCCGTCTTTTTGTGCACTGTGTAGGTTCTTACACCCTGTGCAGCACTGACTTTTAAAAGGTGATGAAGCTGAAGATGACAGATTTTCATGTGAATCACAGGTCACCTTTAGGTAAATATCAGCAATAAAAATAATGATAGTGGGTAAACAAAGAAAAAACCTCAATCTGAAATATTATTTCTACAATTCTGATATTGCCCCCTGTGATTTTTTCTTTGCATCCCTATTCTAGTCTGCATAAGTATAAAATTATAGGCTCATTAATATTCAAATGCATTGGAGTACTTAATATTTTAAGGAATTAAAATTCAAATGTTTTCAGGGAATATATTCTACACATATTCATATAGCAGCATGAGAATGCACACACACACACAGATACACATGCACACAGATCTTAAAAACAAGTGTAAGCCTTAAATTATTAATTTCTTAACATATAAAATAAAGCAAGAAGAAGAAAGAAGACAACATCTATATCATTTTCTCTTCTCCTTCCATCCTAATTATACTCAAGTGAGTTTGAGTCAGGTTGAAAAGCCTGTGATGAGATAGAAGGAAAAAAAATATCAATAAATAAAGGGTGAGAGAGTGGAGGAGTGGAATAGCAATAGTAGGTTTGATGTTTGACCAGCTCTGATCACAGTGCTGCGTGACTGCCTGGAGAAAATTGGAGAAATGTGTGTGTGTGTGAGTCACCAGTAGGGCTTAATGCAAAGTCAATACAAACACCTGCATATCTCTCTGTCAGACCCAGGACGTAGTGTCTGAGCTAAGGGTGTAGTGCAAATGCCGCTATCTGTATGAGTATTCAAATTTAAACCCAAAGTGGGCGTGGCCTAAGCCAGGAAAGTCTTTCTTTCTTTCTTATTTCTTTTTGAATTAAACATGAACCCTGTCACTATGCCCCAGGAACACTGAAAAACACTGGGGATAAAAACAGAGGTAGAAATGGCAGCACTGCCAGCATGGTGTGTGAATTCTGGATCTGACAGTTCCTCTACCACAACTACATCACTTGAGTTCATAACTCGTCTCAAATAGAGATGTATCCAGGACTGTTTTTATAATCCCGCTGTCACAGTTATTAGTTTTGTCTGTACTTGAAATTTAGTTTGTTCTATTTCCCAAAATATAAACAAGCTAGTAGCCTGTTTTTGAGTAGCCTAATTTACACCACCACGACCCTGACCAGGCAGTTACTAAGGATGAATGAATGAACACCGTAAATGCATCGAGCAATGCTGCATGTTCATGTTAATGAACATGAACTTTGTTCAAGCTTCACATCTGACCTCTTGAAAATAAAAACTGCAAGCTTGGGCGACTTTTTTGTCGATGTACACCGTTCTGGCAAGCTTTCTAAAAAAAATGAATTAACCTTTTATTTGTATCTGTATTTTTATCTGTTCCGAATAATGTTACATTCTCAGTCTGAGCGAAGGCTGAAGATCATTTGTTCCTTCATCCCAGATCTCTTTGTCCTTTCAGTCCTGGTGGTAAAAACAGACTGGTAGATATAGCCGTTAAAAATTCAATTCCCTCGGGGGGAGTACAAGGGCCCCCTCTGATCCTGTGTCACGGCTCCAGAGAGGTCACACCGACCCTGGATGTGATATGTGTCGAGGAAAGGGCATGAAAAAGGGCCTCCCGGGTGGATGGATGAATTGATCAGAGACGTCAATCAGACCTGCTTTATATGATTGTCTCCTCTGGAGGTTTGGACCCGAGAGAGGGTCCTGGTGTGCATGGGTCAAGACTTTAACGACCTCTTTTTAACACCTCTGCCCCCACCCGCTCCAAACCCCTACTACGGACTGTCCGCCAATGATTTCCAATGGCTGTGGCGTGAATCAGTCAATCCTGATGTTTTTATCCCTCTTACTTTCATTCTGCTGTGGAGTGTGTGTGAAAGCGGCTGTTGGAATGATCAGTGTCACAGTAACAATGTCAGTACAGAGCTGCATTATCGCACTAGCTTAACCAGGTGATCTCCTGATGCGTTAAACACATGCATGTAAAAATTAGTTTACAATGAATTTAGGTTTATGTGTATTGAAACTTGATAACACCCTCAAAAAATGTGCAAGCTGATTTACTGGCTGACCAAACAGTGGATTCCAAGTGAGAAAAAATAACATGTCAGTTTTGAGTTTTTATCTTTTTGGAACATTAAGGGACAAAATACAGGTCAGTGACAATGCAAATGGATTAATTTAACACCCGCAGCGTGATTTACTAAGCCTGAAAGTCACTTTAGGAACAACTGCGTGCACAAATTACATTTATATGCCTAATTGATCAGTTTAATAACTTATATCAACATAAATCAAATTGCCTTTTTTAATAAAACTTGAAAAAGTACTGTTAAAATGATACAAAGTATGTATCACCATCAAATGTACAGTTTACACAGTGTAACTGGTTTGGGTTATGTGGATGAACAGTTCATTGATATAAAGGTCTAATAGCTCCAGTAAATAATGCTGCATATATGAAGTGCCTGTATATATAAAGAGTGTCTTATATTTGAATACTTTGGTTATATGCATAAAATAAATCTGTGAAGTGGGTAAGAGGAAATATTATATGCTATATATTATATATTGCTATATTAAGTAATATGTAATATAATTAATATAAAGTTATATAAAATGTAAAAATTTCTAAAAATCAATAAACGAAGAATGCAGTAATGAGTGAAAGTGTTTTCAACTAAATCAAGACTGGTTCATAAATGCATATGAAACTGTGCACTACACAGCATGTCAAATTATTAGGTAATATAAATTATACCACAGCGCTATTGAAATCCCAAATCTGATTGCTCAGAAGGAGTTGTTTAGTTTTCTATAACAGGAGCTCTGACAGTTATTCCGGCTGCAAAGCAAATCAAAAGTCTATATTAATGAACTTGTTCTAACACTTACTGTTTCTGTAGTAACAACTTATACAGGGACTTCTCGTAAATATCTGCTAAATAAATCAAATTGACTTGTGCGGTAGAGATTCACAATTTTAATAACTGATTAAAAAAACATGTTATTTAATCAAGGAAAAACATTTCATTGTTAATAACATGAAGCTTTATGTAAAGAAATGTTTCTGAAAGGAGTCTATAATGTCAGAGCTTTTTAACTGTCAGAGATAAAGCTGTAACTGATAAGTTATACGTTTTCTAAGAAGTTATAAGTGATAACAGGAACTAATTTTACAATATTAGCCTTAACTACAAACATATAGAAAGTATCATGTCATTCTTTAATTAATAAAAAAATAATTGTAATAGTTGGCCAATTCCTGTTGTATACGAGAAATAAAACATAATATAACATAACTTCGGGTGGTTACAGTAACTCCATTTTGTGTCACGCTGCATCACAACACCATGTTGTTGATTATGTTCCTTTAACAGCAAGCTGCATTGTGTTTTATTCCCTAAATAAGTCACATGTGGTAACATAGATAGATTTTATTTTTATTTTATTTTTTACATTTTATTTCACATATTACAGCAGCACAAAGAGTTAGAAAGTATACCAAGAATAATTTAACATTATAAAAAAAAATAATAAGAATAAAGTAAAATAAATGAAATAAATGAATGAATGACTTTTGACTTGCTATTTAGTGTACTCTGTAATAGTCGCATGACTTAAGGATAGGGTAGAATGTGACTTGGGTGGCATTAGTACCTTTTACTACTTTATTTTCATATGAAATGTAAACAATCTCTATCCACGTCGGCCTGTTCTTTCAAATTGAGCGGATTTTTTTTTATGTGACACATAATACATAGCAACAACATCTAAAGTACTCCATCCTGTAAGAGTCAACACTATTCCTTTTGCTACGTATCTTGTTTAAAAAGACAGACGTTAATATTCTAGCGGAAAGGTCATGGATTAAAGTCAGGTTGTGTATGTCCAGCAGGCAGCTGAGTGCTGTGAGCTATAAGTGAGCCTGAGAGCGGTGGTCATGATGAGCGCAGGGTGCAGTGGTCTGTAGCAGTGTGTCAGTCAGGGATCAAAGGCAAATTGGCACGGACGCTGCTTACACTAGCCAGAAATCACACACACTCACTTTCTCTCCCACACTCTCTCTCTCTCAACCTCAATGCTTCTAGCTTTATTTACTGAGGTTGGCCAACTCGGTTCTAGAGCACACTCACACAATGAAGGGAAAAGAGTAACTCATTGCACTTCTCCACTGAATTGATCACCCATCAGTCAATAGTCGTTATGCTCGTAATTCTTCACCCTACCATACTTCACCAGATGAAAAATCTGTAAAAGAAAAAAGCTAAATAATCGGTGGGTTTTTTTTTTTGCCAACCACTAAGGAAGATGAGAAGATGATATCGAAATGAATATTGAAAAACAAATCTAATAAAAAGACAGATATACCAAAAACTATATATATATATATATATATATATATATATATATATATATATATATACATATATATATATACATATATATATATACACATCT
>CM075023.1:13500263-13518012 GCA_037576675.1 Pangasius sanitwongsei
CTTGGATGGGTTAAATGCAGAGCACAAATTCCGAGTATGGGTCACCATACTTGGCCACACATCACTTCACTTCACTTATTATTTATATTTGTTTTTTTTTTCTCCATAAGTAACATTTAAATGAACCTTTTTCATTGCAAGTGACCAATCACTTAAGCTAACAGCTATAACAATTAAATAATAACAATATCAGCCTTGGTACTAATTGATAGTAGTCTCCACCATCATCCTGTGATTTATTAAAGGATGGTCCTTGGTCCCCATTTTGAGAGCCATGGCCTCAGAGCACAGGTTTCCAGCCTTGCTCCTGGAGTACCCACTATGTTGCACATTTGAGTGGTTTCCTGCTATAACACACCTGATTCGACTAAGATAATAAACAGCCCTTCTTGAGTTGAAGTCTATAAAACGTCTGGAGGGTCCCCAGGAATAGGGTTTGGAGCTCTAAGAGGACCCAAACATGGGAATAAAATGTCCTCCACATCATAACAGAGCCAGCAGTAATCCTTCCCATGTGTAGGATCCCTGTAAATCAACACAAACACTGCAAATCAATAAAACACTGTAAATCAACACAAACACTGCAAATCAATACAAATTCTGTTAATCAATACAAATACTGAAAATCAACACAAGCACTGTAAATCAATATAAAAACTGCAAAACAAACATTGCAAATCAACATAAACACCATAAATGAATACAAACACTGTAAATCAATATAAACACTGCAAATCAGTACAAATTCTGTTAATCAATACAAATACTGTAAAACAACACAAATACTGCAAATCAACATAAACACTGAAAATCAACACAAACACTAAATCAATACAAGCACTAAATCAACAAAAACTCTCTAAATCAATACAAACACTGTAAATCAATACAAACACTAAATCAACACAAACGCTAAATCAACAAAAACTCTATAGATCAGTAGAAACACTAAATCACCAAAAACTCTGTAAATCAATACAAACACTAAATCAACAAAAACTCTATAAATCAATACAAACACTAAATCAACAAAAACACTAAATCAACAAAAACTCTATAAATCAGTAGAAACATTAAATCACCAAAAACTCTGTAAATCAATACAAACACTAAATCAACAAAAACTCTATAAATCAATACAAACACTAAATGAACACAAACACTGTACAGAATTAGTCACTTTACAATAAAACATGTTTAAACCAGTATTTTAAATACTTTAAAAGTGTTTTACAGTTTGATATTCTAGTACAATATTTTGAGTAAAGGCAGATTATACGGAACACCTTACTACAGAGCTCCAGTAACACTGCTGACTATACTGAAATTTCACAGTAAAACACACAGTGTCATTAACTTTACTGTAAAACTAGGTGCTAAATACATTTACTTGGAGCAGCAATACAACCTTGCCTGTTTTTTGTTTCCATTTTGCACATTATTTTGTCTAAAAAAAAGAGAAAAAGGCATAGCTTAATTTAGTGAGGCAGGGTAGGTGTGACAATTTTAACTTTTAAAAAGCTTATTTTCTTCTTGATTTTTTTCCTGTGACCCACTGACACGGCCACAACTGTTCTCAATGTTCAGTTTAGCAGTTCTTTATTGTGTCATCTTTCATTTCAGCATGTTATTATTATGTATTGTGTGATATCATATTTGAATGGAAATAAAATAAAAAATTTTTAAAAGATATTTTTAATAATATCTTGTTGAGGTTTCACGTGTATTTAATATGCATATTTGGCAGTAAATGAATTAGAACAACAGTGTGTCTATAATATTGGAGCAGTGTTATTTATTTATTTGTTTATTTATTTGTAATGTAACTGCTACGCATGCCCCTGTAAAAATACAGTTCTGCACTGTGCAGTATGCCATTACTGTTAACAAAAATTACAATAAGAATGCTGTAAATATTTATTACAGCAGCTACGTGTCAGCTTGACAACAACTGCCAGTAAGTTGTAAATGTGCATAAAATTTTATGAACTCTAAATATTTCCTTCTAACTAATTAAAGGTGTCCATCCACTGATTCAAAAACATGTCTTATCTTATCATATTGTCATTGCTGTTGTGCTTTGTGTTCACGGTGTGCTTCTTGGGCAGCTTTATCCTGCCCTCACCCTGAGGCTGACTCTTTCAGCCTCCTGTTTCACTCCTGTTTTTGAAGAGCTGCTGCTGGACCTTCACCTGCTTCTTGCACTCCTGTACTTTAGCCTTCTAGACCTGATTTTTCATTTTGGAGCTTGATTGTTCCTAAACCCTGTTATTCTATTGTTCACAGAAAAGAGGCAGAAACCTGAAGACAGGACAGAGAGACTCAGTACAAACATACAATGTCTGTTATGTCTCTAGCTAACAGTAGTTTATTATATTATGTTTATTATAATCATGTTCATTTGAATATTCATTTCAACATCTTATTTCTTTTGTAACTAAAAAGGCAAGCAGCTTATGTTATAATAATTTTATGACACAATGTCAAAAAAAATGTGCTAAACCACCTGTAGCAAAACCATTAGTTAATTTTACACCTGTGCATTGAATACATTACTAAGCTGTCAATGTTCGAAAACATTACTGTATATCATATTAGATGACAAGAAAACAGAATTATTCAGTCTTTCATAAACATATGGTTATTTGGTTCAGTTTTGATAGTCGAGATAAAAATAATAATTTCTTATAATTGACACTAGTGTGTACAGTTTAATATTACAGTTTAATATTCTGTACATTCAGGACAAATAGCCTATTGTTTCCCCTGATGATAAGGGGATAAAGCCTTCACTGAAAAAAGGATTAAATGTCTCAGTAAATATGGCAAAAATAAACTTGTGATTTTTATACAGATAAAGCAAATTATTAGAATTACTTAAATGTTTTAATTTCTGTACTAAATTAATTCATGTAAATATGAGGCTAAAACCCAAAGTGTATATTTTACTTACTTTGCTGGGTTAAATTTACTGTTATCTTGCAAGTGCTCACAAAACTGGAAAAAAAGAAGTAACGTTTACTTGAACCGGTTGCATGCTAAAGTGGAAGCATGGTTTTTGAACTCAATTTGAATATGTGTTCACAGAACTTTAAACTGATTTGATTCTGAGCATTATGGATAGGTTTTCAGTATTTCTTGTTTTTGGGTCAGCTTTAAGACTATTGTATTATGAAATTAATTGGCTTACTGCTTCTGGTTAGAACCATTGAAGGTGTTAATGACCAACAAGTACTAATGATAATGCTTATATGATATGTATTTTTTTACAAGGTTGAAATTCAGTAGTTCATTTAACTCAAATTTGAGTAAAATGTACTTATAAAACAAAAACGTTGCTAGTTAAATTTGTTCTCATTTTTTAGGAGAATAATCCTTGGTGCCATGTAAATCTTACTTAATGAATGCTAAGTTAAATTTACTAAGATTTGTCTGCATGGAAATTGTTACTACACTTTTCTTGAGTAAATTTCACTCCATTTTTTTTCCCAGTGATAGTCTTATGAGGAAAAATATCCAGACCTGTGTTAATTATTTCCCCTAAAAAAAAAAAAAAGCCAACATTTTGACATGACTGTCTCAGCCTCCAGATGGCAAACCGAGAACGCTTTTGTTTTATCTTGGGGTTTTGTGTTATAATAATTAATTTGCTGCTTTTGTTACCTACACTGTAAAAATGTTGTTCGTTCCTGAATGTCATCATGATTTTTTTTTAAAAAAAAAAAAAAGGGAAGGAGCCATTTGGGAGTGAATAAATTCAGCTCTAATTGGTGAGGTGAGCTGATTGTCTTGTTTAGGTTTGAAGCAGTCCTCAAACATTAAAAAAGCTCAAATATGAGTTACATTTTCTTTTCTTGGGTAGTGATGAAACCACATGCCTCATTCATCCTGTCTGCCAAGGTCTAACTCTTTCTTTTCCAGTCTTAAGCATGTTAAGGTATTGGGGTTTATGGTGTTGGTAATTGATGAAGCCAATTTTATGCCACACACATACAATACAAATTAAAATTAATTTAACTCCACACTTTTTCAGCAGATGCAGCAGTATCCAGTGGCCATGCCTATTGGATTCCACACTGGAGTTAATCTTTACAATGGCTTCCTGTATGGTAAGGTTTCTCACTCACTCAGTCACTTTCAGTGACTAGTTCATCCTGGTCAGAGTTGAGCTAATGAATAATAATAATAATAATAATAATAATAATAATAATAATCTGCAAAATTTTCTTATTTCAACTGAGATTTATTTCTTATTAGTGTTTTATCCCACCATCCAGCCTCCTCAACATGAAACCCTGCCCCTTCTGCAGAAAAGGCAACACAAATTGGTATTAAATTAATTAAAAAGCACTGCCAGAATAGAAATATAATATTACATTTGGTTATCAGCATCATACATTAGTTTTCAAGTTTCTCATGTTTTTTATATCCCATAATTAATTCTGATTATGAAGCCAAAAGAATTCTGTTCAATATTCGGTTCAATTCAGCATATTATGTTCGTCCATTTTCTACATAGAAGGAAAGAAGCTAATTTAGCTTCTTTAGTTACAGCAGTTTTAGTGCTGTTGCTTATACTATTACTTTATTTCAGAAAGATTATAATGAGTCTTTGCGTGTTCTTTCCCAGACTTGACAGTCAGGGATAAAATCAATGCAAGAAAATGGGTCAGCTCCTCTTCTGCATCCCTCCAGTGGAGGAACCGGTGCAGAAAAAAGGGGGAGAAAGCCAATATGTCCATCCATCCATCCATTCTCTGTACCGCTTATCCTAGGGTAACGGGGAACCTGGAGCCTATCCCAGGGGACTTGGGGCACAAGGCAGGGGACACCCTGGATGGGGTGCTAACCCATCGCAGGGCACAATCGCACACACTCACTCACTCACTATGGACTCTGGAATCTGGAAATGCTGATCAGCCTACAATGCATGTCTTCGGACTGGGGGAGGAAACCAGAGTTCCTGGAGGAAACTCCTGAAGAACGGGGAGAACATGCAAACTCCACGCACACAGGACAGAGGTGGGAATCTAACCCCCAACAGTTAGACTGAGTTTTTAGCTTATTTCTATTTTCTGAAACACAGTAAAGTTGTCTTTATTTTTTGTCTTGGAACCTGTCAAAGGCACATTATCAATCAATTCATAGGGGACAAACATGCAGTGCTTTAGGACCCAGTTCATGAAGTCTAGAGTGTTTCAAATGAAGTTTGGAAGGGAAAACAATGACATGTTAAGCAAAAATTAAGGAATAATATACTATTGAGTCTGGAGAGGAAATGCATATTTTAATCCAAGTGATTTTAAAAGCGTTATTTAAATAAAAGAAAAAAAAAAATCGAGTGGCTTTTGACAGAATTAATCCATGAGGCGCAACCGAGTGACGTTTTACGCAAACGTGCACAGCAGTACGCAAATACCGTATGACGTAGAGAGGAGGACCTACACAACCTTAGCGTGAAAAAGCTCGCGAGTGTTTACAAATAAGAGCAACTAAATCGTGTTTGTGCATGTTTTAATAAAGACATTAAAAATCGAGATTTAATTACGCTTTGCCATGGCTGTCAACTATGCCGCTGGACTATCTCCCTACGCGGATAAAGGCATCTGTGGACTTCCCGAGGTACATGTTAGCATTTTAGCTAGCGACTATTGGCTGAATCTCAAATGGCTCACTATGGGACTATGTAGTGCACTACATAGGCTGCAAAAATCTTTGCGAAATGTAGGGCACTTAACGTAGGGAATATAGAGACAATTTGGGATTGGGCCCTAACTTATTTTACTATTGTAGCAAATTGTTCAGCTTGTTGGAACAAGTATTGTAACGTTATACTCCGTCTGTTGCACTTCAGTTACACATGTATAAATAGTGTTTTGTTCTAGATGATTCGGCAGATAAATGGAGAGTTAGCTAGCTAGCCGAAGAGGAAAATAGATATTTTAGCAAATAGCCGAATTAAATCACGCAGGTTATGGACTGTCTTACATAACCATGTCTTACCAGTTAAGAACGCAACCCAGGAGCTGTCCTATATTTTAATTATAACACTATAATTATGATTATAACATAAACCTTTAATAGCTAAAGGTGGTACTACTTTACACAGCGCTGTTGAATTCTCGAATCTGATTGGTCAAAAGCTGTTGATTCATTTGTTTTGACAGTAGTCCCGGCTGCACTGTGTGTATCAATGCGCGCCTTCTAATACACTCCTGCTGAAAAAAAAAACAATAGAAACCATCACAGAAATTCTAATGGTTTCCCCTACAAATGCCATTACAAACCATCAGCTAAATATTAAAACCATTGCCATTGCCATTATTGGTCCTTAATGGTATCCACTAGACATAATATGCCACTAATATAAAGCAACAAATTACCAGTAGAGACACACAGGGACCATGAGAGTTTCCATTAAAACCAATACAATTCCCATTATAACCATTAAAACCATTACAAATTCTATGAGGTTTGCTACTGTGTTTTTTCAGCAGGGACATTTTCGTTTCTACAGTAACAGCTAATTCACGGGGACTAGTATGATGAATAATTTACATAAACAGATTAAAAATGTTTGTAATTGTTGATATGAAGAGACGTTTATTTAGCATTTTTGGAAGGAGTCTTTTTTTTTAAATTATTTATTTATGAGTCCTCCCACATTTAAGGTCTCGTGTAATTGCACAAGTGGCCACTCAGTTGTTCCTTTACATTACATCAGAGCTACCAAAAGGATGTGGCGTTATTGCTGGCATCTCTCCTATGGTGAAGTAAAATCCCTTTTCATCTGTTGAACAAAGCAGGAAAACTCTGCCGTGTGTATTCATGCAGCAGAAATCACTAAGAGAAGCACAACAGGTTTATTACAAGATGCAAAACACATTAACATTTTCGACTTGTATGTATTAAAACAGAAGAACTGTACAGACTCAAGGTATCAACACTAATCATGTGCAATCACTTGCTTTCTTTTTAACGCTGCAGGTGTTCGATGAGCCGGCCGAATTGCGAGCTAAAGTGGAGACTCTGGCTCAGTTGATCAGAGACTCGCAGTACATGGTGGTGCACTCGGGCGCAGGAATCAGCACCGCTGCAGGCATACCTGACTTCAGGTAACAGCTACGTCACCCTGCGCCACTTCGAACTAAATTAAAAACCTAATGCGAACGTAACAAAAAACATGATCTTTAGCAGTATATTCTAACTTTAAACAAAAGCTCTCCATCATGCTCACAAACACAAACGTGCTCATATGCCTAATGCTGAAAATCAAGCCTTGTAGATCGTACAAGTTTTAGATGAGTGATGGGAGGTTTACTGGTAGGCTGTTAATGAGAACACATTTCTCAACTTATTTTGGCTTCATTAGTGGGACCTCCCTAGCTTTACCTAACACGCTACCCAGCATTATGTTTTATTTATTGTGTATTGATATGTGAAAGTCATGTAGAGATATCATGGTTTGTTGAGTATAAGCATCTGTTTAATGGTTAATCACCTTGACGCTGAATATGTATAAAAAAACAGGCCAATTCATCCCATTTGCCCATTTTTGCCCATTACCTATTATTAACTGGCTCATAAAGCACTACAACATAAAATAGTACCACATGAAAATAAGAGGCTTTCAAATGATACGATTTTGATTCTTAAGTCAATGATTTGATATTTGACAGTACCACTGGATCTGCGGCAATACGATACGATTCAATTTTGTAGTCTACAATCTATCTGTGACCTATTTATTTATTTATTTTTTTCAGACTCTGGGCTAGTCTTACTTCTAAATGATAATGATGTAGAAAAGGATTGTTTTAAGAATCAGAGTCATGGACAAATCACCTTGCTAGCCACATTAGCTTTAAAATATGAATTATTTTTACACACCAGTTGTCTGTCCCTTTTTTGGTTTATAATCAATTTGACTGTCGCCTCGATTCATTCTAATTGTTGCCTTTTAAATCAACGCATCGATCCAGATCATCCGGTCGTTACACAGCTGGTAAACAGTAAAAATGCAGCACAGAGCATTTTCAATATCATCTTTTTACAAATGGCTTGTGTATTGTCCCTCGTCAAAACTGTGAAAAGATGTTCAATTTAGTTAGGTTTTAAAAAGGCCTTAAGAGAATCGCTCTTAGTCGCTAGTAGTTTATTAAAACTGCATAGAAGTATAATTCGTCCTTTTTTTTTAATAGATGTTTCTTGTGTCTTGGAAAATTAATGCATTTAAAAAAATTTTTTTCCCTGAACAAATAGATGCACACAATTTGATTACAGTTTTGTTAACCAGCGTGTGATACCTCTGAGAACTCACTAGAGGGGGATAGAGAGCCTTGGTACCTTCTCTAACGCCATCTGACCACGACTTGCACAGCTCACAGACGGACGTTACAGAGAACCTAGAGAAATTATCACTATGTTTAAAAGAAAACTGTATTTTTCTTAATATAAATTAAGGTCTGAAGAATAGTGAGAACATTAAAAGGTGATTAAACAAAACTGATTAAACGGGTTTTGAGTTGAACGCCACTGAACAGTTTAGGGAGCTTTTTGAATCGGAGTGAAAGTAATTTTTAACCATAGGCATTGTCACAATGCAGCTTTACAGAAATCTGGGTGCAGATTTAGAGCCATAATGACATTGATGAGGAAAAACTCCCTGAGACAACATGAGGAAGAAACTTTGAGTGGAACCAGACTCAAAAAGCACCCCATTTAACACTGTTTTGATTTCCCACTGCAGAAGTTCTTACCAACTCGAGAGGGTCGTTGCTATAGCCTGGGGCGTGGGGTGGGGATACAGCTACAATGTGTAGCAAGAAAAGGAAGGAAATAAAACTAAGCATTAATAAATAACATACATGGTTAACTACGGATATTCAGAAAACATTTAATTTGATGTTACAGAATAGACATGCAATAGGCTCCTCTTCCCTTTGTCCACATCATTACATTTATCGCACTCGTTATTGTATTTATTGTTGCACGCAATTGTATTGGACAATTGCATGAATATGCTGGTGTACAGGTGTTCCTATTAAAGTGGCCAATGAGTGTATGTTTAATGAATGGTAATTTACTTAAATACATCCAGGTATGGTCAGGTTTTTAAATCCTAACACTTAAATGGACATACTTATTTATACAATAGCACAATGATATTAATAAAGTATCTCGATCAGCACCGCTGGATCATTAATTAGTACTGATACACCGTTTGATTATGAATAGTTAGATAGCGGTCTGTCACTGCAGGGATTTCCTCAGAAACATTACAGGAAATGTCGCAGCTCGTTGCTTGATTTTACATCAGACCACTGTTCGACTGGCAGGTCTAATCTGGCAGGACTCAGGAAACAGCCCTGGTCAAAGGCACACATAATGATAAGGTGTGCTCTAGACAGGCTTGGTATTTCACCGTTATTTCAGATGAGGAGCAGTGAAGTACTTTCCTCTAAATGGTGAATTGTAGCAGTCGATATTTGTGGAAACACAGTTTGCAGATACAATCAGGGAACTGAGGAAGCACCCTCGCCACATCACCAAACAACTAGTCTAACAGTGTGATGAAGGAAGTAAAACACATTGTTGTGGGCTGTTATAGTAAAATAATCAACGACAGGGTAGTGTGATGTGGCTCAGTGCAAAGCGTCAGGTATATAAATATAAAATATTTTATTTATATATCACATCATATATCACATTGATTTCTGAAGTACGTTTATACTCACAGGTGACAACAGTGATTGAATGATCAAATTTTTTATTCTTGGAACCTGCATCAAATGCATGTTACTTCGAACTGAATGATGGAGTAGTTGATTGGAGTCCAGTACCAAGAGACAAAATGTAAATCTTTTCAGAAATGGAGCCATAAACTTAAATAAATAATTTGCTCCCAGTAATGGGGCAGAAACTGCGGTCCAACTGGTCACAGAGGAATTAGGGGCGGGAACTACAGTCTTATTGGTAGAGAGGAATTGGGGCGGGAAGTACATTCAGATTGGTTAGAGAGCAGTGGGGGCGGGAACCATGGTCTGATCTGAGGTCTGATTAGTTACAGTGGCATTGGAAGTGGGAACTGTGGTCTGACTGGTTACAGTGGCATTGGAGATGGGATCTGTGGTCTGATTGGGTATGGGACATTGGGGGTGGAATCTGAGGTCTGATTGGTTATAGTCATGGGGTGTTGGAGGTGTGATCTGTATCATTACAATGTTTAGATTTTTTTTATATAAATGTTATTTTTGTAAAGTTTATATCCATTTTTACCGATATTTTGAGTGCGAGAGTCGTATTGAGTAGATCATACGAATAACAAAAACTAAGACTAGGCTATGTCACATCTCAAACATGTCTCACAGCCATGATGTAGTCTTAGTGAAATACTAAATGAAACCATGTCACAGTAGAAAAAATGCTTCTTATGCAGGAATAAGAACTACTGAGGGAATAAAAACCTGCAGGTTTATCAGCATTAAAGGGAGCGTGAGCTGAGTGGCTCCACACAACGTACTCAAGCACCGCTCGGTTATAAACAGTCAGAGGCAGCTGAAAGAGCGTTCAGTGTCACCACATGAAACATGAAACATCCATTTGAATTACATTCATCCACTGTTTGCATTCTGCTGTTTGAAAATGTGTTGCATGACAAGATTAAAGCATGTGAAAAGAATTACATGAAAGGAGTAAAAATGTGATCGAATTAAAGGAAAAATTCTTCAGTCTTTGTAATTAGCATGCAATTTTCAGTGGTTTCCAATATTTATTCCAAAAGTTCTGAGTTGAATTCTGAGTTTTGGTTTAAAATTTCATTGACATGTTGGTCTGTTTTCACTTTGGTTAACGGTCTGTACACTCTTTCAACTTTCAAAATGCTCTTAATTTGTTTTATATGCACCAAAATGGCGTACAAGCACAGAGTTAGGGATCTTGCTCAGGGGCTCATTGACACTCCTGTGATTTGTTCTGAAGCTTTTTTAGAAAAGACACGAAGGTGGATCAAATCACAAACACACATTTAGACTGGGAAAGTCAGTTGCGGGTTCATGATGAGTGAACTTGGAAATCTTACTGTTCTCTAAACATGCAAGTGTGTGTGTGTGTGTGTGTGTGTGGAGACGGGTTTGCATACAGGAACGGAAGTGCATGTCATTAGACGGCGAGAGAAGCTGCTTATTTTGCCTCGAGTGTTCTAGCCGTTAATGTTTCATAGGAGCAGGTAGCTGTCAAATGGAGGCATCCTTAGGTGACAGAGGGATGGCAGGGTGCACTACACACACATGCACACACACACGCATATGCTCCTACCAAATATACACACAGGATCCTGAGGCAAATAGAAAACAAACCCACAGAGCTGTGCACAAATACAGACACACACAAGATTCTAAAGCAAACACCACACGTGCACACAGGTTCCTGAAGCAAACATAATACAAATACACATAGGGTCCTTATCCAAACACCTCTATGCTTTCAGGCACCACACACACACACGCACATTAAAAGGATCTTAATGCAAACACTACGCACACATGCAGTTGCACCTAGAATTATAATATCCACTGAATTAGATATTCAGAGAATTTTTTTTTGCCCCCTAGGCAAACCCTCAACACATGCATGTCTTCCACTTTCGGCTCCAAACTCCAGTGTCGTTAGAGGAAATGATAATGACGTGTACTTCGCTGAATGTCTGAAGCCTTATACTGCTTAAAGCCAAATGAAAGTAGGTCACAAACATTGCATACGTTTGCGTTATCAGCTGCCTGCAAGACTAAATTGAATAAATCCAAAGCAGTAACACCTTAACTTCATGTGTAATGGTTTACAGTAATGGTTATTTGGAGTAAGGGATAATTTATGGGGCATTTATATGTAGCATGATGTAGTGTCGTTTGAACCAATTTCACTGCTGTAATTTTCATAAACGTTACGTTCAAAAGCGGGAAAAAAAAAAAAAAAAAGCAATGTTTGAAAGTTTGAGTGCTCATGTTGTAATTGTAGTCATCTAAGACTTTTTCTCTGTGCCTGAACCTGAAATGGTGTTTTGTTGGCCATTTCATAACCAGAAATGTTGATTAATTTTGACAGTAGATCTGGCTGCAAAGTTTATATTAACACACTCGTTCTAATGTGTTAACGTTTTTATTGTACTAAACTTACACAAGGACTTAATAAAATGGTCCATTCTGTGTGGAGATGTTTATTTAGCATCTTTGAAAGGAGCCTTTAGTGCAGCATGTTGTTAAATTGTTATTTTTTTGGTCTTATCAACTTCAGAGAGAGAAAAAGAGAGGCTGGTGAGAGAGAGACTGTTTATAGTTGTGAGAAACCCTGGGTATACACTTGTATAGAGGAATGAGGACACGGGAGGTGAGCTTTGGAGAGCGTGCCTTGACTTTTTATCTTTTATTTTCTCTCGCTGTGTAACGGGGCACTTTTCACTGCCTCGTTCAGGAAATAACAAAGAACACAAACGCACAGGTTTCTGCCTCCTCGCTGCTCCGCTCGTTCCAGGTGTTATCTCTTTTCTCTTTCCTCCTGCAACACACACACACCGAGCAAAAAGAACCACGCTAATTATCCACGGTCCTGGAATTACTCAGTTTTCTCCCAGACACCGCCCTCCATTCACAAACAGCGCTCGACCACTCCCCGGCCGCCATAAGCTGTCATAAGCGATAACAGGAACTAACTTGTTTGGCAGATGTTCTACAACATTTATACATAACTGTAAAGGAATAAAAAGCTTGACGTTCTTTTAATTAATAAATAATTGTAACGGTTGTAATGTAAGAGGAATAAAACACTTCAGGATGTGCTGTTATTAGAAAATAATCAGCTTCACAGTAACTCTTCATGTCAGGCTGCAACACACCACCCCATCGTTGATTATTTTCTTATAACAGCATGTCACGTTGTGTTTTATTCCTTACATACTGCACTCTAAAGGTTCTAGAATATCATTATTATACCTTCTGTAGGGAACCATAGGATCAATAGGACGCCATTATCCATTGTGTATGAGTATATAAGCACAGCTCTGACATCACACACACACACGCCAACTAGATCCAAACATCGACACACTCAAGCAGAATCTCAGACATCACACACACACCCACACACTCATACAGCTACACACTGATAAATATATAAACGGGTTTCAAAAGGTGAACACTAGACATTAACTCCAGCTAGATACACACGTGATCCTGAGACATGCACACATGTAGTGGCAGACAATACACACACACACGCATGCATACATGCATATAGAGGAGTGTTGCCTAAGGCCAAATGGAAATAGGACCCACACACACAAACAGTGCAACCATTTTTTATTATCAACTGAGTGCAAGGTTAAATTGACTAAATGCAATTCAGCGTCATCTTTCATGTTTTCCATAAGAACTGCAGGACTGGTTTATTGGCCATTTGTTCACAAAGTGTGTTGAGCTCTGCAGAATATAGACTTCGGCTTCTGTGTTGTGAGGATCACAGTCCTGGGGCTTCAGAAGTTTTTTTTTAATTAATCTAATAGCCGAAACAAATTTTGTTAGCGCCCGAATACCTTTCAAAGTTGCACAAGGAAAACAGCGTAATGACAGGAGCCGAGAGGCAGAAATTGACGACAAGAAGATGCATTGTGTTGCTTCACATTCTTCCACCATTGATGTTTATATTGCACCACACAATTTGTTGCAAGTACGTATATCTCTGTGGGATAATTTTGCTTATTTTGTGTCCTCTGTTATAATTTTTGTTTGCACCCACTCGCAATATATTCTAATAAAGTTAGTTGGCTGTTGTCAGGGTTGTGATTGAGCCAGAGTCTGTCCTGGGAACATTCATACCTAGGGGCAGTTTATTATAGCCAGTCCACCAAATGGCATGTTTTTGGGAGGTGAAAGGAAACCAGAAAACCTGGAGGAACCCCACTCAGAAAAGGGGAGAACATGCGACACTTCACACAGATAGTACCCTGAGCTTGGGATAGACATTGATGCTGTGAATCAGGAACACAACCCACTGCACCACCCTGACTTAGTTGGTTCTATTTCCCAAAAGATAAACAAATTATTAATAATTTAAACCACAGTAACCCTGAGCAAAATTAAGTCATGTTTCACTTTAAGGAACATCTTAAACGAACTTCACGTCTGAAAAGTAGCACATGTTGGGTCACAGTTCTGATGCACACCTCTAAATGAAAGAAAGAAATGAATCAGATCTGTTGCTTGGCAGTGTTGTGATTCACAGTTTTTCTTTCAAACTCAAAGGTATAATTAAAAGTCTATGATTTATTATCTTCTTATAAGTGTAACATATAACTGAGAGTTCCTTAAGGTGAGTCACTTGGTGAATTACATAATCTGGTGAACTCTCGGGGCCAGTGAAGCATTGTTTGCTAAGCCAAAAATAATTAATTATATATATATAAAATTATATATATATTCTCCTTGCTGTGGTCGCTCGGCTTCTTCTGCCTCCTACCGTTACTCTCAGAAGCTCACATCAGAAAGGCCGTCTGCGAGCAAGATCAAGAGGGGGACGATGAAAAGGAGCAGCATCTATAAAAACACGCCTCAGTTCTAGCTGCCAAATTTGTCATTAAGGACAAGGCCTTGCCGCTGCCTTCCACTTTTTTGTAAACTGTATGACCTGAATCCATTTTTTTCACCAGTCTTGCTCTCAGTATCTTAGTGTTTTCTTAGAGCAAATTCTGAAATGACTCAAGGAATAGCGGTGAGTGATATGGCAAAAGTACATCATGGTACTTTTTTATTTTCACCACGGTTTTATGTAAAGAGCGAGTCATGTATGCACTTTGTGATTAGATATCTATCCTGTTTTAGCCAGCAAAACATAAAAACACTATTAAAATACACTATATGAATAAAACATAACAAGGCATGCTTTTATAGGAAAATAATCCACGACAGGGTGGTGTGATTCATCCCAAGGTGAAGTCGAGTTACTGCTTATTTTCCAATAACAGCACATCCCGAAGTATTTTATTCCTGTTATACGACAGCAGCTTGCAAAAGATTATAATTAGTAATGTATTAATGTAGAACATATCATGCTTTTTAACCATTTATAGTTACAGTTAATGTTATGGAATGTCCACGAGACAGGTTAATTCCTGTTATCACTTACATTATAAATGCTGTAAACAGTCGTTCCCTCACCAACCTCTCTTTTTTTTTTTTTCTTGATCTTGAAGTTAAGAAACAAATTCAGCTTGTCACATGGCGGATGACCGATACAAAGTGCAGACACTGGAGACTCCTTCCATTAATATAATATAAATGTCCATATTGATGAAATTTTTTTGTGAAATAACAGCCTGTTTTAAATGTGTTTATTATTAGTCTTAGTTTATATAGTTCATCCTCTATACAAGTCCCTGTGGATGAGCTGTTACCATAGAAACGATTAGAAAAGAGCAGTAATAAATAATAGATAATAGCTATTTTGCTGTTTTACAATTCTAACCCTTGAGTAAAATCCACCATTTTATAAGTGAGTCCTATTTAGGGTAGGACATGATGAAGCTGTACAGCCTACCCTAGTTCCCTACATGCACAGTGTACACCATTTAAGACTCAGCCACAGAAAATTCTCTTCCGTTTCTGTTGTTTTAACGTCATAATGTTTAGACTCAAACCTTTCTGTATTTTCACTAAAGATTAAAGTATTGGCACATTTATGTTTTGGTGCATGCATTGCCATTAAAAAGAAATTTGTTGTGTCTCGTGCTTAATGGTTCACCCTGATGAGAAACAAGCACAGAGGAAGAAAAGGAAGAGTTGCAGGTGAACCATACATAAACACTGAGAAATGCAGAGAGAGAGAGGGAGGGAGGGAGAGAACACACATCAGACAAGCTATGCGCAATGCAATCATACAAGTTGAAAATTATAGATAGAGTGTCAAATTAAATCTGAACTGACTTAATTCTACTCCAGCAGTTCCACCTTTTAAAAAAGAAATTTGGCTTGAATCACTCTAGCACGTTCTATATTTGTTTTGAGGGAGGAAAAAAAACTCTAAAATGTACATTGCAGAAAGGACACGCAGACCTACTTTGATAAACGCTGACCTAGAAATACACGTTTGTGTGTATGTGTATGTGTGTGTGTGTGTTCGTGTTCCTGCAGAGGCCCGAAAGGTGTCTGGACGATGGAGGAAAGAGGAGAGAGTCCTCAGTTTGACACTACCTTTGAAGACGCTAAGCCGAGTGTGACTCACTTGGCGCTACTGCAGCTGCAGAGGGCCGGCTACCTCAAATACCTCATCAGCCAAAACGTGGACGGCCTTCACCTGCGCTCAGGTTTCCCCAGGTAAACAACAACAACAAAAATCCATTATACCACAGTGCTGTCGAATTCTTAAATGATTTTTTAATATCATTTTCAAGGAGAGGCTTCTATAGATGCTTTATAGATGCTGTAACAGGCGCTAACTTGTTTTATGGACGTTCCACAACAAATGTAACTACAAATGGATAAAAAGTATGATGTGTCGTTCTATGTTAAATAAAATGAATAATAAAATGAATAATACACTTCAGGACATGCTGTTATTGGAAAATAATCAACTACGGGCTGATAGCAGTGACTCCTCTGCCAACGCCACGGCATTGATTACTGTCTTATAACAGCATTTCCAGAAATGGTTTATTATTACTTGATGACCATTTTAAAAAAAACTGTCTCCAACATTAACACTTGGTGAAGAAAGGAGAATGAAAAGTGTTTATTTCCTCATATGTTTATCGTGATAAATCATTGCAGTCACTTGTGAGAACCAACCCTGTTGTTCATCAGTGTCAGTATAATATATATACAATATATAAGTATAGTATACAATATATAAGATCATGGCATAAAGGACTTCCATGGATCAGATTAGAAATCCAGTTCCAGGATTTTAGGCCAGTATCAAGCCTGATGTCAGTAACTCAGTACCAGACTGGAGCATTTGTATTATCCATTAGTTAAAAACAACTAGCTGTAATAATCATTATAAACTTTACTCTATATATAGCAAATATTAAATATCAAACGTACTTCAAAACAAACAGAGTAGCTAATATTACAGGTAAAATTAGTAGAGATGTGACAAACTTACTTGATACTGAATTTTCAGCCATTCTGATTATACAGAAATGTTCTTATGATAAAATAGACCAATTCTCTCAAAAAGTGTTGGAAATCGCCATTTACACGTCTGTTCTGTGTTTGTTTGTTTGTTTGTTTGTTTGTTTGAACAGTATAAGGGTCAGCAGTACCAGACAGTATCTACGTGTCTAAGCATGATGATGATGTTGTAGTAGAAAGCCGTCATACAGGAGAAAATCATAATGTACGATAAAATAAAAAACCTGAGCTGCAACAAGATGCATAAAAAAACAATAATACATATTAGTTACATATTATAATACATATTTAGTAATACATGTTAGCATCTTAGACTTTATTATTCTTGTGGGTTTGACAATGCTGGATTAGATTTTTTTTTTTTTTTTTTTTAAATGGTATTTGCGATGACGTTGTGAATTTGGTAACATAATTGTGAAATGGAACGAAAGAGCAAATCAGTGCAAAGTAAGTATTTATTTGTTCGTTTTCTTATTTATGTATGTATCTTTATATTTTATACAGTCAGGTCCATAAATATTGGGACATCGACACAATTCTAACATTTTTGGCTCTATACACCACCACAA
>CM075023.1:13519872-13544976 GCA_037576675.1 Pangasius sanitwongsei
TATTGAAGTAATTTAAACCTTGTATTTATTGTTTGTGTTTGTGCTTTTAGACATGCATCATTCCAGTCTGCTTCATCACTTTTTAAAATATCTTTTTTTTTTCTATTCAGCTGTGTTAATTTGTTTGTTTGCCTGTTTATTTTTGTGTACCTGTTCTTATGTATCTACCCATGTATTCATTTATACATTTTTATTCATTTATTATTTATAACCTTGCTTCTGCCATGAATATAGCACTTGATGCTGAACATGGCTTTAAAAATTAAACATCTAACCTAACCTTCACTTGTGATCAGTGAAGGTTTAAGCTAGGGATGCACTGCTGGTGCTGAGTGTTATGTTTGAGATTATGGCGTACAAACCGTATCTTTAACAGAGAGCGCGATTGTGGCTGATCTGAGAGCAGAGCAGTATCAGCAAGCTAGGTCATTAAGATTGAGAGTCAGGTGCTGTGAATTGCACCTTGATTCATGAGCAAAGTGCAGATTTTGGTGAGTGTGTGTGTCTCAGTGCTCAGTGCTCGCTGAACTGAAGTGCTCCCTCTCCCCTTGCTCGCTTCATGGCTCCTCGTGCATGCGGTCACTGGAAAAAGAAAGTGCACCCTCCTTCAATTCTATGTGTTTAGTTATCAGTGCCTAAATAACAATTGTGTAGTCCTCACCGGGTTCTATAAACGAAACGAAATAACCTAGGGTGACAACAAAAAAACACAACAGATTTCAATATGCAGTCATTTTTTCCCCTAAAAAGTAAGTCAACATTCAGAAACCAGATGGGGAAACCAGATGTGTTGAACCACATTTAGCAACAATAAGGTGAAGTAACGTTTTCTGTCAGAGTTTATCAGTCTCTCACATCGTTTTGGAGAATGACTTTTTCCCATGACTGTACCTGTGTAATGTGCACTCACGTTTAATGACCACGCTCCCTGGTACTGTTCTGGATGCTCAGGTCAACTGCCTTTTAAAGACACTTTTTTAACTGCATATGTTTTATCAGGTTACCTGTATTTAGGAAGATGCTGCAGTATCTCTTCTTGATATTTTCACAGAGAACATTTTTTTTACGAGTAATTACCACAGTACCTGACTGATACCTGATACCAGAATAGGTATGGATGCATTCCTTCTTTAAGCTGTAGGACAAAACACAGCATACGCTCATATGAATGCCTCAGAAGATTACCAATATGCCAGTAATAAAGTAATTCAAAATGCAGATGAGCTGTCAGTCACAAACATCCTCTAACACGTAACTGCCATGCTCTCCTACAGTAATGGGAGCTGGTGTAATGCAAAAAAAAAAAAAAAGTAATAAATATATGTTCTTTACAAAATTGTTTCAGAATTTTCTCAGCGAAAAAAATTATGGTTCCTTTTACTAGCTTTCTGTAATCTGCAATAAGCCATTTCTACATCAACAGTTGTACATTTTCTACAGAAGCCCCTGAATTTCACTTTTTTGAAAGTTTACTTCATTTTAATAACATTATGTGGAAGGAATTTTATTTAAGTTGGTCCTCAAATCCGTCTGCCATATCCTTCCTCTAATTAGAACTCAACCAGTCGTATCAGCACTCGAACAGAAGTTGTTATTTAAGACACAGTTCCCCTGAAGGCTGTTTTAAGAGCCTTGCTTGGGGTCACACAGCCAGCAGTGTGTATCTCCTTGTTTACGCCTTCATTCCCTGGGCAGCTGGACATCCGCCTGCAGCTCCTTGGCATCACTCTCTCCCACTTCCTCCAGGGTTACAGAGCTAGCAGACTACAACCGCTAACTTTCAGGCAGAGTGACAAGCTTTGCAAGTAAATTTTACATTTTAACAGCATGATATCAACTCAATATACACTATAATAGGTGCCTTTAGCCGATAAAACAGCAAAATTGAGCTTAGAATATTTACTCTTTTACAGTTTTATTGCAAAAAGAGTATAATTGCATTGCCATCAGACTCCAGAGAAGATTCTAGCAGATGTACAGTATATGAAGAGTGTGTTCAGCATCACATAATATCCCTTATTTCCCCTAATCAGTAAGTAAGTCTGTTAAAGCCAGTGGACCTTGCAGCTGCCAAAGATGTGTATTATGTAAGGATATATGTGGTACAAATGGAATACTCTACTCCAGATCATGCTCTGATGCGAAGTGCATCATTTTCGTATAACAGCACTAGGGCTGCACGATAATGAAGAAAAATGCGATATGCGATAACTTGTTAAATAACGCGATATACGGTACAATAATGCTATAAATGTGTAAAATCAATTTAAATTATATTTATATATTTATAAACTGAAAAATGACAACCAACATACGTTTCATGTTTTTTTGAGGAAAAGAAAGCATTCTCTGCTATCTCCGTCGCCCTAAAACGTGGACTTTTCGTAATTTTTTTGAAGTATTAAAATCATTCAGTTATCGCAAGCCCTTTCAGTAAGCATATCGTGATATTTACATTTGCAATGTTTCAATAAATTTGATAGATTGTGCAGCCCTAAACGGCACAGTCCGCATATACCAAAGCAATTTGCCAATGATGACAATGTTACTAACAGGAACTAACTTGTCTCTTGGACATTCCACAACTCTATAGTTAAATTCAGTGTTGTGGAATGTCCAAGAGACAAGTTAGTTCCTGTTCTCACCTACATTATAGCTGCGATAAGCAGTCATATCTCTCTCTTTCTCTCTCTCTCTCTCTCTCTCTCTCTCTCTCTCTGCCTGTCATTTTAAGTGTTTCTTGAGCTGGGAAACTTTGATGCTTGCTTACAAATGCTTACAAACTTGACGCCTCCCATAAATGTTTAATAAATGTCTCTTTAAAAAAGCACCACATCAACTATTATACGTTTTACTTTGTTGCTTTTTAAATCAGGTTGTATTTAATTATTCTTAGATGATGTGGAGCATCTGGCGTCCTAGTCAGTGTTCATGAGTTGTTACTATAGAAACAGTAACGTATTAATACAAGCGCATTAATATTAACGTATCGTCCATGTTACAGCTGGAACTATGAAAATAATTGACCCCTTCTGACCAATCACATTTGAGCATTCAACCGCGCTGTGGTATAAACGAGCTTGGCATATAATTTGAAAAAACCTTGGAGGTGTTTTCTTCCATCTTCACTGCATTTTCAGGGTCACTCTCTTGAAGGCATACGTGTGGTCCTTATACATTTGTGCAGAAAATAAAGTTCACCCACCCCCAATGTGGTAGAAGCAATAGTACCTCGCTGCTCAGTATAAGTCATTAAGAGTAGTCAGTCTTTTACTGTAATGTCTTTTTCAGGTGGTCTTTCCTTTTAAATGTCTGTGTTTAATTGCCACTGGGCTGATTTGATATGAGTTTCAGGTCTAGACAAGGTCGTTGCATTGTGGGCTTTGTGATTTTGCAGGCAGTATGTGCGCGAAAAGGTAATTGGGGTCATGGGTCTGAAGCCCACAGGGCGCTACTGCGAAGGCACACGATCCAGAGGACTCCGAGCCTGCAGGTCAGTAGGTTCACAGCTGCCTGTTATTAATTTGTGTGTGTGTGGTTCAATGCGTCTGATCTGTGTGTTTGCTTTTTGGCAGAGGGAAGCTGATCAGCACTATTCTGGACTGGGAGGACTCACTTCCTGACCGGGATCTGAACCGTGCAGATGAGGCCAGCAGGTAGGGGTGTGTGTGTGTGTGTGTGTATGTGTTTGTGCTGAAGCAAAAGAAACAAGCAGCAGACAGACCTGATGTGCAGTCTGGTGGAAAGAGACAAGGCCATCAGCGTGTCCCATTGGGCACTGGTCATGGCCAGGCTTTCACGTTTTAATCAGGATGCATTTAACCCATACTGTTCCACTATTTTGTTATTTTGTTATCTTACAGCCTTAATCTAAAATGATATTTTTCTCATAAACATTCAGAAAACATTGTAGACCTCTGAGACAATTGTGTCAAGGCACAGACCTAGGGAATGTACAGGATGGCACAGCAAGATTTGTTTGAAGATTCCAAAGAAAACATTTGTAAATGGAAGAAACGCAGAGCCACATGGAGTCTTCCTAGCTAAAGGGAGCAAAGATGGGAAAAGGACTTTAGTGAAAGAGATGAGGTGAAAGTCACACAAAGTACATAAAAGTCAAGTAAAAGAGTCATTTTACAGAAAGTCTGCTCAGGAGTGCTGATAATAAATCATGAAAAAATTAAGACAATTACTTGCTTAAAGTGAGTTGTAAGTGTAGCAGATGAGTGCTTGGTCAGCTTATCCTTCAAGCCATAGGCACAGTTTCTTTACAGGAGAGTGCATGGAATTAACAAAAGCGTTGTCATTATTTTATTAATTTGACAACTCATAAGAGTGAATAAAAGTGTGATAGTGATTTCATTACAATTTCATTCAGTATATCAGAGCTTAATTAAGTTGTGATAACTGTTGGTACAGGATATAAAAAAACAAATAGCAAAAATAATAGGGTGTTCTGGATCAAGTGCTATTTTATAAGCTACTGAATAATTTTAAATAACACAGAATAATGGACTCTTATTAGATGTTTATTTTAGTGCTTTTCATCTTCTCATTAATATATCATCATCTAAGTCTATTTAAACAGACAGATCTGCATCTTCGATCTCCAGATTTTTCTCAGGCTTATTAAAAAATCTCAGATTAAGTATCTCCTTACACTAAATCTGAATACGAGTATCTTTTCCTGCGTAAATCTTGAACTTACGTTGCCCGCTCTGAATATGGCCAACAGCCAAGAAAACCATTCATGGTAATGGACCTCATTGAACTCATTGAACATTGAACTCATCATCTCTGGAGAGACCTGAAAATAGTATAGTGATGCTCCCTATCGAGCCTGGCTGTAACAACTTTGGCACTGAGACCATGTGTGAGACACTTTTAGAGAATTTTAGAGAAGTGGAAACCCATAACTGTTAAATCAACAGATATAGGCAAATAAGTATAAAAAGAGAAAAAGCATCTATTATGAATTGTTTCCTAAACATTATATTTTACACATGCATTGCTGATGTTTGTTCTGCTTAAATATGTAATGTCTATGTCCTGTTATTTCTGGGACATCCTGTATGTAAATACCACCCAATAATAATATGAAGCAAATGTGCTCCTGCATGCAGTAGACTTGTGTAGTTTTATAGTCACACACTTGTACTTTGGGAGAAGTGGCCACCAGATTGTGATGTGTTGGAAATCTTATAGTGAAGATGGAAATTCAAATATGACTGGAAAATAAGTCAGGTCAGAAAATAAGAAAAAGGTGCTTTGGGCACACTGCTTCAAAATCAAACGCAAGTGTCTGAAAAATGATTTGTATTCTTGCTCCTCAGCCCAGTCACACTTTTGGAATTGCAGTGCATCCATTCGAGATGCACAGAGTAAAGGTGGTGATTGCTAGTGGGAAAAAAACTTACACCATGTAACTCCTAACCTCTATTTGAAGTGTACAGCCTGCGTGTGTGTGTGTGTGTGTGTGACTGTGTATGAATGAGAGTGCCATAACCATACGTGAGGTCACTTAGAAAAAAAAAATCTCTTGACCCAATAGAAACTAAATTTTACGCAAGCTCAAGAGTGTGTCTGTGTGTGTCTGTCTGTCTGTGTGTCTGTCTGTGTGTGTGTTGGTGAGTGTGTGGAGCACACTCAAGAGCTTTATGCTCAAGCAGGTCAAACTGCAGCTCGTCTTGTACATTTCATTCCGCAAGCCGTTCAGCCACTAGATTTCAATTTTGATGCAGCAGAATGATTTATTTCAGTCATTGTGTGTGTGTGTGTGTGTGTGTGTGTGTGTGTGTGTGTGTGTGTGTGTGTGTGTGTGTGTGTGTGTGCACGCATGTGCGCAGACGAGCTGACCTGGCTCTTACCTTGGGTACGTCTCTACAAATTAAGCCCAGCGGTGACCTGCCTCTTTTGACCAAACGTACCGGAGGCAAAGTGGTGATAGTGAACTTACAGCCAACCAAACATGTAAGTTACCATGCGTATACACACACACACACACACACACACACACTTATTAGGTGTGTAATTACAGGCAACTCCAGAATATATAGGCACCTCCATGAATCATATGAGTTGAGTCATATTTTAAGCTTAAATACACAAACACGCTGTATAATTTTTATTTTCACGTAATAATTCTTTTCAAACATAAACGTAGAGCAGATTTCAAAATTACTGACACCCTTATGTTAAGTATTTAGCAAATCCTTCCCCTAGAGAGAGTAACAGCACTGAGTTTGAGCTTTACGTAATGGCCCTGGGTGTATTTATTTATATTAGGGATTTACTTGAATACAAATACATGATTCGGAAGGAACATATAATGTGCTAAACTGCTATGAATAAGAGGAGCACTATTTGGGTTTTTGAGAAAGCTTGCCAGAAGTCTGTTTGAGTAGAGGTGTGAATGGGATCCCGTGGGAAGCAAATTTTTACTTTCATGTCGTCGAGTGGTTAGATATGAAGCTGGGAGCATGAGCAAGTGGTCAGATGAAGCTTGTTCATCAAGGTGAGTCACTGTGGATGCATTTACAAGGTTCATTCATTCATCCTTAGTAACTTCCTGGTCAGGGTTGTGGTGGTTTAAGTTAGGCTACAGGTTTGTGCATATATTGAGAAATAGAGATTATGAAATGGGGTGATGTAGCTGAGGTTGAAGGACTGTCTATCACAGCCCGAATTCACAGACCATGCTGACAGTGCTGGCAAAAACTATTTAAAAAAAAACAAAAAACGATATTCTTATTTTTTGTTAGAAAAAGGCAGCTAGGTTCAGTTGCTTGAGTGGAAAATGTAAATAATTGTCTGTAATTTCTATTTTATGCAATAATCTTTCCCCATACTCTCAAAGGGTGCCAATAATTCTGCACTTCCCTGCATATTTTAACTCCAGCACTCCAGTCTGTAGGTTGGCTACCTCCCTACATTCTCAACCTAAATATATTTAAGCAGCCCTAAAGCTGTATTTGTGAATGATTTGCGCTACCTCACTGCTTTTCCCTCGAGCTCCTCATGCTGCTAGTATTCAGCGTTTAATCCTGTTATGAGTGTAGAGCGTAGCTACTATATATGATTGATTCATTTTACTTACAGATTTAAAAGCTTTTTTACGTCACACCACAATTTGCTGTTGCAGCTAAAAGTCCAAATTGGATTTGTTTGTGACTAATCTCATCTGAAGTGCAGAAATATTACAGGGCATTAGTCACGTAATGTGGTTTCATGAATGTGGCTCTCAGAAGTGTTACTGAAAGACAAAACTGAGCAATTCATTCACACTCCAGGTGATTGACTAGTGGAGGAAAATCACCATTTCTGCTCTTCCTAGGAATAGGAGATGTGAAAATATGTTAGAACCTCGAATCCACAGGACTTAGGAAGTGTTAGGAAGCTTTTTCTTAGCTGTATTTAGGAATGATAGTCAGGAGAAGTGAAGTTACCGAACTGATTGCAGTGTTTTACTTCTTGTTTTAAAAGAAAGTGTCTAGACACTAACAGTGTTGCATTATTTCAGGACAAGCACTCCCACCTGCTTATCCATGGTTACGTGGATGAAGTCATGGGTCAGCTGATGAAGCTCTTGGGCCTGGAGATCCCAGAGTGGGCGGGGCCAACGCTGTGCGAGTTCTCAGGGGGCGACGCGGACATCCTGCCCTACGGCGCCTGGAAAAAGGAAGTCAAGATCGAGCTGAAGATAGAGGAAAAGAAAGAACCTGGGGTGAAGAGGAAAACACCAAAGAAGGACAATGATGGAGGAGTCAAAGAAGAGGAAGATGATGACGGACTAAAGAAACCATGTAAACATGAGGTTGTGGGTGACGGTAAATCAGAAGCAGTCAGTGACAAATCCGAGAGTGAACTCTGCTCTTCTTCTGTGGGTGAAGCTAAAAAGCCACGGATTGACGTTCCATCCTCATAGAACTTTTTTTTTTTTTTTTTTTTTTTTTTTAAGGAATCTCAGTGCACAAACCAGCAATACAATCTCAGGCAGATTCTCTACCACATCACAAATCTCCTAGGCAGCCAGTGTGTCTTAAGCCGGCTTTTACACTGTACGATTTTCATCCCGGTTTTGCTGTTGCAGAAAAAAATTGCACATAATTATAGAATTCTTTGGTCATGAGTTAAGACTGGCATTTTTTCAGCCCATCACTGGCGGGCGATTTAGTGTCATTGCGACAGAAGACAGCTGACAACAAAGTTATGGCAGGGTCAGAAATTTTTTATTTCGAAAAAAACTCATCTAAAAGCCATCAGTAGGAGGACGGCACAGGACGGCAAAACTCATTGGACAGCTAAAAGTACAGTAGAAGCTTAAAATACCGTACAACATAAACGAATGAACAGACAAAATATCTTTATTACCTCAAGATCACGCTGATTAATGATGTAAGCAGAGTGTAGTAATTTTCTTTAGTCACAGGTCTGTCGTTAGAGGATCTTGTTGTATAATCAGACACGGAGATCACGTTATCACGCAGTGTGTTATAGATTTTATTACGATCGCCTTGTACAACGTGACAAGTAATCATCTTAAAAGACCGGCTTTACTCCTTTAGAAGACTAAGATCTCGTCGTCAAGTGCATAGTGAAATAAGGTGCGAGTCGCTTGTACAGACTGATACACCATTGCAGTGTAGAGCATCTGAAGTGCACCAGTAGCTGCTCACTGATGTTGCATGCAACTTTGTATAAAGCGTAAAGTTTACTTTAGTGTAGAGAGTTAGCGAGTCTGGGTAAGCTGTGTTCTAATAACTAAAGCCCAAATACTCACAGCATTATGGCTGATTTCTACTTCTGCAAAAAGTGTGCAAACAGACCTTTGTATCAGTGTCTACCAAGTCAAGTTTCAACAATGGCCAGCGAGCGAAAAGGAAGAGTACATGTCGCAGTGCTCAGTCCTCGCAGAACTGAAGTGTCGTCATGCCCAATAGTTTCTCAGCATGCTAGCGCATACTTTTGTGTGTGCAATTCATGACGCCTTTCGCCCTATTTTAATGACTATGCTCACGCACACTATGGGCACTCAGGTCAGCCATCCTCATACTCTTCATTCAAGATACCATTTAAATGCTGTAGCCTGAGCTTTATGAACTGACAAAGATGTGCACAGTTTTATTTAGTTTATATGTTGCACATTCTCCTGTCATATTATGCTGGTTGCAATGTGGTTCACATAACCAAAGCTACTTAAGACAATAGGACACTTTTTTTTTTCCCATTTCTACCTACTGCAATGATACACAAAGCCCCGCACCTCTTAAGGGCCTTTTGCTGCATTCGACTTACCTCAGAAGTGGGAATTACATCATTTTTTTTTTTTTTATCTCTGTGCGTTCGAGCTACAAAGTAGGGAAAAACATGGACGCCTCCATGTTAGTCTTTTGTTATCAACAAGCTAGCTGGGTAACTGTGATGATTAATGTATATTTACCTCCTCAAAACAGCCAACTCTAAAAAGCAAATAGAGTATATGTTTATTTGATGTCCCTTGCTGAAGTCGGAGTTCCCAAGTAGGAATTTGGAGTTGAAGGGGCTTTTTTTTTTTTGGTTTATCCTGGTCAGAGGTCAGGTGCAGCATATGTCAGGTGCAGCATATGTATGCACATCTTCTGAGAAGTAGAAATCAGCCTTTGGGGGTGTTTCTACCACAGGAACGTAGGAACTTAAGGCATTCCTACAAGAGGAACCAGGTCCGATAATATTTCTTGCTCTAGGAGTTACAGGGATGTACCTTAGTCTACTAAACATCACTGATTCGTCAAACAGAGTGACCAGCTATCTTACCTGGAATAAAAAGCTAATAAAAAATGGAATAAAAAATGCAGCTAAGAAGTGCTTGTTTTTTTGTTTTTGTTTTTTTTAGAGGTGATGTGGCACAACTGGCAAAGCCAGTTTAACAAAGTTTTAGTTTTTACGCAAAAACATGCATACATTCTTGTGTGCTTGCATCTGGTTTAAAAAGCTCTATTAATTAACATATTCATGCAACAAAGCAACAGCAATAATGAACAACAACCTTAGTCTCAACCTCCTCCATATTTGCTGTGCTGTATGTTTGATGCATGTGTTGTATTTGTCACAGTTTGCACCATTTTTTTAAAAATTTATTTTAAATCATGGTCCTGGTTCCTTCAATGGGGCGAAAATGCAAACCTGAAATGTTGTCATTCTTGTGCAGGAAAGTTCCTGTTTACTTCCTTAAGAGGTTCTTGACACAAAATGTACCTATTGACAACTTAGGAGGCCAGCTGAAATGCGTTTTGGGACTGAATTATTCCCATAATGTGACGTACATGTTGGTCTATAGGAGCTTTGCTTGCACACCAGACAATAGCAAGACTGAATCAAACTATCAAACTAAACACCTTTTGCTATTTCCTTTCAGTGACATTGTTTTCTAAAAAAAAAAGAAAAAAAAACTCATGATAGGTAGAACTTTTTTTATAACCAGCCCAAGTTTAGAAATAAATGTCTTCAAAAAGTAAATGGTGTCTTGGCTAGACTGAATTGAAGTCTCTGTGTGTGTGTGTATGTGTGTGTGTGTGTATGTGTGTGTGTGTGTATGTGTGTGTGTGTGGGTGTGGGTGTGTGTGTGTGGGTGCAGGTGTGTGTCTATTTTAGAATCCCAGATAGCCTAAACCAAATCAGAATTTAATTTAGCATACAGAATTTAATCTAGCTCAAGTAAAACACACGGCCTTAACAGCACCAACAAAAGCAGATGATTTCAATCAAAACCACTGTGAGCTGTTTGCAAGCAAAAACCTTGTTTTTTTTGCAAAGGAAAAGGGGTGCAGCATTTCCCATTATAGCCACACACACACACACTCATTCATCTGGTGTGTGGTCAGATTGGTTGCAGTGCTCTCGAGCAGCGTGGCACACGTCAGTGAGCGCAGCCGGCTCCGTTTGCATGATTGCCCCCCAGAGAGCGTGATTGTTGGCTTCTGTGATGAAAGATTACTGTTTAAGACATGGAGAGCAAATTCTATAGGAGTTTTCATCACAACGGGACAGCTTTTAAGACCTCACGCCTCTTCTAATTAAAAGCCATCTGAAGCCTCTGGCATGCGTGAGTGGAGTTTCCCTCAGACGCATTTTATGCCTTGTTTATGCATTGAATGTGTTGGAAGCACTTCTTCTAATAGCTCTCCTCCACACATGTTCTCTTCACATTTGTGGCCAAAACTACCCACTTGTACACAATTTCAACAAAATGTAAAGAAACATATCATTTCTTCCATACTCCCTGGGTGAGAGAGATAGAATACTCTCTCTCCTCTGAAAACGACATGCAATAAAACAACAGGTCTATATAAACAGGAACCAAACAGTCATTTTTAATGTCTGAGGTACTACTGTTATGTCTTCTTATACCTCTTCCATCAGGACTGCCCCAAAGTAATTTCTGGGTGTTCAATAACTGTTGTCTAAATTCCTAAATAAGTAAGGAATAATCCACGATAGATTGGTGCGATGCTTCCCAATGCGAAGCTTGAAGTTGATTATTTTCCTATAACAGCATGTCAGTGTTTTATTCCTCTTATACCACACCAATTTGCCACCGGTTACAATGTTTGAATTTATTAATAAATGACAAATCATGCTTCTGAACCATTTATAGCTACTTCTAATGTTGTGGAACGTCCACAAGACAACTTGGTTCCTGTTATCACTTACATTCTGACAGCTGTAAATGGTCCCTTTTGTTCCATCTGTCTTGAAGTTAATAAAGCAAAAAACACTGATTTTCATGTTCCCGAGACACAAGAAACTGTCTTGAAGACTTATGTCACCATCATCTCCTTACAGAAAATTTCACTTCATCAATGATTATATATTTTTCTTTGTAAAAGAAAAGCATTTTTATTTAATCCGTTTATTATTAGGCTGAAATTATGTGGATCGTCCATCATTCAGGTCACTGTGATGAGCTGTTACTTGGAAACAATAGCATATTAGAACAAGTTATTTATTATAAACCTGTGAATTAAATTACAGCCAGTACTACTATCAGTGCTTCTGACCAATCAAATTTGAGAACTGGTATAAGGTGAAGATGGGATTTACAGTTGTATTGCTATAATATCAGGTATCAACTCGGTACATGCGGAATAAAATTCTCTATATAGAACCATCTGTCAGAGGCACTTATCTCCATCTCTTTTTAACATCTTCTTTGAGAGTATACTTTGTTATTCCCATTATAATTTCATGTTCTCATCTTAAATGCCGCCCGAAATATTTTATGATTTGTCGAAAGTCAAATGTGGTTTTTTCAGTCATGAAGCGCCATTACGAAAGAAAACAAACCACTTAAACCTGTCGTATTTATAGCCATAAACTAATCATTAATGGTTAAGCATTAAAACACTATTGTTTTACTTTTTCCAGTCATGTTAGTTGGTTATCCGGTTCTTTGTACACAAGGAATTTTACTTAGCTGGACTTTAAATTTTAGCTAAATACCTCTGGTTTAGGCTATTTTCCAACATGTAGTAATAGCTATTTATTAAGGTTATATTGTGTATGTATCACAATGTTTAAAATCTTATTTTAGAAGTCCAAAGATTATCTAACTTTCCAACTTTTTCAAAATGCTGCTTTTCTTATTTGGGTTATTTTTCCACTAAGCCATTTGTAGCACTGCTGTAAATATGTTCAGATCTTCCAAGGTAGAATCACCCCCCCCCCCCCCAAAGCAGCTTGGCCCTTCCAGCCGTGAAGGATGAAGGGTGTGTGTGTGTGTGGGTGTGTGGGTGAGTGGTAGGGCTTTTGTGTATTTCCAGGTGTGTATGATTCATCTTCCTCTCCAGCTGAAGTAGAATTGCTTTGATCCTGGGCATGAAATTCTTCTGGTAGAGAAGAGCCAATCTACACAGTAGGGGTTTGGGTCTGGACGTATATCATCTGTTTGATGTGAACGTACATGAGCAAAATTGCGCTCTGTTGCAGTTGCACCGATGAACAGAGAGGCAGATAGAACATGCTCAGGTGCAGCTCAGTCCGGTAGCCTTTCGTAGTCCTGTAACGTTTCTTGCTGTGGTGCTTTTATTGTCCGGTTTGACTGCTTTTAAGCCATTTCTCCGTGACTTATAGCTATTCACATAGCTCTGCACACACACTGTGCTTTATTCGGTAAATAACTGCAATTGTCCAAATAAACACATTTCTTTCTCGTTGTGGCAGATGGGCCATTACAGCTTTTGAGATTTCTTTTTTTCCCTCAGCTCTGGTCCAACATGGATCATCTTTTTATGCTTTGTTCCATAGAAAATGCACATTCAAGGATACTTTTTAATAGTTTTTTAAGTTTATCTTCTCTCTCTCTCTCTCTCTCTCTCTCTCTCTCTCTCAATTTCTCCCTCTGAGTCTCTGTTATAGTCTTTCACACAATCTCTTACTCATTAACATATTAACATATTTTGTTATTTATCTTTCTATTTTGTTATTTGTCTCTTTCATTACTATCTCTTTCTTTTCCCATCAGGTCTCTGTGTCCTTTTCTAATTTTCCCAAGTGCCCAAGTGGCATGCAATCCTGTGTTCCTTCACCTCTCCAATCTGCCTTTCCCCACTGCTTGGTCTATACATTTTTTCCCTTTTTCCTTCATCTGTCCATTCTCAAAGTGCTTCTGCTTACCCACCTGCCCACATCCCACTCCTTCAGTATTCCCTGCTATTTTAAGCTCATCTCTCTTATTTCTTTTTGGAATCCTAAGATTCCATGCATTTCTCTCAAATCTAGATCGGAATTATTGATACACTTTTGATTGAGGAGCGATAAATTTGCGATTGAAAAATGATAAATTTGTTAGCCAGTGTACTGATCAAGTGTAACTTCTGCTGTGCTGCCCAGTCCCATGTTTTCGTTGCCTAGAAACCTAACTGACTAGGTTAGAAAGTGGTAGCTAACATAATGTTATTATGTATTGTGAGCTAGTTAGCTAGATAAGTGCATTAATATAGACACAAAGGAGTATAAAAATTCAACTCAGCCATAGTCATTATCGTTTTCTAAACCTTTTTTGGGTTGGATTAGTTTCATATGCAGAGATGGGGTATTGTACTTATTACCAAAGTAGCTCTGGGATTTTAGTCCAGTCCAAATCTGTCATTTCAGTCATTGTTTATAAACGGCTCATTTGTGGTGTCTGGAAGTCTGGAAAGATTACACCTTGTTTTACCTTCTATAAAATGACTATATTAACTGACCCCAGTTAATGTATGTTTTGTTTCAATTGGCTATGTTGGAAAAGATTCTGTTGTAGCCTGTGGGAAAAGATGGAAAAGAGCTTTTTCTTAAGAATAAAGACACTCCAGGATGCATTCTTTTGCTATCATCTCCTGCCAGAACCAAAGCTACCACCAAAAGCGCCTACAATGGGCACGTGAGAATCAGAACTGGACCATGGAGCAATGGAAGAAGGTGGCCTGGTCTGATGAATCACGTTTTCTTTTACAGCATGTGGACGGCTGTGTGTGTTTGTTGCTTACCTGGGGAAGAGATGGCACCAGGATGCATTATGGGAAAAATGCAAGCCGGCGGAGGCAGTGTGATTCTCTGGGCAATGTTCTGCTGGGAAGTCCTAATGGCAGTGGCCTCTTTCAGCAGGATAATGCACCTTGCCACACTGCAAAAATATATATATAATATATATATAATATATATAATAATATATATATATTATATATATATAATAAATATATATATAATATACATGCACATGAGGGTAATAGGGAAAAGAGACTGTAGGTTGGGTGGCTAGGGTCTATTATGATCTTCAAAACCTTCCTTATGCATCTCCTGGTGTAGATGTCTTGGAGGGATGGAAGCTCACCTCCGATGATGCGCTGAGCCATTTGTACAACCCTCTGCAGAGCTCTGTGCTCGAAAGCAGTGCAGCTCCCAAACCAACAGGTGATGTTGCAAGTTAGGATTTCAACATACATATCATGGGGAAACTTTCTTTTGTTTTGTGAAAGTCGATGGGGTGGCACGGTGGCGCAGTGGGTAGCATTGCCACTTCACAGGTTCGATCCTGGCATTGGGTGAGTGTCTGAGTGGAGTCTCGCTTGTTCAACCAGTGTCCATGTGGGTCCTCTCTGTTCTCTGATTTCCTCTGACCGTCCAAAATAAAAATGGCACTGGGTTGATTGGTGATAAACTGCACCTAGGTGTGAATGTGTGTGTGTGTGCGCATGGTGCCCTGCGACGGACTGGAGTCCCATCCAGGACGTATTCCTGCTTCACACCAAGTGGTGAAGCCTCAATGACACTGTGGAAAATAACAGTGTTTTGCATGTTATTATGGTAAACATTCTTCAGGGCTGAGACTTTTTTCACAGTCGCTACATTGTTCATGGTCAAAATGCCAAATCGGAAAAGATAAATGTAGAACTTGATTACTCCAGTGGTATTCAGTGTTCATGTGTATTCTTTAGGATAAACAAATAGTTATAGATAAGTTGCTACTTATTACTTTTTGATGCTGAGATATTGTTAAGAAGCCAAGGCTAATCTTTTCACTTTTGTTCTTTTTGGTATTTCTAAGACAATAATACACTAATGATGTGGCTTATACATACAGTATGTAAATGTTTTATATCTGCTTCTTTGTGCAAACATCTATAGATATCAGACATCATAGTTGCATTCTGTAAATAGCAGATAATTATTCTCTTTGTAGCTGCCTGGAAACTGTATGGGTGAGTGCTTTGTCTTTTACAAATCAAGCATTTTCACTTGTTTATGTTTAGACAGTTCACACTTTACTGTGATCAACTAACATTTTACTGCAGTCAGCTAATGTTACTGCAATCAGCTGATGTTACTGCGATAAACTAAGGTTACCGCAATCTGCTAACATTACTGCGATCAGCTAACATTATTGCGATCAGCTAACTTTATTGTGATCAGCTAACTTTATTGTGATCAGCTGTTACTACAACATTACTGAGGTCAGCTAACACTACTGAGATCAGCTAACTTACTGTGATCAGCTAATGTTACTGTGATCTGCAAATGTTACTACGATCAACTAAGGTTACTGCAGTCTTCTAACATTACTGCAATCAGCATAAGCTCACACATTTATGTAATAACTTGTGTCAGATGTGCATTGCTTACCTCTCAACAAGACGTTAAAGTCTGGTACCGTAGCTAATCGTGAATGTGGTGAGAGGTCAGTTGAGAACCAATCATCACTCCTGATTGGGTGCTGCAAGTTTTGATTAGAAATTAGGAATTTGATTAGAAAGTTTTAGTAGGCTACCCTCCTCCACATGTTATCAGGACATCACTGTTTCAATATTAAATTTGACAACTGGAGACTGAAGATGGAGAGGTAAATAATACCCTAAAAAAGTTCTGGACCTCAGTGTTGTCTTAGCTAATTACAGCCATGACTATAACACAGGGCACCTGTGAGTGGCTTTGCAGAGCACTTACATTTACAGCATCTGGCCATAACTGGCCATAAAAGGTTGTGAACTCACGACTATGATTTTAGGGAGTTGTCCACTTTTGGGAGAAAATACCGACTGTTCAGACAGTACTTCCCTGTTTAGAGAATTGACAAAGACAGACCCAGACAGGCCCAGACAGTAAAGGGCAAGAAAAAGATAACTGAAATATACATGATGATGAAGAAGATGATGGAGAGGAAGATAGGAGGTGGCAGTTATGTTAAAATATGATATGATAATCATCCAATTGTATCCAATTGGTCATCCAATAGGATGTTGATTTCCTTGTTATTTGCTAAATAAATAGAAATAACTATGAAATGAATAATTCATGATTGTAATCATATATACTTCAATCTTTTGTCCCCACCCTCGTATCACTCTGATGTAAGGTATGGTTGTTTCGCATCTTTTTTTCTTAAATAATACATTTATTAAAAGTATTAGTGAATAATACATCTCGATCGACTCTTCTCTCAGTGTTTGATGTTAGAACTTCCAAAGTTTTGGGCAAAATTTTGTCGAATTTCAGCTTTGATTGCATCACCCATACCAAACTCCTCTTTTTATTCAACCCTTTTCTTCTCCCTTACAATGGGGACTTATTTTACACTGCTCAGTGTCTTAGGATTTCAGAAGCAAGCACACCAAACTCGTTAAATAGCTTCAGGCCTATTTCTTTTCATTCCTGTTTTAAACCTATTGCTTCCTAGCCACTTCTGTCCTCTAGGATTCTCTAACTGGTGGGTCATCAGGTACAATGTCTCACATAAACCATGTGTAATTGTAAATATAAATTACTATGTTCATGAATTTCAGAATTTATTAGTACGTCCCACTTTTGCTTTAATGACAGCATGCACTTAAGCTGACATGGGCTCTATAAGTTTGTGTAAAACCTGACGAATCATGTTAAATCAAATCCATTGGAATGATAGATGACAGCTACCAACCGGAGAGGGTGATGTCTAACACATGCTTCCTCTGAGACATGTGAATCCAACCAACACTACTTTTTCAAACTGCTGCTTTTGCTGTGACACCGGGCAATGTAACACAACTAGAGGAAAATGCTATCTGCTATCTTCCACAAACATGAGCTCATAGATGCCCACGATTGGCTAGTGTCACTGTGTTTGACAGAGGAGAGAGTATTCCATCCCTCCTACCTAGAGAGCATGGCTGGGAACTTGGTATCTCTTGACTTCTGCTTCTTTGTTGCATTTTTGCTGTCAAACATGCTGTATGTTTGTCTTTGTCAATGTAGGTATGAGTGGGTTTTGTCTTATATGTTCAGCCCACTACTATGTGGCTTGTTCCCACCTGTGGTTCCTCAATTAATGATCACCATTTGTCATATGTCTTGCTCCCACCTTTGTTTTCCCATTGGATATGCTGATTTTCATTTGTGCAATATGGTTTTGAGTGTTTTAACAAAACATTCATCCTTCTATATAAGTCACTAACTCTGACTTGTTAGTGCAGCCAAACAGCACCACTCAGGCTAGTTTCAGAGTACAACAGCAGAAATTACCTATTTTCTTTTGCCCATGGCATGCTATATATATATCAGACCTTAACCCCAGCTGATCAGCCATTTCCTGGCCTCTTGACAAAGCCTTAACTGTTGACTGTCCAGTTTTGGTGAGCTGAGCTTGTGGCCACTGTAACCTCAGATTCCTGATCTTGGCTGACAGGAAAGGAACCAGATGTTGTCTTCAGCTGTTGTAGCCCATCTGCTTCAAGGTTCAGTGCTTTCTGAGATGATTTTCTGCTCACCACAATTGTAAAAGGAAGTTATTTGAGTTACTGTAGCCTTCCTGTGACCTTTGAGCAGGGGTACAGGTGTATCAATTAAAGTGGTCAGTGAGTGTATGTGGTGTACGTATTGTATCTATGCCAGACATTTACATGAGAGTCACAAGTAGGTCTATGACAAGAAGCATGAACTTGTTTTGATGTTCTGGTTGCTTTCCTGTTTTTCCAGCTGGTTTTGCTAATTCACTGTAGTACTTCGCTACAGAGCTCATCAATAGTAAAATCCCCAGAAAGAGAACAAAGTCCAATTTTCAGTCCTCTTTTATAGTAAACCTAAGGCATGGGGTCATTTGCAATTAGTTTCCTTTTTGGTCCACTTTAGCAGGACTGAGTATAATTCATTTAAACCTTGGGGAGGATGAAAACAAGGTGTGCAGCGGTACTCTGGGTGGTATGCAAGGAGAACATCTGCCAGCAAGTTGCAATAATACAATCTTGAAGTGACAAGAGACTGAACCAATGCCTAAGTAATCTCCATGGAGATAAATGGCTGGATGTTGTAAAGGAGAAATCTGCATGGCTGAAGTTATACAGGTTAACAGGGTTTAGGCATCACAAATATTCTGCCACTGCTTATGATTCATGCTATGCTTACTTGTTTGCCACTTTAGGTTTAGTTTAGTTCAGTCCTCATGTGGCAACTGTAGTAATTGGAGTTAAATTAAATAATAAAGTAGTTTTGTTTTACCATACCTCTGTAAAGCTAAACCTAGCTTTGTAAGCATGTGTTTATATTCAGTTCCTGCATGTTTGCTTACCTACCAAACACTGCTCCAGAGTGTGCAGTCAATTTTTTAAAATTTAATTTTATATTCGAATTTAATAGCAGATTTCTATCAGTTGCTGATGCATTAACACCAATTTAAGCATTACAAATAACTTGATATGTCTCCTCTTCCATGTGTGTGAGGTTTGCGATATGAATCCCTTGGAGATGATGAAAGGTACGAGTCACAGTTTTATATTTCACAATAGGAACTATCGACTTTTTTTCCCCCTTGCTGGAACAGAATTGGTACAATCCACATGAATCTTCTGCTTAGATTTTCCACTAGAGGCCAAATAAATAATAGTGAAGATTTAAATGCAGTGAGTTCAGGGTGTAATTTAAAAAAAGTTCTAAATTAAAAACATTACAGCTGCTCCCATACACTTTCCTTAAAGGAAAAATTCAAACAACTTTTTTTTTTAATTAATCTTTATAATAAACATGTGATCTTCAATAGCAACCAAGTTTTATTTTGTAATGACATTCAGAATTGACTTTTTTTTGTAGTAAATTCCTTAACAGAAGTTTTTAAATGGTAATAAAAAGCATGTCAACCAGTTTTGTGCAGTAACTGATAAGATAATTCTGGCCACAATTCAACAACTCAGACATAAATGAGCTGAAAACATAATTGGTCTGTGAGTCCAGTAGCTCCTTGGCAGCCTCTCAGAGGAAGTGATCCCCTACTTTCCAATTCAGGGAAGATAATTTAGTCAAAGTTTGACAAATACAAGCTCACTAAGGAAAGATATTGTTGTTATTATTATTATTATTATTATTATTATTATTATTATTATTATTAATACCCTTAATGGAAAGAATCTTTAAACCCTTATTGGAAAATAGAAGATATGTTAACCTTCAGGAGAAGCTTTCAAAGGGCACAGGAGAGCTATGTTGCCTCTTCAAACACCATGATTACATTCTTAAAGACTGCTTGGTGTAGAATCTCTTTATGACCTGAAACTGTCTACAAGTGATTTTGTTTTTCTTTTTTTTTTCCAAAGCTCTCATGTTCCTTTTGACAGTTAGTCCCTCCAGCCATCCCTTTCCTCTTTCTCAAAAAGGCTGCATGAGCAAACCATCTGACCAGAGCTAAAGAAAGTTCTTGAAGTTCTCTATTAGGTCCATCCATTGCCTGGGTGAGTGACAGGAAAATCTTTGTTGGTTTTGAAACCAACTATATCACAATGGTACCATCAATCATCCCTAAAGAGGCACAGCAGAAACAAGCTAGAAAGACAACCTCTCTGCTAATCCAAAAGATAAATCATGATGACATGAAACTAGGTAAACAAACTCCTCAGCACAATTTATATTCTGGACACTTTTTTAAGCCAAGAAATTTATAGTCATTCATCACTGTGGGCCATCAAATATCTACCTGACTGACCTCTTAATTTCATACATCATTGCAAATTAAGTCTCATTAATTAATGATGCTCTGTTGTGCATCAGGAACAGTGTATCTAATTGCTTTGTTATTCGTTACCATGGCAATTCCATTAGGGGATGCAAAAGGGTAGAAGTCATGTTTTTTGCCTTTCTGAGAAACACCACAACTTCGCTGAGATATCTGTGCATGCATATGCAAGTGAAATTAATGATGTTTATGTAAGGACTAAAACACATGAGGACATGCTGTTATTAAAGCATGACACATTGTACAATTTTTTTTAGTTTATAGATGCGTTTAATGTCGTGACGGTATTTTCACACCGTTCCTGTTATCACTTATGTTATAACAGCTGTAAACAGTCATTCCCCCACCAGCCTCTTTTTTCACTTTTGAAATATAGCTGAAATATATAAGATAAACAAACTGTTACAGAGAAACCAGAAGACTTTCCCATGATGGAAAAAAAATGCAGCTTTTCCTCTGACTGTTACAAAGCACTTACACTGGAGACTCCTTCCAAAAACAACATATAAACATCCCTTCATAGAAAACGTCACCATATCAGTGATTACACAAGTTATTTAATATAAGCCCCTTTGTAATATTAGAATGAATGCCTTTATATAACTTGCTTTGTAACCGCACTACTGTCAGAGCTGCTATAGAAAAACAATCAACACCCTCTGACCAATCAGAGTCAAGAATTCAACAGCGCTGTTGTTTAATTGATAATTTGCCAGAGAGACAACCCTTGGGCAGCTACCAGCTACATTAACAACACAGAATATGTTTCTGAAGTGTGTCCTTCTTCCCTCTTGTGTGTCTCATGAACAGATATGCTTCCATTTTAATCAGCGTTTCACTCCTTGCCAATTCTGTGAAACATGTGACCCCGTGCAACCCATTTGCTTTTTTCATTTGTGCACTTGAGTGAAGAGTAAACTCTTCCACAGAAATCAATTAAAAAACACACACTCACACACTGCCACTGTTTATACACTGAACTTTATTTGAAATTATCACCTACTAGCATGCAGCCTGTCTGTTCAGACCAAAGTTTTACCTGCATGTTTAAGGATGCAAAATAAGATAAATTGAACCATCATGTTTTCAAGCTTTGGTTCCAGTAATCACAATGTTGACATTCATGAAAAAAGTAGCGCTTCCTCACTTCCTAAATCCCAATTTAAGTCCTAACCATTTGTAATTTTTTTTTAACGTGCTGTCTCATGATGCTGGTTGCATTTGAAACACCATACAGGTTAAAAACACTTTAATATATAATAGAAGATCCACATATCTCAGCTGTGAGACTCTCTTAGATCTTTTAGATGCTATTTTAGATCCTATCTATTACCTATTTATTGCCTATTTATTTCTCTTAGATCCTGTTTATTGCCACAATAAAAATAACTTATTTGTATATATTAAAATTAGACAGACACATAGTTGAAGAAGCAATATGGCTTGAAACATGTTTATATATCTTGGTCATTCTATTTAGGTAAGGGCATGCAGCTATCACCACTGTAGTATGAACACAACCAGACCAGACTAGATTAACGTCAAATAAGACTGACTTTTGACCCATATTTCGTGTCTCTTACTCACTATTTCTCACAGCCTCTAAACTCCTGTTTCTCAAAGACTATATTTTTTACATTTAAAAAAAGTCCCCTATTTGTATTTCATATCACAGCCAAATGGCATTTAATGAGACAAATGAGGCATTTAACGAGGCACTTATTGAGGAGCAGATAGCTGTGTGTGTGTGTCCAAACTACGGCCCACTGCAATTTTTAAATTGAGGTATAGTAGAAATAAAATTCAATTTGGCCCACTATTAATGTAAGCTAAAAAAAAAGCAAGGTTTCTATTTTGAACGCAATCAATCTACAATGTAGTGGTTAACAAAAACTGCACTATCTATATTCAGATTTAAACCCAAAGTGGATGTGGCCTAAATCAGAAGGGTTTTTGTTTGATTCTTTGTTTGCTTGTTTTATTAAAAACCCAGAGGAAGAGATGGAGCACTGTCAGCATGGTGCGTGAATGCTGGCTCTCACAGTTCCTCAACCTCAGCTACATCACTCTAGTTCATAACTCATCTCAACAACAGATGTGCACTAGACTTTTTTTTTTTTGAATCCCACTCATGCAGTTATTATTTTTGTTTGTTGCTGCCTACAATATTTCCTAATGAATTCATTTGGTTCTATTTCCCAAAATGTAAACAAACTAGTAGCCTAATTTAACCACCACAACAGTGACCGGACAGTTATTAAGGATGAATGAATGAAAGCTGTCGATACATTGCACAGCACCGTGTATTCATGTAAAAGAAACAGCAAGGATAAAGTAAATGCATAAAATTTCAGGCATGTTGGCAAAATGAATACTGTTTCACTGAGTTCCGAGGGAAATCCATGTTTTGGAAAAAATCAGTTGCAGTAATGAATTTTTTTTTCAAGTAGTGCACTGGTGCTGAACGAGAACAGAAGGTGAAACCGGCAGCCTTTCAGCAAAACCAAACCAGTGCTAACCAAGTGCAAGAAAATGTTACAAGGCCTAGCTTTGAGAACGCTCAAGCTATAGCCCAGGGGGTGCCTCTAATGAGGCTGTAGAAAAGCCGCCTGAGAGCCAAGGTGACTGACAGTCACCTGTGCTTCAACAAAACTCGCATCTGACTTGACAGCAATACTTCAGTCTAAGTCACAACATCACTGCCCCTACTAGAATTATTAACTGGTGAGTGAAATCTGCAAAATCTTTAATTATACAACACTGTCAAGCATTCAGGAGAAAGTGCTTAAAGCCCACCTACTGAGTTTCACTTAAAATGCAATGTTAGTGCATGGTGGTTTTCAAGTAGGCCTAATATATTTATTTATTTATTATTACAGAGTGTCTGTGACCCATAACTCCATATTTGTGTCCATCTGACCCCCAAGAGGAAAGTCAAACACCTGTGACTTAGGTACAATAGACATCTATCACACTCTGCAGCAGAAAGCAGCAGTCAGTCAGTTTAATTAAGAATAAAGCAAAGGAGAAAATGGAGAAAAGCTCCTGTGTAAAGCTCCTGTGAAAGCCTCTGTGAAGCTATAAATCCCAATAAATACATAATGCCATTGCACATTAAGACACTTTTATATGGCAAAGGGACTTTTATATGGCAAACAGTTGGTCACCAAATGGACTTTGAGTTGCATTTAATAATGAAGGAGCTGCCTTGCTTATCTTCTATGATTTCTAGGAAGATTCAAAATCTCTTTTGTGGCTGGATGTCCATGCATAAGCTCTGCAAGGTGGAAAGAGTTATCTGAAGTGATATCCAAAGTTCAGGTTTTTCAGGGTCGTACAGCAGTTAAGAGCATATGGGGGCTTCATTTGAGCTAGTCACCAACTGATCTGACATTTGCCATTAATTTTTATTCTGTTCCAAGTCCATATTATCAATGTCTATTGAGTAATTAATTTCTGGAAAGGAAAGGAATGCTCTTTAAAATGTCATGCCCGTTGTGCCTCCCTCTGAGACCACCTAATGGGATCTGGTTCTCTGATCTTCTAAACCAGCACCTCACAGGTCATGATTATAAACAGCTGTATAATTATATGCATGTTCTTCTGCCCTGTCATTAAAATAGTCTCTAACTTGGTGACCCAGTATCCATGGACTTCCCGTGTTTGATGAGCCTTGTCTGATTTAATTTGGCCAGTTAAAAAAAAGAGCTATCAAACCATTTTAATTTTAAGTGTTGGCTTAGTTTTGTCTGCCTCTACATATAGAGTGCCCTCCAGAGTAATTGTACCCTTTCTAAAACTGAGAGAAAATTATTGTATAAAATAAACATTTACACACAATAATTAAGAATTTTCTGCCTACACAATAGTACAAAAAGAAAAAATGTAGGAATGTTTTTGTCCTAACAAGTAATCAAATTTCAGAACAAAACTAATATTTTGTTGTACTTTTGTTTCTGTTCTGTTCCTGTCTCCGCCCCATCCTGTCATTGGTGTGTTTCCTGATTGTGTCCAAGTGTTCTGTTTTAAGCCCTTGATCAGTTTGTCTTTATATACCCTGTAGTTTGATTGTGTAGTCTTATCATGCATTTTTGTAACTTAAGTCTGAGCCTTATTTTCTTGTTTGTTCCCTTTTTTTGACTCATGCTTATGTTTTGACTTATGTTCATGGATTACCCTCATTTAATATTGTTAACCTGGACTTTTGATGATGATGATTATTGGATCGGCCATAATTAAATACCACGTTGAGTTCACGCGACTGCATCTTGGCTTCATGAACAGAATGTTACAGTGACACCCCTAATGAATATTTTATATAAGTGCAAATTGTCGTTCTTGAAAAAATATATTATTTTTTGTCAAATATGAAATCATGCAAATTATTAGTTTACATGAAACTATGTCCTGTTTCCTTCTAGTATAAATATGAGGTTGCACACATGTGAAATCACTTTGTCATCAATTACCATGGGGGAAAAAAACCAAAGAAATTTCAGAGCCAGATGGTTGTTGACCTACACAAATAAGGTAATGAATATAAAAATACACTGCCCTCCAAAAGTTTGGAAACGCCTGAACAAAATAGGGTTTTTGGGCAATATCAGCATAAATCCTCT
>CM075023.1:13545076-13564570 GCA_037576675.1 Pangasius sanitwongsei
AGGATTTATGCTGATATTGCCCAAAAACCCTATTTTGTTCAGGCGTTTCCAAACTTTTGGAGGGCAGTGTACATATTCAGGTAAATCTACTATTTATCACAATTAGGACCATAATATTGAGTTTGATACAGTATGTCTGAAAAAGGTTGAAATTTTCCAGGGAACTGGACCCATGAGCACACATGAGCCCAAAGGTGACAGCTTTAAAACTGAACAGTTTATTTGAAACAAAATGCAGCACCTGAACTTCTCCATGCATCACTAGAACTGTATTTGGCATTGTGTGTTTTGGTCATACCCACCATCAGCATCATTTTGGAGACAAAAAGGACTGCTTACAGGGAAAAGCACCTGATACCCCACTGTAATTTATGGAGATGGATCAATCTGGTGCTGTTTTGTGGCTGGTGGTTCAGGGTCACTAGTGATGCTTGATGGTGTCATGTACCTGGATATTTCAGCCTATAATTTGGTTGCCTCTGCCAGGAGGTTTAGACTTGGCCATACATAGACCTTTCAACAAGATAATCATCCAAACATTCTTTAAATCAACATGGAAACTCAATATTTTGCAATGATCACCTTATTCTCTGGAATCTCTACAGAACACCAATGCTCTGAATTGAAAAGAGAAATCCACATGCACAAACCTAAGAATACAAAGGATCTTAAAATATTCTGCATGGATTAGTGGACTAACATCCCTCTACAAGTGTTTCCAAACGTGTTAGGTATTATAGAAAGAGATTCAGTGCTGTTATTCTCTCCAGGGCAGGCATCACAAAATATTAATTGTAAGGGTGCCAATAATTTTGAAACTAGTGTTTTGTAGGGGAAAAAATGCAATATTTGAAAATTGAGTTTGGAAAAAGTAGTGCAAAACTAGACAATGTTCCTGAATGTTTGACCTTAAAATATCACTTGTTGGAAGTTATTAATTTTTGCCAATAATTCTATAGGGGACTGCTCTCCATTTTCTGGTCCACATTAAACTTCATTAGTTTTCCATTTGTTAGAACTAGCTAAAAACCAAAAAATGCACTTCTAATTACATTTATAATGGTGCAGACATTTGCACATTAAACTACATTTAACTTCACACACATCAATTATTTATTCATTCCATCTTCAGTAGCCGCATAATCTGGGTCATGGTTGCGGTGGAGTCGGAGCCTATCCCTTGAACACTGGGTCCAAGGCACAAATACACCTTGGATGGGACACGGTGAGGACTGGCAGTAAATGGAGCTGAAGATTGAACCCTGGAGCTGTGAGACACTGCCTGCTGCGCCACCAAAGTCCTTCACAAATTCTTTTCAAATTCCATCAGCAGCCAAAGAACATTTCAGCCACTTCGTTAAACTTGTCAGTAGTCAGTTTTCAGTTTTTTTGCACTTTCTGTGTCTCATCACACACACTCAAGCATGAAATGAAGCTGTTGTACTATGGATATGAGTAATTGAGTAACATTCTCTCAACTCATGTTAATTCCAGTGCTTTTTGTGTGCATACTGACTTATAAGATAGGTTATTGATTTCTTTTTTTCCGTCTAAACAAAACAAATCATCTGTAGTTAATTGAAAAAAAAAAAAAAGTTGAACCATACAAATACCGCAGCCCACAGGCTCTTAGTTTAGTGGTAGAGACATAGACTGAGAGATGAAATAGATTTACAAGAACAATATATAAACAAAAAGTCAAGGATGCAGTGTTCACTAATGGACGTTCTCCCTCAATCTTGCAGTTACGATGAATGTTAACATATGAGCTGTTGATAAGTTTTATGAGCTGTTTTATAAGCTCTGTGGGAGGTATGGCAGTTTCTTCTGTTTATTGCCTCTAGCAGAGTGATTGTATGTCTAACCATGGGCACAGAAGCTGCATTGATCCATTAACCCTGGGCTGTGTAGCCATGGCAATGGCCCATATTTTCTGCTCTATACCCACCTTTTACTCGATGAAATGACTTTCAGAGCAAAGCAGACAGACAGCAGTGATGGGTTTAGTTTATTTATCAAATCAGGCAGTATCACACTTTCCCAGGGAGTGATGCAAATGTAATGTGCACATCATAATAGAAATTATACATCTTATTGATGTCTCTGGTTCTGTCCACTGTCAAGGTAGTTTCTCTCCATATGTTCATCTTTTAGCTACACTTTCTTGAATTGTAAAATTGGTTTGAGTATGAGAGAGGGGGGAATGTATTATTATTATTATTATTATTATTATTATTATTCATTCAGTCAGTCCTTCATTCAGCTTCAATAATTGTTTTATCTTAGTCAAGGCTGTGTGGATCCCACGCACACACACATTCACACAAGCAAGTGACAAGTTGCTCATGTCATTTGCTGTTGTGTGTCTCTTGTGAGTGTGTATTGACTGCTACTGTTGCTGCTAGTGGGCATACACCGTCAAAATGTATACACCCCATTATATGATTTATACACATCACTTCTTTAAAATGTATTTAAGTTTCATTTATTCATAGCTTTGTTGGCAGAGTAGCAAAGCAAACTAACTGTACTAGCTACGTATACTTACCAGTGATCTCTGCTAACTTCTTCCAACCTTAATTTGTCTCATTTAATGAGAGGTTGGATAAGATGACAGGATAAGATGACACCACTGTTACAGATTTTAAAAAATGGTTACTGGTGGGGAAAAGGAAGAAACATTGGACCACATGTGCCATTGGATTGGTCCAAGGAATCATTCGAATCAATTGTTTGGATTTGCTGCTTTATGGAGTCGAATCTATGTTGAATAGAATTGAAAAAATCTCAATTCAAATGTCACCTGTCACGCTGTGACTTTGCCACTGTCACTGAAATTGCTACTCCGTGTCATGCACTTCCATAGAAAATGGATGGTTGCTTTTTGCTAGGGTGAATGTAGGGTCAGGCAGTACCTATAGGGCATTTTGTTATAGCCAAGACACTTTCTTGTTACTTGGGAAGTATGAGGGAATCTGGCAGAAATCCATGAGGAAATGTGGAGTATATGTGAAACTCAGCACAGAGAGTAACCAGAACTCTGTAAAGAACCCAGACCCCATGAGCTGTGATACACTTCCTGCTGTACCACTGTTTCTCTATTGTTGTTGTTGCTGTTGTTGTTGTGTATATAGATCTTTTCAATAATCCAAATGGACATGTAACACGAGTTTATTCACAATTGACTGCAAAGTAGTGAACTCACTACAATACATCAGAAAGTACCTAAGAAAGTAAAGGTCTCAGCGTAGTTCATGTAGAGATGATGTTCAGCTGACTTCAAAGAAAAATATGACGTAACTGAGGAGCAATTAGAGGTTGTGAGGGTGCTTTGCTCGCCATGTCGTACATATGGCAGTTGGATGAATGTCCTTCTTGACCTAGCTTGTGATTGTTCATTCCGAAGGGGTCATGCCCGAGTTGAATGACTTTGAGGAAGCAGTAATGTCCTTCCTGTAGATGTGGAAATTGTTGTAAAATCTTAATAGTGCAACACTATAGTGGAACACTCATACGTAACAGCCAATATAAAACCACAAAGAGTATGTATGCTTAAAAGCTTGCAAAGGTGGTTTCGTTGTCACACAGCCCTCGCAGATATCGTCTCTGCATTAAGTATGCTGAAACTATAAGTGTTTAAATAATACACCATTTACAGCTGATGTACAGTACTGCAGTGCTTAATTAAACAGAAATCACATAATGAAAACAAAAAATTGGTTTCCAATAATAATAATAATAATAATAATAATAATAATAATAATAATAATAATAATAATAATATATTTCCTCAGGGAGCTTGTATTTGGCAATGTCAAGCATTGACTAAATTATCTTCCCTGAATTGGAAAGTAGGGGATCACTTCCTCTGAGAGGCTGCCAAGGAGCTACTGGACTCACAGACCAATTATGTTTTCAGCTCATTTATGTCTGTGTTGTTGAATTGTGGCCAGAATTATCTTATCAGTTACTGCACAAAACTGGTTGACATGCTTTTTATTACCTTTTAAAAAACTTCTGTTAAGGAATTTACTACAAATGTCTTCTTAATCAAAATTATTTTCTGCATGTTTCATGTTGTATTAAAATATCACATTGTTTTCATAAGAAATAACTGCTTTTAAATTAAGATACAGTACAACAATGATCTACTGTAGGGCATAGACCAAGACAACAAAATTACCAATCATTGATAACATACAGTAGAAAGCAAAAAAATATTTGAAAAAAAAAATCCTATAGTGTTGTTGAGTGCTCGATTCAGATTGGTCAGGTGGTGGTGATTAACTTTCTCTAACAGCAGCTCTGACAGTAGGCAAGTCACAGGTTTATATGAGGGAAATGTTCTCTGTCTAATATGCAACCATTTTAAATGACCATGAAGGTGAAAAAAGTATAGATATATAGAGATGTATAAGCATTTATGGAGAGCTCGATATTTTGAGAAAACATTACCAGTTTCTTTTAAATGATTCGAGTAAATTGTCTTCCAGTCTGAAGTTGCTGTATATAAAAACAACACAGCCATCAAAATTGTCAGTGTCTGATTTGCCCTTTTTGATGTGAGCATGTGAAAATCCAAATAGTGTCTTGGTCTTCTAAAGCATGTCCTAATATGCTATAGGCTTGTCAGAGTGACAGTATCAGAGCAGTGACAGGAGTTCCACAATAGCACGGTGATAAAGCTGCTGCCCCACGCTGATATTTGAGCGCGGTGAAGGCTTCCTTGTCTCAATCAGAATTATTATCTGTGGCCAGGCCATTTTGAAAGGTCAAAGCCTGACATGTCTGATAAGGTGCAATAGGTAATTATTATAGTCTTTTGAAAATGCTCATTTATCTTTATGCTCTGAGAGTCACGACACTAGGGGCATTTGAAGTAAACACACACTTTGTGAAGCGTGAGAAAAACACAGTGTCATTTCCAAAGTAATGGAAATTCTTAGCAAAAAATAAAAAACTCCTACCCCCACCAACACTCTCTGCTAATAGTCTTTATGTAATATATATCTTTATATTATATATCTATAGTCAATAACACACATTCCCAACCCTGGTCCTGGAGTAACTGTTTTGTGCTTCTTAGTGTAATGCACAGGAACCCTGGGCACCAGACAGGAATACACTCCGAATGTAATGCCACTCAAGTGTAGAGCACCATACACACACACTCCCCTGTTTTAAGATGGTGGGAGGAAGCCAAAGGAAAACCACATGGGCATGGGGAGAACATTCGAAACTCCACACAGACAGAAGCCTGACGATTAAACTGGGGACCCCAGAGCTGTGCGGCAGTGATGACACCTGCTGTGCCACCGTGTTTCCCTGCCTGTTTATTTATTCCTGATTACTGCTCAGCCATGTTGGTTTGTCTGCCATGGTTACATCAGCAAAATCTGACATGCATTTGCATTCAAATCCGTCTACTGTGACACCAGCTCTGAGAGTCAGGAACATTGATTATACTGGATATTAATTTTATCACTGTCAAAAAGAGGGAGGAAAAAAGAAAATAATTACGTACATAGGTTGAACTAATGGTGTAAACACTCCAGATGCACAGACCAAAAGTGACTATATACTTAAGACTCATCATGAACTTTTTTTTTCATTAAAGTCTTAAGGTGTTTAATGCACTTTCATTACTCCAAACAAAATATGCCCTTCAAGAAGAGTAGCCCAGCAAGTTAGCACACACGCTGATGGTGATGAGATGAGCAGCACCATACTGAGGTAATGGGTTGACCAATCCATCCTTGATCCATGAAAATATTTTAGGATGACCTTTGAGGGTTTATCTCCAATCTAATAGACACAAATGATTCCAAATGTCTCCTTACATAGCTTCATTATTTTTCATTCATTCATTCATTCATTCATTCATCTTCAATAACCATTTTATCTTGGTCAGGGTCGGGTAGATCTGGAGCCTATCCTGGGAACACAGGGCCTGAGGCGGGAATACACTTGGGATGGGATGACATTCTATCATAGGGCACCATGCATGCACACATTCACAAAGTTGTTCACACCTAGGGGCAATTTAGAGTAGCCAATCCATCTACCAGCATGTTATCGTAGGTTGGCGAAAAACCCAGAGGAAACCCACATGGACATGGGGAGAACATGTGGAATGCCACATAGAGCACCCTGGAGCTGTGATGCAGCAAAATACACCAAATTGAATTAGACCAACTAATTTCTAATTAACTTGATTCCTTTTGAACCATACCAGACCATCTACTCTGATGTTTTAGGGAAGAAGAATCTGACAGGGCATGACCTAGATTTAGTGCTGTGCCTCTGGTACCTTCGAACTTGGATGTAATTCTCTGCAACATGTTTGCCTTTCAGCATAGACTTAAACCAAGAACTGCTCCAGAGGTTAGCGTGATACACCAGTCATCCCCTCCGACTTCTAAAAACAGATAGAAATAGCCATTGTCTTTTAGAACATATCAATGCACAGCTGGTGAAATGCCAGAAATGGAACATTTTCATGCAGTGAGTGTAGGTAGCGCACATTATAAAAGGGCACAGAGTGACCGAGTGGCATTTCTAATATGCCTATACGTCCCATACCTTTTGAAAGGAAATAATAATAGAAAGATCTCTACCTTTTAAAGACAAAGCCATCATTTAAGAGGAGCATACTGAAGTAATCTAGAAGCCATTAATGGTTTTACAGTATACATAATTACCAGAGCCACATAGTGACAATGATCTTGGCAGAGTAATTAATCTCAGTTATCACCTTGTTATTAATCTCAGTTAGCAAGCAATGCATGGTTTTGCAATGGTCACTGCGTCCACAGCTTTGACAGACAAGTAATGTCTATCTAAGTATGTTGTTTAATCACCAAAAATATACTTAAATATGTTGCAAAATCTGTTTAAAACCATGGTGTTCATCAAATTAATTCAAATCCCTAAATGGGTTCTCTTTGAAGCATTTTCTAAAAGGGAAACCCTATGTTATAGAATTCTACACAGAAAGTCTCATGTTCCCTTTATGGTGCTAGATGAAACAATTTTTTCTAAGAGTGTAGATTACTTGCTGTCAAGCTGTATGGGCACCCCTGCTGTCTGATGTTATCCCAGTGCCAGATTCTGCTTCACTTCTTCTTCTACTGCTGTGTTTCCTGCCTGTGGACTTGCGGGATACATCCTGATGCTCTACTCCTACTCTGTTCCTCCTGTTTTTTTATCTGGAGCTTTCTGCACATGTGGCTCACTTCCTAGCTCTAAATACATACCCTAAAACGGTTTGTGCACAAGGCTCACTTTCAGTGGATATACTGTAGATTTATACCATTTAAGAAATGCTTCTATAATCATAAAGACTTTCCTGTGTTCATCCCATGACTCTTATTTGCAATATAATCATAGTGAATGTACATAGTACTATTTGGCTTTACTCTTCTACAACTGCATACAAGGATTTATAGTCCCACTATCCTGTGTCACCCAGAAAAGGATGGCTGGATACATCCAGATTTCTGTAAAGCTGCTTTTTGACAATGTCTCTTGTTAAAAGTTCTATACATATACAATATAATTGAACTGAATTTGCAAAAGTAAGTAGCATCAAGTTGTACACTAAGGCATAGAATAATCCATTCTATTATTCTGTCATTCTATCAATGTTCTTTGCCTTAGACATGCTGAATGTACAGATGTATGTGGGGACAGTGTCTGTTCATGGTGGTGCATGGTAATGATGTGAAAAAAGACACATCTTCACAGGCATTTGTCATTCTGCTCTTGCATTAGTGATGCTCTTTCATTTCAGCGTTTCATTGAAACTGACTCAAACACTCACACTATATGAATGTGAGGCAAAAAAAAAAGATAATCAGTGTGCACATGATTCAAAATATCATTTTATTTATGTTAGTTATTTACATTACTACAATCCAGTATGCATTAATAATTTACTGCAAAAGCATAAATATTGATAACACTTAGCATTAAGGTTCCCTAAACTAACATGATTTATTGCATTAATAAGCATTAACAAATGTTAAATTTGGCATTAATAAAACATTAATAATAGTAACAAAGTAACCAAATAAATTAAATCATATATTACGTGTATGTATTGATGTTTAAAATAAGTCAGAAAAATTTGTTAGTAAATATTCATACTGAACTCTGGTCTCCAAGGGTATAAATATTAGAACTTATTTTTCAGCCTCAGTTCTGAATTTTGCCAGTTAACAATGGCAGACATGTTCATTAAGTTATTATTATTATTATTATTATTATTATTATATAAAAAACAACCATCAATAATAAGTGTTATTGGTTTGTTCATGTAAAATACTGTGTTAAATAATGTCAGTTAAGGGAACCTTAATGAACCTTAAAGCCTTACTGAACATCCTCAACAATACAACAGTAAGAAGGACCAGAGTGGATCATGACATTCACAGTGAATGGACATGACACTATTTCCCCTGAAAGAATTACACATGCAGTCACACAGATTGAAATATTAACCCACCATAGATATTCAGTACTCAGGTTCATGTGCTCAAGGACTGTTTGGATGAAAGTTTATTTCCTTCATGAGAAAAACGCACTGGATATAATTCCATACTTGCAGCCACACTATATCTATTTTAGATGTGTAAAGCCGATTAACTTGTTGCAAACACCTGCCACATGCCTGTTACTCAAAATGTTTTTTAAGACAGTTTCATATTCAGAATGACCTGCTAATTTTTTTCACAATACACATTATATTATATGTATAATTCAGATCATAGCTGTGCACAGTGCATTTTCATAATGGTCATTTATATTTTATCACATGCAGATGGGTATATATGGTCATTTGTGTCATATTTATATGACTCCATCCTGCATAAAAATTATAATATAATTATACAAGCCTGAGGTATCACACTGGCCTTTGTACAATAAAAAAAGGCTGGAGAAAGCAATTGTTATTGCAGGTAAGCTATTGAGTCTTATGTTACTGTTTAAGTTAGCAGGCTTTTATCTGTTTCCTTTGATGAAAGTCTTGAGTTTTGATGAGGTTCTCCTGTTCAGCGTTTGACAATCAGTTATGATTCTTAACTAAAAAGGACAACAGACATCTGTGCATTTCCAGAGCTACTATAGCAGATCAACATGAACAAGCTAGACACAAGAACCCAAGATTTTTGCACCAAGACAGACAGAAAACAAACAGTAGATACCAAACAGACAGAGTTCCTGAATTAAAAGCCAGACCACATGTTTAACCACCCAGGATTGCTACTATTCTGATGAAAGTCCTGCTGGTCAGTTTGGAGTCTAGTTTCATGTTCTCCAGAGAGCTCACCAGTATTAGTCTAATCATAACTTGCTGGGTGCCAGTACAAAACTGGTTTGATGATCTGGGATGACCACATGTCCCATGCATATGGCTCCATGGACTACTTCACAGCCCAGCATCCATCTGTACGACAGCCAAGCCAGGTGGAGCATCGGCGACCTTCTTATTCCTGCGCACCATATTGGTCAGGTTGCGTAAGGATGGTGTGGCTCTCAGAAGCAGCTTCTTGAGACTGGCGCGATACTCCTGACGGATGAGGCAGTAAAGCACTGGATTGAGACAGCTATTGGTGTGTGCGAGGCACACAGTAATGGGGAAAGCGTAGGCCTGGGCATTATAGAAGGCCTTGCTAAATGGCACTAAGTCAAACTTGATTAGGACACCCCAAAGTGTCAGTGCCTGGTTGGGCAGCCAGCAGAGGAAGAATGACAGGACCACAATGGTGACAGATCTGGTGACTTTGGAACGCCGCTTGTGCCTCCCCCGTTCACTGTCCGAGCCGGGGATCCCACTGACTCGTCTTTGCAACACAAAGCGCAGCAGAAGCAGGTAGCAAACGCAGATAATAATCAGTGGAATGACAAAACCCAGGAGCACTTTTTGTGTCTGATAGAGACCCAGCAAAAGCTGTGGATCCCAGTTTCCCAGGTCTGAGAAGCGTACAAGGCAAAGTTCATCATCTGACACTTGCGCCGTGGTTGAGTAGACAGCATGAGGCAGTGTTGCCAACAGAGACACGAGCCAGATGGCCACACTTGCCCATTTCACCTCAGCCGATGCCATCTTAGGGCTGTGCAGGCGTAAGGACGTGGCTAGAGAACAGTAACGCGCCACACTCATGGCTGTCAGGAAGAAGACGCTGGCATACATATTCATGGTGGTGACTGAGCTGATGATCTTGCACATGACCTTGCCAAATGGCCAGCGAAAGTCCAAAGCCGTGTCCACAGCCCAGAAGGGAAGTGTCAGTACAAATTGCAGGTCTGTTATAGCCAAACTCATGACAAAACAGTTTATGGATGATTGCTTGAGCCGGTGCCGAGATTTGAGCAGATACAGCGCCAGCAGGTTACCCACCAGCCCAAGAGCACACACCACCAGGTAGACGAGAGCGATGACTACACGCAGGGCCATACTCGATGTGTCGCCGTACAGCTCTGGCATGGCTTCTTTGGACAACAGCTGGAGCCAGCAGCGGAGAGAGAGGTTACGTTGGGTCCCTGTGCTCCGGTTCCACAGGTCTTCACCTTCGTCTACTCCAGGCCCACACAGTCCCAAACCGGGCAGTGAAGAAGTACTGCTGCTGTTGTGCTGCATGTCTGTCTTCACAAAGTTACAAACTACTAATGATAATCACAGAGACAAGCAAGCTGTTTTAGAAATCTCGATAATGGATAATGATTAGTTGTACGAGATAATAAACAACACAGAAGTTTCCACTTCGTCCATATTGGCTTCTGAAATCTGTTTCCTTAGTTCTGACCCGAGTCTGCTTGTTGTTGTTGCTGTTGAACGACCTAAAAATGTAGGTAAGGTAAACAGAGAGGAGTAAAAGAAAACCTGTCGAGCTGTCGGTTCCTCCCTCGCAGCTCACTGATCTCGCGCCGCGCTCGCGCTGCACTTTATAGGAGAGACAGAGCGCTCACTGATCTCGCGCCGCGCTCGCGCTACAGTTTTATACGAGGGAGAGAGCTCGCTGATCTCGCGCCGCGCTCGCGCTGCACCATGATAGAGAGAGAGAGAGAGAGAGAGAGAGCGCAAATGATAGAATGAATTGGGACCCAGTTTCGTAAACGTTTAGAGCAAACAGTTGTCTTGTGTCAAAAAAAAAAAAAACACACACTCATACATTCTTTCAGTTATTTTACCATATAAGGTAAAAGATGGCGCGGGAATTGCTTTTTCTCAAAAGCCGTGAGTCACTTTCTGTTTGGAATAACAATTCTTATTCGTGACAGCTTTTATTCTTGTTCAGCTTGTATTCTTTTGTTCTTTTATTCTTTGTTATTTATTCGTTTATTCATTTATACGAGCCAAAACAAAACTCATATGCTCGTGGACGCTTAGCTTCTTTAGCTACTTATGTTTCTTATAGCAGCAAAAGCTTCTTTTTTTAAATAGCTAATTCAGTATTATTGATTTGATTTAATTGACATTTAAAGTTAGTTAGTTAGTTATGCTCTGTTGTTGTTGTGGTTGTTGTTGTTCTGGGATTTGGTATACACCACAATACAGTAAATAGGTGTAAATGGGGTAATGGTAAAAAGTTCATGTAAAAAGTTTTCATTTTCCTAATGGCATTACTGTAGCTTATCTTTGCCAGAAAATAATAAACTTTATTGATTGATTGATTGATTGAGAAATAAAGCTATCAAAATATACTTTTCCTTGTCACTGGGGTGGTACCATTGAGGGGACTTTTTTTGTTTTTTTTCCCTATATCTTGTATATTCTACCAGTATACATTAAAAAAAAACAATTAAATTGACCTTAAGGACCACTAAACCTGCTGCTTAAATCTACCACATATATTTTCCTAGGTAAAAGATACAGTGGTACAAAACATATCCTCTTGAGGGTACCACCTCAGAAACAAGGACAGCATAGGCTAAATTAAGCCCTGAGGATGGAAGGAGATGTTTTAATTACATTTCCATGTTATCAGTGTTGAGAATTCCTTATAACGAGACATTAAATTGAATGGTGCCGGCATCCAGGAAAGAAGTGAAGCTCCTTCACGGTGTAAATTCACATTTATCCCCTGATGACCCTTATAGAGAAGTCACAGAACTTCACTTAATTTCTAATTTTTATAAGAATTTTCTCTTACGAGCTTACATACTAAAATGATCAACTTATGTTTCTGGAAGTCTAGATAGATTTTATTTTTAATTCAAATGACTGATGAAGATTTAATTCAACATGTGTTTTGTAGATGTGTACACTTTATTCTTCAAATGCATGTGTGCATGTGTGTGAATGCTTCACGCACCAGCACATCTTTAAAATGAGAATGAGAAGTGTAAGTTTGAGAATTTTGATAACCAGGTTTGTCCTCTTTGCATTTTATAACTTGTCAATATTGTCACATATCATATCTCACTGCAGGGTTTATCGGTATGCAAACATGGCAGAGGGGAAGAGAGAGAGAGAGATGAGAGAAGGTACGTCGTTAGCATTCCTCATTCCTCATCTAAAGAGCTTTCTGATGAGTGGGGTAGACTGTAGGCAAGCGCATGGTGATGCTAGACCTCATAAGATAAGATTTTTCATTGGTAACTTATGTACGAGTACATTAGGTCCCTACATTGAATGCGCAATGCTGATGTAAAATATAGCTGTGTGTGCACGGGCGATTCAAGGCTTTAACCCTGAGGCTAACTCAGTCTTCAGTAAGAATGTAAGATGTCCAAGCACTGGGGAAATAGAAATACATCTTCAGCTGAAGGAAAATGGCACAGTCACTTTTGTGTGTGCTAAAAGATCCAAAAGATTTCCTTTAGGTAACTGAGATTAAGGTAAGGGTTAGGTTTATATGTAGACATAGCATTATTTAACACCATTAATTGCAAGGTGCTCAAACAAATTAAATAGATTATTGATTAACATCAGTTAATGGTCCCCTAAAAAAAACAGCACAAGGGTAGTTTCTGAAACTCACTATATTCTCTATATAAAAAAGGGGGGAAAGTGGGTTTAAAATCTTCTCAAGTAAAGGAAATTTGTAAAGGTAAAAGAGAAAGTAATGACTGGAATGAAGTTGACTTTTCTCATTATTGATTGGAATGTTGTTTTTTTCCCCCCTTCCTGCCTTCATATGTGGTATCTCTGTCCTTACTTCTCTCTAGTCTATGTCCTCAGGCAATTCTACCTTCATCACATATCAATTTATCCACATATAGCCTAATTGCATACTGAGCTTTGTATACTGAAAAGTTATAGTTAAACTGCTAAATTGTTACAAAAGACTGCAACATTATCATTTATCCTCAATTCCAGAATATCAAGAAACAGATTATCACCAGATGCAGGCGTTTTACAGTAAACTGCAAAGTGGTTAAGTGTGTATAAAATGCATTTTAATTGTGGAGACAGCTACAGTTCCATCCCCTTTCATGTGATACATGAATAAGCCACATAAAATGTGAGTCAGATGTTAGCCTGCTTCCAGAAAAAAAGCTCCCAGCATGTCTTTAATAAATGTATCCAAATTGGCAAATAAAAATCAGAAAAGAACAATGTGTTTGTTTACACAATGAGCAGAACAAGCCACAGATTTTAATATTTATTTTTTTATTTGATTTAATTTATTTTCGATAAGGGTGGCTTTTATCCTATTACTTGCACGTGTGCAGGAATAATAGGCTGAATAATTATCTTCTGGGTTCATTCTGTTCTTAGTTTAAAGCAATATTTCAGTATTCACCACATCTTTAGAGTGTTTGTATCCTGCCCATTGTCAGGTACATAAAAAAGGTTCAAGTAAACACAAGATCATTAGGCTGTAGGCAACTGATGAAATGCTTCAGCGATGCCCTTCACAAAACAGAAAGAAAAAGAAAAGAATAAGATGTCCTTCTTGAGCCAAGCTTAATGAAAAATGTCATCTTTTAAGAATAAGGGATAAAGAAACTGAAACTTGTTCTTCTTTTCCCTTCCTAACACTACGGTTAACCTGGAAATACAAAATGCTGGTGGAAAAAGCAGGGGAAATTGCCATGCCTGGGATTTTTCCATGTTAACCTCCAAAGTAGACTAAGGGCAAACAGCTTTAATTAATTTAATTTCTATAGGCTCATACTTTCCTGACTCTTGTGTCAGAGCAAGTGAGGACATTCAATGAGGGTTTTCCTCAGCTGTGTAATGTTTAATTCCTCAAATTGTTTACACAGCCAACACTCAGTGGATCTAATTAAAAAGAAATGAAAATATGGGTTTGCCTGCAAAGAAGCCATGTAGCCCATCTGGAGTTGGGGAAAGATGGTGGGAATTGCAATGCAGAGATGATGTTGTGTATTAGCCATGTCCATTATCTTCTCCACTTTTCCCCAAGATAGGGAGATTACCACAAGCCTACTGAATGGAAGTATGTCTGGGGTCTAAATCAAGTTACCAAACCAGTTAGCACAACAGCAAATAACAATGCTCAACATTAAAATGAATATTACAGAGTTTCCCAAGTTAATCTCCATCTACAAGCATTTCAACACGTTTTCCTGTATTGAGAAAAGAAAATTATTCAGGTATTTCTAAATCTGTATAATTGGTCCTTTCAAAGATGAGATTACTGTTCAGCTATGTGTTAGCAGCCCTAGCATCACAGTGGGACAACCAGGGAGGTTTAGTAGTCCCCTGACATCCAGAATACTGTCTGAAATATACCTACTTGATCAAGCTATTGCAGTCAAAAGTATACCTCATTACAACTCATTAGATAAGTTAATATTTTCCTTATTTTGTAAAATTATTTTATCTCCAAGATCATTGAAATGTTTGTAATTCAGCAGCTGAGCTCATACTTACATAGGAAATCTTTCAGTCAGGATTTAGACTTCATCGCAATATTGAGACAGCACTGGTTAAAGTGGTAAATGACTGACTACTGGGCTCTGATCAGGGTTGTGTCTTCTTGCATGTGTTGCTTGATCTTAGCACAACTTTTGATACCATAGATCACAATATTAAAAATAGAAAAAAAATAAAAGTAGATCACTACTTTTTTCTCTATATTTGCTACCTGTGGGTACAATTGTTCATAGACATGGTACTAGCTTCCACTGCTATGGTGCACAGCTATATGTTTCAGCAAAGCCAGATGACACGCATCAGCTTAATAAAGTCGAGAAATGTGAAAAGATCACGTCTTTAGGCATACATTATAAGTGGTTGGTTTGCTTGCCATTGGTACAGTGAAATCTGACCAAGTTGCTTGTCGTACAGTGGATATAAAAAGTCTACACACCCCCGTTAAAATGGCAGGATTTTGTGATGTAAAAAAATTAAACCAAGATAAATAATTTCAGAACTTTTTCCACCCTTAATGTGAAATTACAATGTATAAAAATTAAGTGGAAAAACAATCAGAAACATTTTAGGGAAAAATAGGGGAAAAAAAAGTACAATAACCTAGTTGCATAAGTGTGCACACCCCTAAACTACTACTTTGTTGAAGCTCCTTTTGATTATCTTACACCACTCAGTCTTTTTGAGTAAGAGTTTATCATCACGTCACATCTCGACTTGGCAATATTCTCCCACTCTTTCTTGCAAAAACATTCTAGATCCATCAAATTGTGAGGGCATCTCCTGTGCACAGCCCACTTCAGGTCACCTCACAAATGTTTAGTTGGATTCAGGTCTGGGCTCTGGCTGGGCCATTCAAAAACATTGATCTTCTTTTGGTTAAGCCATTCCTTTGTTGATTCGGATGTATGCTTTGGATCATTGTCATGCTAAAAGGGGAAATTCCTTTTCATCTTCAGCTTACTAGCAGACACCTGAAGGTTTTGCACTAAAATCAGCTGGTATTTGTAGTTGTTCATGATTCCCTCCACCTTGATAAAAGCTCCAGTTCTGGCTGAAGAAAAGCAGCCCTAAAGCATGATGCTGCCTCTGTCATGCTTCACAGTGGGTATGGTGCACCAAACATACCTTTTGGAATTATGGAATTGGTCTCATCAAACAATAACAAACAATAACACATTTTGCCACAACATTTGGGGATATTTAGTTGAGCTTGGATATTTTATTTGTGAGAAAGGGCTTCTGTCTAGCCACCATACCACCATAGCCCAGACATGTTGTCATAGTAATGAGTACTTGTCAGATATTCCTGCGGCTCCTTTAATGTTGCCGTAGATCTCTTGGCAGTCTCCCTGTTAAGTTTTTGTCTTAGCCTTTTATAAATTTTAGAAGGATGTCCTCTTCTTGGCGATGTCACTGTGGTGCTCCATTTTTTCCACTTGGTGATGATGGCCTTCACAGAGTTCCATGGTACATCTAATGTATTGGAATTTTTTTTTTGTACCTCTCTCCTGATCGATACCTGATCGCTTTTCCTAAAATGTTTTTGATTGTTTTTCACTTAATTTTTATATGTTGTAATTTCACACTGAGGGTGCAAAAAGTTCTGATATGATTCATCTTGGTTCATGTTCTTTCATCCCAACGTAGCACCCTGCACTTATTTTTGTCTTTTAACTCAAAATGCAAGTAAGTATCCTATAGTTCCTTGTTTGTGTTGTAGGTACCTGACTTTAATGGGTTTCAGTATTCTTAATAGGTTTTTTTGTTATCTGCTGTGTCTACTTTTTTTTTTTTTTTGGTTTTGTATTTGCTTTTCTATTTCTATTGACTTCTACTGCTATGTTGTGGGTTTTTTTTTGTTTTGTTGATTTACATTGAAATTCAGCATTTCTGTAAGAAAGATATAATTCCTTGTTTATTCAGTCATTATACAAGCTCTCTACTATTTAATGTGCTGAAGATTTACCCCTAATCCTCGTTCTCACTGAGCACTGCTGTCTTAATGACTCCATCTGTGCTGGTTATCTTAAATATCTTACACGGAGTGACACAGTTTTTACATCGAGCCAACGTGAGCCAGAACCTCTGTTTGACAATTAACTGATTCAGACAGAAATAACACAGGTACAGAAAGAAAAAGTAAAACAATACAACAACTTTGCCACAATTATTACCGGACCACTCTGTGAGCAAAATCTGAACTAGATTTGTGGAAACTACTACTGTAATTTCTTGTTTACTCATATCAATACAAGTCAGATGTCAATGTTGTAAGGATAATGCGGCTATCAAAACACTGATAACTCTCTGTTAATGATGCTGCTTTCATCTGAACCAGTTCTGCAAAAACAAGGACTCAAATTTTCTCCTTTATGAGCAACACTTAAAATGTCAAAAAAAAGTTTGCCACACAAGTGCAAATGGATTGTTCATTCAGTTGATGTATGACATCATTTTCTGTCTTTCTGATGACATGGCAGTGAATTATGCCAACCCAGCATGGCCATGTGCCCAGTGATCGGGTCACCATGGTGATGCTCCCGATCTCTGTAACTTCGGTTGTGGTGTAGGGGGTCCATATCGGCATATTCAGGCCTGATGTGCATCTTGGAAATGATGTTGGTGGCTTTCTCCATGTGACTGTCCATGGAGGAGACTGGCTGCAGACTATGGACCTCTACCACAGAGCGCAGTGAGCGTGACTGAACTGGAGGGGACACACATACAAGCAGGAATCTACATTAGCAAATTATTAGTCAACTCATAACCTTTGATAAGTGCTTCTGCATCCAATCTGCTCAATATTCAGTCCAGAGAGTCCCAATTATGGAACTGGAACATGCCGATCATTTCACATATCAGGCCCATATCACCTACTGAGCACCTGAAAGAACTAATCAAGTGCTCAGTGATTAGCTGGTATGGGATGAGTCTTGCTGGAATTGGCAGAAGTGCTTCAGGGACCTGGAGACTGGGAAAGGAGCCACTGACTCAGACCACAAATCAGGATTTATTTATATACCAGATATCAAATTTTGGGCATAAATCATCAGCCCAGACTTTGACAATGAAATTAGAAATATGGTAAAATTAAATACTGAGAAAGTATTGGCTGTAAGTACAAGGAAAAAGTTATAGGTTAAAGTGGAATAGCTCTTAAATATATACAACCATGCTTGAAATTGTATCATGTTTGGCAATGCAACTGATCTCACCCATTACCAACAAGATATTGATGGGGTCCGACAGAAGATGGGTAGTGTAACACTAAGTGCTTGTCTTTCTCAAAAAGTCTTTGCAGATGTACTGCACCAGGTGAATGAAACTAATTGGGATTCTGAAGGTGTAGCTCTCTCTGCTCACACTAATGTGAGCAATGATTAAACAAAAGCAAAGTATAAGATCAAGCACGTGTTAGGAGGGAAGGCAGTCTGAGACACATGAAACAAGCAGCAAACTGTACTGCATAATCAGATATGGTAAGCCAACATGAGCTCAATTACCAAATCTGCTTTAAATTCCCTCTTCAGATAGGATCTACTTTAGCAAAATACTACAATTATACCAAATTAGAGGAAATTTAAAATTCCGTTTCACTTTATTTCTGGGTCATTCAGGGGTGGACAAATAATAAATTCATTAGCTAGGCCACTGGGAAAGTGAAAGCTGTCCAGTCCCATGTTTTGGTTGCCCAGAAACTGACTTGTTCACCCCTGGCCATTATTAATGCATATGACCACTGGTCAGTACTTATATGTTTGTTGATTAAATGATTATTTTCTAAAATGATCTAATATGTCCCTGCTGTGAGGTCAGACATCATTGGATCTCTGAAATAAAATAAAATAAAATAAATAATAATAATAATTTTAAAAAATTAGGTATTAGGCCTACCACCTCTACCAATCTAACCGTCTCTGCCTTAAGGCACAATTTCCAGGACTCTTGTTTAGCTCTGATCTGCATTATCCAGTGCTTCGAATTCTTCATTTGCCTGAACAACCCCTGCTTGTAAACTGTCCAAATTTTCAGTAGTGAATGTTTCGCAAAAGAATACACAGCATCAATATTTTTTTTTTTAGGAATGCACTTTTTTGCACTTCATGTGACATGGCTTTGTACCTTGAATTATAAAGAAAGTCAAAAAACACTGCTAAAATGAAGACAATGGAGATATCTCTAAAAGAAAAACTATGGCAAGGATTTCAATAAGAGATGGGCTTGAGATTGCAAAATATCATAGTCTGAAAAAACTCATTTTTATGCATTGCGCATCATATCTTAAAGGCGGGGAGGTCAAATCCCAAGACTGCTAGAGAGTCAGTGGCCCAAAGCTTTAACCCTCAACTGCTCAGCTCTATGCTTCTCTTGTATTGTGTCCATTTGTTAGTCACTTTTAGTAAAAGGAAATGTATAAATATGAATGCAACTGATGATATGTGAGGTGGCCTTAGAAAATCCATCTGATGTCACTGTAGTTGATTTCTGTAAAAACAGACCAAAATTTGGCCAAAATTGTGTTTTCTATATTTCACCAAAATTACACATAAATATTTTTATTTCCTTTATATATATATATATATATATATATATATATATATATATATATATATATATATATATATATATATATGTATATATAT
>CM075023.1:13577429-13591343 GCA_037576675.1 Pangasius sanitwongsei
TGAGACTACTATTCTTTTTAAAAGCGAAGGATCGTCACACCAAATATTGACTTTGTTTCATTTATTACTGTTTACTGTTTACTTTACAGCATTTCTTTGCATGTGCCTAAGACTTTTGCACAGTACTGTATGCTGACTACTGATTTTTTTATGGAATATAGAAATAAATAATAGGCAAAGCAAAGAAGAACATTGGCCAACACTTAACATCAGAGGCTTTGCTTCCTCATAACTGTAAGGATTTATGGTATTATTTTTAATCTAACTTTTATTCTTCACAACTCATTGGCTACTATTACACAGTTCTTATGGTTATCTCCAAGGGCGTTATCTCACTCTGTTCTAGATATTTTTAATTAAAACATTTTCACACACTGCCTATACATGATTTCTTTATGCATAAATCCATCATTCATCTTCCTTATTATCAGGAACACTGAATTAGAAATGTGATTACATTTTTTTTTTTTTTAAACTAATCTACAGTAGAGGTGTCCTGTTGTAAGAAAATCAGACACACCCGACAATGGGAATTGAGGTATGAAATGTCTTATGACAGGTGTGTATCGTAATATTTGTTATAAAGCATACATAGAACACACTTATTCACATAAGCTGGCATGGCAACTACTGATAATAATAACATGACTTTCTTATGTTACTGAATGTAAACTGTCAAGACTACTCATGCAAGCATGACACAACTACTGAATCCAGTTAAATGAAGCATTTAAGCAATTGAAAAAAAATTGCAGTCCATTTCACTTTAATACATACTGACTGAAGTAATGTTGTATCAGTGATAATCCACAATCCAGAGAGAGACAGAAGCAGAGAGAGTGACAGAGAATTACGCAAGAATAAAAAGAAAGGAACAGAACATTCATTTCACACCTTTACAGATCTCTTATCTTAAACTAGAAGTGCTAATAGATTTCTGATTGCAGAGTATGAACCCTGGGAGATCAGACTGAAAACCCATAAGTCCAAAATCACACTTTTCCTCTTGTGCATATACCCTGTACATCATTCTTCTAAACCTGCTCTTTAATTCTGACTGAGAACTGTCAAATGACACATAGCACCTTCATGAAAGTATGATCAGAGATGTCAGGCTCGCTCAAATCTCTTGCCACTGTTCTACTGCTCATAGTTTCTATAAGAAGCGTTTTTGGTTTGATCATCACTACTCATCTGACAAAATGTGGTTTCTGTGACATCGTTAGTGTGACAGGCCTAAAATTACCACCGTGTTCGACAGAGCAAATGTCACAAATCTCACAGACTGATAATATAGGTGTAAAAAAAAAAACTGTACTTAACTCTTGGCTCACGACAAACTTTTTTGTCTCTAACACTGCTAGATATCTATGCTATAGATTAGAGCACCAATTCAACAGTTAGTGTGTTACACACCATTTCACCAGTTAGTGTGTTCTGCTATTGATTGGATGAATGATGCACTGACAGAAATGCTGAATTTTCTAAGCATTCGAGCTAGCATTTCTAAGCGTCTTAAGCTTTGATGCTTGCTATGGGAAAAATTTCCACAGATTGCAGTGAAACAGAATGACCTTAGCAGAAGGCTTGCAATAATATCATATTTCTTACATATCCCTCTTATCTTCTCTCCTGTATCTCCAGAAAGAAGATTGTCTCTCTGTCAAAAATGAACCAATTTTATAGAGCTCTTGGCCATGATTCCATTGAAGAGTGGGAAACTTTATTATTGTGCTGCTGTCAGTATGAGTATTTGTTATCATTTCTATAGTAACATAATTTAAGGCTAACAATAAACTGCTTTTTTAAATCTTTTTTTTTTTTTTTTTTACGATGTATAATCATTGATATGGTGAAGCTTTCTGTAAGGAAACATTTGTTAACAATCAAGGAAGCAGTCTTGGGTGTCAGAGAGTTGTAACAGTCAGTAATTTTTCCACCAGAAGAGAAGCTTCAGGACAGGGGACTTTGTGTTTTCCGATTTGACAAGCTGTGTTTTCCGTCTTAATAGCTTCAAGAGACAGAAAAGAGTGGCTGGTGAGGGAACGACTGTTTATAGCTGCTATAAGAGGAAGTAACTTGTCTCGCAGCCATTCCACAAGATTAAATGTAACTATAAATGGTTAAAATGTATGATGTGCTGCCCTTTAATTAACACAAATTGTATAGTTTGGCAAAATGCTGTGGTATAAGAGGAATAAAACACTTCAGAACATGTTGTTATTTGAAAATAATCAACTTCAGCACAGTAATAGACCAAAAATAGATGAAAGACAATGTAAAAAAACATAAAGCTCTTTCAGTTATAGGATGCATTTCTGAGTGAAAAGGGCTCAGGTTATTTGCTCAGGGAATGAATTAGGACATGATATTATTGGTTAAATTATTTTTCAGTGCATAGTACAAAAAAAAATCTGATCATATCGAGGCAGGCAATGCATTTAGATAGAAGATTAATGCAAAGACTTACATTGCAAGACTTTGTATTTTTGCAAGGCTTGTCTTTTAACAGATACTGTTGATTTTGCACAATATCATCAAGGACATTAACCAAGAAGATAAAAAAGGTCAGATTTGATTTCAAGTTGTCTCTAAGGGCATAGCAACAATTTATAGGTTGCCAATCTATAAGTTTATGAGGCTCAGCAACTGAAGACTAGTCACATGAAGGACACCACAGCTTTTCAGCCAGAAGTACACAGTGTTCTACTTTGCTTTTTGAAAGTGAATGTTATCTTCTGCTTAACCAGCAACTCTGTGGCATGCATACTGTACTGATCACATTGAGCTCAGATTGATAACACTTATCTCACCTGAATGACGGTAGCATGGCTGCTACATTCTTTAAGATTTGGGCCTTTGCACCGTTTGTTGCAACTGATTACAGAATAATTGAAGGCTCAATCAGCCATCTCAAATACAATTTCAAACAAAGGCATCTGGTCAATAAACCCATTCTGTTGTCCAAAAACATAATACATTAAATGTATTATGGGAAGACATGTAAATGAATACAAAGGGAATTCTGCTTTTTGCAATTGCAATTGTTTTCCACTTTGTCTCAGATCCCTGAAGTAAAGCTACAGGTTGCAGTAGTTAAACTAAAGCTAAAGTTGCAGGTGGTCAACCCACAAAATGGCTCCACAATCACCATATCAGGCTGAGACCGACCTGGTAATGTGGGTGGCCCGGTCACCAGAACTTTGCCTGCGGACAGCACCCCAAGGCCTGGCTCCAGGGTTGGGTGATTTCAGTATGGTTACACCACAGCTCAGAAATCAACTTCAGAGAATAGGCTGTTTGTATGGAAGAATCATTTCAGCAGCACAGTGAACACAACCTAGTTGGAATTCATCATTAGATCATTTGTGTAGCAAAATATTGGCACCAACCTGTTACCTTGTAACACTATGTACAGTACATCAAGGATATTGCTCTCTATGATCAAATGTCTTCTGAGTATGTGGCTCTAAAAATTGTGGCCTTGTTCCCATTGCTACTAGTATGAATTTATCTAGCACCCTAAATGCAAGATTTTCTATATGAACTTGGCAACTTATTTAGGAATTTTAACATAAGATGATGTGTGCATACTAATGAACTAAATTAGAACGCTTCAATATTCCTACTTACTCACATAGACACACAATGGAGATGATTTGGGAAGATGGGATAAACGGTGTTTATCTCAGCAGTATTTCTTAATGGAGACCATTTTGGTATTTTTAATCCTCTCCTCATTGAGTTTAAGCTAAGCTTTTCCATCCACTCACCTCGCAAGAAATCTGTCATACCCTTCCAACCTGGTAATTGTCTTCCCACTTTACTCACATCACTAGCCTCTCAAAACCTCGTTATTCTCTACTCTTATAATGAATATGTTTCTAGCACTTTCAACATCTTTGTTAATCTTAACACTTGAATGGCCCCATCCACTTTCACCTCTCTAATAATTATTCCTTGAAATGTGTAGGTAGGCCTCTTGAGTGTTTGTATTAGAATGCTGGCCTTGCTGTTCAGGCTTAGCGCACTCATACATTGAAGTGCAATGATACAATAATTGCTGTTCATATTTCTTTTTCCTCCTATAGTTGTATCTAGTGAGTAAGCGACTGCTCCTTAGTCTACTGATGTAACTAATAATATTAGTAATAAAGCAGACATGCCTATGTAAAAACTTATACAGTATGTTTGACGTATTTTAATAGCATGTGGCAGCTGTGCATGTTGAGTAAGTTAGCCCATTTCTGGTGCCCACCATTTTGAATTCACATAGGTTGAGCATGGTTTTGAATGAAGTTATAAGCATTACATGGTCTGATTTCAGAGCAAGTGTTCAGTTTCAGAACATTTTCATTTCTGATTCAACACAAACACAATGACCTATAGGAAACATTGTGAAGCATTTTCAAACCCAGTAAAATTCACACAAATAATCTGTGTATACTTGAGAGGCGTGGCTCTAAGAGTGTTTATTCTTTCTATAGTTGGATTTCTGCAACAGCACTAGATTGGATTTCTGCGCCAACAAGAGACATGTGCTGGGGACTTGCTTGTTTTATGTACCACTCCAAACATCACTTCTGATGATTGTTTGGGAAATGTGTTATTAGGTAGGATTTACCACGTATGCATTGCGGATATATTACGTACTAAAATAGGGTAAACCTTACTCATTAAAACATGGGGTAAAATTTACCCAAAAAAGTGGCTGCAAATTGCTGCCTTCATTTTTGGGGTAAAAACCTTTTTATTGTATTTTAAACACAGGGTCAGTAAGCCTGAAACCCTCTTCACCACTATAAATAAAGTTCTGAAGTTGCAATTGGTGCAAAACGGTCCTCCTTTCTTCTGACCCATAATCTCTTAATAGTACCTGACTCACTCTGCCAGCTCTGTAATAACCTCCTTCATCAAGACCTGTTCATCTGTAATCTCATGCCCACTGCGTCACAATCTGCTTCTGTTCCTCTGCCCCTTAAAACTGCTGGGGTCACACAAATTGTGGGAAACCTAACCTTCATCCTCTTTACCTGTCAGATCTATTTCTAATCTTGAAACGTTGTAGCCACTTAACAGCATTGTTATCTTGTCACTAACTCCTTCTCAGAGCCTTTTCACTGCATTGAACCAAGAGTCACTAATGATCTTCTCTCTGCTGACTTTGTGACTTCAGTCAAACATTCTTAATTTCCACAGGTGTGACACTGACACTCAGATTTACCTCAGTACTAGGCTCAAAACAGCATCCTACATCTTTAACTGCATGTGTTACAATTATGATTTGGACTTCAATTTTCACTACAAAACACAATAAATTTTCCATTAACATTAATAGAATCCATTAAGCTGTTAAGCTGTCTTCCAGTGATCATGATCTTGCTGTTGTTTTTAATTCTACCCTCTACATTAAAACATTTTAGGTCACTTACTAAAAGCTCATTCCTGTTCCCATCCATCCTACACCTATCATCTAAATACTCTCAAGTTCCTGCATAAGTCTAAAGGCCTACAAGTTCCTGCTCAAAGTTAGAGGCCTATAAGTTCCTGGTCAAAGCGAGAGGCCTACAAGTTCCTGTTCCCTCTTCAGTGATTGACTGCTGACTATGATTAACCTAGTCTCTAACCACTAACTTACAGTATATTGCTTATAAACTCAAATTACTAGACAATCAGATATAAACAAATGAATAATAATGTCAGTCAGAAGGGGCTGTGTTTATCCCCCTGAGTGTTGGTTCCTCCCAAGGTTTCTTGCTTTTTATCTGTAACCTTTTCCCATCTCTTTTGCAAATCTGTTGATTTTCTCACTGGGGACATACAAGGCACTAATGCATATAAAGCTGATAATCTGTTGTGTAAAAAAACAAAATTCTATTGCTATCTATTATATAGTAGTAGTAGTAGTAGTAGGTACAGCAGTATATAGAGTCAGTAGAGTCAGAAAAAAACTAATTTATTATAGCTAGTAATTTTGTAAATAAAAGGATATCATAAACAGCTTGCAGAGGTCACAGGAATACTAAATCAATTTATTTTTTATAAACTTGCACATTTCACTTCATTTCATAATTAATTGAATCACATATTTGTAATCGAACACACATCTTTCAGGACATTATGGTTATGCACACAGATCTTACCACTTAGAATAACACCGTATGAATATGGTAAAGCACTGCTTAGTTCTGGGGTTCTCATGGACGGTACATAAAGAACATTAGTCTGTAGTTAAAAACTGTTCATTTAAATATTTTATGCAATACTGAGACACCAGACATCAACTCCAACTTATTCCTAAGGAATCTTATTCTTAATCCAAAGAGTATGTTAAGATTTATGAGAAAAAGATCTAATACCTTGTCAGAAAGCAGTGCCATGTTCACTTTTGTCTTCGTTCAGCAAAACTGGTTTGTGTATCCAGTGAGCAGTTTCTTCAGTTTAATTGTTTTGTTCTGTTTTCTTCTGGGACTCTTGTGCTTCTAGCTCTATGTACTAGGGTAAAGTCTGAAACACCATATCACTGTGTGATTGACGTGGGGATTCCTCATACTATTGGTCAGAATGCTATGACTGACAGGTAACATCACCTTTCAGGCCATTCCTGGCTCCTTTGTCATGAGGAAAGAATACCTAGTTCCTGTGTTATTGATGCACAGGATTTATATTTATCAGTGGAGCATGACTAGCTTATCTAACCTGAGCAGATGCAATAAAGAATGATTTCATTTCTCTCAGCAAGATTAATTTACTGGAACTTTAGATAGGTTAAGATATGACATCATTCAGAAGGTATACTGTCATTTAATTTATTTGCTAATTAAATAGATAACTACTTAGTAATACTTTTAAAACTATAATAATTATTTATTAAATTTAATTATTTAATATTAATCATTATTTTGTGACTATAATAATTATTTGATTTGATGCAAACCACAGAGAGTATGTGATCCAGGGACCATGTGATTATAATAATTATTTAATAATCTATTATTGATAATTAAATCATAAAAAAAAAACTTGATGAATTTCATACAGCAGCATAATTCGCATATCCTGTTTTTGTATCTGTTTGACTCATTGTCTATGTTTGCATGTGTGTTTTTGAGCATTTGCACAGTGAAACCTACAGCATTTATATTCACTACACATACATTCTGTTAGTTCATGGTTTTTACTGCCTGTGTTGTACCTTTGGCCTTGGGTGGGGCTCCAGTGAGTCAGAGGTCAAAATGATCAACCCAAACAGTGCAAGCAGGAAATAATCTTATCATTCATTTGTCCCTACTCTTATCATTAACAAGATTGCCATTAAACAGACTGCCTTCCCTGTCTTATCTTCTCAGTAAAAAAGTTGTGTAATATACTGTAAGCATAGTTTCATAATCTCATGAACAAATTATGATAAGAGTAATGATAAAAACCTTTGTATGAAGTTTAGTTTGTCACGTCTAACTACATTTCCCAAACTGCTTCACAGCCTACAAACATGGCCACCACAAACTCCAGTTCCCAACATACATCACCGCCTACAGACATGGCCGCCCTGGAGTCTAACCCCTGTAATACACATTCACTAACACGTTCCAATCACACACACCTGGACCCAAGCACCACTCAACTCTATATAAGCACTCATCTTGTACTCAGTCAGTGTGAAGTATTGTTTAGTGAAATCTTTACATACCAAGACTTTTGTTATCACGTTTGTTATCCTGGTCCGTCTGTCCTAGTGTTTGCTGTTTGTCAATCACCTTACTTTTTGCCTGTTTTTTGACTCTGATTTTTGCCTCATGTTCAGGAATTGTTTATCTGCCTGCTTTCTCTAATAAAGGACCATTTATCACTGTATGTTTCTACCACCTTGACATAGTTCTGCAAATTGGTACATAAAAATGTTGGTCAGAAACAGTTTATGTATAGAGTGAATGATTAATGTGGTTATTATCACAAACAGAGTGGATTTTGAGAAAGGAATTGTATTACTGTTTCTCACATTTCTTCACTAACTGCTTTATCCTGGTCAAGGTCATGGTGGATTCGGAACCAATCCCAGTAATACTGGGCACAAGGCCCAGATTTAAAAAAAAAGTGTTATTATATTGTTATTATATGTGTCAGAAACAGAAATTATAACTTTTTGAGTGATTTTTAAAAACGTGGGTGCACAAATACACTCCGTGACACCAAACAAATGTACCACATTGTAGTTATTTGGTGTTATGAAGTGCTTATTTTGTTGACATAATACATTTTGAGTTTTACAAAATTTATAACGGTACTTACAAAATTAATGCTGTGACTCACAGAAGGAATTTTGTGATGCACAAAATAAATTATAACGTGGAATCTTTTTTTTTTTTTTTTTTTTTTTACTGATTTTTACTACTGATTATTACTATTGATTTGTTTGGCAAGAGATTCATTTTGTGTCACAGAATTCACTTTAAAGTAATAAAATTCATCACAAAATTCCTTCATATGACAATTCATTTTGTGAGAAAATGTATCTAAGGAATTCAATGTATAGTTACAACTTTTTCCATAAAACATAATGTTGTCAATTAACTGCGTGAAATTAACAATTCATTTTGATTTTAGTACACAACTTACAGCATACATGAACTTCATATTTGTCTGTACAAAATATACAGATTCTTCTTTGTTTATTACCAAAAAATTCCAAGTCCAGAGCACAGTCCAAATACATAATTAGTAAACACATCAACATTTACCAACAATTAAATGTTACCACCAACAATTAGAGGCAGACAATAGCCAATGGCTGACCCAAGGGCAAAGAGCTTAACAAGTAGAACACTCTGAGCTCAAACAACATGCACAGCATAAAAAAGGCAATGACAACACAATCAAACATTTTGAGAATACAGCCAGACTCTCCGAGGACTGACTGTGTGAGTGGGGTATATAAAGTTGCATGAAAAAAAAAATGGTTTGGCCACCTCTGGACAAATCACAAATTTTATTGATTTTTTAAAAACAGTTAAAAAATAGTTACTTTGTATTTGATGACATTAAAAATAGACAAAAATAAAATAGGCATGTGCAAAGGTTTGAACACCCTACCCCAGTGTAAAGTCTTAGAACTTAATTAACATAACTCACTAGGACTTAATCAGGTCAAGAATTGTCATTAGGAGATGCCAGCTGATGACTATTCCAGAGCATTATAAATTCTGACTCTCAACAACCAAGGGCTTCTCTAAACAGCTGACAGAGGATCTGAAAACGATGCTAATTGATGCCTACAAAGCTAGGGAAGGCTATAAAAAGATATCAAAGTGTTTTTGGCTCACAATTTCCACTGTCTGAAATATCATTAAGAAATGGCTGTTAAGGGGAACTGTGGAAGTCAAGGCAAGATCTGGAAGACCAAGAAAACTCTCAGACAGAACTGCTCATATTCTGACCAGAAAGGCACACCAAAACCCCCAAATGACTGCAAGGACCTGCAGGAAGGTTTAGCTGACACAATAATGGTGGTGCACTGTGATTCAACTGCTTACACGAACATGATCTGCATGGAAGAGTCATGAGAAGAAAACCTTATCTGTGGCCTCTTCACAGAAGTTATGAAGAAAATATCACCTTGCTGGCTGTTAAGCATGGGGTGGCTCTATTATGCTTTGGACTTGTGTTGCAGCCAGTGGCATTGGAAACATAGCACAGGTAGAATGGAAGACTGGATTTCAGTAAATATCAACAAATTCTGGAAGCAAATGCATAGTCAGTCAAGAAATTGAAGCTGAAACGAGGCTGGCTTTTGCAACAAGTCAATGATTCAAAATATACTTCAAAATCCACCAAGAGCTACTTCAAGAAATGCAAGCTGAAGCTTTTGGAATGGTCCTCACCCAGCAGATAGTAAAGATGCTGGCCCAGAGGTTTAGAAGTCTAGCAGGGCAGGCTGAACAGGTAGACTGGCTGATCTCCATATCCAGAGGAGGGGATAGCTCAAGAAGACACAGAGGAAGAGACACATGAAGAATATGACCAGTTATATATGGTTTTAAACAGTTTTAAACCGCCACATCTGTTTGCTGGCAAGTCCTGGCATAAAACTGTATATTACTTGGCAATTTCTCAGGCATGCTTGCTCATCTGTATGCAGTTGTCAACGGCACATCGAGGGTTCCCTTGACAGTGGTGATTAATGGTGTAGCCTAGGATTTAAGGATTTAAGAACGAATGAGTCAAGGCGTTCTAGGTATATTTCAGGCATAATGGGTATACACTCTGAGGAACAGAAGTCTCCACTTGTGACATATCTTGGTTTAATTGTTTGACTTTTTTTTAATCATAAGACATGTGAATTGAACTGAACCCATCTGTTTGACAGAATGTCATTTGGCATTCTGTAAGGCACCTCATTAAGTAATACCTAAGCTGTCTACACTGTGGTGGCAGGCTTGTGGTATTATTCTTTGAGACTCTGTCTTTGATGATGAAGACAATGGGTGTGTTTCTTGGATGAAGGCTAGTCAGTGATGAAATCCATAGCTATCTAAGGCCATGGTCAGTGTGACTCCAGGGTTTGATCCTGAGCTTGGGTTACTCACTGTGAGGAGTTTTGCATGTTCTCCCAGTGTCCACGTGGGTTTCTGCTGGGTTATTCAGTTTCCTCCCATCTACAGAAAACATGCTGTTAGGTGGATTGAGTACTATTTTGCGAAACACTACAAGAGCAACATTAATGACATCTCTGCTAGCATTGCTAATTGTTGCTATAACAACAATGTAGTGTGCAAGCTGAAAGAAAGAAAAAAAAACCCACAAAAAAAGCTACACTTCCTGAACCCAGTGGGGTAAACAGTATGTTTTAAGCATCTATATATTTTTGTGATACAGTAATTTTGTCCAAAATATCCCATTTTTCTGGATACTTTGCAACTCCTCTGCAAACTAAATCGCTCTCCCTCCTACAGCCTCAAAAGGTTTTTTTCTGCATCCCAGATTCCTACAGTGCTTGATGCATTTGCACAAACTGAAGCTTGGAGGTAATATAGAGGGCCTTTGATTTTTTTTCAGTTCCCAAAAATCAATTTTTTTTATGCTTTAGACCTCAAAAAAATGGAATATTTCTCCATTTTAACATCAAAAGATAGACGTAGACTTTTGAATAGATTTCTGAACTATATGCTTTTGAGCTGAACTATAGATCTGAAGACACTAATACACCAATGGCTTTAGCAATTACATCAGTTTTTCCATTACAGCAGGCCAGGTATCATTAGTGCACAGCTGTAACAACAACAGTATTAGGATAGTGTTATTCATCGTTGTGTCAAAATTGGAATGAGCCATGTTGAGTGTACTATTTGTTATCACAGTATTATTCTTGTTAAGACTGTATTATCAATGTTAAAAAGGAATTGAACCATGCAAGTTGCATTGTTTGAAAGCATTTTTAACTCTATTAGACGTGCTATTCTTTGCTTGAGAAAGACGCATATACAGTGGGGTCCAAAAGTCTGAGACCACTAGTGAAAATGCCTCTATTTTGCATTATTTTCTAATTTAATACAACAATTTTCATTAGAAATTATTTTATTGACAACAACTTGAGTGAATAGTAGAATCTTTGAAATATTTACATGAATTTCAGAGTTTCATAGTATTTGTTATGTCCTCTTTTTGCACAGAGTGCACTCGAGCTGGCATGGACTCCACAAGTTTGTGAAAAACCTGATGATCCATTTTAGATCAAATCCAGTGGCATGTCGTCAGAACACATGCTTCAGCAGAAGAGATTAGACATGAGGCAAAATCTGACCTTTTGTAAGCAGTTAACATGATCAATATCACACATTTGCTTACATTTAAATATGGACCTAGAAATAGTGCAGAATCTTGAATAGTAAATATTCAAGATATTGAACCTTTACTTTGTTTGTTTTAAATATTTCGAAATTCTAAACATTTTTTCTCTAAATATTATTCATGGCAGTCTACCGGAAATATGTATAATGAATAAATGAGTGAATAAATTCCTCTCCATAGTGGTGGTGTGTTCAAGTGTATTAAGCATAATAGCCCACTAAGGAAGTACCTCCAAGTTTTGTTCCTGATATTCCATGATATTATGATGGTTTCATAGTTGCTCTAAATAAATTCATAATAATAAGATAGAAATATGTACGTGAAACATGACAGTGTGATGGTGTTACTAACTCGAAGTTGATTATTTAACTATAACAGCATGTCCTGAAATCATTTATTCAATTTGCTAATGCAAAATTAAGCAATATGTATTAATTAATTTTAGAATATTTAAATATTTATTAATGAATTTATTAAAGAGTAGCATGTACATTTGAACATTTGTACATTTATAGTTATGTGAAACAACTTAGTTCCTGTTATCATTACATTATAGCAGCTATAAACAGACATCCCCTTACTGACCTTAAAGTCACATTTAAGTTACATTTAAATATGAAGTGTTTATCTTTTCTCATTATAGTTATATCCAGACCCCATTTTTTGGACAGAAAATTTCTTTCTTTCATGGAATGACCCACTTTCCCCTCAGTTCATGAAGATATTTATGAACAGAATCTAGGTTAGGATGTTTTTCCCCAGACATGAATGAGTCTTTGGATCAGGAGCCATTCAGTAGTTCAAGGTTCAGACTGCTGTACAGGTTTGTGGCTCAGTGCTTCCATCTGCTGGCTATGTTTTTAAGACCAGGTGACACTTTTCCTGTCTTCAGGAGTCCAGTTTGGGTGAGCCTGTGCCCACTGATTGGATAACTGCATGAATGAACAGGTGCACATGTGTTTCTATTAAAGTGGCCGGTGAGTGTATGTAATAACAGCTAAAAAGTCTTTTCTCTCTCTCTCTCTTTCTCTTGAAATTGGTAAGATAAAAAAAATGCAGCTTGTCATGTTACTGTGAAATCACAAAGCACAAAGTCCTCTGTCCAGAAGAATGTCCTGTGGCAGAAAACTGTGACCATTACAAAGCACTGACACTGGAGACTCCTTCCATTAATGTTAAATATGTCTTTACAGAAAGGCTCACCATATCAACAGTTAGAAGGACTAGTAGTTGTAGTAGTAGTAGTAGGAGTTGCAGTAGGAGTAGCAGCAGCAGTAGAGGAGGAGTTGCAGTAGGAGTAGTAGTAGTGTTAAGTTACATTTAAATATGAAGTGTTTATCTTTTCTCATTATAGTTATATCCAGACCCCATTTTTTGGACAGAAAATTGACTTTCTTTCACAGAATGACCCACTTTCTCCTCAGTTCATGAAGAAATTTATGAACAGAATCTAGGTTAGGATGTTTTTCCCCAGACATGAATGAATCGTGAGCCATTCACTACTTTGAAGTTCAGACTGCTGTACAGGTTTGTGGCTCAGTGCTTCCATCTGCTGTACTAATAGTAGTAGGAGGAGGACAAGGAGCAGTAGTTGCAGTAGTAGTTGTAGTAGTAGTAGTAGTAGGAGGAGGAGGAGCAGTAGTAGTAGTAGAAGTAGCAGTAGTAGTAGTAGTAGTAGGAGGACGAGGAGCAGTAGTTGCAGTAGTAGTTGTAGTAGTAGGAGGAGGAGGAGGAGCAGTAGTAGTAGTAGGAGGAGGAGGAGGAGTTGCAGTAGTAGTGGTAGAAGTAGCAGTAGTAGTAGGAGTAGTAGTAGGAGGAGGAGGAGGAGCAGTAGTTGCAGTAGTAGTAGTAGCAGCAGCAGTAGGAGGAGTTGCAGTAGGAGTAGTAATAGTAGTAGTAAGTTACATTTAAATATGACGTGTTTATCTTTTATCATTATAGTTATATCCAGACCTCCAGACCCCCCCCCCCCCCCGGGGGGGGTGTGGTTTTTTGTTTTTTTTTTTTGTTTTTTATTTTGTTTTTTTGTTTTTTTGGGGTGGGGTGGGGTGGGGGTGGGGGGGGTTGGGG
>CM075023.1:13591353-13611701 GCA_037576675.1 Pangasius sanitwongsei
TTAAGTTAAATTTATTTATGCCGTTTTTTTGTTTTTTCATTATTGTTAATCCCCGACCCCCATACCCCCCCCCCCCCTTTTTCTTTTTTTTTTTTTTTTTTTTACAGAAAATTGACTTTCTTTCACAGAATGACCCACTTTCCCCTCAGTTCATGAAGAAATTTATGAACAGAATCTAGGTTAGGATGTTTTTCCCCAGACATGAATGAGTCTTTAGATCAGGAGCCATTCAGTAGTTTGAGGTTCAGACTGCTGTACAGGTTTGTGGCTCAGTGCTTCCATCTGCTGTAGTAGTAGCAGTAGGATTAGGTGCAGTATGAGTAGTAGTAATAGTAGTAGGAGGAGGAGTTGCGGTAGGAGTAGTAGTAATAGTAGTAGTGTAGCAGTAGTAGTATAACTACCTTGTGTCATGTTTTAACTGGCACCTTTACACTTTCTTGCACATTTGTACAACATCTAAGTGCCTTGTTTACAGAGTTTGTTTGTATTTTACATTGTTTTGTATAGAGAGAAGCTCCTATCTATCTATCTATCTATCTATCTATCTAACCTAAGGTATTCATGTATTCTGATTTAAGTGTTCAACCGCGCTGTGGTATAAACATTTTATTTGCTTTTACTTGCCTTTCCTCTTGCAAAGAGAGCAGACGATATTGGACTAGTTTTAGCAAGCGAGCTGTTTGTCATTACCTACATTTCCCAGAATTCAAAGCGAACGCAAACTGCGCAAACTCGCGTCACAGTTGGCACGTAAACACAGCAACACGAAACAGCTCTGTGAAAATGACTCCTAGCAGGTTGGTGCAGGAACTTAAATTAGTACCTTTAATTAGTTTAATTATGTTTATGGACTGTTCATGCGTTTTATTCCTCTTGCTGATATGCGTGTTTTTGTCTCGTATTAGAGCTCAGAGCTGCCACTGGATATTTAACGCAATGCTTTACAGGGACACTGGCTGAGCTAGCTGACCAAGAGTTAGCCAGCTAGCATAGATAGCTAGCTATGTAGCTCAAAAAAAAAAAAAAAAAAATACAGATAAAAATAATACATTAGGAAATGGTGCTGAAGCTGTAAATACCTATTTAGGATAATTATATTTCATCTCAAAAGCTCATTAAGAATGTAACGTTAATAATCCTTCTTAATTTAGCATAGAAAGCGTTATCTCGCTTCACTTCCTTCGCCTGTGCTTGTTGTAATGACATGTTTGATCCGTATTTTAGTATATAAATGCTCATTTTAGCAAGAAAACGTTGCTATGGTCGTTAAAATTAAACATGATTGGTATCGAGCTGTTGTTTTATTATGTTTGGTCCAGCTAAGTTCATGACAAAGAGACTGTCAGGTCTGTTGCTGGTCAGTAGTGCGGAAATGCTCTTCAGTGTTGCCAACTGTTTTCAAGTCGCTAATGAACGCTCAAAAAGTCGCTAGAACGCAATAGACAGATGACGCAATGGACTAATTTGCATATTCAATTATTTACGTCATGGTCGTTTGCGTATCAAAAGGTATTACATGAAGAAGGAAGACACATAGTGTGGACTAGAATAAAGTTTGATCCAGATAGAAAATGATCGATTCTAACTTATTTCTTAGAAAGAAGATTTACAGAATACTATAATTTTTCTCAAGAACGCAGACAAAAAGAAGTGATAGTGAGAAGTGAATCAATAGACATGAAGGGAACAGTTACAGATGAGTTGTAGATACAGACAAGAGGAAAGCTTCAAGTGAAGAACATTGAACTGTGTGGGTGGGACAAACAGTGGTGTTCAGGGATTTGTTATTGGGATCAGTGATTGGTCGTTGGGAACACTGGTGTTCAGGGATTGGTCATTGGGAACACTGGTGTTCAGGGATTGGTCATTGGGAACACTGGTGTTCAGGGATTGGTCATTGGGAACAGTGGTGATTAGTGATTGGTCATTGGGAACAGTGGTGATTAGTGATTGGTCATTGGGAACAATGGTGTTCAGGGTTTGGTCATTGGGAACAATGGTGTTCAGGGTTTGGTTTTTGGGAACATTGGTGTTCAGGGTTTGGTTTTTGGGAACAATGGTGATTGGTCATTGGGAACAATGTTCTGGGATAGGTTGTTTGGAACAATGGTGATCAGGGATAGGCATGTGCACATTTAAGTTGTTTTTTCCCCTTAGTTTCAGCACTGCACAGGATGTTATTATGTGTAAGAGTTCACATTATAACATTCCCTCAGCACACTAACATGTTTCCTGTCAATTTTCCACACCAAACTAGAAGTTATGTGAATGTTTGTATGGAAAAATGAAAACAGAAATGAATTCACAGCTGCATTTTATTTTCAGCTAGCCAGCTACCCCACATAGCACTGTTCAGGGATTGGTCATTGGGAACAATGGTGTTCAGGGATTGGTCATTGGGAACAATGGTGTTCAGGGATTGGTCACTGGGAACAATGGTGTTCAGGGATTGGTCACTGGGAACAATGGTGTTCAGGGATTCGTCATTGTCTCTCGAGATGAATATTATAATTGAACTAAAATATTCTAAACATAAAATTGATCCTTCATGATCAATGAATTTTTTTCAGATAGTATGGAGAGGTGACGCGTCATCAGAGTGTAACCGATAGCAGGGCAGCGTGCCGTGATCAGCCAATAGGAAAGCGGCGGCACAATGACGGAGTGCTTCCTGCCACCCAATAGCAGCCCTGCTGAGCAGCGGCGAGGAGCGGAGCATCAGAGCGGCGTGCCTCGGACCCCCAGCTCAGAGGAAATCAGCCCCACTAAATTCCCAGGGCTGTATCGCACAGGCGAACCGTCACCGCCACATGACGGACACCACCATGAGCCTCCCGACGCTGCCTCTGATGATGATAAGGAGCACAGCAAGAAGAAGAACAAGTTCAAGAAAAAGGAGAAACGCAGTAAGACTTTTCTTACTCCTGTCTTTGCTGTTTTTCATGTAAGTTGTATCTCTCACGCTCTCAGAAATAAAGTTACTGAATGGTACTCCCATTGCTAGGATGGTCCATTTAAATGTTTACATGTTTTGTACCTTTAGGATGTATCTTTTACCTGGAAAGGTGCATGTGGCGTACGGTTAATTAGCTTTTAGAGTAAAACTGTACATCATGATAATGTCATAAATGCACATCATTGGTACTTAAAGTACCTTAAATTATTTTTAAAGTAAACTATATTATAGCTTTCAGGTAAAAGATACATACTGATAAAGATACCAGTGACGTGTCGTTGATGGCGCCACCCCAGGAAAAGTACCGCTCAGTACCTTTATTTGTGAGAGAGAATTAGAGCTTAGCCTTACTAGTGATGAAACGGTTTTTTAAAAATGAATTTTTTTATTTATTTTATTAGTTTTAAATGTTTTGATGTCTGTTTTTATTTGAAATTGTGTGTAGTTTGAGTGTTTATTTTTATGTTTTTATTTTTTGTATTATTAGTTTTTCCACATTTAAATATAATTTTTATTTATTTATTTATTTATTTTTTGTTATTTTTGTGGATAACTGCTGTGCATATGTACATTTAAGTTGTTCCCCCTCTATCGCCCTTGATTTCAGCACTGCACTGTTATTATGTGTCAAAACATTCCCTCAGAGCACTAACACGTTTCCTGTCAGATGCAGTTTTCCACACCACACTGGAAGTTATGTGAATGTTTGTATGGAAAAATGAAAACGGAAATGGATTCACAGCTTCATTTAATTTTATTTCAGTTTGCCAGCTAGCCAGCTACCCCACATAGCACTGCGCTAATGCTGTCAGCTGTGTAGCTAGCTTAGCTAATGTTGCCCCTTCAGCAACAGCTATTTAAATTTTATTTGCTAGCCAAGCTAGCTAAGCTTAGTTTAGGTGTTATATAATGTGAGGTAAACCAAACAGTACAAGCTAGTTAAGATTAAGTTAACTATTCTATTGTCTAAACTAGTAGCCAAGTTTCCCAGGTAAGACAGAGAGGTCTTTCATACTTTAAAGTAAATTTAAATTTACGAGTTTGTGCTTCTGTACTTTAATGCGAGTAGAGAATTTACTTCAACTTTTACCAGAGTATTTACTGAGAGGAATGTTTGCACTTTTGTACCCCAGCCAAGGTTGTTAGCAAGCTAGCTAACATAAGGATACCATTTAGGTAATTAAAACCAATAGTTATGTTTGCTAGTCGATTAGTATAAAGGAGGCTGTTAAATTTTTGTAAACCTGCAGCCAGTTTTGCTAGCAAGCTAGTTAGCATTAGGCTATTGCTTAAACCATTAGCCAAGACTGCAAACGAGATAGCTAACATTAGGCTGTTTTGTTCATCTGCAGCCAAGCTAGCAGGCTAGCTAACATTCAGGATTGCAATTTTGGGATTAAAACCATTAGCTAGGTTTGCTAGCAAGTTAAATCTAGTCTATTAAAAAAATTTTTATAAACCTTTAGAAAATTTTGTTTGCATGCTACCTAAGATTATGTTATTGTGTTCAACATTGTAGAAGGTTGTTAGAAAACTAGCTAACATTAGGCTACCAATTATACTGGGTAATTAAAACCAGTAGCCAGGTTTGCTAGCAAATGTTAGCCTTCACACTCCATCGTTGGTGGCTAACACGTGAGAGAGGAACATAGGCTTCATGTGTCTCAGAGGAAGCATGTGTTAGCCTTGGCTTTCTGCCTTTTTGTGGTTTTAAATGTCAATAATGATCACTCGTTTGATTTAGCTGATATTGCTATGGTAATTTTGGAGCTGAACTTGCTTACCTGTGACCTGTTTAGCCTAAAGCTAAGCCTAAAGTTTGGCTCTTAAGCTTGACACAGAATTAGCCTGTTAGCTTATTTATGCGGCTTGATGTACTTATGAAGACTAGTCAGATTTGTCAAACATTAAACATCAGTACTGTCTAGTTTCTGTTCTGCTTTGCTCCATGTAATCAGTTCTACAATTCACCAATATCTATGAACCTCTGTAATTGTATTTCACACAATAAGAACATTTGGTGTGTGATGTACTCCACACTGGCTGAGTGTGTCAGCTTTTACTCTGAGCTCTGGAGAGAGTACACTGTTTTCCACCCACTGGCTATATTTAGCCAACCTATTGCAGGGAAGCAGGAAGTGATGGACAGTTTGAGGACACACCCTGTCAGTCCCTGTCCTATGTGGGTGTGTATTTGTGGCAGAACATCATCTCTGCTTGACTCCAAATCTCTCTAAGGACACAGGCTCATAAGTGCCGGCTGATGGGCTCTGATCGCTGTTATGAGCTCAGTTACTGAGAGTACACTCTGCAAAGTAGGTGTCATGGCTCCAAAGATGGAGTGCTAAATAGAGAGCGGGTGCAGTAGTCTCATAGGGAACAGTGCTAAATTGTGAGCTGACCTCATTTAAGCGTTTTTTTTCTTCTTTTCATCTCCCCTCCATCTTTTTTTTCTTTTCTCTTTTTTTTGTGGTCATGGCTCACCTTGAGGAAGATTGGCTAGAGTAGAGAGAGGAGAGAGGAGGTGGCATGGGATATTTCTCACAGCTTTGTAATCTGCCTGATTGCTTATTATGGTATCGGGTCTATATAGGAGAATGCGAGTTCTAACTCTCTTTCTCTTTCTTCATTGCTTTTCTTTCCTTCTCTTTTGTAGCTGAGGGCTACGCTGCCTTCCAGGAGGATAGCTCGGCTGACGAGGCCGAGAGCCCGTCCAAGATGAAGCGCTCCAAAGGCATCCACGTGTTCAAGAAGCCCAGCTTCTCCAAGAAGAAGGAGAAGGACTTTAAAGTGAAGGAAAAAGGCCCCAAAGAGGAGAAGGCCAAGGACAAGAAGTCCAAGGACTTGACTGCAGCTGACGTGGTCAAGCAGTGGAAGGAGAAGAAGAAGAAGAAAAAGCCAAGCACTGCAGAACCAGAGCCAGTCGCTGTGGAGACTCCAGCCACAGTCAGACCCATTTTCGGTGCGCCGTTAGCTGAAGCAGTGAGGAGGACGGCGCTGTATGATGGAATCCAGCTGCCTGCCATTTTCCGCGAGTGCATTGACTACATCGAGAGCTATGGCATGAAGTGTGAAGGCATCTACCGTGTCTCCGGTAAGCTGTTACATTAACCTGCATCTACACTTGTAAACATAGAAAGCAGCAGACTTTCATTCCTTATATCAATTCATAATACAGTACTGGCACTTTCTCAGTTTTGCGCAAATTAGTAATAAAATGACAAATATAATTGACTGGCTTTAATAAAAATACTCAGACTAATTTTGTACTGTAGGTCGTCCAACATTCCATGATTCTCTACTCTTACAACCTTAGTTCTAATTTCAAAAATTGAAGAATTTTTCAGGATTTTATCACAGTATTAAAATACATTTTAACTCCCAAGTGGTGCAACAGAAAATCGTCTGAATTCCAACAGCGTCCAACTGAATGTTTGAATTCCAACAGCATCACAGCCATCCATGGCCAAGAATCTTAAGCGATCATAACTGACTATGCTTTCTGGGTGGGAGGTATGGCATGTCTCTCTCTCCTGTCAGTCAGAGCGACATTAGCCAATCATGGGTGTCTGTGAGCTCATGTATGCGTAAGAGGGCAGAATGTGCTTTCCTCCAAGTTTGAAGAAAGTTTGAAGAAACGTGGTGGCTTCACAGGAAGCATATGCAAGCCTTCTCTCTTCCCAGTTGGTACCTGTTGCATGACAGGGAAGAGTTAGCTTTTGTAGCTAGTGTCAGCTCATGTACTACTTTCACTTTAAGCAACGTCTGTTCTTGACTGTGCGATTTGTAACTTAATGTTTACTGCTGTTCCAGTTTGACACAGAAATCAACAAAGTAAAAAAGACATATTGTTCAGGGGCACGAGATCTTGACCGTTTTCTCTCTCTGTCTCTCTCTGCAGGAATGAAGTCGAAAGTGGATGAGCTGAAGGCGGCGTACGACCGCGAGGAGTGCCCGTGCCTGGAGGAGTATGAGCCACACACTGTGGCCAGCCTAATGAAGCAGTACCTGCGTGAGCTGCCCGACAACCTCCTGGGCCGAGATTTGGCGCCACGGTTTGAGGATGCATGCAGCCGCTCCAGCGAGGCAGAGAAGCTGCACGAGTTCCAGCGGCTGCTGGCTGAGGTTCCTGAGGGAAGCAGGCTGCTCTTGTCATGGCTCATCACTCATATGGACCACGTGATCGCCCGTGAGGCAGACACCAAGATGAACATCCAGAACATCTCCATTGTGCTCAATCCCACTGTGCAGGTGAGACTTAAAAATTGAGGTTAGAAAATCATTTTAAAGGTGCAGTTTTTCATTTTTAAAAGTTTTTCTACACTTACAGTAATCATGGTTCACAGTTTTGCCATGCGATAGATCTGGCTGTCCCCCCACCCCCCCTCTTCATGCTTCTGTTTATATTTTAGTAGCCCTTAACTAGGTCCAACCTCCTGCAAGAGCAGAGCTGCTTAGCTTGGCTGTGTTTACTTAAAAGGCAACTCACAAGGCTTACGTGGTTTAAACATAGGGGCAGGGGCAGATTTTTCTTTGTTGGGTGGCCTATTTCCTGCAAAAGTAAAACTAAAGCTGTTATATATAATAATAGCAAACCATTTGTGTGTTGCGTCCCTGCAATGCTAGTTTAAACCTATCTAGACTTGTATAATGTAATTAAATATTGAAACGCATTGTTGCCACTCAAGAAAAAAAATCCCCTAATCAGCATCTCGTTAGTATGAGAAAAGCATCTCGTTATTACAGTATAACATCTTACAGTTAAAACAGTTTACTTAGTAAAACAACTTACCTAGTATGGTTTCCAGCATGTGAAACAAAGGGCTTTGTGGTTTCTCTGTAACTTATAAACTTCATTGACAGATTGCTGTGTTATAAGAGGAATGGAACACTTGCTGTTATTGGGGGGAAAAAAAACTGCCAAACACTTGGAATGATCTAGATGACTGAAAACTGTCCTTCCTTCTGTTTACAGATAGGGAACCGAGTGCTCTATGTCTTCTTCACCCATGTGCGTGAGCTTTTCGGTGACGTGGTTCTGAAACCAGTGGTGCATCCTCTGCGCTGGTCCAACGTAGCCACCATGCCAGCCTTGCCCGACACCCAGGAGAGCATTAAGGAGGAGATTCGGAGACAGGTACAGCTGTAATGAAGCTACATAATACAGCATACAGACCTTTATGCAGCACTTTTTTTTTTTCATAAATGTAAGAACTCTATGTATGATACTCTATACTGTACGCTTGAAACTTGTTGGAGCGTTTAGGGTGAAAACATTTAGGCTTGCCTGACCAGCAAAGGGAAGTGGAGTTTATTTTTGTCACATTTGCATATTTTATATAAGGAAGTTGGAAAGCAACTTATTATGGTGTTATTGTTATGGGGAAAAAATTGTGCGTCATGGGGAAATGCATGATACACCAATGAGGTTAGATGTTTTAGTTGTGTCCTTGTTTGACTTGTGATACAAAAAGAAGAGAAGGTGTGCACTGGGAAAATAATCAGGGGAGAAAAAAAAGCTATATATACATATATATATATATATATATATATGTATGTTAAAAAAAGCAATGTTTGTGTATTATGTGTGTGTTTTTTTCTGCAGGAGTTCCTGCTGAACCGCCTGCACAGAGACTTGCAGGCTGGGATAAAGGACCTGTCCAAAGAGGAGCGCCTGTGGGAGGTGCAGCGTATCCTCACTGCTCTTAAACGCAAACTGCGCGAGGCCAAGAGACAGGCAAGGGCTCTCTCTCTCTCTCTCACACACACACACACACACACACACACACACCATGTCACTCTGAACATTCTTACCTGAGATGCAGATTAATCAGCATCCAGAACAGCATGCTAGAAAACTTAAAGTAATTTCTAAAACACAGATTTCAACAGAACATTGCAGCCAAGGGTTTATCAAGTTTTTTTTTTGTGTAGGTTGGTCACATTGCTAAAACCAAATGCATTACATAAATAAACATAAACTTATATTATTCTGTATTAAACAAACTATTCTGATAGAAGTTGCCCTTGTCTCAGTTACTTCCATTTTCAAATAGTAGGACAGAGAGTACACATTCTGACGGAATTAATTTAACAAAAGGCTTTGGCATTTTGTTTCATCTTTCTTTCTCCTTTTTTTATGAGGATGTCTCTTTTCACACACACACAGGAGTGTGAGAGTAAGATAGCACAGGAGATCGCCAGCCTATCTAAAGAAGACGTGTCCAAAGAGGAGATGTCTGAGAATGAAGAGGAGGTCCTTAACATTCTCCTGGCTCAGGTGAGACCAACGCAATGTGCTGGATTCCGAGAAAGTTTCTTTACTGTTACATTTCTTGACTGTAAGAAAGCTTTGTAGAATGTCCAGTCAGGGACAGTGCATTTTCAGGAACTAATGGATGTAAGCTATAGATGTGCCATTGATCCAGGGCATTGTGTTTGCTTTTATACTACAGTACGGTACAATCTATTTACAGAAACTTAACCCTGTTATATTTCCAGCTCACACAGAACGTAAAGGCTAAATGTACAAGATTAAAATGCATGTCTCCGGCTCCTCCTTTAGGAAAATGAGATACTGACCGAGCAGGAGGAGCTGATCGCTTTAGAGCAGGTCCTGCGCAGGCAGATCGCCACGGAGAAGGAGGAGATCGAACGACTGCGTGCTGAGATTGCTGACATACAGAGGTCAGAGTTCACAGGTTATCGTTTCAACAGGGCACATATTATGAGTCTTTAAATTTACTGTCAGTCACACTGTCTGTATTATAGTATGAAATTTGTGCTGGAAAACTGGGAGATCAGAAAAGTCAATGTCGAATCAAATTAAGGCAATCGTGTCACTGTCACTTTCTGTGTAAAAAATCATGCATCGTGGTTAAAATCATGTTTAAAATCATGGTTAAAACGTCTCCCAATTGATGGATATAATGTCAGCATTTTTGAAAAAGCTCAGCATCTGACAACCAGACAAATGTATCAAGGCATTGTCCATAACAAATAATAATGCTAATATTTCAACAGGTGAAAAGAAACATCTGAAAATCTTATGACATTTAGTACGTTTATTGAAAGCATTTATTTAAAGGTGTATTTGGTAGAATCTGGTGAACTGCAAAAACATTGCAGTGATTCGTTTCCTCATTGACCCCATCACTCCTCCATGCCCATGTACACAAAGCTCCGCCTCCCAGGATCTACCCCGGCAGAGTTGATGCCATGTTGGTTTGGCAGCTACGTTGCCAAACTATGATGTATCCATCATCTTATTCATCTATGATGTATCCATCATCTTATTGTAGCAAGTCAGTTAAGACAATATTAGCTATAAACTCGCACAATATTGCCACAATATCATATTTGTTGCTGCGTCATTGATCCAAGCATTTTGATCAGTATCTAACATCTAATGATTGAACTGGCTATCCAGGAGGAATGTAGCTTATTCCGTGTCCAACTTGTTCTATTTCATTTGGCATCTTTACGCACTTTCTTTTTTGCGCATCAGCAGGCGATGAAGTTTTTTCCCCCACAGCAATATTACCTAGCTAGCTTGGCTGTTTAGCACTGCATTTCTCCATGTTTCCATTTCTAAGCAGTAAAAGGAGGATAAAGTGATCACTGGAAGTGTGTATAACCAAAGAGCTCAGCACTAAATTGCATTTTTCCAATTCTTTCCCTCAGGCATATGATACACTTACTTTGATCACATTAATTCAACAAATAAATTTAGTCCTGTGGCCCAGATATTCCCAGGTTTTTGTAATGGTAAGAATAATAAACATATTGACCATTGCATTTATAATGTTGTGCGGTACATTTTAGGGCAAGTAATTTACATTCAGTTGGAATAAAAATGTTGGGAAACACTGACCTAACCGTTATGACTTTCTCACTCACTCACACACACACACAGCCGGCAGCAGGGCCGAAGTGAGACGGAAGAGTATTCATCAGACAGCGAGAGTGAGAGCGAGGACGAGGAGGAGCTGCAGATTATTCTGGAAGATTTACAGAAGCAGAATGAGGAGCTAGAGGTGAAATGATGAAGAGGGAAAGTAGTAAAAATAGATAGTTTTCTTTTAAAGTTGTGTCTGATTTGATGCTGAGCCCAAAAAATAATAATCATGATAATAATAATCGGTCATTAAAGCATCATCTCAGCTATGTACTCAATAATAATATATTGTTTATATTATCATAATATTGTTATTATATTATGCAATATTATTATTCTTATGTATTACTCAGTAGCTGAAGTACTTTGCGGTTTCTCTCTGCAGAACAAGAACACTCATCTGAACCAGGCCATCCACGAGGAGCAAGAGGCTATTTTGGAGCTCCGTGTTCAGCTCCGCCTCCTTCAGAGCCAAAAGCTGCAGCAGGAGCACGCAGTTCCTCCCACAGCGGAGCAGGCCCCACCCACACAGCCCAGCCCAGAGGAGCGATCCAGAGCCGATGAGTCGATCAAACGCAGCGTACCCGTATCCATGGCAGCCCCAGGTGATGCCAATGTCGCCGCTTCTACAGCTCCAGCCAACGGGAAGCCGGGAAAGGACACTTTAAAAGTTTCACCTAGTAAAACATACGCTGTTAATCAAAATCCACCAATATAAATCAAACACGTGATTAATGTCTGTGGCCAGTGAGGTGGCGTTTTAAGGCTCAGTGTGTGTAATCACTCACAGGTTTGAACACAGTTAGGGAGATATGATAAAAAGATGAAAAATTAGATGAAGGTGAAGGGATTAAACCACAGTGGGTGTGGAAGAGGTGTCATGATATTTTCTTTTTTTTTTTGGAGTGGTATCATAAACTAAATTAAAATGTATCTAAATAAAATTATATCTATAATAAAAAGAGTTTGAACATAAATTTGGTTAGGATTGGTTTGGTTCATTTTACTGTTGTTCAAGCCCAGGCAATACTTATTCCCAGGAAAATACTTATTTCTGTTATTCCTCAAATAATTCTGGGAATGTATTAATATTAATGAACTACTTGCTAGAAAAAGGTTCAAATGTATTTCTTAAAGGGGATTAAACAATTTTGGTCTCTTCATTTCTTGACAGTTTTTGTTTGTTTGTTTTTTGTTTGTTTTTTTTTTGGGGGGGGGTTCCAGGCCCAGGATTAAGATCGAAGAAGTCCTCCAGGTTATTTCTGAAGGTGTATGTGCGCATGTGTGTGTGAGACATGAAACCACTGTGCCATAGGTGAATGAATACAACCGGACCGAAGTTTTACACTGAAGAAATAAAACAGATCAGACGAAGAAGTTCAGATGCTCTTATTTTATATATTTGCATTATTTAAATATCTGTGCTTTTGATTATATTTAGTGTTCAGGCTAAACTGAAATAAAGTGCAAATGTACAATGCATAGACATCTGGTAATAAACAGCTGATGGGCACAATGTCAACATGTTATTTAGGTTTAAAAAGGTTTTGTATTGTGTTTACAAAGTCTTTTTACACTTTTACATTGTGTTTAAATATGTTGACCTAATCAAAATTGTTACCAGTAATTCATCATGCAATTATCTGATAGCTCTACAAGGGTTTTATTATTATTATTATTATTATTATTATTATTGTTATTGTTATTATTATGACTAAGTTTTCTTTCTAACTGATTATTTGTGGTTACTTTGGGGAAGTAATGACTCCAAATTTAGAATGTGTGTTCCACAGGAACGTAGAGAATGTCGCCCAAATGACACTTCCATTAAGCACTATATATATTCTGTGTTTCCTCTTTCTATTTGTGTGTGTGCTTTTTGTCTTATTGTTCCTCATGTTAATCAGAACTAGGAAGTCCTCTTGAATTTATGAATATTTCAGTCCAGTCACTTTTTGCTTCTTTTGTGGTTCTAATATGATGTTTTGCAAAGATGAAGCTCTTGTATCTTCTCACCATTGAAATAGTTTTTTCTTAATTGCTCTTAGTTGCTCTTAATACAGCTTTTGCAGCCGCTTGTCTTTACTTTCTGACGGATGCTACAAAATATAATAAATATATTGTGTCTGACGAAAGCATTCCAGTTATTGTAATGTACATATCATGACTGTATTGGGGGAAGGGTTATTATAGTAATCTAACAAGAAAACAAGTGTTACTGGTTACTTTAAGTGAATGGCAGATAGGCTACATTAACTCAAATAACCACTCATTACAACCGTGGTGAGCAGAAAAGCATCTCAGAACATGTTGAACCTTGAGGCGGATGGGCTACAACAGCAGAAGACCATATCAGATTCCAAGAACAGGAATCTGAAGCTACAGCGTGCTCTGGCTCAACAAAACTGGACAGTTGAAGATTGGAAAAAGACCAAGCGATATTTTTCTGATTGGCAACTGTCCAGTTTCACAGCATAGATTTGTTAGCATTGATTTGTCTTACAGTGGATAATATTTATTGTGCACTAAGTGCCTAATTACAGAGATCCAGAAAGGATTTTTTCCCCAGTAAAATAAAGTCAGTTCAGCTGTACCTTTTTTCTTATTTAGATTTTCTAGAATGCCTAAAGTATGTCATTTGAACCTATTTCTTGAAGTTTTTTTAATAAAAAAAAAAAGTTAATACAGAGTTAAAACTTTTGATTGGCAGTGCATATGAGTGTGTTCAACTGTATTATTTTTATGCAAACAACAAGCAATATTCAAAAGTTTGGGACAACAGTCGGACCAGTGGCTTAGAAATAACAACCAATCAATCCTTTCAAATATTGAAAGGCACTTTCAATATTTGCAGGGCACACGTGTTATGTAAAAAAAAAAATTATAATAAAACAGTCAAATACTTAAAAAAAAAAACAGTATTTATTACTCTATTTACATTTAAGGATGAAGAACTCAGTCATGAGAATAAATGTGTTGATGAATAAATTAATATTTTGTTCATTGACTTTACCAAAAAAAACAAAAAAACATATAATGTTTTCAAATTGAAATGCAGATTGGCTGTGGGATAAAATATAGAAAGCCAACATTTTTTAGTCCAAAAAGACTAAGAGGGGAAGCGAAGAGGGGAAACAAAACACAACAGTGTAACAGATGCACTCTTCTCGTGTGTGCGCGCGCTCAGGATTTTTCTTTTCGGTTACGTAATGCGCAACAGGCGGGTCACGTGACCCGACTGACGGCGCTTCGGCGAGTTTCCGTTAGCTGCGGGCAGGAGATGGTCAGCGCAGGCCGTGGCCACGGTGTGTGATTTACCGGAGGAAAAGTCGCTGGAAGTACGGCGGGAGAGAGACAGTATAAAAGCAAAGCAAAAAAAAAAAAAAGAAAGAAAGAAAGAAAAGAGAGAGAGAGACGGGGAATAATGCCTCAGATGTTGTAGGGGTTTTGAAATGGCCATTAGGGAGCTGAAAGTGTGTCTTCTTGGGGTAAGTGGAAAAACTTCCTCAGCATTCTTCTGCCCGGATACTTCGAAATCCAGCGACGCGTTATTTTCACTCGTCGACTAGCTTATAAACAGCCCTAAACAGTCTTAAACACATAAGAAAACTGGAATTAGCTAGAAAATGTGCTGTGGTTTGCTTATTTGAAGCCATTTTGCTATTTTTTTTCCCCACAACCGCCTTGCACTTTAATGGAAACTTGCCTCTAGAAGTAGCTAACATGCTAGCTAATATCAGTTTAATGATGCCAGCTGTTTTCAGGGGAAAGTAGCTAGCCTAATTAACGCTTAAAAAAAAGTCGTTAGAAGTCGCCGGATGACGTCATGACCTAACGTGTATATTCATTGAATCTTCATGCTAATTTGTATATCAAAGCATGTTACATGAAGAAGGAAGAAAGATTGAAGACAGTTAGAATGGAATAGTAAATAATAAATTAGCTATTTATTAATGATGTAGTATGTATAATTGAGTACGAACACCTTATTTAAAATGAATAGATAATGTGTGCTAAACAAATATGATTAGTGATAATATGATTATGATTTTTTTTTTTTTTTTTGAAAGCTTGCCAGGAATGTTCACAGGACACATCTGGTTGAGACTAGAGGACTCGCTTGAACTCGAGTGATGTAGCTGAGGTTGAGGAACTGTCAGGGCCATAATTAACAGACCAAAAGTCGTCCTTGGGCGCTGTCACCTACTAGTCCAGTTCCTGAGTCCGAATCAGAGTTTATACTTTATACTTTTGGTTTGGTTTGAATTCCCACTGCACATAATTAAACGAACCAAAAAGCAAAAAAAAAAAAAAATGCGGAAAACTCCTTCATTCATTGATCAGAAATCCAACGGTGGAAAAAAGTAAACAAACCATTGCCATGTGTGTGTAGAAATCATAAAAATCACCTGAGCACAGAGAACAGAAAAGACTAGTTTAAAACATTTTGTGTGTCTCATCCACTGTTTATTTTCTCTTTTTGGCTGTCAGTCCCAATCTCACTTCACATCACATCACACATCAGCTATGTGCATGTAGTGTTGTTAAGATCTGTTAAGATACACTGACACATCCCACAGTCATCTTTTTAAATGCGGCACTGTGTTGGTTTCACATCCAAGAAATGAAATCCTTGAAATCCGTCCTCTGGCTCAGGTTGGGGTTCGCTGCTCATTTTAGCAGCTCACATCTACAGAAAAATTCAAACCAAAGCAGAGGTATGTTTGGTTCACTTCCTATATTTGGGCCGATTCAGAATCACTTTCTCACTGTGATAGATTTCTGTTGGAACCAGGCCGAGAACACCTCACTGAAACGGTCTCGGACTGGTTGTTTTGGTCCGCACCCGAGTCCAAATGCTGTGTTCTCACCCCCACAAACGACCTGCACTGAAAAGGAAAACGTAGCAGGGTTTGATTCAAAAGGACTAAACACTGCACATGTAAAGCACTCTTTCTAATGTCTGCTGAAAAATCACTAGGCTTTCTTTTGAAATAAAAGGGCCTTTCGCACCGGTTTAGTTCCAGAACTAAATGTACAGTACTAAAAGTACTGGGCGATTTTGCGCGGACTATTTCCCAGTGCCATTTAAAGGGTTGCATTCGCACCGACAGTGGGCACTAGGAAGTGACGTGAGCCGGTCTACAGTGACGTCACTTGTGCGCGGCGTTCAACAACGGAAACAGAAGAACAACGTAAACAACCAGAGGATGGAGGACGCTGTGATCGGAGCTGTGTTGCACTTCAGCGTCCGTCCATCTATTGCTGTCCTCTGTACTTGCGAAATAAGTTGACACTACAGTGTTTACACAGCCTTTTAAATCATGGCGGGTGAGGGCGTTTTCGTATGCGTTTGGCCAATCAATGTCTACTTACGTCACGGATAGTACCAGTTGTGCTGGTTAGACCCTGCTCCGGCATAGGAGCTAATTTGGTTCTCGAAAAAGGCAGGCCGGTACTAAAATCGCACCCAGTTCCGGAGGTTCGAAAACGCCAAAAAGTGGGTAGTTCCACATTTGGTTCGGGTACTATGAAAAGGTTCCTGCGGTGCGAAAGGCCCTAAAGTCTCTAAAGCGGTCTAAAAGTCGCTAAATCTAGTGCGGAATTCACTAAGTTGGCAACATTACCCATTTTAGCAGAAATTCACATTTCATAAGCGTCCACAGTAAAAACGTATACCAGCCATTAGATCATCGTTATCATCATTATCATCTGGCCTGCTTGAGCCAGAGAACACACAGGCTACGTCCCAATCTGAATACCAAAGTGCCAAGTAGCACAATACCTACATTTACTGCCCAAAATAGTGGGCTATTTTTGCATGCTACTTGGTACGTCAGTTTTCTTTTGGAGACATGGTCACATATTTGTGGTGGTGCTATGCCTTGAAAAAGGATGAGCCTGAGAAATGTTTTTGCACCTTCTGAATCGACCTGGAATAAAATTCTAAAAGAAAAAAAAAATCCTGTTTTCCATTTCCTCTTTTGCAAACGCAGGACACAGGAGTTGGGAAATCAAGTATTGTTTGCAGATTTGTCCAGGATCACTTTGATCACAACATAAGCCCAACTATTGGGTAAGTACATGCTTTGGAAAATATAAATTCCTATATTGTACCCAGCATTAGACCCATGTGTGTCTTTACGGTCTAACGCACTGAAATTTGTGATTAACCATTGAAATGTGCTCATAAGCTGGATTTATGAGTGGCAAAACCAGCCTCATCTTGTCTGATTTGGTGCTGGAATGCAAACAGTCTCGGGTGTTTTCATGAGTCAGCCCAGTAAAGCTGAGTAAGGAACTTTTTATGTCTCAAAGTTGTTCAGATAAGCACTTTATAATTTACTGCTCCCAAATGAGCCACTAAAATAACTCACTGTGGGTATTGCACAAAAGTATAACATATCAGCTGTGCGCATGTAGGGTTGTTCAGACCTGTAATACACTGTAGTACATCCCAACAACTCACATTGTTTTCTTTAATGCAGCACTGTGCTGTTTTCACATTTATGTAATTAAATCATCATCATTAGGAGCAGTTTTCCAAATGTACATTTTTATCTGGTTTTGATCTGAAAATAACAGCTAAAAAATGCAACTGCCTGTATGCTGAGGTGGATAAATCCCCAGCCTGGGTGCCTGGGACAATCGGATTATGTGTCCGTGCTATCCGTTTTTCATTCAGCAGTCTCAGTAGCCTGTTAGAAAGCTTTTCATTTGGTTCATATATTTCTCGGTGCTGTAGAGAAACTCAATTCTGTGGTGTGCAGCACTCTTCCGAACCCTAACACCTGAAGCCCTACACACATGCACCGAAGATGTGGTCTGGCTGTTGGTAGTAAAATATTTTATTCCACATACTAATTAGCTTGAACAGATGCGAGAAACTGTGACAACACTGAGCAAAATACTGCACAGCGTAGGACAAAAACTCTAGCCAAACTCAAATAGTGTCTTCACGTAACACCATAGCTCATAGCCAAAGACTTTTTTTCCCCTTTTTTTATCGAAGGCACAAACATAAAGGCTGCATAAAGGTGCATTAATGTACAGACACTATATGGACAAAGACAGAAACGCACAGCTGCCTAGAATGTCTTTATTATGATTTCCCTTCACTATAGCTAACAGGCCCAAAACTGTTCCAGCATGACAATGCCCCGTGCACAAAGTGAGCTCCATGAAGACATGGCTTGCCAAGGTTGGAGTTGAAGAACTCGAGTGGGCTACACAGAGCCCTGACCTCAACCCCACTGAACACCTTTAGGATAAGGGCGTCTGCCAAATGCTATAAATGTAAATGTAAATGCTACATCCGGAATGGGATGTTCAGCAAGCACATATGGGTCTGATGGTCAGGTGTAAACACACGTTTGTCCATTTAGTGTAATTAGCCAGTCACAACATGGGGCTAGGCAAACACATTGGAGCATTTATTTGCAGAGTCTGCTCCAGGGCCAGATTTGGGAGACGCTGGCTTATTCTGATTATGTAAATTAGTTCTGCGTCAAATCTGAGTATCTCAAAAAACATGGTTTGAGGAGTTTTACTTGTGAACTCAGTTTGTGACATCACAAAATAGGCTTAACCTATTATCGTTCAGTATGCTAATTATTAGAGGATAATGTGGTAACTGGATAAGTTTAACGACAGAACTGGAACACTGTTCCTATGACCTATGAATAAAATAGCCGTTATGGTAATTTTGCCTGGTTTGGCCGTTGTTAAATAAATCACTGAAGATATGACAAAATGAAATCTAGGTACAGAAATTCCCCCTTTGCCTACTTCTGACGCATACTGGCTAGCTGCTGCATTTCATAGGTCTGTGCAGGTCTGTGTATTCTTAATGAGCATAGAGAAGGTATAGAAGTGTTGCTAGTTTAGCCTGCGTATGAATGCGCACATGGAGATTAGTGTATGGAAAAAAACAATTATAATTCATGAATGTAGACATTGTGAATATCTGTGTCTGCTTTGTGTCGACACTGAATGATAAACTGTGGTCTTAGAAATAGAGTGAGAATATAAAAGAGTATACTTCCCTCTCATTTCAGACTAATATCAATAATAAAGAAGCTTCCTCCTATTCTCATCCCCACTGTAACATTTGTGTCACACTGTTTCCATAAGTGCTCATTGTTTTCTGTTTATGTATCAGCGCATCGTTTTTAACCAAGACGGTCCCCTGCGGCAATGAGCTTCACAAGTTCCTGATCTGGGACACGGCAGGGCAGGAGAGGGTGAGCGTCTCATCTGTATACATTCTGTACACCTAGCAGTCAGCACTGTGTTACAAACGTGAATGTTAAGTACTGCATGTTAAGTGTGCTGGAACATTTTGAGGCTGGTTCTATTTAAAAAGTACTGCTGTTTTTTTTAAAAAAAAAAAAAAAAAAAAAAACCTACTGAGTCTGATGGGACATTCAGACCTAGATGAGGATGTGGAGGAATATTTCTATCCTCTAGCTCTCATAATAATCAGATATTCTTAACATTAACTAATTTATATGCTTATTTATGAGAAAAACAACACCCACATTGGGGTTAGAGAGCACTCTGTGTAGGGAGATGAAAACATATTTTTTTTATCTGCTTAGTTTCAAAAAGTTTTATTTTGTGTCCAGCCCTGAATCTCAGGAATGTAGACCTCAGAGATGAGTAATATAATTCCAACATGTATTATGTAACGGTCCAAGAATGAATCCTAATATAAACTATTGTGTTGTTATTGTCTGTCTTAACCATCCAGTTAGGGAGCAAGCTGATGTTTTCACATGTTTTTCATAGTAATACACGAAATTTCATATTCACTACTGATTGTTAACCTACTGTGACATTTTGTAGCCACTAGCTCAAGGCCACCTGGAAAAAAGAAACACTTGCTGTGTCTCAATTTGCCTACTTATACTATGCACTCTTTTTGTGAAGAGCAAAAGAGTATGCAAGTACTGGGACATACTAACATGTCATGTAACTGAAGAGAACGGTGTTGCCTGGAAGAAAACACTGTCACCATAAACAAACTCCTCATTGCATTTCCGCTTTTCTTCATCCATTATTCGTTTTATATTTTATACTGTATAATTTAATTTACCATTCCCTTGATTTAGTTTTCCACGTTTCATGTACACCTCTTTAAAATGCTTCTGTGAATTCAGCGAAGCAAACCGTCACAAAACTCCTCCTCCCTCACGCAAGGAGTTGTGGGCGATATTCGCCGAAAAAGTGTCCACGGATCCACACTTCGAAAATCTACCAGAAATAGTGGACCATCCGGGTACTCATTTCAATATATTACGATTCGGGACACACTAATTCTCATCTCAGATACTACTTAGGATGAATAGTAGGCAAATTGGGATGCACTATAATCATCCGTTACATTTAATTGTGGTCCTTTATGTGATCCCCTGCTGGCGGTTGGGGGGGGGGGGGGGGGGGGCGGGGGGGGCCCGCGGGGCGGGGGGGGGGGGGGGGGGGGGGGGGGTGGGG
>CM075023.1:13611711-13667260 GCA_037576675.1 Pangasius sanitwongsei
ATAACTTAATTAATTTGTTTTATTTTTTTGAATTTTGGTTGTTCTTTATTAAAACGTTTAAATTTTTTTTTGTGCTTTTTTTTTTCCCCCGCGTTCAAAAACCCCCCCCCCCCCCCCCCCCCCCAGACAAGCCTCAAATAAAACACTTCTGATTAATAATTGCACTCTCCTGTTGCTCATGAACTCCTTAGCTTCCTGTATAGATGTCCCTCAGTTTGTAATTCACATTGCTATACAGGTTTCCATAATAAGATATAAGATCAAGATCAGAAAATCTGCTCCAGACTCCTCCATAGTAGTTGTATAGCTAGTTAAACACTTCTGTCAAACTGTCATTAAAAGGGAGCTAATATAACATGGATGTAAAGCACTAAAAAAAACAAAAGAGGATGAAGAAGCAACTTCCATTGCTAAGTCTTGTTTGCTCTCGAGCTTTCATTACCAAGTCTGCTTTGACTGTAGCGACCTGCCAATTGTAATTATAAAACCGCTCACCTAAAGACGTGACCTGAGACTGTGGGTCAGTAAACAAATGAGTTTCGTAGTATATAAATACTTTGTTATGCAGCTAGTAGATTACTAGTAGTAGTAGACTTTGTAGATTATGAATTTAAATGAAATGCACAGGTTATAGCAAGTGTGGCTTTGTGAATGCATTTGTATGGAGGTTATGCTTCACTTACATGCACAAGTGAAAAAAAATCGAGGGAAAAAAAAAAAAAGGGCAGTGTGGCCCCCTAACTGAGCTTGATGCATTTTTAATGTACCTCTGACACGGTCTGTGTTGATTGAAGCGCTTGTTAAATGGAATTGAATGAAGTCTTGACGCAACATATAATATATATATATATATATATATATATATATATATATATATAATCGGGGCTTGGGACTGCCACTTGAACATACAAGCTAGTACATGTTCCACCCTGACTTACTTTTAATAATAATGTAGTTTAAAAGATACCCCAGAGAACCTGAGATTTGTAATAATTCCATGCAATGCATCTCACTAGTTTCTTTGTTTCAGGATTCTCTCCCACCTTTTTCTTAAAAAAAAAAAAAAAAAAAGAAAGAAAAACTCCTCTTTCTGCCTGATCAGAACTGTGTAGGCAGGTCAGATCACGTTATGATTGAGAGTGAAAGCAGAGCTGATGTAAGCAGACAGCTCATTCTGATTGGTACTTTGATAGGATTGATGAAACCTACCAAATATAGTCTTCCCCAACTCGAATCAGCCAGAAGAAAGCAGCAGAAATTCCTAAATCTAAATTCCTAATTATGAAAACGAGGTGACATGACGCACATAGATAGGTGACAAATTAAAAGAAAAACCTGAATGAAAGATGCTTGCAGTGCTTGAATAAATGCAGATGCTGAAAACAGTGGGCTGTGTAATCTCTCTGTGAATGTTCAGGGTGTAATTGTTGTGCTTGATGTGTTTTTTCATATGGGAGGGCTCCATTTTATTTCCACAATGACATGACTATTCCTATTTCCCTCAGCAGACGTCAGCAATGTCTTTACAGGAATGGTGTGGTGATTATACACCCACACACAGTGACCACATGCTCTTAGTTTTGCATGCTTGAGACCAGAGGTGTCTCTATGTCTGACTTATTCACTGATTTGGATGGAAATATTGGCGCGTTTGAAAAATGCTGAGCAGGTATGTTGTCTGCTCTGATGTTGCAAGTGCATGACATCACTAGAAACCAGTTTGGTCCTATCCATGACATCCACACTTCCTCTTGGTGATGTATTTCCTGTTTTGTCATCTCATGGACTGGACAACTGTCAGATGGTCACACTGAATTAAATATAGAACAGTGAAAATAACCATGTTTTCAGGCAAACCAAATATTAAAATTGGGTTTTATTTTTACCCTTTGAATTATGAACTCACTAAAAGATTAAGATTATTTAAAGGTGATTACTTACATACAATATATCTGCTTTGCTTTCTTACAGTTTCACTCTCTGGCCCCGATGTACTACAGAGGGTCTGCTGCTGCCGTCATTGTGTATGACATAACCAAACTGGTAAGTTCCTCTGCAGTTTTACACTTGTGCAGATAGGTAGATAACTTGTGGTTTCTTTAGCCTTACAGTGAGGGGAAATAAGTATTTGGTCACTTTGCTTTTGTTATTTATTTATTTCCAGTGCATATTTACACACACTTTGAGCCGTCACATGAAAAGAGTTGCAGGGCAACCTGAAAGCAGCAGGAACAACAGTTACACAGCGAACAATAAGCAATGAACTGCACCACAATCATCTCCATTACTACACCCCACCCAAAACTTCTTTACTAAAAGAGAAGCACAGAGATGCACATCTTATACATTTAGACAAATCAAAACTTTTTTGGAACAATATACTCTGGTCAGATGAAACAAAACTAGAACTCCCTGGCAATAATTCAGCTCGTCACGTTTGAAGAAAGAAGGGTTGCACATATGATCTCAAGAACACTACACCCACAGTGATGCACAGAGGTGGGAGCATCATGATATGGGGCTGCTTCTTTGCAAATGGTACTGGGGCATTATAAAACATTGAAGGAACCATGAATGGAGTGACGTATCAGAACATATTAGAGGATAATCTGGGGAGAAGATGGATGTTTCAACAAGACAAAGACCCCAAACATACAGGCAAAATATCTCAAGAAGGCCTTGCATGTCCTAGACAAGCTCCTGACTTGAATCCCTTTGAATCAGAGTCTATCAGATGGATCCCTGTAATCTTGGGAAATTGAAGACTATTTGGCAAAAGGAATGGGCCAAAATTTAACCACAATGCTGCAAAAACCTAATTAGGTCTTACCATAGATGTGTTGAAGTTGTAATTGCCAGCAACAGTACTAATGCAACAGTACTAATGTTGGTAATCTGGGATGTGGGAATACTTTTTTTCCCTGTTAATTTTGGTTTTTAAACATATCTTTATTTATGCGTATAAATACATAGTTTTTGTCCATAATTTATAAGTACACAGTGAAAAGACATTATGGGTGTAAAATTGAAGTGGATATATGCACTGGAAGTATATTAAATAATAAAAAAGTGACTGAATGCTTATTTCCTCTCACTGTATATACTCAGTTAATGGTGGGATATAAGCAGTGTGCAGAGGGACAATTAACATGTTCACATTTCCTTGTCGTTTATTTGTTGTATTAGCTTGTTTGGCCATGATAGCTGCAAATACTGTATATTTGGTGAGTCTCTTCTCTCTGCAGGACTCCTTCCAGACCTTGAAAAAGTGGGTGAAGGAGCTAAAGGAGCATGGCCCAGAGGATATTGTGGTGGCAATTGCAGGAAATAAGAATGACCTGGGTGACATACGGTGAGAATCTCGAGCAGTCTGAGTTTTCCTGGCTCTCCCTCTGCAGATCAGATTGAGTTTAGATATGAAAAAGTCCTGGGTGGGGCTTTGAAGTTTGTGTAGAATTTGCACTGTGTGGTATCAGTCAGTCCTCAAACCCACTGGTGGAAATGTAAAAATTCTTCAAGGTGTATGTATGATTCAAATGATAGGGAACTGACCAGTCCTACCTAGGTGAATATTAAAATCTAGCAATGCAAAAACAACCCATATGAACCATTTAGTTGGCTAGCTAGCCAGCCTGCAGTTGTTAATAGCCTAATTAATATAACATAGCATAATCAAATAGTAAGACAATCTCCCAGTATTATCTGTTTCAATATACTGCTTTATTAATCCTTGTTTTTTTTTATTTGTTCTTATTGTACTGTATATGGACTTGCTTTACCGGTCTGGTTTTATTAGACTTGTAATCCCTGTCACATTGGGCAAATTTTGATATCTTTGGAGTTGTTCTGTGCAGCGCTGACCCAATTACCTTGCATTTTTGCAGGGAAGTTCCCACAAAAGACGCCAAGGAATTTGCAGAGTCAATCGCAGCCATATTCATCGAAACCAGTGCTAGAAATGCTGTCAATGTTGAGGAACTCTTTCAAAGTATTAGTAAGTGCTTGAATTTATACTAATAAGCTTTAGTAAGGTCCTGAGTTGATATCATGTAACCACTTCCTAAAGGTGTTTGTGTAATGTACAGTTAAGTTCAGTAACTGATAGCAGAGTGCACACGGCTACAGTAGGGCTGAAATATTGAGCTGTTTTTTAAATATTGTAACTGTAACGATTTGTTGTGCTTTTAATATCTCTGTTTAGTGTTTCACTATGAACACATGAACACAGTCACCACTACCAGCAGCAAGAATGTTTAATTGCAGTGGAAAGATTAATACATGCTCTCATATCATTTTTTTCATTAACCTTTATGGAAATTCAAATATTAAAATTAGGCACAAGGCACGTCTCTACCACGGAATCATTTGTCATGTATAGACTACCTGTTAAAAAAAAAAGTTTGGACACAGTAGATTTAATATATTTTATAATGTCTTTATGGTTGAACTGTGTTTCTAAGACCAATGTAAATTCTGAATTTAATGCCCATGTATCAGTTTAATTTTTAATCAGAATGTATTTTAATAAGTAGTTTTGTTTTTATTATTAGATTATATCCCCAAACAAGTAGTTTTTATTTAGAACTTTATCTAGAACATAGGAAGCTCGTTTTAAGAAAAGCTTCCTGGTTGAGAAGATGCCAGGAGTGTGAAAAGCTTCATCAGGAATACTTTTTTCTTGGTCACTGTATAATTCCATATGTGTTATTTCATAACATTAATGTTTTCATTAATATTCTAAAATAGTAAAAATAAAGAAAACCCCTCTATGAGTAGGTGTGTCCTAACTTTTGGTAGTGCATATTTACCAGCATGTAAACAGAGGAGATGTTAGAATGCAGTGTGCAGTAATCAGTATCCAAATGTTTGCCTGCAGGTCGGCAGATCCCCCCTCTGGAGAACACCGACGTGGACAGCAACGAGTCATTCAAGATTACACGCCAGCCACTTCCATCAGCTAGACGCTGCTGTTAGAGGAGTGAGGAATCTGGCTTGCTCCCTTCCTCATAGCTGGATATTTAATTTAGCTTTATAACCATCATAACCTGTAACCTAAAGTTAGCCTGACTTTAGTGCTGAAGTAAAAATGAATTTAGATTCAGCAGTTTTAAGCATACAGTAGTTTAACGAGTTTACAAACAAGACACAAGGCAGATTGAGCAATATTTCCAGTGTTCAATGTGAAGCAGTGGTGCAGAGTTAGCTGGCTAACTCTGTAAGATTAACTTCATAAGGAGCAGAGCCATAGATCTTAAAACATTGGTGTCAGACTCCAGTGCTGTAACTCCACAGTCCTTAACAACTTAGAACCCAGAAAAAAAGACAAAACCCTAAAGCCTGATTGTGCTGTTTGAAAGTACTAACCGTCTTTGTTTAATGTTGGTCCAGTATCAGCTTGCCATATCCAGATGTTCTTATTCATAAGGACAAGAAAGACAAACAAAACCCAAAAAGCATGTGTCTTACTCTGAGGATTTTAAAACGTATTAGAAAGCAGTTTGCTCAGAATGCCTTTAAAAACTGCTCAGCCTGTTTACATTAGCCTTTTACCAACTGACAGCTATAATATCCACCATATGTAGAATATAATCAAAGAGTCTCTTGTAAATTTAAAAGCAGATTCACACAGATTAGTCAGTTTACCAAGTCTAGGTCAGAGCAAAATGTATCGATTTAGATATTTTCTGTTTGATTTAGTTTGGTTTCACACTGCACAAAATTAAATGAGCGTAGAAGCAATAAGCTGAGGGGCTTGTAGGCCTGAAAATATCCTTGTAAAATATCTTTCGTTGATTTGTTCAGAAATACTGCACCGTAAACGGTAAAAAGCCCATGCAAAGTGAACAAAGTGAGCACGGAGAATGCATAGCTGAGGCTAAATAAATGATGGGATAATTATGTAGACAACTAAACAATTTGTTTATTGCAACTAGCGTTTTTATTTGCTGGTCCATATATCCAGAACACATGGCATTTCTGCAGAGATTCAGCTCTGTCTTGTGGTTCAGTATGCACCATGCAGCTCTGTTTAGCAGCTTGCAGCTACAAAAAAAAAGGCCACCCAAAATACACGGCATGTTTACTTTATCTCCTGCATTTGGGTTGATTCGCTCGCTCACTGCAATCAAACTGCAATAGAATTTGTTAGAAGCAGACCGAGCCCGCCTCGCTCAGACCAGACGTGTTGGGCCGGTTGTTTTGGTCCACACCTGAGTATGATTGCCGGGTTCTCACCCGCCTAAAAGAGTCACATTGCAGGAGAAAACACACCAGGATTCAATTCAAACGGACTAAACACTGCCCAAGTGAAAGCATCCTAAGAGGTCAAATTTAAATTGAAACCAAGTTAATGAGTTAAATATGAACCAGAGGGGATGTAACCACTGCTCAGTGCTCAGTCACAGGTACACGGTTAAGGATATAGACTGTTAGGAGTCATTACATCTTATGAGTTTTATAAAAGCTACACGTTAAAATTTGAGAATTACGGTTTTAGTATTCCTCTGTCCTTTTATTCGGTGCACTTATGAAATTTTAACAGGAGACATTCCAAGTAGAATGATGATCATTCCTGTTTTATAATCTCTCATCATTCATCGTTGTCCTTGGCTGTTTTAATGTCATCTTGAGTTTGAAAACGTGGCCTAAATGTCAGCAGTATTCATGTAGGATATGTAATATTTGTAAGAAATGAGTGTGTTCTTCAGGTGTGCAGTCAATAGCTGAAAATCTATTGTGCAATTCTGCACCAATTTATGCATTTTTATAAATGCTGCCAATAACTTGTACAGGATGCTCAATTATCCAAAATACTTGTAATTATTACTAATCCATGAAGTGTCTTAAAAGTGTGGTACTGTGAGAGATGAAGACGCTAACACATACAGTAGTTAGCATTGTACTTTGAATGTGCATGCCATCCACAAGTGCCTAAAGTATTCATAAATGTAGTTGTAAAAGTCGATACAGTGTTTAATATGTAGGTGAAAATGTAAACTAAGCATTGTCCATTTCTAGACTGATCACTCTACAATTGTGTACGTTTTACATGTTGTTACATATTATTTAGTGTTACAGTCGTGCAGATGTTTGCACCCTCACGGTTTTTGCATATGGAAAATGTATGTGTATATTAAAATCATCTAAAAAATAATAATGGCAGTTGCCACCTCACAGCTCCAGGGTTTCCATTCGATCCTGGGTTCAGGTTACTGTCTGAAAACAGTGCAGAGTTTCATATGTTCTCCCCCTTGTCCAGCTTCTCCGGTTTCTTCCAAGCTCCCAAAACACATGCCAGTAGGTGGACTGGAGACAATAAATTGCCGCCAGGTGTGAATGTGTGTGTTATTGCTGATGGACTGGTCTCACATCCAGTGTGCTCGGGATAGGCTCCGGTTCTACCGTGACCCTGACCAGGATAAAGCACTTACTCAAGATCAATGAATGACTAAAAATGATTCCAAGAAATACTAAAATGTGTGTATGTTGTAAACAAGATAATCCAAAGTTTCAAAAATAATTAAAAATGTCAAGGTTTTGCCAAGATCCAATCAGACTCCAGAGCTGATATAAAGAAAACCATGTTTGATAATTGGCAGAGTTAAAATACAATAGAGACGCTGGTCACACAGTCAGGCAATTGCTTGTGAAAATGGCTATAAAATAAATTTCTGCCTTTATTTTGTCCTAAGTGGGTGTAATCGTTTGCACGTGATTAGTGAACAGCCACCAGGGGGCAGTGCGAGCTTGGCTCTTAAAACAAAGCACATAATGCTGGGTCTCTCTCTCTTTCTGCGTCAGTGGAGGTGAAGTCTGTTCCCCCCTGATAATGTCCACGGCGCCTTTACTGTGTCACTGATTTGTGTTTGTTGTGCTAAGTAATGTACTGCTTTTCACAGCCTTTTGTCCGGATTATTAATGAAGTATGTTGAAATATTTTCAGTTTGCAAAGCCTCAGAAGAATCATAATGACATCAGAGTCTCAGTGCAAATTGAAGTCAGTTTCAGCTGAAACACCAGGTTAATTTTATTTGGCTGTGTCACAGGTTTCTTAATTGTGTTAACCACTAAGTGTGTGAAAATTAAACCTGAAATAGTTATAGCATAAAGGATGGGCTGCACCAGGATTTAATACGACAGGGCATTTATTTATACAGAGCAGACCCTGAGAAAAACACAAACCTTTTAACACATAAATCTTAATGCTGTGTGTTATTTTATATCCATCTAATCCATCTCTTATCTGCTACAACAGAATGACCAAGACATAGATGTGTTTGCTTTATGTATTCTGATGCATTAATTACCAATTAATTGGTAATTAATTAACCAAGCAATCAATTACCTATATTGCCTAACAATGCCCTTATTATTTACATAAATTATTTACATCTGAATGCTGATCAGAGTAACAGTTTGTAATAAGCAGTTTGTTAATAAATATGCACAGTAACTATCTTGCGTCTTTGTATTTAATTTTATAGAGAACACTGAACAGTATAAAGAAAACTCTGATGTGTTATTCGCCTCCAATTCCAGGCGATATGATATCGATGGAATTAAATTAGAGTCAGCAATTTTGTTCCAAGTTAACGAAAGCTGCTTTTAGATTTCAAAATGCAGCCTTGTTCCAGTCTTTCCTCCAAAGCCACACCAGCAAAACAAATACAAACATGCTGCCTTTGAAAGATGAAGTTCCTGAATTGACAGGGGGGTAGAGATACCTCCTTGTCTTGATCGGTTGGAGGTTGGTAGTACAGTTTGTTTGGTCAGACCAGGCTCCTGTTTAATAAGCCTGGGGTGCCAAAGAGAACAGAGATTTTCTTCTAAAACAGATATTTTGCCAGATGAAGACAGATCAACCAAATCAACATGTGAATCTTGAATGATTGACACCTGCACAAGTCTCACATTAGTGATGTTTTGCCCAGTGCTCTTGTTTCGAATCGATTTTCCCCACTAAAAAATGCTACTTTGTTTTTACTTTGTAAATATTGTTCTGACTTTAAAGTAAAAACTACAACTTTAATCAAATGAATCTCTGGAAGTCTGATATATGGATATCTCTGAACACACAGACACCTGTTCAGTCTTTAATACCCATTTTGTGGAACTCAGTGTCACTTATCAGGGTCTGTTTTCCTAAAAGAAGGAGTGTTAAGCTTATCATAGCTGTTTTAGATTTTTTTTTTTTTAAGTGATATTGCTTAAATAACTCTCCTGATTAGAAATATAAATGATCTTATAAAGGTGTATTTACTTTTCCTATCCTTCGAGGAAATCCATGCACTACGTGGTGGGAATAATGGGATGTAATTATCTTGTATTCATGGTCTGATGGAGGTCATTTGTAAGTAAATAGCCGTTTTGATTAAAGAGGCTACGAGTTGGATTTGCTTGTGTTCCTGAGCAAATGTTGAAAATCCTAACTCCAACACTGACAACTGTTTCGTCATCGATTTTTCTTTAGGTTTTACATCTGTGATGCTAAGAGAGTTATGAATAAAATCTGTTCGTAAATGTTCAGTCCAGTCCCCTAAACCTTTTCAAATCCAGCCCAGGACCAAATCAAGTGTATGAAGCTGTGTGAAGGAATCTATCTGAGCCTCAAGGAGCACTAAGTATCATCGTGAGAGAGTCATTGAAGAGCGTTAGAGGGAGATCATGTTGAGGACTAGTCTGGAGTGGGAGTTACTGTCCCTGTAGTAATAAGCGTTTTGTTTGGTGTAGATTACTCATCTGTGTGAGTTAACACTCTGTCTGACCTCCTGGCTTTTCTCTTGTCACAGGCTTGTCTGTGTAATACCCGAGGTGCCTCAGGTTAATTTTAAGCATGTTTGTTTGCGAATATGTGTGTGACAGGTCGGCGAGGGGGAGTATTATGGCTTTTCTTCACTTCCTCTCACCTGCCCGTCACTTGTCTGGACTACTTAATGCAAGAAGGGTGGAACTGGACAAATGCAAAGGGAAAAAAGAACCTATTACCAAGTGTCAGGAAAATGTGTAGCACGTCACCATGGGAACATTCACATGAAGATGGTGCAAAAATAAAAAATAGTGGTGTCTAAAAACAGTGGGGGATACCCAGTGCACTCTTTTAATCCCATAATGCACTGCGCTATTTGGATGTGATGTGTGCACTGTCACAGAGGAATACAGTGAGCTAAGAAGGCAATGCGCCTTCAGTGTAAATCTGCAACAGATTTATTAACAAAATAGATTAGATTGATTTTCCAATAGTTAGCCTGTATGGTGAGTTGGAAGCTTTGTGTGCCTTGCTGAAATCTCAAATTTGGCATCAATATTCCCTTATTTGTTCACTGGTGAGAGTAGTTTTTTCCTTATTGAAGAAGAAGCTTCTATTTTTATGATATGGCACCCCTGGAGCAGAGCGTGTTAAGGGCCTTGCTCAAGGGCCCAGTGGCAGCTTGGGAGTGCTGGATCCTTTAATGGCAGGTTATCTTTTTCATTTATTCATTTGTCTTTCTTCCAAATTCTCCAACATGCTCCCATTTTCTCCAAAATAACCTCCCGCAGCTAGCTCTCCCGTATCAGCTACCAATCATGTAGCCTAACACACAGAGGAAAGCGCTATTTGCCCTCTTCCACATACATGAGCTGATAGATGCCTATTATTGGTTCGTGTCAGTCTGATTGACAGGGGAAAGAGTAACGCCACCCCTCCCACCCAGAAAGCACAGCCAAATTTGCTGTCTTGGACTCTTGGCTACAGATCTTGCGATCTCTTGATGATAACTAGCTATCTTAATGTAAACTAATACTAGCTGACTTTAGAAAGTCAAACGTCCAATGGACTGTCCACTGGAATGTTTTTTTCCCTTGATATTTGCTATTTTATAGTTAAATATCTTTAATCAGCTCACTAATACGATATACTTGGTGCGTTACTACCACAATAAATTAATTTTAACCTTCTTTTTAGGTCAATTTGGGACACAGCCTTTGCTTTGGGATTGGGTAGTGATACATGCACTTATTAATTATTTATACATTTTCCCCTAGCTCTTTCTAGGAGGTCATCTGGAGGTAAGTTTGTGGAAGCTGTACCAAACCAAACAGAAAAGGAAAGGCCTTAACTACCATCCTATTTAACATCCAGTTTCTATTTTGCATCACTATGTAACATTTTCATATCAACTGCAATCCATTTACTTTGTTTTTAATAGTGAATTCTGTACAAGCTGCCTTTAATGGGAGGCTTTTATGCAAGAAACTGATTCTAGCTGAGCACTAAAGGGTCATGTCAGCTTCTCTACTGATCTCAAGTGGAAGTGAAGGACATTCATTCACTGTGGTTATTAGCTCGTTCTGTTTACTCTAGATCTGTGATGTGAAAGTTCAGTGAAAATACCACATACCCCATTCTACTTCTTTCAGAGCATTTTATATTAAATATAAGCACAGCACCAGGTACAGTTTATTGCTGAGATTCTATTCCACCATTTGCTGTATATGACTTAAAGCCACATTGTTACTTTAAGTATAGGTTTTTGAGATGTGACATTTTGCAAATACACAATACATTTTTAATCTGAAGATAATTTAAATGCAAACAAAGAGATGTCATAAAACATTATGCCATTAATTCATCTTCAGTCGGGGTTGCGGTGGATCCAGAGCCTTTCCTGGGAATTCGGGGCGTGAAACAGGAATACACCCTGGATGGGACACCAGTCCATCATACACTGACACACTCATTCACAACTAGGGGCAATTTAGCATAGGCAGTCCTCCTCCTGGTGTATTTTGGGCAGTGAGAGGAAACCAGAGAACCCTGAGGAAACCCACACAGACACGGGGAGAATGTGCGAAACTCTGCACAGACAGAAATGCGAGCTCAGGATCAAACAGGAAACTCTGGAGCTGTAAAGCAGCAAAGTTGCCCGCTGTTTCACCTTACTGCCCATGCTGTAATTTAATTTTGAATTTCAGAAAGCAAATGTAACCACTTATTCCTTCATTCAGACAAGACAGCACTGCCTCTTTTTACTTGGACAGAAATGGCACATCACAGCAGAAGACTGTCGAAGCTTGAGAGCTGTACTGTGCAAATCCTGACACATAAATGGAGAATAACTGTAGTCTAGTAAGGAAACACCAGGCAGCAATAATTTCTGGCTATTTCTACCAACAGTCATTGTGTTTCTCACACTGGTTTTTGTACATGACCAAATGGGGGTTTTTGTGTAACTCACAGCTCCTTCTTTCATTCGTAGACTCTCAGCTCAGGTGGCTGGCCTGAGTGGTAAATATAGAAAAAAAACAAAAAAAAAAAAAAACAAGCCAGTATAGAATAATAAATTACTGTTTACACTAGCCACTAGCAGTTCTTGTGCATTTCTGATTAACCCTGCATGGCTATATGATGTTGAAGATGCACTACATAACATTTAACCAGCAATGGGTATTTTGCTCCTAGAAATGTATTATTTATTACATTTTTTTTTTATTTAACTGGACACATTTTCTTATATTTCTAATATACTGCCCTGGGTGGAAAGTAACAAACATGTACTTGAGTACATGGTTCACTGTAATGATACTTTTTTTAAGTATAGAGTACTTCTAGTGCCTTATAAATAAAATATTCAACTTCGCTACATTTATTTTTGATCACCATTACAGAGTTAAAAATATATATATATAATAATGCATTTAACCCTGGAAGGCTGTAATCCAGTCCAGACAGTATGTGCAAATTTTAAATAATTAAATAATGTGATCCAATCAAAATAAAGCAGTTTCTTAACAAAATTATACACTTCAGCTGCCGAATGCTTACGGAGCAGCAGCAATGTCAGAGACAGTGGAGGCAGATGAGCAACACTGGCCCAATTTGTAAAGTATCTTCAGTTTTAAATGCTTCCAAAGAAATTATACGATAATAATCTACAAATTATGTGAGCCAAAACCCATAGTGATATCGGCATTTCACAGCTCAACATAAAACCTGCAGAAACATGTACAGGTAAGCCATTAGCTAGCTAAGTGAGCTAAACTAGCTAGCCAGATCTTTTGATGTGTTACAGTATGAAAGCTCTTTATTCAACATAAGATGTCACTTCGATGTTCAGTAGGGATTGTTTTAAATATATCTCAAGGAAGTTCTGCTACAGCCTATAAGTAACATTCAGGATAATGTGTAGGGGACATTTTTGTTAGATAGCTAACTATGCAGCTATCTAGCATACTTCTACTGTATACTTGAGTAATTTTCTTTAGCACTACTTTTACTCAAATGACTTATTGTTACAGTAGCAGTACTTTCATTCAGGTCAGTGTGTTTTGAATTCTTTCCACCACTGATACTGACTTATTAGCCATGTGAAGTGTTCCTTCTGCATTTAACTCATTTCATATATGGTGTCTACACTCAGAGACCATTAATTTAAGGCTGCTTTTTACCAATATATTAGTTATAGATTATAAACAAACTACTCCAATGTTATGTACACACCATTATCCTTGTTTTTATTACTTCATTAAGTGTTGCTCCTCCCAATCCAACATGGCTGACGATGACAGATGCAGCACATGTCTAATATTTCTGTCTAAATTTCTACACAAAAAAAAACAGGACCAGACAACAAACATCATTAGCTTAAAAATCTTTTAATTCTGAGCTAAATTGCACAACTACAATTAAATGTTCTATAATTCTGCACATCAAAGTTTAATAAAAAGGTTTTAAAAAAGTTTAATATTTTAGACTTAAATTGTTATTGAATTTACACAATGCTTTTACCCCATTTTACTTTTGCCTGATGCCGACTAACTTCAGTTACCTGTTAATGAAATTGATTTTCAGAAAAGGTCAAAATTTTTTTGCATTTGCGTGACATTTTTGATTAATAAAGCCATCTAAAGATTTGACCTCAAAAATGAGATTACACAATAATGTGGTACCTGCTAGCTAGCTAGTTAACTGGATAATAGTGCTGAATAAACTTTTTAATTTTTATAGTACATTTTGGCAGCTTTGGCTGTTGTTGAATAAATTACTAAAATTATGATAATACAAACTGAAACCAGGATACTAAAATCCGACTCATGATTGTCATGAGTTTACCTCCCAGCTAGCTATTAAGAGGATATGGAGGCATTTGCTAATGGTATATTACTATAGATGTTCATATGTTCTGGCATTTTCAGTGAAGGTAAGGATTTTAAAATGTTCCCATGTAATTTTAAGTTAAGTCATGGCTTGGGTATTAAAGACTTTTTGAACCATATTTATTTTACATCATTTAGATTATTCCTTATGGCTTAAGATGGTGGTCATGATGTACATGGTGACTATTATTGAGTGAATAAATCGCATGAAGCCTTTAGTTTTGTTGAGTGATGGAGTCACACAGTCACACGCCCTACACCAACACTTCCACACCTGCATGTAGCACCTGCAAGTGACTCTGTTTGAACTGACAGAACATGCGTAGGATGTAACCATCACTGCCGTCTTCTGACAACTCTCCAGACATGCGAGCCATCATCTGCTCACTACATACTGCTCTAGAGACCAGTACTTCTCATTATGTCCTGCCAATCAAATGTGTGCTTGCCTTTACCTGTTGTGCAGATCACAGCGTTTCATTACAGGACTTTTAATAATTATACTGTTAAATGTCATTCGTAAGTGCAAAACCTGAGACAGACTGTGGCCAGTCTGGGTAAGAATTGCATGACAATGCAGAATCATATGTCCTGCTAAACCCCAGGCTCATGTATATCCTCACAAACAGCAAAAAGTATACAAATGAAATTGAATTTTATAGTATTTTAGTCAATATATGTTAATATAAACATCAAAATGATATCAGTTCCAGTGTTTTTATATACAGTATATTGTATATGTATAAATACCCCTTGTATTTATAACCTCTAAGCAATTTTTCAATCCTGTAAGTCATATTTGCCCTTGAGTCTCCTTACCAGTGTCAGATATCATGCACTACCTTCTTTTAATCAGGTCTGGAGACCGAGAGTCTTGGAGATAAATTGTGACCCAGAGTTACATTTCCTTTATCTAACCAAATTATTTTGCACTGTACATTTCCTGTAATTGTAAGTGAAAACTTCTCTTGTGTACAGTATTTTTCACAACCGCGCCTCAGTGCTTTTCAAATTATGCTCAGCCCAACTGAAGTATTATGTAAGAGTAATATGGAGCATTCATTTCTGCTAAATAAATATGTCTGTATTAACCATTAAATTATGGACACTATACAACACATTATGATTATACAGTTTACTAACCCAATGAGATTTTCAATCCATTCACAGCCCATATGCTGTTGTGATTATTGGCAAAGACTGAACAATAAAGCATTGATTTTTTTTGTTACATTTCACAGATTTTATATGGTGCTTTCACCAGAAGCAATTGCTTTAAGACTACATGAAAACCACTGCCCATAGACAATCTTCCTGCCTCACACTCATTCTTCCAGGACAGTGTTTTCAGTGTTACATTGTTTGTTTTTCCTGCACTGTGTCCAGTGTTACTGCCTCATGCCCAGGGTTCCAATCACTGGGTTGGCTACCGGGCAAACTGCCAGAGTCACGGGGTGGAAACATTCACCCTACATCAATCGCAGCCTTTACCATGATAATGGTCAATATTTGCAAAGCAACAATTCTATCACCTGCCTCTTATCAATGTTATAGAAATGCTTGAAACATGGATAATAAAAAAAACGAGCCAGACTGATTGTAATAATAGCCATGAACCTCTGGGGGGTTATTGTGATTATGGGCTAAGACTGAACAACAAAGCATTGATTTTTTTTTTTGTTTCATTTCATAGTATTTTTTTTTATAGCGTGCTTTCACCAGAGGTAGTTGCTTTAAGACTACATGAAAAGCATTGCCCATAGACGTCCAGAGAAGCACAGTTTCTGTGGGCTTCTATGGCAGATTCAAGTACAATGTGTTTCAATTGGAGCAAAGATTAATGCTCATTAACGCAAACAGGGTTTTAATAAGTTATTTTGGGTTCACATAGCTTCCCTGTATGATGAGTGGGAGACATCTCAATGGGGTGGAACCTCATAACCAACTGCTAATCTTTGAAATAGTAATGAACATGATTGACATCACAAACTTAAACGTATCAGCACCATGATAAGGGCTTGGAGCTGCCACAGTCAGTCAGTAACCCAATCCATAACAGTTTTACTCAAATATAGCTTGTTATTTTATCATTGTAATTGCTAAATACTGTAAATATTTCGTAAGTATAAAGTTATATGTGATTAATTGAATTTGTTTTTTTGTTTATTTATCGGTCTTGATATCTAGCTGTCACTACCTTGTTTAGTGAAATCGGGCTAGTTAGTTAGGAGCTTAGCTGATCAACATTACTAATTGTCTCAACGTGATTTTGGAAAAGACTTTTGATGCCTTTACTTATGAGGAGAGACTGAGAATTAAATAGGAGGCCTGATTAACAAATGAAGCAAACAAATATACTTCAGTAACAGACAGCTGTGCTTCCCCTATATTAAAAACCACCGGCCGCCACTGGCTTTCACATACACAGCATTTAGTCAAATCAAACCCTAGTGTGTTTCCTCCCTTGGTGTGATTTATTTAGACAGGTAAGATCACACATAAATGTGGACCAAAACAACTGGTCAGAGGCAGTCTAAGCAAGGTGGCCTTGGTCCTGTTCCAAGTGAACTCTAGCATGGTGTGAACCTTACATGCCTCTTAGCCAAAGTCTTTTTCCTTCTTTGAATTATGTCTAGCCGGCACATTTCCCTGGTTCAGTCCTGAACTTGAATTATTTCCTGTGTGAAGTAGTGTTCTCTCTGGATTCTCTGGTTTTCTCCCAAAAACATACTGGTAGGTGGAATGGCTATATTAAATTGCATCATGTGTATCATGTGTGCATCATATTCTGCATTGGACTGGCATCCCATCCAATGTGTGCGTGTCCCCCATTACACACCCAGTGTTACAGTGGTCCTTGGTCACAGGATAGTGTTTCCAATGTTCACTGTTCCCATTGTGTTTTCAGTGTTTGTTGTTCCCACGTTGTTTGTTTTCCTGCACTGTGCCCAGTGTTCCTGCCTCATGCTGCCTCACACTGTTCTCTGAGCCAGCCAGTGAGAACAGAGACCTGACAATGACGGTGGAGGATATACCATATAAAATCCCAATTAATGTATTTTGTCTTTCCACTGCCACCGGTGTCCTTTGTGGGAAAAAAAAGTCCTTAATCACTGGATTGGCTACCAGGCAAACTGCCAGAGTCATGGGATGGAAACATTCGGCCTACATCAATCTCAGCCTTTACCATCATAACAGTCAATATTTGCAAAGCAGCAATTCTCTCACCTGCCTCTTATCAACGTAACAGAAATGCTTGAAACACGGATAATAAAAATGAGCCAGACTGATTGTAATATTAGCCATGCACCGCTGGGGGTTTGAGTTTTTTAAATGTTTTCTGTATATGGTGGTTTAGAGAATGCATGTGGGTGGCAGCAGCACTCTGCTATGTTTACCAGTTTTGGGGGTTGAGAGGTAGCCAGGGGAAATTAGAATAGATGTGCTCATCACAGCACCTCCACTGCAGTAATGCCACAGTCCTCTCTAGGCAATTAGTTAATCGCATTTTAATGTTAAGCCCCTAGCAACAGATGAGAGCACTCTCTTCTACTGGGGTTAATGTGCTCATCACACTAACACACACACATGCATACATTATACATATATATATATATATATATATATATATATATATATATATATATATGTGTGTGTGTGTGTGTGTGTGTGTGTGTGTGTGTATATATATATATATATATATATATATATATATATATATATATATATATATATATATATATATATATATATATATATGTGTGTGTGTGTGTGTGTGTGTGTGTGCATGCAAAAAATGACATCTTAGTAAGTGGAACAATCTTTAATATAGTCAAATGTATCTAGAATTTCCTATTACAAAATGACAGTAAACCAAATATAAGATTATTAAACCTATTTCTAGATAGTTTTACTCATTTCAAGCTTGAAATGGTCTTGTTATACTGGCAGTTAATTTTTCTAATTTTAAACCTTTTTTCTTGAAAGAAGAAGAATTTTCTAGAATAAGAAATGAAAAAAAAAAGTCTAGAAATAGGTTTAATAATTATATATGGTTTATTGTAATCTTATAATAAGATATACTAGATACATTTGACTATATTCAAGACATTTTCACTTATATGTACACACAGAGAGAGAGAGAGAGAGAGAAAGAAAGAGAGAGTAATAACACAACCATGCGATGGATCAATTTATCTGTGTAAAATTGCCTATCATGCAAGTCTAAACCTGATACAGATCTATTTTTCTCCCCCTATGGTGATGCATTGCGCATGCAAACTGTGGAAATAAACTTCCCTGCACTGCTGGAATTTTCCATAACTGTTCCCTTATTGCCCAGACCAAGTCATTTATTGTGGCTGATTTTCCCCCGGCAGTGTGAGCTAAGTGCCGCACACTTTCACCCACCATGTCTTTGAGTCAACCTGTTTTTTCATGCAGTACAAGAAAAGCATGTGATTGTCCATCCATTAATTTTAATGCGTCCTTGCTTCACTTACATTACTTTAAGGAGCTTTTGCCGCTTTTACAAGCGGAAGAACTGCGTTACCATAGCTCTCGGCAAGTTTCCAGGGAAACAGATTGGGGCAGGTCGAACCAATTTCACTTCCAATAATTATGATAAAGTAGCACATACGTGAGGACTTGGCCTGTGGAATAACAGAGACCGGGGCGTGGCGTCATAGGTGGCACGGGGCTTCACTTTTGCCACTCCAACTAGATCTCAGAACAAATCTCTGAGAGGTCTTTCACTCCGAGGCAATCCAAATTAATCATATTCATTTAAATGGCCATTGGCACATTGTAGGCAATTTAGCCAAATATTTTGAGTGCTATATAGTAAGTGTTACTTTCATAATGTAGTCTCTGGGTTGAGCAGGTTGCATCATTAGGTCAACATCACAAACTAGATAATATTAGTCTGATTTTGTAATAGGACTGGTTAGCTAGTCACGTTCTTGTTTTCTGACTCCTTACAGCAATGAGCATTGATTCCGTAATTTGTCGTTAGCTAAGGATGTTACCAGAATTTACTCAAGTTTTGGTATCCAATGTTAGCTAGGCAGCACCTGACTTTAGATAACCTTGTCTGTCACCAAATTTGGCTATACTCAGCTACAAATGTTAGGTTAATTTTAGCATTTCTAAAACTGAATGCTCACTGCTAAGGTTGCCGAGGGATTTGAGAAGACATGCGTAGCTAACTATAGCTGTCATTTGCTTCCTCGGGTCAGGACCGAACTGTGTACTAAAGGACCTGGGACACTCCTTTGAGAACAATGATGTACACATTCCACCTAAGTCAAATTGGACCATAACCATCTCTGAACAGAAGGGAAGGTCTGCAGCACCGATCAACTACCTACAACTTCATTTTGACATGTTTACCCCAGTGGTTTCACTCCGATTCACTTCTCTGGACACTTGGGTGTCGTGTCTGTTTCATGACACCACAGATGTGAGTCACACACTGAGGTAGAACTGAGGAAGCATCTCATAAGTGATGAAAGGTCTTCATGACTGAATAACAAGTCCAGTCCCCAAGACTCTCCACTGAGAGAAATGTGTTGCCTTGTTCTCTGTTAGTATTTGCAGTTGAAGATTGGAAAAATGTTGCCTGGTCTTGTCCCGGTTTGGTGAACCTGTGCCCACTGTAGATTCCTCAGATTCCTGTGCTTGGCTGACAATCGTGGAACCCAATCTGTTCTTCTTGTTGTACCCCATCCCAGTCCAAGATTTAAAGTGATGCTTTTCTGTTCACCACAGATGTAAAGAGTGGTTATTTGATTTAGCATAGCTTTCCTGTCAGCTCAAACCAGTCTGGCCATTCTCCTCTGACCTCTCTCATTAACAAGGCATTTCTTCCCAGTAAACTGTTGACTGGATGTTTACTTTTGTTTTTTGCACTATTCTTTGCAAACTCTAAAGACTGCTGTGTGTGAAAATCCCAGGAAAATACACAAAAAAGCCCATCTTCCACCACCAATCATGCCACGTTCACAGTGACTGAGATCACATTTTTTCCCAATTCTGATATTTGACGTGAACATTAACTGCAGCTCTGACTTAGACTTAGATCTGTACTGCTGCCACATGATTGACTGATTGGATAATTGCATGAATGAACAAGTACAGGTGTTCCTAATAAAGTGTTCGGTGAGTTTACAGTGTAAAGAAATACATTTTAAATAAATTTTATTAAAAGAAAAATGTCAGTGAAACGTTTCAGTTGATTGTGGTGTTTAATATTAACTGGCTTATTTAACACAGACTTTGTAGCCAACTAATTGTAATCTTTGCAAACATTCTTTAAAATCAATTTATGACAAACAGCTAAATACATTCCAGAAAAGTAAAACAAATTATAAGCAATTATTTTTAAAAATATTTTTCTAATTAAAAATAATAACAACCTGGGTCAAAATGAAGCATAATAACCGAATAGTGTGTGGCCAAATTAACCTGTGTGTTTTGTTATATATATTGACCCAGCACTGGGTTACAGAAATGTCTAACATTGATTTACATTCCCATTTAGAGTATAGGAACTACAGAACAACTACTCTTTAAAAAAAAAAAGACAGAGAGAGAAACATTCCTTTCCGCTATAACGCTTTACTCTGTAATTATGGTTCAATTATGTTCATTAAATTATATTTTAAGGTTTCCAGGTGAAAGACAGATATTAAAATTACAAAAGGTAATGGTACGATTAAAGTGACAGTTTAGTACCATTTTTTTCTGAGTGTATGAAGCCACAGCAATGCAAATTCATATAGAATTTGGATTCTTATAGAATAGAAGAATAGGATTCTTAACCTAGTTTGGTATTTAGTGACTCCATTTTATGAATGATCAATATTAGAACCATTTAAAAAAAACATATATTGCACTTTAATTTTAACTGTTATACATCAAAGAGAGGAAGCTAGCACGTGGGTTCTTTTGTGCACAAAAATCATTGTAAATGATTTCAAGAATCATTGTAAATGAGCCCACAAGTGCAGGCGCTCAGCACTCACTATGTCGAATGAGTGGACTGGGCTTGTGCGTCGCACTGCGGCTTATCTAAAACGTCCAAAGCGCGCACTTCATCTCAGCTTTTACCTCCAACCTAGATCACTACTTTGATTTGATGCACACAAGGGCACCACTGCTAGCATATGGTTGGGTTTGTAGGTTTAGCCTCTTTCATGTATTGTATTTTGCATAATATTTTCATGAGGACCACACCAAAAGCATCCTGGAGAATTTATGGCTGTACTTTCTCGCACTGGTTTAGTAAATGTAATATGCATAATCCTCTATGGTACGGTGTTGCCTCCAGGCAACATGAAAAAGTTTGGCTTGCTGAAGCAAAAATCAACAATTTTCTGAGTCTATGCTTCATCAACAGTGGAGGCCTCAATACTAACTAATATAAATCTAAAATTTGATCATATGATCCACTGGCAGAAATTTGATTCCTCTTTCTGCGGATGTGCACATGTGCTGCATCACATCTTTTCTCTAGTAAAAACTAACCGTTTAACCAATGTTCCAGTCATTTTTCATCAAGAACAAAATTTGATCCATGTTTACTGGTAAGTGAAGATGTATTTTGAATAACAGTATATCAAAAATATATAAAGGTGTGTTAGAAAATTATGAAAATGTGCATGTACCATAATGGAATCACACCAGGCCATAAAAATCTATTTGGTAGCTATTTAAGTATTGCATTTGCAAGCAATATAGTTTGAATAATCTGAATGTTTTTGCATTATAGCTATGAATTAACCATTTTTTAAATCCATATGTATATTCTTTTTTCATATATTATGTTAGAACTGTACTTTATTCTAAGATAAATTCCTCTTTGTTCTACAGAACTTGAAAGAAGTATAAAGCAGAGGTAGCACTGCCAGTGGAGGATAGTGAAGATGAGATGGCATTTAGTGATGAGGAAGATGATGATGATGATGATGATGATGGTGAACAAGGAGGTAGAGTGGCAGGCATGATTAAAATAGGATTATTATTAGGATTATATAAACTATTTTTCTTTTTATCTATGAAAAAAACATTGTTTCAATATTTCTCATTATGGTACAATGTTGGCAAAAAAAAAAAAAACCTCCCAAATCACTCAATATTAAAAATATTTTGAAAATAAATACTGATTAGATTTAAATATTGAATTGAAAAAGTAGTAAACCATTTTTTACCCAAAGGTGTCATGATGCATACCATAGAGGGATAATAATAATAATAATAATAATAATAATAATGTATGAGAGAGAGACGAGGGAAAGAGAGAGAGATCATATAATTTGTTAATCCAGTGAGATTAAAGATAGTTAACAAAGTTTGGATTATGAAGGACGCCAGAGCGCGCGCTCTTGCAATAAACTTCAGACTGAAACATCGCCCATGTGCTGATTAGATTGTGGACAAATACTGCAAATTATAGCATAAATATTATATTTGTACAGTTTTAACTAGAAATCACAACCGTTTTTAACACCCAAAACTCAGTAGTAGTAGTTGGTGATGTTTTTTTTTTGCGCTTCACGTGCGTGGAGCTTGCATGGGCATTCCGCCTAATGCCTTGTTTTGATTAAGTGCCTGATGAGGTGAATTCCTCGCAATTCTGGACAGCTCGCGTGCACCCACGCGCCGCTCCGATTGGCTGCCCTGAGCGCGCGCTGTAGTCTGTGCAGAGATAAAAGCGCGGAGCTGGCGCGCGGTGCGCCATTTAGTCCGTGCGCCGGATTAACACGCTGAGTAAAGTCAAGTAAACACGCACACCTCGCATGGACAAAAGGACACGCACGCAGACACCTGTGATTTGCCATACCCGCAGTGGTTCGCAGTAAGTTCCTCGAAGCTGCTCAACAGGTAGGCTTTTGGTAAATGCTAAGAAATGAGCGCTGCAACATTCTGCATGCAAATGAGGCTACAGAATATACTGAGCAAAATAATACAGCTAACTTTAGAAGGCGGCTGCGTCTGAGGCTGCCAGACCTACAAAGTGCATTCTGCACACTCGATTTTTATATGTAAAAAAAAAAAAAAAAAAAAAAAAAAACATTTTGTTTTTGGTTTTCTGTCTAAATGTTTCTTTCTGTCAGTTTTGTCTAACAGTTAAGTAGATTAAATGTTATTGCACTATTTCTGTCATCTGCTGTATATAAATATTAAAAGTTGAATTTGGTTTAGGGCATGAAAGAGGGAGGATTGATCATGGTTAATAAGAGGATAAGTATGGAGGCTATGTTAAGTATACATTACTGTACACTCTGATAATGAAGATTCCACTAGGAAGGTTTGTGGGGTTCATAAAAAAATTATATAAGAAATATAGAAAATGTTAGGGTTTAGTCTTAGAGGAAGGTTCTTGGAGGCACTTGTAAGAGTTCGAATGGGGAGAAAAACTCAAAATTACCTGGAACTGTGTATTTTAAGATAGATAATATGTTAAAATACCACCAGAGGTGCACAGAAATTAACAGCTGCATGGCTATTTATTTGTCTGTCTGTCTAGCAATTTGTTTGTTTGTTTACCAGGGGTCTATGTAGCAGTTTTTGTATGTTTCAACTGGTATTTTGACATTATTCGGGATCCTGTGGGTTTTCTCATCATTCAAACTCCAAAGCGTACCTCCAGGAACCTTTCTGTATGGTTAGACCCATGAACAAACAAACAAACAAACAAACAAACAACAAATAAATAAACACTCTCAAAAACCAAAGGCTGAAGGATTTTCACACAATTTGAACCATTAACAGTTTCCCCAGCAACCTCCCTAGACCCCTGGATGGATGGATGGATGGATGGATGGATGGATGAATGGATGGATGGATGGATGGATGGATAGATAGATAGATAGATTTTAAAAACTTAAAAAAGAAAGGTTCACAGTCCTTTCTCTCCATTTGAACACTTAAAAATGTCTCCAGGAACCTTCCTGTATAAATTGGCACTGTGAATGGATGGATGGATGGATAGATAGACAAACAAAAATAAATAAATAATTACATAAATAAATACATAAATAAATACTCTTAAAAGCAAAAGGTTCGGGGTCCTTTGGATTTTCTCACCATTCAAACCCTTAAAGGCGTCTCCAGGAAGCTACTTGTTCGAGTGAATAAATAAATAAATAAATAAATAAAAATACTCTTATAAACAAAAGATTCTGGGTCATCCCTTAAGGAATCCTAATGTCTAAACAAACCCCTAAACATTCCTAGTGGAACCTGCATTACTGGTGTGTACTGCAATATTATATCAATGCTCCCTATGTCACTTCCCCAACCAAACACCTGTATCACCCTTTAAACATTTATATACAACAGATGACCAAAATATTGCAACAAAATTTAACCTACTTGGCTCTTAGTCCATGTAGCAGTTAATTAGTTTTCCAGTGATATCATGTTATTCATTATTGTTGTGGTTTGTAAATCATGAAAATGTGAAAATATCTTCTGTTGACAAACAAAATAAAAAAAGATAAAAATGTGTGATAGTATAAAAACATGTTAGATATCTGTTGTTGTAATACTTCTGATATTGTAAGAGAAGTTCAGATGCACTGCAACAAGTGGAGCCCACATGTCAGTCCATTGCATCATGAAAGTTATCAGAATTCACAACAAAACCATTTAATTTCCACCAGGTTCCAGGCTTCAGAATAGATTGCAGGAGTGTGGGAGTACTGGAGCCAGTTTGTGTTAGTATATAGCAACATGAAATGACACTGCCAAAGTAAAATACAACAGAGTAGGTGTCAGTTGGAATTGCTGTTGCTGGACAGTGTGTTTGAAATAGATGAAGATAAATGTACTGTGTCAATGTTGTCATTAACAGATGATGTAGTCATTATCTTCAGTGAGTAAATTTTAGTGCTATTTCCCCCTATGTGCATATGCAGGGTTTGTTACCTCCTACCACTCCTTCTCAAGAGAGTATGTGGCTCCTGGAGAAGATCCGTGGCTCTGTGGAAGGCAACGTACTCCGTCATCGCGACTCGGGTGACAGCCAGTCCAAAGGGCCCACCCACAGCAATGTGCTCACTCCCGATAAGATCCCAGACTTCTTCATCCCACCCAAATTGGTGTGCTGCCCCCCGGAGGCCGATACTCCAGAGATGAAGCCCAAGAATGGGCTGCACTCCTCCACATCCGAGCAGACCATCTGCAGCAAGACACCTCAGGGTGGCTCACGCAGCCCGCGCCTCATTTGCAAGCTCACTGGGGACACCAAGAACCTGCTCAAGGCTGCCAACCGCCACATCATCCAGATCGAGAGTGCTGATGACTTGGCAGCAGGTGATGTTGGTGACCTCACCACCAACGCTGACCCTCAGTCCCAAACGGCCATGTCCTTGCCCTATGTACCTAAAGCGCAGACCTCGTATGGCTTTACCACTTTGATGGAGAGCCCTCACACACGACGCAAGGAGTCACTGTTCCACAGTGACCCCACCAGTCCGCTCACATCGCCCAATTCTCAGCGCAAGACACAAGGCAACAGCAACCACCTCAACCCAGGTGACTGCAATACCCCACACTCCAACCCTTATCGCTACTTCAGTGGAGGGGAGAGTGACACATGCTCCTCAGCAGAGTCATCACCATTTGGCTCACCCTTGCTCTCAAGGTCGGCCTCGCTTCTTAGAATGTTCACCCATGAGACCCAGGCTAAAGTATCACGTGCTAAGCGCTCATTTGCCCGCCACAGCTCTCTATCAACAGACGACTGCAGCTCGGTGGAGACCAGTCCCAACATCCAGCGCCGCTTCAGATGTCCACCTTCGCCTGCATTCGGAAGCCGCAAAGCAGGCGCCAATGTCGACCGCCTCACCCAGCACACTGTCAAACTGCACAAAGGGGGGACGCTGCGTCTCTGCACGGACTACGACACAGAGGCGGCGCGGCTCCGGGTGCGCGTGCTTGCTGCTGAAGACCTTTACGATAAGCAGGTTGATGTGAAGAGCATCAACTGCTGTGTGGCACTCTACCTGAATCCAGGCAAGCTGCAGAAGCAGAGAAGCAACATCATCAAAAACAGCCGCAATCCCGTCTTCAATGAGGACTTCTTCTTTGACTCCTTGCCCGCTGCACAGGTCAAGAACCTGGCAATAAAGATGAAAGTGGTAAACAAAGGCACCAGCCTGAAACGGGACACGTTGCTTGGAGAGAGGGAGGTGCCCCTTAAAGATCTGCTGCCTGGCTTTTAGTGCCAACCACAACAGACTTCACTGAACAGGAAGTACAGTCAGCCTGGACTGAATCCAGAGCAAAGAAAGTGTCCACTATAATGTTGTTTTTCCTTCCTTCTTCCTGCTTCAAGAGGTGACCTTTCCAGTTTGAAGACTGAGAGTGTGTTATTGACAAGGGTTCTGTTTGTGCACATGTTCTGTGTGTATGTTCAGGGCGTGTCAGTATTTGAACTGTACATAAAGCTCGCTGTAAGTGTCCTTTCAAAAGTGTGTGTGTGTGTGGGTGTGTGTGTGTCTGGCTCACTATGGCAACCCATGTCTGTAGAAGCCAGTTAACATCTGTACAGCTGGTGATGCAGCTGCTCTGCACTGTGCACATGTACAAAGAGGCTTTGAAGTGCCACAATGGCAAATGCAAATGCATGCTTCATATCTGGTTTGAAATTCTAAACTTGTGAGCATGACAAAGACTTTTGTATTTGCTATCACTGTAGTGCCAGACTTTCCCTGTAAGTCTTTTCTTCAATCTTATCACTGGAGCATGTGAGTGATCTTCTTGTTGAATTGTTCTTGCTTATAGTCCTTTGGTTCTATGCTATAATTCTGCTTATTTTCACTGAGTAGTTTTGTGGGACAAATTCACCCTCCAGCCTTACAAACGAGATAAGCTGCACATGTCGACTGGTAAATCGCAAAACGCACATCTATTAATTGGACTTATTGTACAACACTAATCAATTGTGAATAATGTAAATAATTGCCTATCATGTTGTACGTGTGTATGACAGACCTACAGTATACTTGAGTACTTGCACAATTGTCTTGGCATGTTTGTTGAAATTTAGGTGTACGGCTGAGACAAACCTGCACAGATAAATGCATAAGCTTTTTGTTACCACTTGTTGAACATATTGGCTGTAACGGAACAGCTAATGGATAATAATTGTATAAAGTAGTGCCAATATTTATTTTACTGTTTTATGGAGTTGGGATTTACACTTTTCCATGGCCATAACAAATGATTTCAGTATAGCCAATTATAATTCCTTATTATAAATCATCTTAATGACATCAGTTTAATGGGCCAAAAATGGCCACAGGTCCTTGTAAGCCTTCTTGTTTTTCATTTACAGAGCCTTGAGAGCTCTGTAATGTAATTAGCATTTAGGAGTCTCTGCAGTATAGCACAAATGAAAGCTAAAGCCACTATTGGCAGACTCCAGACTTTGTCCAGTAGAGAATAGCACTTCTGGGCTTTTTTTTTTTGTTTGTTTGTTTACTCTTTTTTAAATTGAATATCTCACAAATAACCTTATTTTAGCTTGCTAGTTATAACTCACAAGCTAAAATAAGGGTGAGAACTATTAGAGAGGTTTCTTTGGTGCTAGAGGTGTTGGCTTGCTACAGAGAGAGAGAGAGAGAGAGAGAGAGAGAGCGAGTCATCCAATGACAGCCTATATTTTACACTCTATAGTATCTGCAGGAACCAGACAATTTTAAATCCATTTTCTTGGTTTTCGGCCGAAACAAGTCTTACTTTGACGGCACCAATCATACATTTCTAGCTCTATTTTGAGCACTCATTTGCAACAGTATTAGATATTGGATTCCCTATTAGCTTTACTTCAATGGCAGGGACTGTGATTTTCTACATGAACAGCAGAAGTACAATTACACACTTCTGACTTCTTGAAATCTCTTAAATTAAAATGGCTGAAAGAAGGCCCTGCACTATTCGGTGGAAATGAAAGGACTCAGTGAGGGCATTCGATTGATATTCATTTCACTATCCGTGTTTCTGTAGCTGAGATTAAAATGTCTGGCGCTAGTGTTTAGAACCGAATATAAAAGATAAAGTGCCTATCCACTGAACTTGATGCCTGTCCTTCTGTCTGTCAAGACGTAGGCCTCTGTGTGCGACCTTCCTCTTCCCTTATTACTGTGTGCAGATGCATTATCAACAGTACCTTTATTAAGTCCAAATAGACGTACTGTAATATTGTACCTCCGAGTTATATTGTGTGGGTGTTTCTATATTTTCTGATGCTGAAGGTGGATATTGCTGGTTTTGAGTGGATGTGTTCGTCATTGTGGGCTTTTATTGTTTATTACACCAAGCCGAGATTCCAGCAGTGACTTTATTCTTTGCCCGACTCTGTTTTCTGAAACTGTTTCACTTTTATTTCTCCTTTCCAATTTTACATTGATGCTCCAAATCCAAAGTGAAACATGGTATTGACCTGTCTATTTTGGTGCCTCGTTCAATAAAAGTTGTGTAGATGGTGATTTTTCTTGCTGTCTTTTTTCACCTTACACACTATGGAGAATAAAATGTAACAGTATCCGGTATCCTCAGACACAGACATTTAAAACACTTTCGAAACCCGATATTAAAAATGAGCACAGCCTGTGATTTTTATATTATAGAAATTAATTTGGATTCTTAGAATTTCAGTAGTAATATGGTATAAATAAGTAAACTGAAATGCTTATTGTGCTTCATACACAGAAAATCATAATCTTTAGTGGATATTCATTATCTTGTGACACTACAAGATATACAGTAGATTTATGAAACTTTTAAGTAATACTCCACCCTGAAACACATTAAATATTTTTATATTGAAATATTTATGATGTGTTTAGTGATTCTGGTGCTAATTTGTTGGTTGGTGCTGTATTTTCTGTATTGTCATGAGAGATTTGTGGTTGTCCTCACTCTGACATCACAAGTGCAGTTACAGTGGCATTTAACAGGAGAAACTTTTTCAACAATCTCAAACATAAGGGAGCAATATATGATGCACTTGCACTGAGTTACAGCAGGGGCTCAGCTAGTTACCGATCTACAAGATGACAAATATAATGGCGTCACTCGTGGCATTAACATGAAATTGAAAGCTCTGGTAGCTGATCTGTTTGAGCCGAGTGTACAGGTGAGGAGCTGAGACAGCTGTATAGATTAAAGTACTAATTAAGTGCTGCTGCATCACTATCTTTAGGTAGAGATGAAGCAATGAATGAAGCAGTGCAAACTGAAAACAAAGTCTTTCATTACAAAATAAATTACTATGCAAGTTGTTCAGGGTGGATTTTGTAAATGTAAATGCTATGAATAAGCTGTACATTTAAAGGACTGATACTTGATACATTTTTCAACACTGTTTTGCTGTACAAATGACATAACAGTGATTTATGTACTATAAATACATAGTATCTATATTTAACTTTGGCTGGACCTCTTCAGCAAGCTCTTGTGACAAATAGTAGCTAGTTGTTAACCGCAGGTCAACAGCTCATCAACCAATTAAGACAGATTGAATGAACCACAGCACAGATGTCCCACTCCCACTCACAGGCTTATCACGCTCACGTGTTTCCTTACAGACCAAAACAGCACTTGGAAAAATACAGGGATGAAAACAACACATTTTAGCTCGTGTCCAGGTGCAGCCTTGACTAGCATGCTCTTTTCAGATGACCAGCAAAGAGCTAGCTTCACTGAAATGTCTTGGTGACTAGTCAAGTGTATTATTCGTACCAAGCAAGAAAGTCAGTATTTTCTCAAAATCTACCTCAGCACTTTAGCAAGCTAGCTTGTAGTAAATAAACTGGTACATTGGTGGGATGAAAAAATCCAAAAACTGACAACATCAGGCGAAATTTTACGGACAAGTCTAGTGGTATAATGATATACTTTGTAAAATTAAGTGAGATTTTAAGTAACTACATAGAAGTGGAACTGCTGACACAACTCAAAGGTAAGAAGAATTAAATATAGGCTCTGAAAATGAGGTTTGATGGAATAAATAATTAGCTCCTGAAAACATTTAGAATTCCTTACCCATATGTAAATGAAGCACACTTATTGTAATAAAAGTTAACATGCTATAACCTACTAGTAATTAGATGCCAATGGTTTACGTGCTGCAGTATAAGGAAGATGTATCTGAGAGCATAACCATTACTCTTTTACATATCACATTAAGGACTCAGGGTTTCTTCTGGGGTTTCCATGGTAACAAAGGCTACGATGTATAGTTCAGTTTGGCCTCCAGTTGGTAAGATTGGTAACTGTTACCAACAAGATTTTGCAGCCTCCTTTAAACAGTTGTTTTTTCTAATCTTCTTTATAACATGCCAGGACCTAATGTCCTTGAGGGCAAAGGTTGCAACACTTCTTCTTCCTCAGCCCATGAAACCTGCAATATATCTTCTAAACCAGCAGTCACACAGATTCAATAAGGGCTTGCTGGAGAATAATAACTTTCTTACTCAGTGGTTCCTATACTCAGACTCAAAGACCTCATTCTCAGCAGATTTTTGTTTTGTTCTTTAAAAAAATTTGACCTAATAATACTCTATGTTTGTGCCTTGAGACTAGAGGCAGTAGACTCGAGATTTCCACCCCATTAAGGTAAATAACAATTATAGAAACACAACTAATTTTATTAATGTAGTTTTTCTTATGATGCATCACTCATGAAGATTTTCATCTTACTGTTGTTTAGATTTTAAATTAAAGATGAATGAATGAATAATTGAACTGGTTCACCCTATGAACTATGATCACAATGTAGCGCACAGTGGGTTTCTCATTTATTGCTAGATCAAATCTGTTCAGTGCTTAATAGCCCCAGGTACAATTCCATAGTTCCATGATGCCAGTAATATTATTTAGGCCTAGTATGGGACTAGTGGTTAGCATGTGGCACTCTCACCGTCATGGCCTGGGTTTGATTCCCGGTCAGGGACCAACCCTAGCCACTGGAGAGTTGCAAGAGGCAGTGCACTCTCAGTGCCTGTATCAAACCTGGAAAATGGGGAGGGTTGCGTCAGAAAGGGCATCTGGAATAAAACTTGTGCCAGGATCAAAATATGCAGATATATGAAATGCTGTGGTGACCCTGAACAGGAGCACCTGAAAGAGGAAAAAACAAAAAGCTAACTGACCTTATGTTTCAATTGTGACATTAACAGAAGGTGAGCAAAAGGTTAAATCCAACAGTAAATCAGTAGGAATAACCAAAATATCAATATGTTGACATGAAAGGTCTTAGAATTGGCTTGAATTTCAATTCCCTTCAGTTTTATATGTGTAGAGCTTTTAACATTTAGACAAAACAGCTTCACAGAAATCATGTAGATTTTGATCCATAAGGAGCAAGCTAGACATGACAGTGGCAAGGAAAAACTAACTGAGACGACAAGAAACCTTAAGAGGAACAAGACTTAAACGGGAACCCATCTGCATCTGGATGACACTAGATAGTGAGACTATCATTAAGGGACCAGGAATCATAGTCCAAGCACCAGATTTTGTCCTCAGTAGAATGAGTTTAATACTAAACTCCTAAACATATAACAGCCCAAAATCTAACCATGTACATTATAGTGGTATCAGAATGTATTTTTGATAGACTTCAAAGCACTATTGTAAGTCGCTCTGGATAAGGGCGTCTGCCAAATGCCATAAATGTAAATAAATGTTGAGAGAAACTGAAAAATGAAACGACATCAACTGGATAAAACAACCAAAATTCATTAAAAGCCCTAGCTTGGAGGCTCGCTCATCTGATAATTCTAGTCAGATAAATTGGGCACTTGATGCCTTTAGCTCCTTATTTAAATTGTCACTATTTGACTTGAAAGTCAAATCTTTTCTGTAATGACTGCTACCTCTGAAATGTTATTAAGAGATCTAAAACTATTGATCCTGGTGGCTTTGACTCTTCTAGACCAAATGGCAAATGTTGCTATAGCAACTCAGGCACCATTGTCTTATGATGAAAAGGATAAATATGGGGTTGCACAAGTTAAGTGGGGAATGTTTCAGATTTGAGGCACAAACAGCTAAGGAGGAATTGATTTACAGAGCTGTCAAATTATCTGTACTGATAGTGCAAGATTCCAGAAGGTTCCCATATGGTAGCCTTCGGGCTATGGCCCTTCCACTGTGATTATTCATCTGGCATTTCTCTTCTCTGGGGGATTTCTGCTTCAAGAACCTTCTGTACTATTATCTTTGTCACGTTTAAACGTAGTTTACCTAGTTGTGGCAGACTTTCAGGAAATGTTTTAAGGCAGAAATGCTTTGAGAAATAAACAACAGCAGCTCAATTCCATATTCACCCTTTTTTGCTTTAATATGGGACATGTCTGACCAAAGATGCTAAATGAATATGAATGAATATGAATATGATGAATATATTTGTTTTCACTGATCACTAGTCATTTCACTGATTGGTACTAATCACCAAACGCAATCTCACACAAAAGTCACTGGAATTCTAACTCTAATTTTAAGGTGTGTGATTTTTGTTGGATTTCATACAAATGAAGTTATGATTGTTAAGCCTGCCCCTTTTCCCTAACCTTTAATGTTAAGAATATTTTATACAAGTCTGGGCACATAAATAATAGAAAGATTGTATTGAATTAACATATTTAAAAAAAAATCACTAAATATTGTCAAATCTAAACAAATTTGACTTCTTATGAAATGTCATCGCAAGCTAATTGGTCATCAAGCACAGCTAGAAGAAAACAAATCATTTGTGTTTAGGTGGATTACTATCTACAACCAACAAACAAAATCACCAACAAACAAAAAAGGGTGTAAGCATTGGTGTACTCTATTCAAAATTTGGAATGTAACAAGCTACATGTACTCTAGTCACAGTACCAGAGGACATGGCTCACTGTAATGGCGCTTTAGCGGAGTGAGCTAAACTTTAGACAGTTTGCAGTGTGAAAGCTCTTTATTAAATTTAACATCTAACTTCGATGTTCAGTAGTGATTTCCAGTTGTGTTAAATATCTAAGTGCTGCTCCAGCCTATAGGTAAGGATACTGTGTAAGGAGCGTCTTTGCTAGATAGCTAGAAACATGTATGAGTTAATGTATAAATGTATAATGAGCTAACTAGCTAGCTGACAAGCAAGCTACTGAAATCCCATCAACATTTGGCTAAGTTAGCTAGCCAGTTAACCATAACTGTTGGTAATGGAGGGGGTGTTCACTTCAGCAGCGCTCACTTGGTTAGTTAACCTAATTGTTCAAAAATGCTTTCCTCAGATATTGTACATTTTCAATTAGTTGTGTCAAGTATAGACATGTAAAATGTAATTTGTAAAATAATTACTCAGGTAGATTTTGATTTATTTACTCCTACTTGAGTCATTTTCTTTATCACTACTTTTACTCAAGTGAATGATGGCTTTTATTCAAGTCAGTGTGCTCTGTACTCTTTCCACCACAGACTATGTTTCTATAGCTTGTAAAACAACCTTAAGATATCTAACTAAAGTACTAACATAAGATTGAACACCGCTGTTATGTACGATTAACATAAATGCTCCACAGCGTGTATTCCCTATTAAGAGATCTGCAATATGATGGATGAAATACAGCAAACACTGTGCAAAATATTACAGGTAAATAGTCTACTTTGATGTGGAACAGGAAAGGAACTGTATTAAAAATGAAAAGTGGACGGAGTAATCATATGCTGTGTCCCTCTATTCAGCATGGAGTGGTGAGTGGCGCAGCTTTGGAAGTGTGGTTTGATTGGTGTGTGTCCGCTACTGAGAAGCCTTTGAGAATGTAGATGAAAGACTTTGCTTTGTTGATTCAGAGTATGGTTCAGTGAATTTCGAATTTCATGCTTTGTTTTTAAACCAGGTTTATGAATGCAATAAAACCAATTTGTTTCAGGGCTACTGTAACTTTCCTACTTTGTTTATAGTCTCCTCACTTTCTTTTTTTTTTTTTTACCAAGCAGATCAGAGTGTTGCATCATTTGTTATTTTTCCTCTGGGGAGTAGGCTCAAATCTTTCTCTACATGAAGTAGAATATAACCAGCTGCTCCAAAATGCATTCAGATGCTGTTTATGATGGAGTTATTTGCTAGTTTATCAGCTGATTATCAGCTGATAGTTTGTCATATACAGTATATACGTATCATATCCAGTATCTACAATATTATGTAGCATACACTGTTTATATTATGTATCATGCTCTATGGCTATGTGTGCTTATGAATGTAATGATACAGAGGACACAATAAGGGTGTAAATGTCACTGGTCCTGACATACAGCCCAGTTGGTAAGCAATCTCTAAACATGCTTTTGTGTTGCTGCCATAGCAACATGCAGAACTAGTTGTGGCTGTTTTATTTCCAATTTGGGCTTTCCAAACTCCCTAAATTGGCACCTTAGGAAAGCACTGCAGCACAGCAACAAGATCTTGTCTTTGCAAAATTAAGAGATATCGAGGGAGACCTTTTATTTCTCAAAGGTATCCACTGAAAAGACAGTGGTGGAATTTTATGGTAGCATTGCCAGCCCTTGAAAAATCATGAATATTTCACTGGAACTTTAATTCCCTAGAAACACTGTGTGGAAGCAGGCGCATCGCTTCCACACTCATTTTCCTGTTGCTTTCTCGCTTTCTATTACAGAGCCACGCAGGTTCATGTTTTTACTGATTTACACAAAATATAGTGGTGTGTGTGGGAGGCCAGTACTGAGCAGTGTGTTTCTCCACGTTTCTTGTTCTGTCAGCTATCTGCGTGTTGTTGAGGTCAGTCCATCAGACCAAAATACACAATGTGAGAAAGCATGATTATATTCGGCCTGAAACACCACCTCCATTTTTACTCTATTTCAGTTTCTATCATATGAGTGTCATCTAATCAGGGACTTTTGAATGATCTGGTTGTAGGGTGAAATGGAGGGGAATCAACAACCATCTGGAGGTCCAAAATAGTTGGACTGGTACCTTCGATCTTGAAGGGAGTTCCACAAGGCCCTATGCTCAGTCCTACTTTGTTATTAATTGTTAAAAATGATTGGTCACAAGGTGTTGATTTTTTCTTTATTTTATTTTTATAGCAGCACTGACAGTAGTTCCGGCTGTAATTCGAAATCACAGACTTCTATTAATGTGCTTGTCCTAATACATATTCATTACTATAGCAACAGCTAATTTACAGGGAATCATATGTTAGTCCTTAATAGCACCAGGTGCAATACTGTGTCTGCACAATCTACATAAAAATGTGTTATTTAGCAAAGAAATAACACAAAATGTAAAAAAAATTGATATGGTGGAGTTGTCCATGAGGATATGTTTATTTAACAATTGGGAGTATTTAACAACTGAAGGAGTCTCCAGTATCAACACTTTCTAATGGTTAATACATTTTCCATTATGGGAGACTTCAGGACAGAGGACTTTGCACATTCTGGTTTCTCACTAACATGGCAAGCTGTATTATTTTTGTCTTATTAACTTCAAGAAGGATAGATAAAGGAGAGGCTAGTGAGGGACCAACTGTTTATACCTGTTTATAAGAAGAAATTATTTTGCAGATGTTCCACATTATTAAATCTAAGTATAAACTGTAACTATTACCACACCACCATGTCATTGATTATTTTCCTATAACAGTGTACCCTATCATTGTAAGCACTGATCAAATATTTTGCAACATGGTCAGGTTTAATACCAGCTGAAACTATGAAGTGGTTTAAGACCACAGACAGAAAATACTTCAAGGCAGATGTGGTGTTAATCAATACAACAGTAATTAGTGCTTGAAATATTGATTATCCCTTTCTAGCAGTATACTGGCATTCCATTCCACCGGCGGAATGGAAATTGACTTATCAACATTTTCAATCAGTATAAACAAATGAATTAATTTATCACTGCAAGTCTGTTATAAGATTAATCAGGACACTGTTGGGTTTCTGTGTGTAGAGTATTGTGACTGTGTGTTTAGCTGCTGGCGAGCAGGGCAATGGGAAAGGGTAACTCACACCTCTCCACAATAACATTTGTACAGAGATAAAAACGGACAGCACAACTACAGGTTTTCTGATAGTAAAACACTGTATACAACTGTCACAATAAAATTATAATATTTAAACTTAGTAGGCTAGATAAAAAAGGAAATACTTATGGAAAACGGAAAAAAGTCCTGAATGTCTACTTTTATAGAACATGGCCATTTTTTGGCCTCTGGTAAAAAGAGTTAAGATTGGTTATTGCTATCTTACTTAAGTTAACTAAGCTTATGTGGCTGCAAATTCATTTAAACCATTGTGTAAATGTGATATTTAATAAAAAAAAATTAGATCCTAAATAGATCTCTTTCTACTAAAAAAAAGGCAGATGTTAATATTAAAGTTCATATTCCTTAAAAAAAAATAATTATTTGAATAATCCCTTCAAATAGAGACCTGTGAATCAAGGCAAACCTGTTATAGTGACTCAAAAATGACACTTTTCTCTGGTGCAAGGAAAATTCTTTCATATTCCTTTTCTCAAAAGTATTTTTTTATACAAAACCTAAAGATAATTGCTTAATTATAATACAATGGTTGTAACTGTCAGTAGGGAAGATTAATCTTATACTTGGTGACTGTCGTCTGTTAAAATTCTTTAAGATTAATATTTTAAGTACCTTAAGGATTGAAATGAAGTGGCAGGGAGAGAATTATGACATGCAAAATGAAGTTCTTTAAGCACCATGAATTTTTTTTCTCCACTTGCCCTTTCAAAAAGACATTTAAACTTGGAATTAGAGGAAGTTTAATTACTGAGACTCTCTATAAAGCTAATACCCTACACTCTGGTAAATATGAATATCTCCAGCTGGTAAATTAGGTTTGTTAGGAATAGATTTATTCCCATAATTTAAAGGCTGCAGCATGACTTCTTGAGAGAACTTTTAGTCTCAGTCTGGTGAAATTTCTCACTCCATGTGAAACTTGTCGGAAGGAAGTTAATCTGATGAATTTGAAAGGAAAGGCAACGAAATCTCTTTATCTCTGGGGACAATCTTAAAGAAATGGTTTATCCTGAAATGCACCTTGCTGAGTTGTGAGAAAGAAATGAGTAGATCTTAGAACTAAGCCTTTGAAAAGAACTCAGAGAAGGGCAATTTGTCTGAAAAAAAGGCGATTTTTGTGAGCACCCTGTTTTTAGCAACAAAAAATTTCCATTAAATTCTCAGATTTAATATATTAAAAGATTATTTGAATGTATACAAAATGGAGCGGGATTCCATTTTTTTGTTGTTGTCATGGCAACATGCGGAAGTAAACACCTGCGAATAGTCATTAGAAGGTGGCAGGGTGCTGAACAGGAAATGCTTTAATTAGAGACAAAAACAGGAGAGCCGAAAGGACTAAGCACTGTGCTACTTCAACCCCAATTAACGCACACACCATCTATCCAAAAGAATTAGCTCCCAACTCAAAATTCCCCTCATCGCCGAGACAGAATGTCATTTCACTGTGCAGATGACTGCCTTTTCTGCAGAAGCTTCACTGCTAAGTGCTTATCTATGCTGATTGCGGGTTCTGGTGTAGCCATGGATCTTAGTTTGCATTGTGAGCTTTGGATATGCACACCCGCTGTCACAGCTGTAATAACAATGGCACTAGGTGTTAACAGTTACTAAAGCCTACCGGAAGAGAATGTTGTTTCTTGTGCCATCATGTGATTATGGACTGTTTAGATAGGCACTTAAAAGAGATTCATTAAAAAATGTAACTGAAAAAACTGGAACACTGCAGCAGTGACCTTTATTAAGGTAGTTTTATAGCTGTTTTAAAGGTGTTTCCTCTGCATAACAAACATCCATCCATTCATTTTCTGTACCGCTTATCCTACACAAGGTCGCTGGGAACTCGGGGCTCAAGGCGGGGGATACCCTGGACGTGGTGCCAGCCCATCGCAGGGCACAATCGCACACACATTCACACACTACAGACAATGGAAATGCCAATCAGCCTACCACACATGTCTTTGGACTGGGGGAGGAAATCGGAGTACTCGGAGGAAACCCCTAAATCACGGGGAAAAAAGGCAAATTCCACGCACACAGGGGAAAAGGCGGGAATCTAACCCCCAACCTTGGAGGTGCGAGCGAACGTGCTAACCACTAAGCCACCATGCCCCACCCCCATTACCAAACATGGTACCATTCTGTGTATGTTTATTTACGACCACGCCAATTGGTTATACAAAAAACTAAAATCATCTGCCTTAAAATGTTTGTTAACAAATAATCTCATGTAGATGACAAAAAATATAATCTTATACTTATGTCATGTTACCTTTTGTCACAAATTCCCCCTCTCAGTGTTGCGGAGTGTGTCGTGGCTCCCAGTGCGAACAGTGCTACTTCCATGTTTTATGTTTTTTTTTTATATAGCTATGTGCATTTTGTTTTGGTTCCATGTCTTGTCTTCTTATCTCTGTCTTATCATCTTCCTAGTGTGTCATGATTGCTCTCAGTTATTTTCAGTTCATTTCTGAGTAGCCTGTGTATTTCAGCCCTGGTGTTTCATTGTCTCGATGTGAAGCCTTATCATGTAGCTATGTCATTAAGTCCAAGCCTTTGTTTCCTAGTTTCCATGTTCCATGTTTTCTGTTTTAGACCCTCACTTGTGTTTCCTGTTTCTGATCATGGATTATCCTCATATGATATTGCATGTCTGTGTTATGACCAACGCTATGGACTTTGACTATGATTCTTGGATTTGCCCAAATACAGTATGACACACAATGTTCTTAGTCCTGATCTGCCATACCTGAAATTTTTCATAACAGCATCCAAAGCTGATTTCAAGATAAAGCTTTAAATGCAATATTTTCATTTCTACACAGCACTAGTGTTACCACAGACTGAAGAATGGGCTAAACACAAACCATTTTGGAGTTAAAGCCAGTTCAGGTTTTGAGGAAATGGAGCATGTTTCTCAGAATGTGGCTTAAGTGCGTGATCATCAGTGTCTGATCGAGTACATGCTGCACTTACGTTGAGTGACTCGTCCGCTCAGACGAGCGATGAATCAACCTGACAAACACACATGCATGTCCTCCCTCACAGCACTTCTGTTCGCACTGTGCATCATGTGGACCCTACAATTGCTCTTTTCCTCCGAGTACAGTATGCTGTCTGTCAGTGTCATAGCTGTTCGTCTGAAAAACAACACTTCTGCAAGCTGTTCTGGTAAAACCAGGACAAATTAGATTCATTTCACATTTTCTACTGAAAAAAGAATTAGAGAACCCTTAATTATCCAATTATTCTAGGAGTGCAGAATTATTAATCATTTTAGAGTTTCATATTAGAGTTCCACACCCAAACGTAAGCACACTGTAATAAGTAAGGAATAAAATATGAAAGGGCATGCTGTTATAGGAAAATAATCAATGCCTGGGTGGTGCGGTGTGATAGAGCTGGACAGAAAGTTACCACCATGAAGTTGATTATTTTCCAATAACAGCATGAATTTTATTCCTCTTATACCACAGCAATTTGCCAATGCTAACAATTATTTATTTACTTATTTATTATTGTTACTTATTTATTATTGTTATTTAATATTGTGGAACATCCATTTTTGTTTTAGCAGCTGACATTAACATATTATTCATCATGAAATGATTGGTACAGCCTATAACACCATATTGATAGAAATCATCACCTGTCCATTACACATGAGCAAGAGGATGACCAGGATGATGAAGAACAAAACTGGTTCAAACCAGAACCATTGGTATCTGTCATTTTGGACTATGTGTTTGGGTGTACTCGGGAAAATATTTTCGAGAAAGGAGCCATGTGTTATCCTCACCCTTATCCAAGTCCTCACCCATCCTTATCATCCTGCCAGTCTCACGGTGGAATAACAGTTCGAAGCAAACACAAGTTAATTAATGCAAAAATAATAAAATACAAATCCATCGATATGGAATTAAAACAAGGTATTGCCTGGTTGTTTATTCGTAATGGCCTATTTACAGTATGTGAAGAAGTGGTTTTTCTCAATGATCCTGTGTATTCAACAATGGTCTTCAAACACTCAAAAAAATCATTTCTATTCATTGGGACTTACTGTTTATGGAAGTAGACTGATTGTATGTTGTAGTTACACATGTATAGTGAATTATAGACAGGGCTTTCTAGGGAAATGGACATTTTTAAATGGAAAACATGCACCCCAAACCAACCCTCCTGCCCCAACCTATTATTTCAGGTCAGTACATGCATGTGTATTTTTCATAAACATGCATAGAGTGATAGGTCAGACCAGAAGCATGTCCAGCATGCTGGATGTTAAACCCCCACACAACCTGAAACACACTAAATATGTTGATTGATATGTTTGTGATGTGCTTAGTGATTCTGGTGCTGATTTGTTTCGTTGGTGTTGTATTTTTATTATTCCTGTGAGAAATTAGCAGCTGATGTCACAAACGGACATTGTGATTGATAGTGCAGTTACAATGGCATTTAACAGGAGAAAAAAAAACATTGCTGAATGTCGCAGGGAAATGGTGAGTGAGAAAAGAGATAACAGTCAGAGTTCACTGTTAGTTCCTTCTTTTCTCGTTCGGCATTTCCCAGTGATTTTTAACATCATAATAATGAGAAATCCAGTGTAGAAGTAGTGGAGATAGCAAACATTGGACTCAAAGTTCCAGGATTCAATGCAGATATACAACATAGCTGCACTGAGTTATGGCTTGAGATTCAGCTGTGCTAGTTAGCGATCTATGAGATGATGAGCACAGTGGTATTAGTATAGAAGTTGAAGCTTTGGAAGCTGATCAGTTTGCGCAGAGTGTACAGATGACGAGGTGACAGAGCTGGACAGACTAAAGTATTAAAACACTGCTGCATTGCTCTTTTTAGATAGAGATAAAGCAAGGATTGAGTCCCACGTCCCATTATTCTACCATCAGGATCATCTTTTGCACCATTGAACATACAATTGATTATAAATATTGGCATTTACGATGGATTTTTTTTTTCTACTTGTGTAACTGTGGATAAAAAACCATTTGCCATAAAATTTCCATCTGAAACATTTATTTTGAGTATACTTTTATCCCCATATTCAGTCTCAGAATTCTATCATAATTTTATCATAATTTGAAACAGTGTTATCAGAGTTTTAAAATCTTAAAAATTTAAAAATCTGTACTTAGTGACTGCCTGCAATCTGTAAACCATAGACACCATTAGTCATGGCAACCAGATGTGTCTAATTCATGAACTAATAAAAACAGTATTAATAATTCATAATGTTCACTTTCACTGGTCTTTCCTCTTGTCATCTTCTATTAAATACCCCATCAGGTAGCTTTTTTTTCTCAATATAAAAAAAAAAACAGCAGAATAATCTGTCACCTCTCTGGAAACAAATGAAAGACCAATTTTAGAGTTGCTGTTTTTAAACTCCTTGGCCTTTTGACCATGCGGCAAGTGAGTGAGTAACTGTGGAGCTTTATTGACTTGATATGATGACAGAGGACCGGAAAAAAAACAGGAAGCTGCGAGAATTAAACGCTGTTGCTATGGCTGCTGCATATTGCCGTAAACCCTGCCACCTGGAAATCTAAAGATAACAATAACATCTGCTGTGGGCATAAATAATTGATGGTAATATTCTAAGGAAATGTGCTACATGGGTGATAAAATGAATTGGACAATAACGTTGTCCCCCAAAACAGAATCTTTCCATTACATACTGTCATAGCAAACCTTTTGAAAATAAATTAGGCACACCTTATGCTGACTGAATTTATTTGAATAAGTGAGGCATCACAGTTGGTCATTGAAATCCGGTCTTTAATATAGAACAGTTTGATTCATGCATATTCTTGCACCCAGCAAGCTAATTAATGATTTAGAAGGGTTGAGCCTGGTGTTTAGCCTGATGCTTTGGGAGACCTAAATGCAACCCAATCTCATAGAAAGAATGTAAAACAGGACACTGTAAAGTGATAAATAGTAATAATGATTATGAACATTTTCCCCATTTTAAAGTTTTTTTTTTTCAACCATCAGCTTCTAATGTTGCTGACACACCTACTACAATACCCAGCCAATCAGAAATGTAGATAACCAATCCATCTTCACAGTCTTTATGAATTCGAGTATGTTCGGAACTATGGAGGTTTCAAGTGCTGAGGTTTTAGAGTGTCTCTATAGCCTACATAGCATCATGGTCTCACGTATACTACAATACCCATAAGCCTCATCACCTCCTGACAAATCTAGCTATGTGTACACAAAAATGGAACAGACCAAGTTGAAATACACCCCACAGAAAATGCTTTCAGTGTATAAAGTATCTCGACAGTTTGAGACATGTTGATTAAGTGAGGCATTCCGATACAAACGTATATGTCATCAGTACAAAGGCATGTAGGAAATAACTGCTACTGGGATAATAAAGTGACGTAACAATGACTTATAGCTGTGTACTTTTATATTTTTAAATATTTTTGACCATGTTAGTTTTCACACTACATGCTAAAACTGATGATCAACCTAACTTATCACTAGCCTCTGGTCTGTTTACTGTTGCTTAGCAACAGTGACAGCAGACAGATTTTATATTTTTATTATTAGTAGTACTAATAGTACCCCTGCCCTATGGAGGTTGTTGGTCATGTCATTGAATGCTGTTTTTGGGGGTTTTCCTCATAGCTCTCACAATGGCTGTGATTGATTTCCCCTCTTTTCTCAGCTTCATAATGGCTTGCCTTTCTCCCATAGACAGCTCTCTGATCTTCATGTTGGTTTATCCTTTTTAACAACAAATGGTCTTCACAGGTGAAACTCAGGGCTCAAACCAAGAATAGACATTCAGAGCTATTAACTGCTTAAACAATCACTCTAACAAGGCCCACCTGGGCAACAAGAAACACCTGTCAACAATGGGCGGGTTAAACAAAAGGTGTCATGTTCTGAGTTGTTTAGCACACGAAGATGTAAATATCAGGATATGAAAGCTGAAATTTTGATCTATTGTCTCATGTTCATGTTTTGATCTAAAACCCAAATGACTTCAGTGTATAGCAAAAACAAATGATTTGGGCCTGCTGTTCCAATACTTTCAGGGAAGACTGTTTATCTAACACCTCATTGTTCATGTCTTTTTTGTACATGTGTGTATTTTTGATCATTTAAAACTATATAAAAATTGATTTACTTAACTAAACAATACACAGTTTACAGTACATAGTCAAAAGTACGTTGGCATCCATGTCCATCCGTGCTCATCCTTTAGCAACAATAACTTGAAGTAATTGTTTTCTGTAGGACTTTATCAGTCTCTCACATCGTTTTGGAAAAAATTTTGGCCCAATCTATTGTGTTTTTTTGTTGTCACCTGAGGTTATTTGGTTGTTTATAGAAGTTGGCGAGGACCACCCAATTGTTATTTAGGCGCTGATATATAAAAATATAGAATTGAAGGAGGGGGTACTTTCTTTTTCCCATGACTTTATATGGCCTTGGCCACAACTTGTTATGCACACTAGATTTTGAAACATGGATTTGAGATTCACTTCAATTCAGCCACAGAATTATATTTTGGATCACAGGACCATTAACTACCTCGGTTACTCACACACTGGGTGATGGTGTACCACTTCATCTCAAAGATCAGAGCTCTGTCCAGGCCAGTCATGTTCTTCCATACCAAAGCTGACAAATCATTTCTTTATGGACCTTGCTTTATGCACGTCATACTGAAATCGGAAAGCATCTTCCCCAAACCGTTACCACAAAGTCAGAAGCACATGATTCTTCATTATGTCACTGTATCATGGATGTGCAGTTTATGCCCACGTCTCATCCTTGCCTCAGTGGATAATCTCATCTGGATACTGTAGATTTGCACCTAAGAACTGCTGCTGTAATCATAAAGGCTGTCTTGTGCTCATTCCAGGACTCTTGTTCACAGTATTCTCATACTGAACATCCTTTCAACGCACTTAGTACTGACACCTGAGTCTAGTTCCTCTCAAGGTTTCGTCATCTCAGGGAGTTTTTCTTACTAGTGTCATCCCTGGCTTGCTTCATTGGTATTTAAATCTACACCTGGATTTCTCTAAAGCTTTGTTGTGACTATGTTTACTGTTAAAATAAACAGAAATAGAATAAATAGAAATAAAGTCGAATTAAAAAAATTTGGACCATTTGGAATTACTGGGATTTCTGCATAAAATACTCCTAAAATGTCATAATAAAAACACATTCTCCCTAAACTAATCACACTCTAACAACTGTAGTTTTCATATCTTAATTGAAGTTATTGATTAATAATTCACAGCCCTGGCTGGGAAAATTACCTGAGCCTTTCATTTACTAACTGGTATAACCTCCGTTTGTAGCAATAACCTCCACCAGACGTTTTCTGTAGCTGCTGATAAGACTTGTGCACAGTGAGGAGAAATTTTAGACCATTACTCCCTATTTCAATTCATTATTTGCAAGTTTTTATTGGATGAACAGCCATTTTCAGGTTATGCCATAACATCTAAATGGGCTGAGGTCTGGACTTTGCTTTGGTCATTATAAAGCATACATTTTCTTCTTTTCTTTTAAAAGCCATTCTGTTGATGATTTATTTGCATGTTTTGGGTCCTTGCAGAGGGAGGCATTGTGGCTTAGTGGTCAGCACCTTTGCCTTGCACCTCTGGGGGTTTGAATCTCACCTCCGCCACGCGTGTGCGGCGCGTGCATGTTCTCCCCGTGCTTCAGGGGTTTCCTCTGGGTACTCCGGTTTCCTCACCCAGTCCAAAGACAAGAGTGTGTGACTGCGTGTGCACTTGTGACCTGCAATGGTTTTGCACCCCATCCAGGGTGTACCCTGCCTTGTGCCCTTTGTTCCCTGGGATAGGCTTAAGGCTCCACTGCAGTCTTGTGTAGTATGTGGTATGGTATGGATGGATGGGTTCCATGTCGCTGTACATCACCCCGCTACTATTAAGCTTCAGGCAACAACATTCTCCTGTAAACATTTTTGCTACAATTTTGAATCATTATTTCTCGTAATGACTGCAAGCTGTCCAGGCCCTGAGGCAGCAAACCTTCCCCAAACCATGATGCTCCCTCCACCATGTCCTCTGAAATTTGTTTTGATTGGGGCATGGTTCATATGAACAGATGGTTCTTAAGAAAAGCAGACTCAGACCAGATTTTGTGTGCCTTTTTATAGGACAGTGGACTAAGCAGTAGTCCAGGTGAGTTCACATTTTTTTCACAATTTCTTGCAGCTGTACATGGCTATGGAGTGGGTAAGGCGGTAAGGAGAGAATAGTAGAGCAGGGGTAGGTGAGGTAAGGCTAGATAAGGTCTGGGAATGGGCCAGAAATACGCAGGTACACACACACATACTGTATATAAGCAGACATTTATAAACCCTTTATTGTTGGAGACATACTGTATATGTTAGTACATACAGTCATATTATATTTTGGTTAGTAGGTAAGACTCTGTATGAGCTTCACATTCATAAAATGTATTTGAGGACTGTATGTTTAGAAACAATTGAAGACCCGTATCATTGGAAGCTAAACATTGCAAATGTAGCAAACTACTGCAGGTGCACTTGGACCAGGGCCTGTGAGGCCAGGTGAGTCCAGGTGAGCAGATAACGACACTATCCAACAGTTTACAGATTACTCCATTTAACACTCTATCTTATTCCTTCCAGCATTTTCAGAAAGGGTCTCCAGTGTCAGCATTCCATAACAGTCAAGGTAAAGCTGTAACTTTCAGACATGGGAAGGTCTTCAGAGCGGTTTCTCATTAACATGGCATTTCTTTGGGTTATTAACGGCAAGAGAAGACATCCCAAAGCATGAAACATACATCATATGGCAAAAAAATATGTGGACACCTGAAAATCACACCCATATGTGGACCTTCCCTAAACTGTTGCCACAAAGTATGAAGCACACAATTGTCTGGAATTTCTTTGTATGCTTCGTATTTCCCACTGGAACTAAGGACCCTAAACCTGTTCCTGCATGACAATGCCCCTGTGCACAAAGCAACACACATGAAGACATGGTTTGCCAAGTTTGGACTGGAAGAACTCAAGTGGTCTGTACAGAACTCTGACTTCAACCCCACTGAACACTTTTGGGATGAATTGGAATGCTGACTGTGCACCAGGCCTCCTTGTTCAACATCAGCACCTCACTAATGCCCTTGTGGCTGAATGAGCAGGAATCTCCAAAGCCACACACTAAACTCTAGTGGAAAGCCTTCCCAGAAGAATAGAGGTTATTATTAATAGCAAAAAGGGGACTAAATCTATAATGAGATGTTCAACAAGTACATATAGGTGTGATGATGAGGTGTCCACAAACTTTTGGCCATATAGTGTAATTAGAAACAGATAAAATGTAGAGTATGTTGATAGTTTTACTACAACACACCCCAGCATGCTTTATTCTTTATTTGGAGTTGTGGACATGGTTAAATTATGTCGAGTCAAGTGAAGAGAACATAGATATTCATCGTATATGGGTTCATATAAAGATACTTGTAGTAGAATCCTAAACATGGACGTACAACTTTCCTTTTTTTGTGTATGTATAAGAACATTTTCACATCAGTGACCAGTTTCATCCAAATTTTGCTGCTTTCAACTTAAGATAAAAAGATCAAATCCTTTCATACAAACGAGGCACCTGATTCTTTAGATGAATGTTTGTTGGCCCTCACAACAAGAATCTTTATTAATTAAAAGAGAGAAACTCATCTCCAAAACATCGCATTAGCTGACTAGTAAATCACCTCCCAGGGTGTCCACTTGTCTTCTTCTGAAATCACAGACACATTAGTGAATAGTGCCGTTAATTACAACACGACTGAAGCTTTCATCTAATTGACAGTTCCATGTGACCGTCTTTGCATTCTACAAACATTGACAGGTGGCAGATAGGTACAAGTGTTTTTACTGTGTAAATATAGAGACATGTGGAGTCATCGCATCCCCAGAAAGACACCATAACAGAATTGTTGTCAAGAGAAAGAAGAAAGCAGCAGCAAGAGTAAAGTAAAGCAAAGCCTCTGTCTCTCGCCTTGCTGTCACTGTGCCTCTATCTCACTCTCCATGGCAGTTACTTGCTTTCATTCCATGTGCCCGGACTGAGTGTTTGCCTTGTGTGTTTGCTTATTTGAGCAGGGAGTTTTTGCCATGTTATATTAGACTATCAGAAGAATGATTTTTTCCACCGGGGAAGCAGGTTCTGTAAACCTACTTCTCTCACCCATGTTTCTCCTGTAAGCACACTGTGTATCTGCATTTCATCCAGAAATAAGCCTTCCTGTTTGTTTTCATCAATCATAAATCATAGTGTAAGCTGGTGTGTGAGCTTACATAATGATTATTTGGTACTCATTAATCACATACAGGACAGGGTAGACACTTATCACAACACTTATAACATATCCAAAATTTGTTCCGCTATGGTTAATGTTCCGTTCATTATCTCAGGATACCTGTTGCACATTTCATACATCATAAAAATGCAATTAGGGCTCAGAATCCTCCTCGCTGTCATCGATGCTTGGAAAATCACACAGCTAATATTAAACTAAATAGACTTCTGAAATCTCGAGATTTTATATGCGCTGAAGAGAAAACTATCCATTTAGCATTCTTCCTGCTACACTTTTTCCCAAGGATCATTATAGCATTTTAACATTTTACTTAATCTGTATTCCTTTATTATATTTAATTTAGAATTAGTGTTTATATACAGTATACAGTATTTTATTTTGCCATTTGTTTGTGTATTTAGATCTAAGTCTCGTCTCACTCACAATTTTGCCACATTGTCAAAGCATTTGTAATTTTTAGTGAACAGCAAGCACTGCTTGTCATTTGTTCTCAATTTTTCATGTGCTTTTGTTATTGTTTTTTTTTTCTCCTCTATGGTGAGTAGTGCATGTTCATGTTTCTTTTTCACGCTTTTTCCAGTTTTTACAATTACCTTTTCTTTTATTAAAACCTTTGGGCACTTATTTCCTGCTTTCCTTGTACAACTTTGTTTCAAGTTAACACAACCTTTGTCAATGAGGATTATGTCATTAAAATTATTACCAGCATGTGCACCAGTTGGTTCCATCTGTCTGCTTGACCCTATTCCCAATATTGGTTAAATCGTGTTTACCTCAGCTATGCCCCCTTTGCAGAAAAAAATCAACCCTTGACACTGGCTTCCTTTCCAACTACAGGCCTGTCACTAATCTCTGTTCCCTGAGGAAATTGCTGGTTATGCTGTTTTCACCCAATTCCAACTTCCAACACTAGCTTGTTTCACACAAGTTACTGGATCCTTTCCAAATTGGCTTCAGCAAGAAACAGCATGGAAACAGCACATGTCAGAGTCACTAATGACCTTCTCATTAGTGCAGACTCTGTCCACTTAAGCTTCCTTATATTACTGGATCTTAGTGCTCCATTTGATACGGTTCATCACCTGACGCTGCTGGAACAGCTGGAGAACACTGTTGGTGTCAGCTGCCTTGTACATACTTGGCCTCAATCCTATCTGAGTAATGAGCTGCAGCTTATCGCAGTAAATGGCAAGTAGTCATCATCCATTAGTACTAATTACTAGGGATGCCTCGATATCAATAATGCTATTGGATTGCCATCTGATACTGTTTTCCTTTACTCATACTAGCACACTAATGCTCTGATACTCACATTCAATATCAAGTGATATGTGTCGTATGTTGTCACACTAATGAACAGATGATACAAAATGACAGCAATCTGGACGTATTTCACAATTAATGGCAATCAAAGCAAAGCAGACTGCAAACAGTTGCTATGTGAAAATATCAAGAAGAGACAGTACAGCTAGTGACCTGATAAAACTTCTTGAACATAAAACGCAGCAGGAGGAGTACATTGCTAGCAGTACAGGGCAGCGAATAGCATTGAAGCCAACGCTGGCTAGCAGAGAAAAAAATGTGCGCAGACACTGCTAGGTGAGTGAAAATAACAGCCCTTACCCAGTATGTTGTTCTTGAAGGTCAGCCAGTATCGGTCATTAAAAACAACGATTCTGATGCAATGAAGACAAGGAAATATATTTGACTTATAGCTGTACAGAAGTGGTTTCCCAAAGTGAAATAAAACCCGCTCTTCTCCCTTGCAACCTTATTCGAATCAAGGTAACTACTGTAATGTAGCTAGCTAATGCATAGCATAATAATCGAGCCTAGTAGCCTAAGTGCATGAACACACGTGTGCACTTTTCATGGTTCCATAACACCCATGATTGCTTAATACTAAGTAGGTTACTCGTTTCGACAAGTACCAGTAAACATATACTTGTACCCATCTTTGGTCTGAAAAAAAAAGTATTGATACATTCCTACTAATTACTATCACTACTAATTTAATATATGGCATTCCACAAGTTTCAGCACTTGGACCATTACTTTTTAGCATTTACATGTATTGGACATACCTGTATCATCACATCAACCTTCATTTGTATGTACATGATACTCGAATATGTGTTCACACTACCTGCATTTCAATCATTACTTAAACACTCAGTAACTGATTGCAATGCATTACATCTTGAATCCAGTAGTTTTTTTTTTAAACTTAACCATGACAAAACAGAAATTGTCCAAATTTTTACTCAAAGTTGATAATGATGCTGACACACCTTCTCATCAAGTAAAAAACTTTAGGGTGGCATTAAAGACAGCACTTTCAAATCAGGCAGCTGGCAATTTTTTTGATTTAGCCCCTATCTGGCCCTAGCTCACATTCTCATATGACAACTATCTCAGGCATGCAATCATTTCTACCCATCTAGATTATTGTAATGCTCATCTTACTGGTATTCCATATCGGCTCATTAACAAATTCCAACATGTACAAAATTCAGCTGCTCGACTCCTGGTCCAAACCTCCCCTCAACATCATGTCATCTCATACTCAAAGATCTCCACTGGCTACCTGTCCATCATGGAATTATTTATAAAATAATGTTCATAGTTCATAAGACCCATCATTCTTCTTCTACAGAATACTGTATATATCTTACATTATCTCTTCAAATTGCTTTCCTCACACTCTTCACTCATCTAAGAGGCTCAATTCTATAAGATCCTTCTCTATCGTCTTTGGAACCAATTTTCTCCAAGCATTAGTGGACAATTGAAACACCTTTTAATATAATCTTAAAATTAAACCCTTTTTTAAAAAAAAGTGTATGATCTTTAATTCTTTGTACCATGGGTTCTTCTAGCCTAATGAACTTTTTTGATAAATGTAGTATAAAAACACACATCATACCCAACACTCTTCAGTGGGGCTTCAAAATTGCTGCCACTGTCACGTCCGAAGTTGCGGACTACAACTTCCATGATCCTCAGCCCAGAACCTCATCACATGACCTCCAGTCAAGCACCTGCCCCTGCTACCAATCACTTGATTACTAATGACACTCACCTGTTTGCCATCCCAAGACTCGCTTTAAATAACCCCGTCTCCAAGCCATTGTTATCTGCCTGACTTGACCATGCTTCCTGTGTGCTGAGCTAGAGTTGGCTAGTTCATGCTTGTTTGCAGCTCACCTGACCATTTTCCTGTCTCATGTTTGAGTATTGCTGAAAAATCCATCTTAATCTGACCAGCTACCATTTGCTAAAATACAAACCAAGCTGGTCACGATGGTGCATGGAAACATTGGACATGCAAAAATCATAGAAAAGTTGTTTTTAAGAAAATAACACAGTAAGCCAATTAACAAATCTCAACCATTTTGATCAATTTAGCCATGTAATAAAGAAGCTGAAAACTAATTTACCAACTGGCAAAGATGGTCTACCAGCTTGACACTCTTGGCCTTGTAGCTTGTTTTGACAGCTGGTATGCGGTCAGGCTAAACTGGATTTTTCAACAGGGAGGCTTTGGTTTATCTGCCATATTGGTTTTTAATAAAACACCCACTAGTTTTCACCTATGAAAAGAACTTTTGTACAGTCATGCAGTTTCAGAAACCACACAAGCAAATATACTTCTGGTTATTTAACACCTCAGCAAGTTGCTTTTAATCGATTTTTATTGTTATTTATGCACTTACTTTTATCACTTTATCACCAATTAGACTTCTACAAACTAGCATTCGTCTGTCAGGTTATGAATCCTTGCAGATTCTTCAAATACTTTGTATTGCTCCATCTTCAACTCTGCATGTTTTTTAAGTTGCTCAAGATCAGAATATCTGCTAAATGACTAACTGTAACCTGTATATGTAACTGAATCAGCAGTAACTTTTAGGGATTCAGAGACTTCACTGGTAAAAATGTGTTAGAGAAGGTAAACATGTGAGTGTGGAGATTAAGCTGATTTAAAAAAAAAAAAAAAAAAAAGACAAGTGAATACACGTTGAAACATTCAAGACTTGAACAAAATGTAATTAAGGTTTAATTATTTGCTACAATTAGATTCTCTTCAGAATTAGAGAAATGTTAATAAAATGAAGAAGACTTAGCTCCCTGCCACAAGACCCCGCTTTGCCTTGGCCATCATTAAGCTGCAGAAAATAGGCAGAGTTTGAGATTTTCCTCCATCTTCCACCACCTCTAATAACGACTCTGACTTAATGCTGGCTTTACTAACAATAGACCAACCTTTTGGGGTTAAAGTGGATGGCATATGAGAAAAGTCTGACTAACAGCTCTGACTATTTTAAGTTTTTTTTTTTTTTTTTCTTTTTTTAGAAAAAGAAGAACACAATGTTTTAGAATGTTTTCTTCTCTACTAACTCAATAACACTACTTATTTCATTTTATTAAAAAGTTACATATAACTGCAGCTTTATTACTTCAACTTAAATACTATCAATGTTGGCATGTGGATTGTTTTTCTTTGCATTTTTCATCTTTATTCTGTTCTCTCATGCATATTTTTCGACTTGGTTTACCTATTTCAGCTTTGTTACTCATTGCTTTACTTGTGTTGAATGAAACAAGTGGTTGTTTTATTTGTGCTGTAGTTTTTCTCATTTTATTGTCAGCAAGTCAAACTGACATATTTGATTGGATTCTATCAGCTGTCGTGATCGTGATCCCACGCACACGCTCCGCTGACATTTCTTTTGATGTGGCAAGATATTGAGAGCGTTGTGATGGGATTTGTCACAGTTGTAATTTCTCTTTCATGTCTCTCCGGGCAGCTTGGTGCGACGTGGTTTAATAACAATATGAGGAGGATGCAAAGCATTGATTTGTCATAAAAACAGACACGTGCGTCTTCAATCTTGCATTTGCTCCATTAATACAGCATAAAGGTGGACAACACTGAGTCAGAGCTTTAAACTGAGGTTGAGGACCTGTATATTAGACAGAAACATATTATTATTTGCTTTCAAAGGTGATGGTGATGACAGCAAAATACCTAGTGTTGCATTAACGCTGTCAGCATTTAATTAACTGCAGTGTTTTTTTTTGTTTTTTTGTTTGTATCCAGCTTTACTTACGTAAGCCCTGTAGGTGTAAATGGAACACTGAAGATTTTGCTGTGTAATGATAATTCTGAGTTATCTGGTGTTTCAACAAGCTAGTGAGCCAATATGACTGCTCAAATGACTAATCCCCCTTAGCTTACTTGAAGTGATTACTAGTGTGAAGTAGGTGACAATAGAATGAGTAACGACGTACATGATGTACAGTCACCCAATTATCCAGCCCTTCTTTACATGCAGTGAAACAGTCCCTTGACCCTTGCCCTGACCATTTTACTGGAGTAATTATTCTCAGTACACTTACAATGGAAGTCTAAGGACATTATTTTTTTTGGGGGGGGGCATGGCATGTTTTTGAATGTAAAAGCTAACTGGAGAACCCAGAGGAAACCCACATAGATATGGGAAGAACATGCAAAATGCCCTGAAATATGTAAGGAATAACTGTCTTAGGATGAGACAACCTTGGCAACATTGTTCTCATCGAACTTTCTAAGAAGTAATTCCAGTTTTAAGGTATCCAAATGTGATCAGACAGAAAGTGACTTCCCTTTGAAAATGCACTCTCATTTTTCCATTATTTTCCCAGTACAGAGAAATGTGTTAAAATGAATGTTTGTAGTGATTGTGTATATGCTTCACATGCAGTAGATAGAGATTAGGTTGAAAAAAAATTGCTTTGAGGGCCATTCAGATACTCGATCAGCTCAACATACGTTTTTAAATTGAGTCCTTGGAGGGTCAGGGGATTAAGGCAATATAACCACAGCGCTTTTCATATTGCATATACATATGATTTGGCTTTTTTATTTTGTAACTAATTCCTTCATCTGGACATGACACATAACAAGCAATGGCTGGTCACGATATTGAATGGGAGAGCTAAAAAATTCTACTATCTATCAGTAACTCGGCGCTACAATTATGAAACCATTAGAGTTGAGCCTTATTGCGCAGGGACTCGTCATACACACAGGAACTCATCATACACACAGGAACACACTCACTGAAAGACAGGTAGGCAGCACAATTCGTAATTGCTTTTTCTTTTAAGTCAAGTGTTTCATGTCTGTAATCATGCCGTGTCTCTTCCCGAATAGCAAGTGGGGTAAACAAAAAAGGTTTGCTTGTCGTTAGCCAGCTCTTTTGTTCAAACCAAAACAAAACGTGCAATTCTGTTGTTTGTCCCTTTGTGTAATTTTGTATTATGACTTGACAATGTTTGTTAAGTCTGATTACTTCCAGTTTCTAAAAAAATTTATTAAAAAAAATTTAAATCAGTATTCAGGAGAGTACTCCCTCTCCTTCATGTTTATTACACCCACTGTTGTATTTCACATGTGCCTTCTCATTAATATTATTAACAATGACATGTTACGGATGTTGGCTCAAATAAATGAGCCCCAATGCGCACAAAATCTAAGAAGTATTTCATCAAGTGTAATCACCTGAAATGACTGTCACTGAATCTGCGAATCTACAGTCTGGCTTAGAAAGAAATCAGCCCCAGCCTCACTTCTTCATACATCCATTAACGGTGCTGTTGTTCTTGGGTTCTGCAAAAGTACAAACTAATCCACTTGAAGTCATTTGTTAACTGCAAATAAGACAAAGTGGATATGAAGATTGAGCCTATTTTTATCGTATTTCTCCTGGATAGCGAGAGAGTCCTGCTATCTCATTTATATCAGCCAGCCCTGCACTTAACACAAAGTCATTACCTTGCTAGATAGTAAACAATCTTGTATTTGTCTAGAATTCCCTTTTGTGCCTTGTGAGATGTAGGTGATTTGCACTTTGGGTCATGAGAGGATGCGCTCGCTTCAGGTTAATGCAACTTTATCTGCATTGTACAACACTTACAATTTGAATCTCTACTTCTTGCTTTTCATCTTTACATGATATTTAGCTCTCCATATTGCGCATCTTTTTCTTTGATTATCATAGCAACCCTTCCCACACAGCTCATCTTCACACATGCACACACACATTCACACATCGTACATTACTTCCTCTCTCGTACATCATTTCTGCTCATTAGGCTAATTTCACTCCAGGAAGTGATGAAAAGTGGTGAAAGGGGGGTTCCAGGTTCAGTGAGGTGTGTTAATTCCAACTACCATCAACATTAGGCCATTCTTGGGTGCCCTGAGCATATTTATAAGCTATCCCTCAAATTGCCTATCCTTTTAAAGTGCTAGAAAACCATAAAGCAGCCAGACTTGAACATATTTTGTTTATCACAAGGGCCATAATGAAAAGTCATTTGAAGTGTCCCTGTTGGCTGCTGGGAGTGTATTGGCGCATTTTAAAAGCAGCTCAGCTTGGCATTTTGCCATTTCAAAGGATAAGCATTATTATTTCACAGCCCCGAAGCACTTTTAATGCGGCATAGGCATCTCACTAAAATCAGTACATTCATTTAAATTACTTGCAGGAACACAATGTGACTCAAGTGGCTAATCAGCCAAGTGGGGTGACACAAAACTCCTCTGGCCATTCAGCTCTATGCACTAAGTGAGCTATTATTAGAGAGGCCAGTGTGAGTCAAGAACTGCTGATGGCTCATGGGGTGTTTATGGCTGATTGTCAGTATTTATGGCTATCCATCAAGGCCGAGCTGCTGGAACCTCATCAGATATACCGCAACACTGGTCACTCTGCTGCAACTGCCATTATTATAGTGGGGGTTAGTGGTGGAGGGGGGTAACTAACTACTATTGCATTTGTCGCTTTTTTTTTTTTTTTACGATCCTTCTTAAGATTTTAAAAGACTACATGAATTACGGTTGAGGTCAAAAGTTTACATCCCCCTTTCAGAATCTGCAAAATGTTAATTATTTTACCAAAATAAGAGGGATCATA
>CM075023.1:13667360-13677549 GCA_037576675.1 Pangasius sanitwongsei
ACTAAATGAAAAAATATGATATTTAGGCAAAATAAGAAAAATGTACACATCTCCATTCTGTTCAAAAGTTTTCACCCTCCGGCTCTCAATGTGTCCTTTTTTTGAAATCCATTGGGATATAACTCATGTAGTCTTTTCCCATCTTAAGAAGGATCTAAAAATAAATAAACAAATAAAAGTAATAATAGTTAGTTACCCCCCTCCACTGCTAATCCCACCATAATAACGGCAGTTGCAGCAGCGTGACCAATGCTGTGGTATATCTGATGAGGTTCCAGCAGCTGTGATGCATTGTGATGCTCAGTGAATTGCCTTTTCTGCCAGGTGAATATTAGATTTATTCAGAATATCTTAGACACGTCACTTGGTTTTGTCACTTCACATACTGACTTATGTAAAAAAAAAAATAAAAAAAAAGAAAGAAAGAAAGAAAGAAAGAAAGAAAGAAGGCTTTTCTTTTCCTGGCATGTCACTCTGTCACTTCACAGGCAGAGGCAGTTTCTCCCAGGCACCCCAGAGAGGCCGTGTCCACATAAGTAACAGACTGCCCTGAGAGAAGATAATCCTGAGTCCATAAACATGCAAGTGTTTTTTTTATGATTCTGTTTTTCTTTCAGTTTGGAACACTATTTACATGCTATTTGTCTTTAAAAGTGCTATAAGATGCATTGAATATTGCTATAATCACACTGTAATATACTCTGAGCTTCCTAACAAAGAGCATGATAGTCTAATTAGGGCTGTAGTCACGACCGGCAACATCAAGTCCAAGACCAGCACTAGACAAGGCCAAGTCAAGACCGAGTCTTAATAGGGTCAAGGCTTATTAAGCAAGATCGAGTCAAGATCAAGACTGAAAACCATCAAATCGTTTTTGAGACCAAGCCTTTACATGCATTATGCCAATGCTTAGGCTGTTTTCTAGAAGAAGGAGTTAAACTCTGTGCATGCGCAAAGAAAAGACAACACAAGCATCATTTTTACAAACCATCAGTTGAGACCAAGACATAGTTAGCTAATGCCCAAGACTGAGACAAGTCCTAGTACAAATCTCAATAAGTCAGAGACAAGTCCAAGTCAATAGGAAAAAAAAACGTTTTGAGACTGGACACAGCCCTAAGCCTCATGATCGCAAATCTCTAAGAATCGTCACGAACCAGCTCACATGTCAAAAGGCTTTGTTGGTTTACAACTGGGTTACACATTTTAGCATTTTTATTGTTTTAGTAAACATTTTGCCACAAAGCTTATAGTGTAGATAGCTACATATCTTGCCTGAAACTTGGAGCTTTGTTAACGTCTTTTTTAAACTAGCTTTTTATTGATTTTGAAGCATTAAATTACAAACTCCCATGTACACCGTATGCTTTAACTCTCTGTAATTTTTAAAGTCAAACTGTTTTTTTTTATGACTTACTACTGTATATTACTATATGTCATATTTTGATTCAAATAATTATCCATATGAAGGTAATTAGACTCAGAAGCTGCAGTGTGAAATAAGAAGCTGGTTTCTGTTTATTTAATAAAAAATGATAAAGTGAAATTGCTATATATATTTTTTTTTTTCAAATTGCTTAATAATTGTGAGAAATAACTGTAGTTTCAATACTAAGCAAAGTGATCATTTTACATTCATAATGGAGATAACTGTTAATAATTAGATATCAGCAATAAAGATGTGTACTCTCTGACCCAGCCTGTGGTTTTTATTTTTTATTTTTTATTTATTTTTTACGCGGTCAAGTGGATCTTCTTTCTTAGCAGAAATAAATGTGTTCCATAAGCAATTACAATTATGACTCACACCATGCTGGGTGTGTGAAAGGTGACTAGGTGCTCTAATAAGGCAGTGAACAGTGAAATGCATATTGCTCTACTTTTGGGCTTCCAGCCTAATGAATCCTCCATGGACGGGTAATCTGATCATGGGTATGCACATATCAGACTATTTTCAGGAGGAGCACCGCTAATCATGCTGCTAATGCTAATGACGTCAGCCATAAAAGCCCCAAGAACATTGCATGCTTAAGAGTTGGAAATTTCATTGTGAGTTATCAGGAGAGTGAGACTATATCATGCGAAAACCTTTCACATGGTCAAATTTGAACATTTTCTTCTACATATAGGCCCTGCCTACCTCTACATTTATAACTTAATCTACTTGCAGAAAAACAACATTACTGCCAAATGTTAAGTTCTCAAGAGGAAATGAATTCTCACTTTGATTATCAGCATCGTTCATGTCAGACTCTGTCTCATCACCTGAGATTAAAGTCACTCATGGCATTTAAACACGAGCCTCATTGCTTTTAGTGGGGAAATAATCGCTGACTCATTCAGTCCATTCTGACTAAAGTTCTTGTTATTAATGACTTTTTTTAATTAAATATTTTCAAGCTTTTTCTGTTGAGTGTGTAAGCGCTCTTCTCTGTTTTGATGATGATGTGATGGAGTTATCCTGACATTCACTGTGTAAGGAATTCACATTTAGCTAGCAAGGTTTTAGGCAAACTGACTGCATGTACCACTGCTTTTGTTAAACTGGCTCGTTACCTGATGTCATTTTTGCAGGCAGATCCCAAGGCGAGGTTGGAAAGTAGTCTAAACAAAAACATCTTCATGTCATTTCAGTAAAATATAGTTATGTTTTCTTAAAGTAGAGATGGCAGAGTATAATTGTGGCTGTGCCAGTATGTAGCCACAGTGACATTAGGTAGTCAGAAATCATGCTGCTTCCATAGCAGTGCTGGTTGCCTTTTATCCTACATGGCAGTGTTGCATCTTTGGCTTGACCTGGCTAAACTAACTAGAGAGCCCCATTTAGTTAGATGTATTGTATATAGTTGTATTCGTCCATTTGCTTTCTCGAAGCTTCGGCTTTCTAAAGGAGCTTGGGTAACTTATAGTTCAGTCTGCAAGGGAAGAAAGTAAGGGTGTGAAGAAGCAAGGCCTACTTACAAGATCACCAGCTTCCCCATATTTGCACCTGCAGCACCTCAAGTATCTGGTAAAGCGATCTAAACAAAAACAAGTGCCCATGCCCCCAGGGTGTACCTGAGTGCATATGGTGGTCACTGAGTGCATCAAGCCATCCCACAAGACAGCTCCTCAAGAGCGACACCGACAGCTGCTAAAGAGCAACACCGAAGAGCTGCACACTAAAGGAGAAGGAGGAGATGACAAATGCATTGTTCAGGGAAAATACTATGCCCCAACATTTCTCTCCTTTTTATGCTGCTGATTCCCCTTGAGAAAGGTTTTCTTCTTGCTTGCCACTGAGCCACATTTCAGCACTCAGAGATGCCGCCCACGAGCGTCTGAATCACTGTGAGCACACCATCCACCACCACACACCGCACAAAACTTCATTACCTGCACTCTCTTCTGTTTGGATATAATTAACGCAAATAATTCATAACTCACTGTCATTTGTAGTCATTATCTCTTTGCGCTAAACCTTGAGGCCATTACTGCTGAGGTATAGGCACATCAAGTTTTTTTTTTAGATGTGGGGAGGCAACAGTTAATTACACTGTTTTCCATAAATAATGCAGATTGCATTGTGGGTGATTTAGGGATAGGTGGAGAGTGATGATTCACTGTGGCGACCCCTGAAGGGAAAAGCCGAAAGAAGAAGAAGAAGCATTGTGGGTGATTTGAAATCAAGCTGATCAAAATGTTAGATTTTACAGTAAACAGCTATCATTTGTAGGGCATACACGAAAGGTAAGTAGTGCCATCCTGAGCAGGTGGAAGAGTTGTGCATTATTATAACTTAAACCATTATTATGTCATAATCATTAGTTTATCCTGGGACTAAAATGAGCAATGAATATTTTTCTAGGATCAATACTAGTTTCCATATCAGCCAGCCAAACAAAGCCCTAACTGCATCATCCAAATCCAAACATGTATTGATGAGATTTGATGAGACTTTTTCCTGGAGCAGCATCACAGTGCAGCAGGTAGTACTGGAGTCGAGCATTGGTGTGGAGCTTTGCATACTCTTCTCGTACATTACTGTAATATTGCAGTGATTAGTGTATGTACAGGGCATGGCTGCGATTGCAGTATATCTGATTTGTTCTTTGGTGCAAAATGAATGGCCAGATTGTAACATTATCGTATTGGCTTCAGTTACTCTATGGAGATTTGGACAAACACCACAGCGATTTAAATTTGCATATGTCATATATGATGAATTAATTCTGCATTAATTGCATAGGAGTAACAGACCCCATGGAGAATCTTTTAGTAAAGTTGTGTATAAATGTTTTTCTGTGCGAATCTGTACTAAAAATCCCCACCAGATTTACAACAGTTTGTAGATAAATGTAAAGAATATGTCTTTAACCTTGCATTTGTATCTAGTGACGCCCCCATGAAACTCCATAAAAGGAAAAACTCACAGGGAGCTAAAAACAACAGGTTTTTGTTTACACATTGATTACAACTCAGGAGCTCTCTTAGGATACAAACATTTTTTGAACTTTTGTGACTACCACAATTATGAATAATTTCGTTTGTTTCCAGCATGATAAATGAAGCCCCGTGAATCTTATTGTTAGACAGAAGTCTATCGTCTCGGAAATCCTGCGGCTCCATTCTTCAGAAGGATTTATTAAATTAAACAGCTTCAGAAGTGTGCATGCCTAGAGTTGCCAAGGAGTTGCTTCACATGAGACCAGTTGGTGGTGGTCTGATAGACGAGCATGACTATGCTAGGGAATTTGGTCTGAAGTTCATGCATATGATAATCTACCAGCCTTGGGCAGATTGTGTGTTAGTCTGGGGAGGCATGCATACACCATCACTGATTAAATAGAATGGTTTGCAGTGTATGAAGATGGTTGCAGTGTTGGTACACCAGCTGTTCTTGATAACAGGCACATACTTCATCTGATTTTGTGACGTGTAGTTTAAATCTGTGGAAGAAACAACAGAGCTGGGAGTATCAGAGGAATGTGTTTCCAATATGTGAGCTCCTCTCTGGGCATTAGCGACCTAACCGAATTCAAATACGGTTGTATAAATGAACAGATAATGTGTTCTAAACTGGTACAAATACAGATATTAATAAGAGGTGCACAATCTGTTTTTGTTGTTGTTGTTGTTTTGGAAAGCTTGCTAGAAATGTTCAGTGGTTGAGACTAGCAGTGTGCATCATGACTGGGATCCCATGGGACACAGCAAGTTGTGCAAGAGGATGTGTATCACTTCCATGCAGGTGCAAGTAAGAGGTCAGATACGAAGCTTGTGGGATTAACATGAACATGCTGCACTGTGCAATGTATTTACAGCATCCTTTGTAACTGCTTGGTCAGGGTTTAAATTAGGCTAATAGTTTTTACATTTCAGGAAATTTAACCAACTAAATTTGTTAGAAAATATCATAGGCAAGTATAAACAAAAATAATAAATGCATAAGCAGGATTTCTAAAAACAGTCCTGCACACATCAATTATGAACTCGAGTGATGTAGCTGAGGTTGAGGAACTGTCAGAATTCACAGACCATACTAATAGTGCTGGCTTTTCTGTCTCAATGTTTTTTCCCAAGTTTTTCAACGTTTCCCGAGCCAGCAACTTGGAAGGGTTTATATTTAATAAAACAAAAATCTTCCAGTTTAGGCCACACCTACTTTGGGTTTATGTCTGAATACAGATTTAGATATGGATATATGGACCACTAACCAGATACAGATACAAACAGTGTCAAAGTGTTGCATCGTTACTGCACATGCTATTTCTTATTATGATTCTTATTGTTGAATTTTTTTTATTCACTCTAACCAGTGGGATTTCCATGTTGAAAGTTGCTTGTTTAGAGATTGACAGTCAGTCAGAAAGTGAGAGAGAGGGAGGAAAACTCAGACATGGCTCTGAGGGCTGGTAAACTAATGTGTGAATGTGGGTATGTGATGTTTTATCAGAGTTCTGAGCTCACTGCTACAGTACAGCAATAATTTCTGTCTCATTGAGTCAATGGTACGGCACTCTGCTTGCTAATGTAATCCAGAACAGGGAGACTACTGTCAATTATACTCAGTTACAGGTAATGCTCCCACTTCACTGTCTGAACTGAGGACAAAAACATGTGCACATCAGATGGGCAGAGAGAGAGAGACATACACACACACACACACACATATATATATATATATACACACACAGAGAGAAAGAGAATAAAGAACGAAGTGACAGAGACAGAGAAAGAAGTGGCGTGAGTATTACACGCTTGCCTTGTATGGATGGGAACAGCCTTCAGTGATTGTTGTCTGAGGTAATTAACGCCCTGCAACCAGTGGCACAGAATTAAACGCAGAGACTGTAACAGCCTTCAACCCCCAGGATACATCAGTGGTGCCAGTAGAATGACTCTCATAACAATACATGGGCACCTTAAAGAGAGAACACAAATTAAAGTCGTAGCTGTGTTACAAAACAGGCTCCGTGCTTGCTGGATGAAGATAAATGGAGGCAATATTTTTCTCTTCTTTCCAGTATATACAATTAACTGGGTGATTCCACGATTATTTCCTACTGATATTACATATTACATTTACAAATATATATGGAAAGTAAAGACCATTTTAAACATATGAATACTTAGAGGTGTGTATATATATATATGTATATATATATAATATGTAAATTACTTTAATAGAACCTAGAGCACTAGGAACATATAGAAAACAGCATTTGAAATGTAGTCATAAATTGAATAAAATACTTCAAAAATCATATTATTTTTGTATTAATATATAAATCAATTTAACAACTCATGCTTTTCAATGAATCGTCTATTATAGATGATAAAAAATGTACATGACAGTTTCACAACATCACTCAACCCTGTCACCTGAACACATTCACCTTTATGAAATATTTGGAATATTGCACAAGTCATGTTCAACAGGAACTGAACTGAAGATCAGGGGAAGAAGAAAAGTAAGGTATTTTTTTTTTGTTATTTTCAATGATATCGTGAAATTGACTAATGAGGTCAATTTGAAAGAACACTTTTGGTACCCAATTCATTGATAGAAAATAAAATAAATAAATTTTTCATTAAAAATGATAAAAAAATTTAAAGTAAATAATTAGCAAGTTGAATGACATTAGTACAGTTGCTAGTTAACCACATATTAGTATAAAAAAAGAAAAGAAAAAATAATACCTAACCCTGTTACTTATTTATTAAGAGCAAAATGCAGCTATTTTCACAAACAAAACCTTGTAAAAAAAAAAAATAAATAAAATAAAAATAATAAAATAAAAATTGAGATTGTTACCAGAGATTTTTTTTTTTTTTTGAATGGTTAAACGTTTCCTTAGATTCACTGTTGAAAATTTTAAAACAAGAGCTAAATGGTGCCCCAATCATAGAATCAGTCAACTGAATTGAACTGAAATGATGAATTAAGCCTAGGTACAGAAAATGTTAGATGCAGAATATTTCCATGCATGCACATGTGGCTATCTGTTAAATTGTGGTTGAGAGCTGAATCTCGCTCCTCCCTGCTCCTGCATTTCTCTCCTTTCAGAATACATGTAAACAGTTTTGGCATCCTTTTCAGCTGAAGTGCGTATGCAGAGCAAGAGAAACTGAGAGGAGGGAGAAGTAGCAGTGTGAAAAACAGGCTTATTGTCAGAGTAATTACAAAAGTTGCACCCCCAAGCACGGCACAAGTGACTGGCCACAGGCATTATAGAAGAGAAAATGAAAGAGAGAGAGAAAATGAAAGAGAGAGAGAGAGAGAGAGTATGAAAAATAAAAATTTCAATTCCTGGCATCGGCTGGAGACTCGCTCTCGTCTAGGTAACACAAAGAAACAAGGCTCATTATTGATACTTATACACATTTCAGCTCTAATTTATGCACAACAATCTGCCTACTTAGATATGCACATCTTCACATGAATAATGAGGTCACTTACATATACGGTATGTTTCATACCACAATGTGAAGACCGCCTTCGTGTAGGTAAACATTTTGTGGTAACATTTTCTATGAAGCCCATATTCAGAAATCGTTAGAACTGGGCTTATAATTCTTTGTAAGTTGGTAATGATTAAGTATAAGCATATTAACTCCAATAATCCCTCATAAAGCTCTAATAAGTAAGAAATAAACTTCAGGGTGGTAACAGTAACTATGCTTAGCAGGCCCTATCACACCACCCCAACCTTGCAATAACAGCACGTGATTTATTCCTCTTGTACCACAGCAATCTGTCAACACTTACAATTTTTTAAAATTTATTTATGAACGACATGTCATAACTTTAACCATTTATAGTTCAATTTAGTTGTGGAACTTCCACAAGACAAGTTCCTGTTACCATTAATAATATTATAACAACTATACAAAGTTTTTCCCTCACCAAAATGTAGTGCATTGTAGCCACAGATTCCTGCTCTTGGCTGAGATGCTTTTCTGCTCATCACAGTTGTAAAGAGTGGTTATTTTATTTTCTGTAGCCTTCGTGTCAGCTTTATCCAGTCTACCACCTCTCTCATCTGCCGGCAGAACTCTAGAGACTGGTGTGCAAGAGGATCCCAGGAGATCAGCGGTTTCTGAAATACTCAAACACTCTGGCACAGACAACCATGCCACGGTCAAAGTCACTGAAATCCCATTATTTTCCAAATTCTGATGTTTGATGTGAATCTTACCTAAAGCTCTTGACCTGTATCTGCAGGATTTTATGCATTTCACTGCTGTAACGTGATTGGCTGTTTGGATGATTGCATGAATGAGCATATGTACAAGTGTTCCTAATAAAACGGTCAGTGAGTGTATATTGTAAGCAATAAGCATAGGCAACTTTTTAATGTAGTACAAATTATATAATGGCATATTAGCAGCCTGGCATGATGCCGTAGTCAATTACTAGAGTTCATATAATGTGTACCAGGAATCACTAACAACTTAGAACGACTTCTAAACATATGAATATGAGCTTCTTGTCTTGAGTGAGGACTGCTGCCTCAAATCTTTTGCAAAATGTACGACTGCTGGAACACGGTTGTGTTACAGACTGCTAATAAAGCTTCTTTTGGTAAAGTAAATGTCAGAGTGTGATTGCAATGGGGGAGGTGTTGCCTGTGGGACCTCAGTCTAAAAGATGTCTTATTATGGAAGATGTGAATCATTTGGAGAAAAAAAGAAAAGAAAAGGAAACTTAAACCTTAGGCTGCGATCACTGAAAGCATCCTCCCTCTAAAGAGAGATTCCAAAAACAGCATTGTTTTTCTCATCCTCAGTTTGCTTGAAGCAGTTGACCCTGGTGCCTGTGAATGCATATGCAGATAAATCAGAATATAAACAGAACACAAGACACACAAGCATCCTCCTACAAGCATGGAGAAGCACAGCAGCTCATCTGCATTTGCTGGGATACAAAACATTTCAGCATTTGGCTGTTTCTGAGTGCATGGATCAGCTACGGTTGTTTACAGATTCCTCCAGGAACGTTTCTTCTTGTTATCACTATCAAGAGTCGACACTGCAGTTCATCAACACAGACTAGTCTGGCTAATTAAGGGTTTTGCTCAGACGCTTACGCTTTTCCCAGACACCACTGTTTGGACAGCGGGAAGATGCTCCAAACTGTGAAAACCTCACTCATTAAATTATTCACCGTTTCCATTTGTCAGTGAATCAACAATATCCTCTTGAATGAGGACGAAAATTGAAACTGATCATGTTCTTTCACCTGTGATGACTAGATCTATTTATTGTTGCCTTATCATAAAGACAGATGGGCTTTGAAAGACAATTCTCACTGGAACACTTGTTGTCATTGAGGTGGCAAAAATAGATCTTTGAAGCACTATGGTAATGATGATGAGTTTCACCCACGCAATTATCTCACATTTCTCTCTCTTTCTCTCTCAATTATTATTGCCATTACATTCTCATGCATTACATACAGAGTGTCCTTCTGTTATAAAATAAAAAAAAAGGTTTAAATAACGTAAAAGAAAATGATTTGTTCTAGTGTGTATTTATTTATTTAACCTTTGAACTGCATCGAGCACAACAGTTGGATCATTATTAGAGTGATTATAATGTTTCTAGCATGTTATATGTTTGGCAGCAGATCTTTTAATCTTAAAAGATGAAGTGTGTCGCTTTTTAGTTCTTTAATAACCATGTAGAAAGACGTATCATGGCCATA
>CM075023.1:13680413-13711908 GCA_037576675.1 Pangasius sanitwongsei
TGTCAGTCAATTGTCCAAATACCTTTAAGCCCCTGAAAATGGAGGTACTTTGCTTAAAATGGCTGTAATTCCTAAATAGTAAATGCCATATTTAAAATAAAGCTGAACGTCTACACTTCAATCACATCTTGATTGTTTTATTTCAAATCCATTGTGGTGGTGAATGAAGGCACTGCCACTCACCTGTTTTAGTTAAAATACAGAAAAAAATGATTAATTACTATACATGGCATATTTTCCCTAGAATAGAATGATTGTTTTGCATAAGTTTGTTCAATGAGAACTACTGATTTAAATGTAAATAAAAAAAATGAATATCTCTACAACAGTTCTACAGAATTTCCTTTCGTAAGAGCAAGATGCAACAGTTTAGCATCAATGTATGTTCAGTATGTTCAGCAGAAAACAACATGCTTTTTCTACCAATGCCATTCCACTGGGAGTTTGTTCATTAATACAATTTTAACAGCATGATGTTGGTAATCACGCACACACAATACCACATATCCTTGGAACATGGATGTAAATGCATAAAACACAATAATCATATGCTATATATAGTGTGTTTCCCTAAATTCAAATGTGAAAGTTAAAATAATGTCCGAAATCACAGAAACACCATGTATTGCAGGCTAGTGGTCCATAGCTACTACCTGTTGCACAGCAGTATGTCTCCGCATATACAGTAATATACATCCTAGTCATCCAAACAGCAAAATTTACAGTTTTGAATGAACACCTACTTCCTTAGAGTGAAATGTGGATGTGTATGTGCATTTGGCTGTGCAGCAAAGCTCCTGAGCCTCAATATTGTCATTTGCAGGGGCATTCAGTCAATTTCTGACAGTAAACAACCAGGCTCATGAGGCTTGCAGCTTTATATTACCCCACTTAATACACCTCAATAAGGATTGTGTTGCATGGAACTGTATGTTAATGGAGGTTAAATTGGAATTTAGCAGATGGAAAAGCCGAGCACTGTGAAATTTATACTATTATATGGCATTCTCAACACTGATTTCGTGGAAGTGTGATTAAAATAAGTTTTAATATGTCTAGTTCTATAGCTAATCTAACTGTAATTGGGGTTCAGAGCTGACGTTTTCAGTATTCTTTGTCTGTTTTGCTATGAAGGTTATATCACATCATCTTCTGCTTTGGATCAACTGTGATTCTGACCAGGATAAAGTGCTTACTGAAGATGAATGAATGAAATCTTCTGCTTCTTTCCTGGCAAAGATATGATATGATAAAGCTGCTTGTTGAAAAATCCAGCTTAATCTCACCAGCTGCCAAAACACAGGCTGAGCTGGTGGTAGTCCATTTTTGCCAGTTGGTAAATTATTTTCCTGCTTTCCTATTAATTGTTTAAATTGATCAATAAATGTTTGAGATTTTCCGTGACTTACTGTTGTTATTCTCATAAAAAATAATTTCATCTGCTTACTAGTATAGACAATAACTCGCAGTATTAGTAGTAGTAATTCAGAAACTGATTCCTTTCTAGCTGTCAAATATGGCTTGTGTTTTAGTAGCTTAAGACTAAGCTGGAATTTTCAGCAGGACTTTTAAACTAGAAAAAATAATTCTGATATCCTCTAACCTTTTTTTTTGTTTTGAAAACGCTCAGTTAATAATAATTTCCTCAAGCCACCAAAATCACATTTAACCATATCTGTATCTAAAACTGTTGAGTTGAGGATTTATTAACAAGTCACACAGCTAACTAAATAAGTAGCTTGGTGGATTTAGCAAAAGACTTTTGGCAAAATAGTAAATCATCATAACTGCACAAATAGCCAATCAAATGTATTAAATAACTGTTCAAAAGAACAGGGTTCCTGTATGAAGACATTCAATATAGCTAGCATGTAACAATTTCCTCAGACTATGCAAAAAAAAAAAAAAAGTCTAGCTACTTAGCTAGCTATACCACATAATGCTTTAGAATAGCAAGGGAAATGTTGTTAATAATCTGACTGATGTGTGATTAACGTATTTAAACAGTAAGTTGAAATACTAAGAAACAGCACAAAGGATTGAAAACGAGCAGGAGGATAAGAATCGCAGCACCAAAAAGAGTCCGGACTGACCGGTCATCGGTGTAATTGATCAAATTGAGTAGTTAAATGGATATTATAAGAAATTTATTAACAATAATAATTTCCATCAAATGCTAGATGGAACTGTTCCTTCACATAAAGCAAAGGCACTGGAGCTTCCTCTCCTCGACACACTGAATGGGATTTGTAATAAATGGGAAAGTGTCACCAAAGCCACAGCTGGCAGACCTGAAGCTGATTTAGCACCATGTGCAATTTAGTAGAAGACTCTCAAGCCCTTCAACTGAAGTCCTTCAATCTGCCAGATCTGTTGGCGAGTGTTTAGCAGGCAGGGTGGCTGACACAGTGAGCTATAGCACTCCTGCTGAGCTCCGTGCATGTGATGGTGCATCTAGCCAGCCTGGACACCTGCACGCTCGAAACCGTTTCCACGTGCTCACAGTTAGCCAGCTCCTTGAATGTGGGGAGTGAGTTTTTAATCACTCAAACAGGTGCAGAAACGGCATCAAAGACTGACAAGCAGAGCACGAAGAGGCGAACTGGAGGAAGAGAAGAGTTTTGGCGAAGGTAGTCAGTCCTGCTGAGACAATTACCCCAAATGATTCCCCTTCCTGTCAAACAAATTAATGTTTTCTCTTCACTAATTGTGGCTTCCTGCCTTGCTAAAATGGAAAATGCCCTCATGGATGACTGTGCAGAACAAGCTGCTATTTTGTGATGTGGCAGTTCATTATAACAAAACAATTATAGGGTTTGAGGATATTATTAAAAACAATATGTTGCAGTTTAAGGTGCAGACAAATAATTGGTAGTGTAAGAAACTTGTTCATGCTTAACTAAATGGTTATATAAGCTTCATATGGTTATATGTTTATTTTTTCATCTCATGAATACTAAGTGCATAGTCACTTATTCGATAAGCTGCTTCTTTGCAATACAATGCAGGGTGCTACTAAATAATGTTACGAGTGTAGCGAAGAACTTAGTGTAAATCAATCCATGGTATGTATCTATTCAAAAACAATACCAGGCAATACCAATACCAATTTCAGTGAGACTGTCCCCATATCTGTAGGCTCAGATTCATGTTCTTAGCTGATGTGGTTCTTCTACTGTTATAGCCCAACTGCCTCAAGGTTTGACATGAAGTGCTTTCTGAGATGCTTTTCTGCTCACCGTGCTTGTTAAGAGTGGTTGTCCACGCTTCCACCATAGCCTTCCTGTCAGGTTCAACTAGTCTAGCCATTCTCCTCTGACCTCTCTCATCAGCAAGGCGTTTCCGCCCACAGAACTGCTGCTCACTGAATGTTTTTCGTTTTTTGCGCCATTCTGTATAAACTTTAAAGACAATACTCAAACCAGCCTGTGTGGCACCAACAACTATGCCACAGTAAAAGTCATTGAGATCACATTTTTTCCCTATTCTGATGTTTAACGTACTCATTAGCTGAAGCTCTTGATCTGTATCTGCATGATTTGGTATCATTTTTTGCATTCCATTGCTGCCACATGATTGGCTCTTTAGATAATTGCATGAATGTGCAGGTGAACAGGTGTTCCTAATAAAGTGGACGGTGAGTGTATGTACCTGTTTTGTCAAAAATGAATTCTACAAGCACTGATATATGTTTCAACTTACGTGCTATAACAAATAATCGACTTTGCATGGTCCTTTATTCAGATATAGCACTGCATCTGTCGTACACACACATAAACGCTAAGCTTTGGTTGGTACCAAAAGATAATAAACAAAGGCACAATGTCACAGTTTTTTTTGTTTGTTCTTTTTGGCTTTATTTGTGGTGTCTACAGTAACATGGCAGGAGTGGTGAGTGTACTGCATGCACAGCTCCCTGGCGGGAGGCCTTCTCCTCCATGATTCATCCCCTCTCTAATTGGACAGTCCCTCCGTTCTATTTTTCATGGCTAATAATGCGTGACACATAGCAGCACAGCTAAAATCTGATTTGAGGACTCAAACTGAGTGTACAAAAATGACTTGCCACAGTAACTGCAACAAAGACATGGGGATGAAGCTGAAATGAACTGATTGTGTTACTGCCAACAAAAAAGCCAAAAAAGTAATTAGGAAGAAAAAATCAATCTTTGTGAGATTCAAAAAACAATGAGCCTTCTCCATGTTCTACCCTATATCTCTAATTAATTATTTAATTATGTGTCCAATTGGGCATGTTGTGGAAACGAACCATCAAGGTTACAGGTTCTGTTTTTATTTATCACCAATTGAACTTCTTGAATATGACCAAAAAAACAATAATAACGAGAAATCTTGTGACCAGTTTGAACAATATTAATCCTGCTTATTGTTAGAAATGTCTTTGCAACTATATTTATCTTTAAATATGCTAAGTTCTGTGTTCTCAAATGTTTTGTAAGCTTCTTTGAGAATGCTAATTCCCAGGTCCCAAGTCGAAACTAAAGAAACAGGTTTTAGGTAACAGATAATACCATAGTTATGATAATATCTCTGTTGTCACAATATCAAACAATACGTCATAAGAAAACTGATTTCAGATTCATAGAACTTTCATAGAAAACGGAAAACTAACTCGGAAACACACACACTAACACTTTATTCCCAACCTGTGTCCTAGTACAGTTTAGCCTTTTTAGTCATTATAATTGTGTGTGTTAATTCATCCATTGTTTCAACCTTTGTATCTTATATGTGTAACAGCCTGGTAAAACCTTTCACATGGCCTAATTGTGACATGTTCCTTCTCTTTTGTAAAACATATTTTAGTGCAAATAAGGTGCTATAAAAAATACTCATGTGGACACCTGTGCCGAACAACCTGCTATTTTGTGAGGTGGCAGTTCATTATAGAAAAACAATTACAGGGTTTGGGGATATTATTATAATTGCAAGTTAAGATACAACCTGTCCATGCTTTACTAAATGGTTACAGAAATTTGTAAGCACCAAAATAAACTTGCTTATTCTTATTGTTCTAAAAAAATTGCCTCAGCAGAGCACATGGGTATATTATAAGGCAATTCTCAAACTTGTTGTAGCCAAGTACACATTTAACTGTAAAATAAAATCAATCCTACAGACAACTTCAGTATGGACTTTCATGAAATTTCATGAATAATTATCTAAAATTTTTCAAATAATATTTTTCTTTCCATTTCCAAATTTTTCATCAATAGAATACATTAGTTCTGAGTTGACTTTGGTGCTTGGACCCCTAAAAATAATAGCTTTGATAATGTGGGTTGTGATTTTCACCGTAGCAATTAAAAAAAACAAACAAAAAAAACATTACGGACCCCCTAGCTATGCTTCGTGAACCCCTGGGGGTCCCCGGACCCCACTTTCTAAAAACATCTGTATAACTAATGTTTGTCTCAGACAATCATTTCATTGGCTGGAACTCTACTGTTACAAAGTGTACGTGAGGATACAAATTTTTGCACATGAACATAGTTTTAAAGGTTGTACATCTTTCTTGAGAAATGAGAAACAAGTGATGGTCTATGGGCTTTCCATATGTATTTCTACAGGGTTACTTCTATCACTTTTTACTCTGCTAATAATACAAATAATTAATTTAATTTAGTTTAATAGCATGAACGATGCATTATTCCCAACACTGGAACTAGATCCAAGCGTAAAGTTCATATCCAACCAACAACATCTCGGTCTGTCTTGTATAATCTCTGAGTCGCAGGCTTCATCAGCAGCAGACCCGGCATATGTTACAGCAGATTGGTAACCAGGATACACTGTGTGGTTGATCGCGGATTGATTGATTGATGGCTTGTTGAGGAAGAGGAACCATAGATTATTAAAACCTCCTTCGATGGATTCTCCTGGTCTCCTTTATAGGGCCATCATGACTGAGGTGAGACCCTTGAGCAAGGCACCGAACTCCCAACTGCTTCCTGGGCGCCGCAGCAAAAAAGGCTGCCCACTGCTCCGGGTGTGTGTTCACGGTGTGTGTGTGTGTGTTCACTACTGTGTGTGTGCACTTGGATGGGTTAAATGCAGACCACAAATTCCAAGTATGGGTCATCATACTTGGCCACACGTCACTTCACTTTCACTTCACTTTAATACCCTGTTCCTTCTCCAGTCCTCAGAGGAATCAATTTGGCCAAATGCCACGCCACAGGAGAAGCATTAGTTAAAGCGTACAAACTTGGCTTGCTTGGCTCTCCAGAACATAACACTATGATCAATGCACTCTCTCCCTTTTCTCTAAATTTTACCAGGTCAATGGTGTATTAAATATCAGAGAGGAAGCCTGCTCCACTAATGGCGGCTGCTGCGACTCCAACATTGAAGTCAATTATGGAAACAAAAGGGGCTCTGAAATGGTGTAATATTTGCAATTGATTTCACTCGGTTTGTACCAAGGCACTGCTTCTTGTGTTGTACTCACTGCTGCAGGTTACGGAAAGAGCTGACACAGCCGGTCTCCGCTCCAAGTAGACCTCTACATTTCTCTCTCAGTGTGTGTATAAACCTGCTCAGCAAGGAGAAACACAAGAAACACAGAAGATCACGTTTCACCAGCAGACGCCTCGCTTCACAGTTTCGCTGGGAAACAAATTGCAAAAGAGTCGGAGGATTTGCTGTATTGCATCGTGAGGTTTTGTCAGTGTTGAAATGGCTATCCAAGGAGATCATTATGCTAGACATTTTTCAAACATTTCTCCCTGTTAAGATGAAAGCACCTTTAATTTTCAGTTATGAGGATTGGGGAGTTGTAATGAGGGACTCTGGCGTGTGCAGGCATTCAGCAGGCAGACTGGAGGCAATAATAAGCAGCTCAGAGGCATGACATTGTTATAACTCCTCTCACAGCCTGCTGGGTACATCAGGTCTCACTCATAGCAACAGTTCTCCCACTCAGCATTAACGCAGTGAGAGATAGTGTGAGGTGGAGGATGGGGTACAAACAAAGATTTCATCAGCAAGGATGATTGCACACTTGCATTTGAATCTGTTTATAGCATCAATCTATTAACACTACCAACAACAACAACAATATATTTTACACCCCCGGTATAAAATATAGGATAGTTAAATAGAATAGAAAAACACCAATGATGATATGTATGAAATAACACATGATGGGCCGTGCTGTTACAGAAAAATAATCAACACTGGAGTGGTGTAATACAGTCTGACACAAAGCAGTGTGATATTTCTTTTCCACTGATTACAATTTTTAATTTATTAATGAACACCACATCATGCTTTTTATCCATTTATAGTTACATTTAACGTTATGGACCATTATGGAACTGTGTTATAGCAGCTAGTTGTCAAAAATAAATGAATCCACACCTTCAGATTCAAAGATTCAATAGTGCAGTGATATAAACATCACTGAGCAGTCTTAACCTGAGAGTGTACCCATTTATTTGTAATCCACTCATCTTTCATCACTACATTTTCCCATAGGAACCCGCAGACTGGTACTCAAGCTTGAGTCATCAAACTTGGATTGATGGAAATATTCAACCGTTCACCCGAAGCACATAACTGCATTTCATACTGATTGCACACATCTATCCGACTCTACTTTCTTTTCTTTCATTCCTTGCATCCTCCCATTGAAACCCAAAGATTGTCATACTCCTAGCAATTCTGCAGTCAGAGCCACAAATTTGGTAAAACGATTCAACTGTTGACCCCAATACACATTACACATTTCATACCAAATGCACTTATCTACCCAACATTGTTATTCTTTCCTGTTTTCATCATACTATGGGATCCTACTGAGTTTGAGATTCAAAACAAAGCAAATTTGGCCCCAATTGGATTTTATTCTAAGATCCCTTTATTAATTAACCTTTCTTTCATCCATCCATCATCCAGTGACACCAATTGATTTCACATTACTGTGAACTTTCAAACCACAACAATTAATTCTGCTAGAAAGATGCAAGCGATTCACAATTTGATAAGACTCGTTTAACGACCACTGCCTCCTAGAAAAGCAGTGCTATTACTAGACCCAACAAAAAACTTCAACTATTAGAAAAATTGACCCCCAAAGTACACAAATTCATTGTATACCAACAGCAGACATGTGTTTAATCCTGTTATCTGTTCATCCATCCCTCTACCCATTGAGTGTCTTTCATCTATAACCACCACACCTTACGAAAAGATGAAGGCAATTAGCCAACATGTGATTTCATATTAATCGACGTCATCCACCTGACACTGCCTTTTGTTCATCCTTACATCTCCACTTTGAATGCCACTGATTCTGTTGCTGTTTGAAAGTTCAAGTCACCACCAGCAAATCCTAAATACAAAGTGCTGAGCACACTGAAGCTGCATTTGATATGGAGAACACTCCTCTATCTAACCCTGTTATCATATCTTTCAACTCTCCATCATCTCGGTGAAAACCATTCATTTCAATATTAAGTTATTAAAAGATTAAGGCAGAAAAGATATATTTGTTAGAATGATTAATCTTATAAACCAAAGCTGTTTCATACTACAAGTATGAAACTGTTACTATAAGTATTTTTAACATGGCTAGACAACGGCCATCTTCATAGTTTCCATGGTTTCATAATAAGTACAGCTTATTCATGAACTGTTGCACTCTGTGATCCACTGTTGTCATCTAAACTAAAGAATAAAACACAGGGCAGCATGCTGTTATAGGAAAATAATCCATGACAGGGTGATGTGATGCAGACTAATGCAAAGTAGAGTTAATGTTACCACCCCAAACTTCTTATCATAGCACATCCTGAAGACTTTTACTCCTCTTATTCCACAGAAATTTCCCAGCAATTACAAATTTTAATTCATTACTGAATGACACGTCATACTTTTAACCATTTATAGTTACATTTATACCACAGCAAGGTTGAATGCTTTTTTTTCATATGACAACACAGGTATATTAATGCACTTGTTCTAATACGTTATTGTTTCTATAGTAACAGCTCATACACCGGGATCTCTACGGCAGATGCTCCACATAATCTAAGACTAATAATAAACAGATTGTTGTTTAACAAAGTAATTCTTATAATTGTTGATGTGGTGAAGTTTTTCGGAAGAAGTCTCGGTTGTAAGCACTCTCTGACTCAGTACCTCTTTCTGTTTCCTCCGTTTTCTTGGTAAAATGACAGGCTGCACTTTGTGTCTGTGTGTGTGTGTGTGTGTGAGAGAGAGAGAGAGAGAGAGAGAGAGGGAGGATGGTGAGGAAAGAAGCTATAGCATAGGTGAGAACAGGAACTAACTTGTCTCTCGGACGTTCCACAACGTTAAATCTTATGATAAACCATTAAAATGTGTGATATGTCATTCATTAATAAATGAAACATTGTAATCATTGTGGTATAAGCCAAATAACACACTCCAGACCGTGCTGTTATTCAAAAATAATGCACTTCGGGGGGTAGCGGCACTCGGCTTCCACTTCGTGCCAAATCACACCACCCCGGCATGCATTACTTGTGTATAACAGCATGTTCTGGAGTGTGTTATTCCGTACTTAATATTGTGGAACATCTGAAAAACAAGTTAGCTCCTGTTATCACTCATGTTGTAGCAACTATATACAGTCATTCCCTTTTTTCTCTCTTGAAGTTGATAAGACACAGCTTGTCATGTTAAAGAGAAACTGGAAAATCCAGAAGACTGTGGCAGAAAACTTACTCACCATTACAAAGCACTGACACTGGACACTCCATCCATAAATGTTAAATAAGTATCTTCTTACAGGAACTTCATCATATCATCTATTATACAATTTTTGACACTTTTTTTACTCCATTTATCATCACCCTGTGAATGAGTTATTGCTATAAAATAAGTTAAGTATTAGAATGAGCACATTAATATAAACCTGTGATTTGAATTATAGCCTGCACTATTGTCAGAGCTGTGCTGTTACAGAAAATGTATCAAAACCTTCTGACAAATCAGAATCAAGAATTCAACAGCGCTTTGGTATAAAGTAAATAATTGCTAATTGTGAGATTATATCCAAATCTCAGATAATCATTCATTTGTAACCAGAGCTTAGTTTTAATATAATCAGTTCATTAACTGGTTCTAGATGTTGGTCACTAAGACCAACCTTCTATGGCTTCATCATTATTGTCATCATTGTCAATACAAAATTGCAGATCAGTAGCAGAAGTATCAAAACTTCAAATCCTGACACTTTACAGAGTTGAAATTATTCTTCAGAAGTGAAGAAATGTATGAATAATGTAATGTATTTGTAGCATGTTCTCTCTGTTCCTTTTCCCTCCGCTCTTTAGAGACAGGCATGCATGCTGAGAAACATAATCACAAACTGAGACAGAGTCGCAAACATTCGCAATATGAGACAGAGGGAAAGCAGTTAACAGTGCTGCGCTGGTTTAATGGCTGAAGCAAGCAAAGCATCATTTGCAGTTATCTCCCTCCATTAAACAGAAAAAAAGCTCTGTGTGTCGACATTTGTATGTATGACATTGTGCGAAGCCCACAAATCTATGAATACATGACACTCTGAGAAATACCTTTAAAAATAAGACAGGGTTTTCACCCAAATTCCTTTCACAGGGAAAGGTGTATAGAGATAACTTTGAGTTATTTTAATTACCTAAACGGACAGCAGATTTGGGTATCTTTATAGAGCAGAAAGAGAAATTGCACGAATGCAGAGTACATAGTGACTAGGAAATGACTAGGAGGTCCAAAATTAAAGAAATAAAGCATAAAATACATCAGTACCCAGAAACAGTGTAACTGTAATGCAAGATGTCATATATGATGCATTGCAGCTGTCCATCTGTTGTGCCTTAGTCACAAAAACTGCTTTTTATTTCTTCTGAAAAGAAATATTTGCACAGATGTAGCCACAGAGTGTCAAGTCTTTCAGTGCCGATATGATGGGACTTAGCCCTTACGTAGTCGTACAGCATACACGTAGAAATACAGCATAAGATCATGCTGAAAGTAGATTTGAAGCATTTGAAGCATTTGGATGTGAAGGTTTGTCTGAATTTTGTAAGGACTGTATATTTCAAATGGAAAGCACATGTACCATTTTATATATTATTAGTTGAATCCTGTAGTATTGGTTCTCAATTAGGGGTGGACAGTCTGCTAAAAATAACATATCTCAACACTTGAAGACATGTTCACGAGACACTAAGTACAACAATGATATTTGATGATATTTGATGGGTTTGCTAACAGAGGGCATGTGTTTTATATGGGTTTAATTATATTTGTATGGTGGTCAGGGAAAAGCTGTTGGAAGTTGCTGCGGCTGATTTCTGGCAAAACAGAATTACAAAAAAAGATGAGAAGTCATGTTTTTATCATAATAGGGGTTTTCTGCTAACAATACAGGTGCTTTGATACCTCTACTTTAAGAAAGCATAAACATATTTCAGCAAAGTGACATGGAAATGGTTTTAAAATCAACTAAAAATGATCATTTCTTCAAGAAAATAAGGTCAAAAGAATTATTTAGCTCAAAATTAAGTTGTGCTTGTCGATAAGATTATTGTTTCTGCGAGTACCAGAATCAAACAGCTTAAATAAGTAAAGCACAATATCCAAAATTCTCAGAAAAGCACAATATGACATTAGTATATATTAATGCCATATTAATAAATTGATATATTGAAGACAAAGAAGGACGGATATTGAGAGTTTCTTGTTGGGTTTAGTTGTTGTTGTTGTTGTTGTTGTTGTTTTGCACTTGTATATACCAGGTTTTACGGTAACCGCCAAGCGCATGGCGGAAAAAGCTGCTGCTTGTCTGTTTTGGCTCTAATTTAAACATTAGAAAAGTTGACATGCATATTTTCATATTAATTACTGTACACATCTTTTTTTTTCTAGAATAGAATGTTCATTTGTAAAGGTTTGTTCATGAAGACAGTTTTTTATATTTTTATATAAATAAGCTATAATATAGAAAATAATGAATATCTCAGTTCTATAATTGACAACAACTTGATAAAATAGGGAATTTATTAATGGTGAAATCTCTACTTTATTCTTCTTTAATAGAAAATCAGTACACTGTGACAAGTTTTTTTTTTTTCAAGTATGCCATGAAAAATTACTCTGAAAGAAATAATGGTATGTTGTCAATTTTGAGGCTGATAAAAAAACAAAGCTCATATTTTAAAAATCCTTAAATATTGTTAAAATTCATAAATAATATATATTAAAGGACTTATTTTAATATGTGTTGCTTTAACATTAAAATCAACTCACTGTCATTTCTAAGAAATATACAGATAAGGCATATTATCATACAGCTTAGCAAAATACCGTGAATATAGTCCCATTTATTTAGTATGTCCTGTTATAAGGACAATTATAAGGTTATTAAAATTATTTCTAGACATTTTTTTTACTAATTTCAAGTGTGAAATAGTCTTGTTCTATTGGCAGATAATTTTATTCATTCTAAGCATTTATTTTTAGAAAGAAATAAAATTATCTTCCAATAGAAGAAGCCTGAAAATAAAGTCTAGAAATATTTGACCATATTTAAGATTTTTTTCACTTTTTTCAGGGTTTTTTTTTTATTTCTTTATTTGTTTATTTCTTGTTTTTGGAGGCTGAACTCATCATAAACCTAAGGCTGTCTTGCAAACCAAAATATAAACTTAAATGGTCTGAAAAGGCAAACGATATAACTGACAATTTGTTGAAAAGATGTTTAAGCTTTGGCAGTTAATTTAATACTTACAGTATAATTACACAGATTTCCTCTTTTGATGTGCAAAATATTGGCCTTATTCTCTTCCGCTTTTAATGTTTATTACTTTGAAGCAGATTGAGAGAAAAAAAATGTGATCCTCTGTTCCTACTAGTCTTTAAAGTGACTGGAGCCATCACATCAGTATCACCCAAACTGCCGTAATGAGCAGTTGTTAGCCATCCTTATTTAAATTCCTCCAATGTGCTTAATCACTGTCTTAATTGGATCAGAGTGAGTCTTTTGATTAGTTCAAGATTGTAACACTGCCACAGATGGGAGAATGCTTTAATCAGAGAGTGGAAATATCAGAAAGGACTTACAGCTCTATGGGAAAAGTAATAGCACTTGTATCTGGTGATACTGATATGATAGCTTCATTATTGCCATTTGTCACAGTATGTTATATAACAGAGAATGAAATTACTATAAATGCAAGATTAAATAATTAGATGGGTTGGCACCCAGTCCATGGTGTCCCCCGCCTTAGGCTCCAGGCTCCCTGTGACCCTGTGTAGGACAAGTGGTACAGAGAATGGATGGATGGATGGATGATATGTGATGGTACATCTTGAACTGTTGTGCCATTGATCAAGCATGCACACTATCATAAAATTCCGTATTTACAAAGGTACGGATTAGCAGATAACATGACTGTATGGCTATATAAATAGCAATACTTTTTAATGATTATTTTATGGCTGTAAATAAGTCCAGTTGAAGTGCTAATGTTTTGTTTTATAGTACCGCCACTTTTGACTAGTGGCATGGACTCTGAACATATGAGATACATCTGTTTTGAATTTGATGCAGGAAGAATAAACATACTTTTTTCTCCAATTGACCTAAAATTGTCTTTAAGCGACAATTTTTTTGGATTTGCCATGTTGTCAGTTTCCTAGTCATACCAGATAAATAAAATGAAAAATCTATGAAACATCTGTGAAAACATTCCCCTTTCTTGCTTAATGTCTCTAGCCCTGTAGGTAGTCTCTGGTCCAATGAGCTGCCTTCTGCTAAATAATTTATACAAATGCATGTCAATGTACACTCTGTAGTTAATATTACATGCTTGTTGAACATCCTATTCCAAAGGCATAGGTTTAAAATGGCGCTGATCCCCACTTTGTTGTTATAATAACCTCTAGTCTTCTGGGAAGGCTTTCCACTGGATTTTGGAGTGTGGCTGTGGGGATTTGTGTTCATTCAGCCACAAGAGCATTAGAGAGATCAGGCGCTAGTGTCACGCAAGAAGGCCTGAGGTGCAGTCGGCGTTCCAGTTCATCCCAAACGTGTTCAGTGGGGTTGAGGTCAGCGTTCCATGCAGGCCACTCAAGTTTTTCCACTCCAGCCTTGGCAAACCATGTTTTCATTTGTACATTAATCAGCTCTGGTACAGGATTTTTTTCAAGCATTTGGTTCAATCCAGTGATATACTTTGCTGGGTCTGCCTTTGAACCATGGTCTGCCACTTGATAACCGCTGGCTAAGAGCGTTTATACTGTTTCTGAGCTAAATCCACAATGGGACAATATATAGACCTTTCAAATATAAAAATGAATGAATAAACAATCCAACCACAGCTATAGATTAGTTCAATCCAATACATTTTTAACCAAGTTGAATGTTTTCTTCTTTCTAATCAAGCCTCAGGCAGATGAGAGAGAATTTACTAGCTGTTCCTTTATTCATGCACTGGATCTTGTTGAGAATTGTTAAGCAGACTCCTGATCCAAATCTCATTAAAAGTTTCTTCTTGGAAATATGAAGGAATGACAAGGTCATTTAGTGCCTTCAGTCTAGCCATCTCAAGTTTCACAAGGAGAGTCCAATTGCAGTGTGCAGCTGAGTGTATGGAAGTGTGATTGCTGATGGCTGGAAAGAGAGCTACCTCTTCTGGAAGATCACCTCAAATAATCAGTCCACTGTCTAGCTTATTTGCAAAAGTAAGTCCCAAATTTCAGGACAGAATTCAAGGATTTCAAAGAAATAGACTGCTTCTGTGAATATGGAGCACTGATTATTTCCTCAAGATGGCTAGAAAGAAATGTGCATATTTTCCAGAGTTGCCATCAGCAATCTGTCATACCTGTGTGGTGGTGAGACTTACTTATGGCTATTAGCTCAGCAGCTCACTTGGAAAACGTGGCTCGAAAGGTTTTAACAAGTAATCTGGTTAACTAGTTAACAAAACACTTTAAATCTTATGTGCACCCTACTAAAAATAAATTCAGAGAAAGCAGATATATACTGTATATGTCTGAGAATAATCAGTTTCAGTAGTGTTAAAGCCCAGGTTTGAAATACCATTATAATGAGGACGGATCCAGGGCCCACATCTTTGATGGTGTCACAATGACATTGATTGCTGGTCCAATTAACTGAAAAACTGATTTTTTTTTTTATTATTGCTTTATCATGCGCCTGCTGAAAAACAGGCAGATTTGGAGTTGGATGAATGAACACATCTGGGAAATATCCAGAAAAAAGATCTCTCCTGTCACATATATTCACGTCAGTTACTTACATGGTAATATTTTCACACTTGCTGATGCAAATACGCCAATTATTTTTAAACTTTAAAACATATCGTTTTAAATAAAAGTCAGAGTTACTTTGTGTGTATTCACTTGCCTTAACAAGTGGGTTTCTTCCACATCCTCCAGTTTCCTCCAACCTCCTAAAAACATGTTCATACATGGGTTGGCTACTCTGAATTGCCTCTAGGTGTGAATGGTCAATGCCCTATGATAGACCTAGCATCAAATCCAGGGTGTATGCCTGCCTCATTTTTACATTTACCAGACACTTTTATCTAATCAACTTACAGTTGAACTGAGAAGATGAAGGTTAAGGGCTTTGCTCAAGGACCCATCAGTGTCAGCTTGGTGGTTTTGGGATTCAAACTCACAACCTTCCGATCAGATGCTTCATAGCATGTTGTTCCCGGGATAAGCTCCGGATCCACCTCAATCCTTACCAGGAAAAAGCGGTTACTATAGATGAAACAATGAATAAAAAATAATGCTTTTAAAAAATGTATCATTGTTTGTTTAGTTTAGTTTTTTGAGCAGACCAGATAAATTAGGTTATAGACACAAAGCATTTACTTACTACATATGTTGGGATTAAGAACAAATTGTTATGTCTCTTTAAGCAGATTCAGTCAATTATTTACACTAAAAACATGCATTTTTACCAAAGCAATTTATTTGTCATTGTTGCTTATTCATTTTTCAGAGCTAAATCTGATATATTTCCCAGTTTTAATCCTTAATCCTATTTTGTCAACAGTTTCGCTGCTCTTGTGATCTTTGTTATAATCAGACCTATGCCTGTGTAGTCCATATTATTCATAAACATTATTTATTACTCATTAAAATGAAGATAACTCTATAAAATCCAAGTACACTGCAAAAATGACAACTTATTAAGTGAAAATATCTTGAAGATAGGCCAATTTATCTAGTATTACCTGTTATGAGATTAATATTAGATGAATAAACCTATTTCTAGAGGTTTGGGCAGATAATTTTGCTGATTTGTAGTATTTAATTCTAGAAAGAAGCAGAATTATCTGCCAATAGAATAAGAAAATTAAAAGCTTGTCTAGAAATAGGTTTAATAATCTTATATTTGGTTTATTGCACTCTTATGATAGGAAACACTAGATAAATTTGACCTTATTCAAGATATTTTCACTTGCTAAGTTGTGAATTTTGTAGTGTAGAGCCATTTGAACAGTGCAGCTAATTAGTGAATAGCACATGAGAGTAAATATAACTAATGCCCCATGGTGCTGATTCCATATGATTCTTTTTCCAGTCATTTCATAGCTATGTTGACTTCTACAAAACTCTGTATAGTCTTACTTTCTCTCACACAAAGCTATGATCTCCTAATCCTTATTGCTCTCCCCCCATCTTTGCCGTGTAGCAAGCGCCACAAACCCCGCTGCGCTGTCAGATGGTGGCAGTAACTTCCCGCGCATTTATGGTTGCCACTGGCAACAGAGGTTTGGTGCGTGTGAAGCCCCAGCTCCGTTCTAAAAGCCTGAGTCTAGATTAAAGACTGAAATACCAAAAGCCAATATTAAGCTCTGTTGTGCTTGAAATCTCAAGCTGAAGCATGAAATCTAAAGCCAGCGTGTGTTTACAGGTGATCCAGTAACAAAGGAAGAGGAAAAGAGCTAGCCGGCATCCAGTGTTTGTGGTTTATTCACTGTTTACTGATCATTTCCTCCATTAATACCTGAGACAAAATGCAATCCTGTAGGCCTTTTACCGGAAGAAAAAAAACCCATCTTGTTTACCTTTTCCTGACAGAGACTTTATATCTCTCACTCCCTCCCTTCTTCCATCTATCTCCTGCTGTCAGTTAGCAGGCTTACTGTTTGCAGTTTGGCTTGCAGCTTCACAGCCATGGAGAAGCCCATATTGCGTTCAGCATGAAGAAGATACGGCTGTAGGAAAGAGCAATGGACTGAAAAGGACTCGATTTTCTTTTTACTGAGCGCTACTGCAGGGTTGCGCACTGAGATATTACTCTCTTATACTTAAAGAAAAAGTTGAAATAGTAGAAAATCTGATTTGCTGTTACTGTTTTAGGTGCAACATGTAGTGCATCACAGCTCCAGGATCCCGGGATCAATCCTGAGCTTGGTTTACTGACTATATAGAGTTTCACATGTTCGCCCCTGTGTCCACCTGGGCTTCCTCTGGGTTCTCCAGTTTCCTCCCACCTCCCAGAAACATGCCAATAGGTGGATTGGCTATTCTAATTTGCCCCTAGGACTAAATGAGTGTGTGAATGTGTGTGCATGGTGCCATGCAATGAACTGGGTTCATACCAGGGTGTATTCCCACCTCATGCCCCCATCAGAACCCTGACCAGGATAGAGAATACTAAAGAATGAATGAAAATGTATGGGTGGCAGCAGGTAGCACCACACAACTCCAGTGGATCGATCCCTGGAACTGATAAGTGGATTGGCTATTGTAAATCGCCCCTAAGTGTGAATGCGTGTGTGCATTGGACTGGCGTCCTATACATGGTGTATTCATACCCAGCATTCCCAGGGATACGCTCTGGAGACACCACCAGGATAAAGTGGTTACCAAAGATGAACCTATTGGTTTAATAGTTGCTCTGTATTTCCTTATATGAAGGAATTTGCTCAAAGTAGTTACAACCCTACAGCTAGATAAACATAAAGTAGCTAAATAGAAGTGCATAGGTTATAGAGCTCTTATAGAGGCCAGAGTTGGAGTGCTGAACATTGTGGGCTTAAAGGGTATTTCTATGAAAACATTTCTTTTTTTTTCAACACTTTAGAATATTTTATTTCACCCATTTATTTACTTGGTAGCCAGGCTGATGAAGAAAATTTACGTGTATGTATAGGGTTTGTTTATTAGTACAGTGTGCGATTTAAAACCACAAACAGTTTTGCACTCAAGATACCCATTAGTGAACAGTTGATAACTTCAACAAAACAGACTTCATGTGAAAACTATAATGAATTTCCTGGTTACACAGTTGCACTTTTTGACCATGTTGTACAGAGTTATAGAAGGGAGTTATTTATAATTGCACTATCCGGTGTCACCCAGATGAGGATGATGAGGATGATGAGGACGGGTTCCCTTTTGAGTCTGGTTCCTCGAAAGGTTTCTTCCTCATATCGTCTCAGAGTTTTTCTTTGCCATCGTCACCTCTGGCTTGCTCACAGGGATAAATTTATAATTTAAAATTTCTATCCTGGATTTATATATTTCTGTATAGCTGCTGAACTGAATTGAAATTTATAGTATAGCAGCGCCATCTGTTGTGCACTGCAATAATAACAGGAGAAGCAACACTTAATAGATAAAGAGTGTAGTTTGTCTCCATCTGCTGGTTAAGGGTGGTTTTACAGCCTTCAGGTATAGGAAAAATACTGCATTATCTTCAAAGGAATGAAATTCTGAGATGTCAATTTTCACTGTGGTTAATGGTTTCCTGCATTACCCACAATGCAACTCAACTACCTGCTGATTAAACGATGCAGCAGCGCTTTAGTCCTTTAATCTGTCCGTCTCTTTCCCCTCCTTTTCAGCACTACCTGTCTCCACTACTTCTATATTGGGTTTCTCATTCATGAATGTCACAGGAAAATGGAAAGTAAGTAAAGAAGCTCTTGATCTTTTGTTTTTAGGAACTAAAAACAAATCCTGACAGCATTCACTTGCGTTTGAGATTATTGAAACGTTTCCACCAATGTTCTCTTTTGACATCAACACACCACATAACCACTAACTTCTCCCGAAAATAACAAAAATACACTACCAGCCTACATATTAGTACCACATTATCACTAATCATATCACAAATATTTCAATTTAAACTTTATTTAATGTGTGGGTGGATTTTTCCTTTAAAGATACATAGCAAAAAATTGGTAACAAGAATGTATTTATTCATGTTGACATAAGTTAATTTATCTTTTTTTTTTTTTTTTTTAAGAAGCAAACAAACTTTTTTGGTGATCTATGATGTTAAAAATGTGCCACATTAGCACTACAACCTCGCAGGTCCAGGTTCCCTGGTTCAGTCCTGAGCTTGGTTTACTGTTAAAAAAAAAAACTGTTCATGGCATTTGAACATTTCAAGTTTAACAACATTTAACATCAACACTCATCTTCCTTACAGATCTGCAGTGCTCATATATCTAGAACAGGGAGAACTTAACAGTATCTAACAGTATAGTACTACAGTGCATACTTAATACCAGATAAAACAAGCAAATAAATAATATCATAGTTGATGATAATATACACTCACCGAGCACTTTATTAGGAACACCTGTACACCTACTCATTCATACAATTATCTAATCAGCCAATCATGTGGCAGCAGCGCAGTGCATAAAATCATGCAGATACGGGCCGGCAGCTTCGGGTAATGTTCACATCACCCATCAGAATGGGGATCTCAGTGATTTTGACCATGGCTTGATTGTTGATGGCAGATGGGCTGGTTTGAGTATTTCTATAACTGATTTCCTGCAGTGGCAGTGGTAGCTCAGTGGTTAGGACGTTGGGAAACTAATTGGCAGGTCATGAGTTCAAGCCCCAGCACTGCCAAACTACCACTACAGGAAATCAGTTATAGAAATAGAGTTACGAGCAAGGCCCTTAACCCTCAACTGCTCAGTTGTATAAATAAGATAAATGTAAGTTGCTCTGGATAAGGGCGTCTGCCAAATGCCATAAATGTAAATCTCCTGGGATTTCCTTGCACAACAGTCTCTAGAGTTTAGTCAGAATGGTGCAGTAAAGAAAAAACATCCAGTGAGTGGCAGTTCTGTGGATGGAACCACGTTGTTGATGAGAGATATCAATGTTGTCTTTAACAGTCTTTCAATCTTATTACCCACCTTGAGTGTTTATTGCCAGAAAGTGCTTTTTTTAATGGTCTGATCTGACCATAGAACCTGGTTTTGGTAGCAACTAGCAAACTCCATGTATGTTTGTGGTTAGGTGAAAGAAAAAGCATGGAGTTATAGATTTGCCAATTTGATGGCCTGCAAATCCTGCAGTTTTCTGTAAATCTCTTGGACAAATCTGCTGGAGGATTTTTATTTAATTTGTTTGTTTGTTTGTTTGTTTGTTTGCCTCTCTGACCATCCTCCTCACCGTGTATACCTTTGCGCTCTTTTCCAGGTAGGTTCATTAAGGCTCCAGTTATTTTTAACTCCTATTATTCTTATTGCCCTAGTACTGGATATGGGAAAATTGTGGTGTGTAAATATTTTTATAGTTATTGACTGATTTCAATGAAGTCGACACACTTGTGTTTTGTTGAAGATGACTAAGGGAATTTTGGTATCTTTGATACATATGTATGTATACTGCAATGGAGCAGGAAGTCATGGATGAACTTAAAAAAGTAAAACATGGGAAACCATGGGAACATACTTTAGTTACATTTAGCTGTTAAGAATTGTGATAAGGTGGTGCTGCTAAAGATAGATAGATGGTTTATATCATATAGCCTATGGCCACTAGATGTCAACAGAGATCTGTTGTTTGTGTTCAGGCTCAATCTTGCTTAACACTTGTAAATGCATGTGAAGTCATTCTTGGGTAACACTTAACACTCTTGGGTAACAAATACTTTTGATCCGTTTATGATTTCATTTAATGTTGTGTAACGTCCATGAAAGTTAATTCCTGTTATCACTTGTTATAGCAGCTATAAACAGTTGCTCTTTTTTCCTCTCTCTTGAAGAAATAAAAAGAAACACACTTGTTATATTACAGAGAAACCAGAAAGCACAAAGTCCACTGTCCTGAAAACTGTGAGAAAGCACTGACACTGGAGACTCCTTCCATAAATGTTAAATAAACGTCTCCTTACAGAAAGCTTCACTATACCATTGATATTACATTTCCGTCGTTAAATAATGGGATGTTTTTAAGTTGATTTATTGTCATAGGTTTTTTTTATTTATTTTATTTTTTTTTTTTAGAGGGAATACCTGCATTAATCTAATCTGTTTTTTCCCCCTCATTTTAGTGCATATACATTTTTTCAGCTGAAATAAGTATTAATACAGGGGTCCCTGGATGCAAAAAAAAAAAAAAAAAAAGATTTGAGAACCCATGCAATTTTTTGGAGTTGAAATAATTATTAATTCAGGGGTTGAAAAAAAAAGAGAGAGAGAAAAGAAGTGAAAAAAGGAACAAAAATTCAGAACGCCATGCATTAAACATTTTAGTGTATGATAATTTTTTTATTTAAATAATTACTAATGCAGAGGCCCCTGACTACAAAATTAATAAGTTTTGATTTAAATTAGGATTAAATTTTTTTAAATAAAAGTTTTAAAATAAGATCAAATAATATAAAATGAATAAATTTTAGTTGAAATAATCACTAATGTAGGAAGTCCCTTGCTACGAAATAAAACAAAATAAAATAGATTTTAGCTGAAATAATTACTCATGTATGAAGTCCCTTGCTGCAAAATAAAATAAAATAACAATTATTTGAAATAATTACTAATGCAGGAAGTTCCTGTCTGCAAAATAAAAATAAAAATACATCTTAGTTTAAACAGTTCCTAGTGCAGATGCTGGACTGAAGGGATGTGGTTGTGAACTCATCTCTCAGTCACTTCACGCAGAACTGCTTTAGCGTCTGCACGGCGGATGTGGCGCGTGCTCAGTGTGTCCCGCTTTCCCACTGCGTTACCGCGCGCGCTGCGTTTCTCAGCGCTCGCGCCTGCACCCTGGAGGAGCGTTCCCCCGCGCGCGGCTCCATAAACGCGCCCTTTCATTTCATCTGCGAGACGAGAACAGCTCCGGGACGGACACACGGCTTTCAGCAGCGACAGCAGCATTAAAGCCTCAGGTCTATTCCTCCTCCTCCTCCTCCTCTCCCTCTCCCTGTTTCTCCTCCTCCATCACCGCCTTCGCTCCCCCCCCCTCCTCCTCCTTCTTTCCCCGGTTTATTCCTCCGCGATTTTCCGCCGAGCTCCGCAGCCGGGTGAACGCAGAGAGCTTTTCGGTAAGGGGACTTTACTCGAGAGCGAGGCCCCCCGGCCCCCTCCTCCTCCTCCTCCTCCTCCTCCTCCTTTTCCTTTCCCCCCGCTCCCTTTTCCGCTTCACACTCCCGTGTATTTTAGTTTGATTTTTATTTTACTGTATTCTGCCTGACTGTTTTCTCGTGCGCTCGGATTTCTGTGGAGGATTTGGGAGCTCCGGACGAGGCCGCGGGCTTGGGGCGCAGGAGGGGGGATGACTTTAGAGTCTATGATGGCTTGCTGCCTGAGTGAAGAGGCGAAGGAGTCGAAACGGATCAACGCCGAGATCGATAAGCAGCTGCGCCGAGACAAGCGGGACTCGAGGCGGGAATTAAAGCTTCTCCTTCTCGGTAAGCCTGGGCGTCTGGCTGTTCTTTGTGTGTGTGTGTGTGTGTGTGTGTGTGTGTGTTAAACAAAAAAAGAAGTGAAAACAGATCCTTGTCTGTGGTTTGGCGTGGGTTCACATTCAGCCGCCCAACAGGTTTGACTATGTTCAAGTGTTGCTGCACTGCTAACGGCTTTGCGCCTCAAATCAATGAATGCTAATAACTATAAAGTCTTTTATAAAGCCATGACGCGAATGTGTTTTTTTTTCGTTCGTATATGAATGGCGCAGTCTCTCTCTTTTTCTCTCTCTCTCTCTCTCTCTCTCTCTCTCTCTCACTCTCACTCTCTAACTCACATACTTAACGTTTTCCCCCCAACGCCGCGACACTTGTACTGTATGTAGGTTAGTTAGCCTGCTTAGCCTTAGCCGTCGTGCTAACCGAGAGCATTGTTAGCCTAGCCTGTGTGGGCCGACCTGAGCAGGTTGAGAGAGGGCAGAAATGGGAACGAAGTGTTTGTTTAGAGAATATATAACTCACTGAATGACTTTTCTACAAGTGTCAGTGGTTGCTGACAAAGTAGGAGACGCACTTACGGTGTGACAGCTTGATAAAATGTAGCCTGCCACCTACAAAATATTGTTATTTTTTTTGTTTTCCAGCTATGAGCTATCAGAGCTAATGCGGTTTGTTTCCATACCCAACATGCCTGCTGTCATTCTTCATAAACATCTCCGGTTATTAGCTAACATTCAGTTAGCGCTCGACATCAAGCCTTCACCTGACTAGGCCTTCTTGTGTGTTGCACAGCAGTGAATTTATGGGTTTTTATGGCCAGCAGTATATCATAACTCTACAGAAATTCTACATTACAGGCTTCTATTGGTTTCTAGTGCTTTCCTAATGGTTTGTAATGGACAATAATGATCCACTTTCTAAATCCTAATGGTTTAACAGGTTACTGATGGGTCTGAGGTTGGCCTACAGAAGTCTGATGGTGACTTTAACCCCGTGTAACGCTTCTTGAGTATCAGGATTAAACCCTATTCGGACGGGATTAGTTGTACCTGGGGTTGTGGGATGATGTTATTATTTCTGGAGAATCTCAGGGATCTTTGTCCCTTTCGAAAACCGTGCATGCACACCTCTGGAAAGGTTGTGCTGTATTCTGTAAAGTGATCTGTAGAAACCCAGGTTTATACTGGGTGTCCCAGAAGTCTCCATACATAGGTGAAATTTTTTTTCAGATAGCATTTAAGAATGTGTTTGACAAAAGAAGAACGTATTGAAATCATTCTCATGGCTGGATCGAGAAGCTGTCGCAAGGTTGCGCTGGACTTTAAGAGGAAAAATGGCGAGCACATCACACACAACACTGTCGCTAAACTTATTAACAAATTCAAAAAGACTGGAAGTGTTGAGGACCAACTGAGAAGTGAACGTCCACGAACGTCCACTGGCAAAGACACAACCGACGTGGTGCTGGTATACATAGTTCCCTACGTATAGAGACTTTTGGGACACCTGTGTGTGTGTGTGTATAATATTATTGTATCCTGTCTGAAATTACATGTTGGTAAAGTTTCCATTGTAGCCTGTAGGGCAAAGAGGTTTGTTTTTTTCTCTTCGGTATAGAGACACTCCAGAAAGCAGTCTTTTCTCTCGTCTTCTGCTGAAACAAAAACGAAACCAGGTCGAGTTTGAAATGCAGAACAATAAATCACAGAGGACATTTAAAAAAAAAACTTGAGAGAAGCAACACTTCCAGGGGTTTTCAGTAAGTTACTGAGCACAGGTTTAGCCTACATACATGTTATGGTCATGTGACCTATTAATGAGCAAGCAAAACCTGTGCCCCATGCACATTATAGCGACAGAAGATGGTTAGTGATTAGTGATTGTTCTGTCCTTTTATTATAATCCCTTAATAATCATTTTGCATTAAAGATATGTCGTGGACGTAGGATTCGTGAACGCGTACATCGTGTAGACGCTCCCATCTCTGGGACTACGGGCAGAAGTCGTGCCCTGCCAGAACGGTAATTTACATCAGGATAGGCATTATGTACAACAGAATACAAGTGGAAATGCACACAAGATGAGCTGCGAGATGCCGTGTATTCAGCCGCTATCTATATATGTGTTAATGCATTTGTCTTCGACTCACATTTGACAGTCCCCCTCAATGCGTTACATGTGATCCCTGAATGCCAAAACAGCACGCCAAAGCAGTATTTATTTATTTATTTATTTAAAAACCTTGATCTTTTGCGTGGAGCAACAGGTAAACTTGGTGGTTAATCATAATGGCTGGTTTGCATATCGTAGGCAATACAAGAATCAGATTTCAGTCCAAACCAAAGATGCAAATGTGTTTTTAAAAAAAAATCTCCAGGAAACAATCCAGATACAACATGCAAAGTGTAAACAGGGTCTTTGTGGTAATAGTTGTACAGTCAGGAATTTCAACATTTAATCTTCCTGTATTTAATTACCCTGGATCTTAGAGCTCATTAGATTCTGATTGGAAAATATATCATGTCAAAATGCCTGTTGTGCGTAACACCCAAGCACTGGACAACACACAAACCATGTACGTTGACCAAATAGGTCTGTTCCTATTCCAGGAACCACGCTTCCACTCGCTGTTATTGCTTACCATGAATTTGTCTAATACAGTCAGGTTTCAACACGGTGATGCACTCTTTCTCAGATTTATCTCGAATGATTAAGTCCACGTCTCATGGGTCTTTACACCATACTGTCACCAGCGAGCACCGAGCATCATGGAGGTTTTGTAAAAACTAGGCTACAGCTACACACAAGACAGTTTGAGGTCATCTTTCCACTTCCACCCCGTCTCCTAATCGGCAGGGTTTATTTTAAAACGACGGCCGTCTGTGGCCACACACCGATGATAGCGCTGTGGGTGGAAGAGCTGAAGATCCATTAGGAAGGCAGACTGTGAGCTTTATCAAGCCACGATGGTTTGTTTCAAGATCCAGATGTATTTGCTGTGTGACTTGGACAGTCGTGTAGTGATATCTGGCTTAGGCACGCTCTGCATTCATTTCCTACTCATTTCCTGCTCGCTACCACAGAACTGAGTTCATAAAGAGGGGAGTGTAGAGGAAAAAGTGCAGAGCAAAAGAAAGAAGTTTGGGCAAGTCATCATGTCTAGAGAGGTCACCGTTAGGGGGTGTGATGTGATGCAAAAATATATCAAGATTTTTTTGGATGATACAAAATATGCTTCGCGGCGTATAGGTTTGCTAACAAACTGCCGGCAAAACAGTGGTGTTGCGTTTAAAAACAAATTAGTTACAAACAAGAAATCTCTAATGTCTACCAAAGTAAATAATTTGACCATGACGAAGGAGGAGAAATTGTAAAAATGTAACCAACGTGAAATTTACAGTTTTAAAAATTCAAAATCTGCAGCAGCTTTCGACCAAATTTGGTAACTTCTAACCAAAAAATTATGAAGATATCGATACCTGTAATATTTCAGAAAAGTGTATAACGATGTAAATAGCAATGTTATATCATCATATAGCCCAGCCCTAGTTAACATTTATTTTGTAGTTTAGAGTGTATTTATCATCCATTCACGCTAAATTACAGCATCCTCCTTTTTTTTAGGAATACTAAGCTCTTCATAAGTTAAATAAAACCTATAACAAACTAAATAATTCAGCCATGGTTTTTAATATTGTGATATTATAGGTCAGAGCTGCGTAGCACTGATCAGTCAGGACTCTGGGGTTAAACCGCATTAGCTTGATGATTAATCTCCGACAAAATGAATTTTGTGTCACAAGCCTCATGAGTCACTACACAAGAAAAGCTGTGACTCATGCCTGAATTAAATTCCCAGTAAAACGCTTAGCCGTCGAACCGGCTGTGTCGAAGTCGAGGCCGAGCCTGAATGTTTTGATGTGGAGGGATTTTTGGTACCATTTATAGCACCGCACTGTCAAATTCTCGAATCTGATTGTTGGTTGATTAGCCTAATTTTCTGCTTTCCTCCATGGGAATTTTTTTTTTTTTTTAAATTAAAAAAAAAAATTTTTTTTTTTAATGAATTAGTGTTTGCAGTTTCTCAGTAAGATAACAAGCTGCGTATTTTGCTTTCGTAAAAAAAAAAAAACAAGAGGCCGGTGAGGGAGCAAATGTTTATAGCTCTATAACGTAAGTGATAACAGGAACTAAGTTGTTTTGTGGACATTCCACAACATTTAATGGGACTATAAACGTGTAATTTGATTCGTCTACAGACAAAATCTGACGTCACTGGCCTGTTTAAGGGCAGCATCAAAAGTATGGAACATTATAGACTCAAATTCTTTTTTTTTTTTTTTTTTTTTTTTTTTTTTACTTTTTGCAGTTATTAAAATGAAATTATTTAATAGTGCTTTAAAACATAGTTCTAAATTGTTGGTATATCTGTTTTCTACATATTTATTTGCATATTCACAATAAAAGCTTTAAAAACAAATATCTCTTGCCTGCTTGTATATGCTACATGATGCAAATGACAATGCTGATCCAACATGCTCTGCTTCATAAAGTGGAATTGACTGAATACCTAAGCATTTGTGCACCTTATTTTCTAGAAACAATAAATAAAATAAAATGATTTCATTAGGCATACATTTTGACTACGCTTATATTTAATCCCTTACACTCCCTGGACCCATTGGCAGGGCCATTATTAATATAACTACATGTTCTCTACTATCTTCACTGCAGTTACTAAATAATATGCTCTAAGATGAATAACAGAATGATAAGCTTTTGACTTTAAGAGGCTATTAGGTATCGTTTGGGTGTTATCTAGCCATAAAGTTGACAAAGATGACAAATTATCCACAACTTACTTGTCTGGAGCAAATATAACTAGTAAAAATAATAAAACAGAATTCAGTTATTCTTTTTCCAAAATATTACAAATTAATTTTAATTTTTAAATTGAAGAGCAAAATTAGCTCTTCTTGTTTTTTGAAAAAAAAAAAGGAAAGAAATTACCCAACAGCATAACAACAAAATATTACATTTATTCATTCATTCATTCATCTTCAGTAAGCACTTTGTTCTAGTAACACTGGGTAGGAAAATTCACCGCAGGTGGGACACCAGTCTATCGCCAGGCAGCGTTCACACATACATTCACACCTAGGGGCATTTTATCATAGGTAGTCCTACTTGTGTGTTTTTGAACGGTGGGAGGAAACCGGAGAACCTGGAGGAAAACCACACAAACATGGGGAATTAAGTGAAACTCCATATTGACAGTAATCCAAGGTCAGGATTGAACCAGGCATCCTGGAGCTGTGAGGTGGCAATGCTCCCCACTGCTCCACTGTGGCGCCTACAAAATGTCTAATTATACATTATAAACATCATTTAATGAAGAGTCAAATAGAGAAGCCTATTAGATACTAGCTAAACTACTGAAAAAAATCACTGAGTAGAAATTATACATTATACGTGTTCCGGCAATGTGTATTGTAGGTATATTGTGTAGGTATACTGTATCTGAATGCATTCACAGCATAGGTGAAATTTATGTATTGCTCTGTTGTTTATACCATGCAAATTATGATAAGCAGTCTCAGGATAAACAGCTCCAGTTTCGATGTGATCAGCATTCTCAAAACCGAGGAGACTTCCTCGAATGAGAGCCAAAAAGTCATAGCTCAAGCGATATCTTTATCCTAAATGCATGTATTAAGACACCAATCCAACAAAAAAAAGGTATTAAAAAATGGAACCACATGGAACCAAGCCTGGTTCTTACTTTTAATAATGGCATCACATAACCAGGAACCAAAAAAGAGAAATTTCCTGCTGAGAAGTGCTGAATAGCCTCTATAAGATAAAGTCACAGGTCTGGTCAGAGTCAAGCATGTCTACATGAATCCGGAGTGTAAAAACTGAACACAATAATAATCCAACAGTTGGATAGACCATTAACTATTCATGTAGGAAGAGCCTGATTTAGTGTTGAACCCCTGCAACAAAACACAAAGTTTTATTGATCAAGGTAGCTGTTGTTCAGTGTATAATTTTGCTTTTGAATTGATTGATTGATTGATTGGTCTTGCACACTTCCTCTGCTGGTTAGCCAGGCGCCTTTAGCATCACGATAATCATGTAACATTAATACTTCCAGTGCAAAGAGCACAACTGTCTTGGGAACGTAATCCAATCTAGGACCTGCATGGCAATTGTTAACGGCGGCCCACGACACCACAAGGTGTCACGTTGTAGAACTTGCGTAATTCCATATTTACTCACCGGGTGACAACAGAGTAGACACAGTGTGAATTCCACTACAGCAGCCATCCAATCAGAGAAGAGAAAGGTAACACGTCTCATGACACCTGGGTTAGGTGAACTTCCTGGTCTGCGTTTGTGTGTGTGTTTAAAAAAGGAGTTGGAATACCCACTATTGCACACAGGAGATGCACATTATGCTAGCACAAAAGACTCGAAATCATAATAGATCCTTTCTGGGATTCTTAACAGGAAACTTGTCAAAACTTTCCCCACTGATTTTCATCGCAAAATAAACAACAGATGTTAGAAACAAAAGAAAAAAAAAATCTTTCCTGTGATTGACTCAAGTATGTCTTGGAAGGAGGTTCTGGTTGTGGCAGAAAGTGGTAAGCCGTCTATCTGGGTCAAGTGAAGTTCTCGCTGAATCAGGTGGTTGATGACCTGGTTTAAAGTGATGGCAGAAGCTGGAGGTGACAGATTTACAACCTCACTTGGCTGATCATCAGAGTATCAGTAAATAAATGTGGTAAATCAGCACTAATTGTGTGTGTGTGTGACAAATCTCGTTAGTAACATTGTAAGCATTTTATGCGGATTCACTACATGACGCAGAATCAGTAGAAATGACAAATGCTTAAAGAGTGCAAGGGCTTAAATTTTCTGTAATTCTGTCATTTAACAGTAATACAAATATTTCTGAACTCATACAATGTCTGACAATGCGTAACTGGAAAAATGCCTTTATTCAAAACATCTTATTATTAAACATCCAATGTAAAATGACATAATGATTATAGTGAGTCATTTCAGGCTTGTTTTTACATCATGTTTTACCTTGTAGGCATCACTGGAGTCATTTAAGGGTCACTGCAGAACCACACTGCATAACAATGCTACTTTTAGTATCTGAAAACCTCATCAGTGTTGTTCATACAATAATAAATGTGTTTAGTTCATATTTTTATGACACATTCATTGACAGTACGGCATCACTGGAGTTATTTAAGGCCGAGTTTCCAGTCTTTAAATGATAAGATGAGCATTACATTGAACTCTCTCTCTCTCTCTCTCTCTCTCTCTACTAGTTAAATTGATCCTAATTTTTCAATGTTTTTGAGAAACCCAGACCTGGTTACTGGTTGTTATAGGGCGAGTGCAGATATATAGCTTAGATATTTCCTAAGCTTTCTTGCATACAGTCCTGAAATCCACAAGCTGTTGCCTGATTAGTTGTGAAGGAAAAATGTTTATATCATAATCTATAGAAACCTCGCCTACGCTTTTGTCAAAACTGTCTGAAATCTATGTTTACACGAGAATCTGGGACATCTTAGAAATGAAGAAAATGTAAACATATATTTATATCCAGCTTATTGGAGTTAACTTCCTGTGTAATCCTTACCACACACCCTTATATGATGATGCATGAATTAAATCATGTTATTGATATTGAGCAGGGTTTATCCACTGGTTTTAAAAATAAATGCACCCTATTGACCTGATGTCCTAGTGAACCCATTTCACTCTGAGTTAAACAGGAGCCAAGCTTTTTTTGTTTTGTTTTGTTTTGTTTTAATACATTGTGCATTCTCCTATGATCGTGCGGGGTTTTTTTTTTTTCTGTTGATATGTAGGTTAGAAAGCGTGGAAATCTGCGCGCGCTACTGTAACCCAAATCTGGAGCGTCCAGTAATCAGAGCGCGCGCGGCACACAGTCAGCAGCTGATTCTGACCGCGAGCGCCTCATCAAAGCGCGTGAAAGCTCCGCGCGCCGCTTTCAAAACGGGGCGGTGTCGATTTCCCACGTCACAGGTGTGGGAATTTTCAAGCAGCACAAAGCTGGGCTGTATAAAGAGTATAAATGTCCCCGGTTGTGTGTCGAAAACACGCTGCTGGTAACTGTCTCGTAGCGGAATGCGCGTGAGCGTCCTGACCGTGCTCGCCCTGGCCGCGCTCGTGCGCTTTTGCCCAGGTGAGGAGAGTGCAAGGTGTGCGCAGGTGAACTGCCTGGAGAGCTGTCTGCCTCTGCCCATGATGAAGGACATGATTAAAACTCTGAAGAGCATCAGCAAGCCTTGGCCTGTAAGTAGCTTCATAAAGCCACTTATTAGCGCTCATTATATAATAATTATAATTCATATAGTTAATAATTCATTCATTTATGGTCGCCTCTTTCCCTAGAGTGACAGCAGACGCCACAAAAGATATTTGCCAAAGTTATATATAAAGGTAAGTGGCTTGAAGTCTGTGTACAAAAACTTATTTTCAGGAATAGACCTACATTTAAACTAAAATAAATTTAAAAATTAACAAAAAATAATATTGAGAGAATGCAATCAAAATGTCACATGCAATATGTAAGCCTGTTATTCTTATATTTTGCCTGCTATTGTTTTTTTAGTGTGTATATATATATATATATGTTTTGTTTTTTCAGACATGAGTTATATATTATACAGTCAGGTCCATAAATATTGGGACATCGACACAATTCTAACATTTTTGGCTCTATACACCACCACAATG
>CM075023.1:13712008-13743232 GCA_037576675.1 Pangasius sanitwongsei
TTCCCGTACGGGGCTTTTTAAGGGCCCCCAAAAAAGTTTTTAACATTTTACACTAAAATTCTTTTTTTTTTTTTTTTTTTTTTTTTTTTTTTTTTTTTTTTTTTTTTTTGATGGTTTGGTCATCCTGTTAAGCACCAGCCCTAATTTCGTTAAAATGGTCAGTGTAACCCAGGTTAAGTCTTGACAAGTCTGGATTATCCACATCCTTAATCAACTTTGTGAAAATTCTTTGCTTCGAAGGTGAATAGTGATTTTTATTTCGGCATATTTGCCTGTATATGTGTCACAGCACAGAGAAAGGGATTATGGGTAAGCCTGGTTTTGTGGAATAATGCAGAGGAGGTGACATGCACACCTCTGAAATCTTAACACGTCATGCAAATGTGTGGTTCTGTCCCAAATGGTGTTTGGTTGAGCAGGCAGGTGTGTTCAATAGGGGACTTGAACTGTGAAATTTTTTTCTTAACATTTCTGTGTCGGTAAACAAGTCATTCAGTAATAAGTCTCATTTCATGTCAGAAATAAAAGTATAAAGACTCCCAAGTCTGCATACTGTACGTCTTATGCAGCTGTCATGTGTAATTATAAAATGGACATGGACTGGACTGCAGAGTGGACATGCGCTTGTACCGATTGTATAAAGTTAGCTTATACGCTTGACTGGGTATGAATTCAGTTTAATATCAGTTCAAGCGATACATGTTTGATCGTTCATGCTGTTGGGAGAGTGGAGCCGTCCTGTCGACTGACGCGGTTCAGCCCCCGTGGCAGGGAATTGACAGGAAGAAAGACAGGAAGATACATGTGAAGCTTGGCTTAGTCCTTGATTGACGAGTGCATCCCAGAGGGTCAAGATAAGAATTGGTGTGTGGATATTTTGGGCTAAGCTGGAGTTGTAGTCATGCTTGAACAGTTGATCTGGATGCAGATGAAGCATTTTGTGGCTCTGTGCTAAATAGGGATGCATCGATACCCTAAAGATACCGTTTAAACAGCGTAGTCTGAGCTCTGAGAACTGGCGATGTACAGAGTACTAAAAAAAAAAAGTATATAGATAACGTTTCTATAGGCTAGGCATCATGTATGCCAACTGCAAACTCTTTTAACAGCCAGGTTTCTAGATCTCATCTATGCTAAGTACAATAAATATGGTATTAGTGTAGGATATGTAATCACCCAACATGATTAAAACTAAAACCCAGTCTCTGTCTGTTCAGTAAAGCATGCTTTTGACTATTATACGATTAAATGACTGCTTATCGTGTAGCGTGTCACAGGGTCACAACCCTCCAGAGATTTGATTTCCGTCTGCGTTGCCTCTTCTACTGCAGCAAATTCAGCTGTTGAAGAAATGACGAGTTGAATCAGGAATGTAAGTAGAAGTAGAATACTAAACTCTTCAGTGCTGCGACACCTCTGAGGCTGACGTCTGACACCATGGAAAACCAGTTTTGTTCTAAAGCTGGAAGAATGGTAACACCGAGGCGTGCCATTCCTATCAAGCCGTGTGTGTGTGTTTCAGAGCCCAGGTGGTGCCTTGTTACCGTTCAGGATGCACATCCAAGCTTTCACTTTCAATTCTGAGCCTGGTGAAATGCCATCCATGTTGTGTCCTCTGAATGTCTGCACAGTTGTCTAATCAAAAAACTGCTGAAAAACTCAACAGATGAGCAGATGGGGGGGGGAGAAGGGCAAGTTCTGCCAGCACCTCCCAATGCAGAGCCTTAAGACGACCAGTGCTGGCTGTGCAAACACAGGTTTATAGACTTTGGACTTTTCATTAGGAGGTGATGAAACACTCGGGCGCCGTTTGCGTCAGGCGTGTTGTGTTTTCAGTGACGGGTAGCCAATCTGGAGCCTAATGGGAATCAGAGTTTGTACTCGTGTAAGGTAATGCCCTTCCAACCACTTCAGTGACCATGCAGTTCGCTCAGCCTCGGATCAGAGAAGTATCTCTCATGACTGATCTTTCAGCTTGGAAGCATGTCCCAAACTCGCCCGGCTCTGGCTAGTGACCTGGCTAAAAGTCGGGAAAGAAAGAATTGCATTGCTGTGACTATTTACAGTACCATCTGACATTTCACTAATCGTCATTTTTCGCGATTTCATCAGTGACTTAGAGAAACAATTACTGAAGCAAGAACCAGGTTATAATTACCCTTACTTCCTTGTAGCTCATAGCCATTCTGACCATATGGCCAAAAGTTTGTGGACACCTGACTATCACAACTGTGTGTGGTTCTTTCCCAAACCATTGCCACAAAGTTGGAAGCACATAATTGTATAGAATGTCGTTGTATGCTGTAGCATTACGATTTCCCTTCACTGGAGCTAAGAGGTCCAAACATGTTCCATCATGACAATGCCCCTGTGCACAAAGCAAGCTCCATGAAGACATGGTGTGCCAAAGTTGGAGTGGAAGAACTCGAGTGTCCCGCAGAGAGCCCTGACCTCAACCCCACTGAGCACCTTTGGGATGAACTGGAACTCCAACTGGATCCCATGCCTCCTCACCTAACATCATCGGCCTGACCTCACTAAAGCTCTTGTGGCTGAATGGGCTGAATGAGCACCAAAGGAGGACCAATTCCATGTTAATGCCCATGGTTTTGGAATGGGCATGTATGGGTGTGATGCTCAGGTGTCCACATACTTTTGCTCATATGGTGTAGTTCTCACCTGTATGTGCCGCGATAGCAAGCGCCAGTACACATGACCTAAATGTAAATGGGGTCAGGTATTCTTGAAGGAAGGAAGAGGAGAGACAGCTCATGATGTCATGCCCCACATTGCTGCTTCAAGCACTAAATCGCAGCTGGTTTGGAAAACAACCGGTGACAAGAAATGATTTGGTTGCCATGGCAACAATGTGACTAACTTAATTAGACCTTCATTAAAATAAGACGTCAACAGAGCAAGGTTGTTAAAGTTTATTGTTGAAAATAGTGAACAAATCAGTGGTCAGAGCAGGAAAATGTTACCAGGGTTGCCAGATCTGCTGTTTCCTTCATAATCAGAGACTTTCGATTTACTGCTACAGGCTGAATTGTTGTTGTTGTTGTTGTTGTTGTTTTGGTCTGTGGTCAGTTTTGTAACATAAACAGTAAATGCATAGTTTATTATATATGTATAGTAAGGGCTGTGGTTATAATTAGCACATGCTTCTGGTAGCAGTTATTTTTGCGTCGTACTGATGTTACCTAGATGAATGCCAGCTTGTGAGCCAATAGATGTGTCTTTGTGGTCGAGGAGCTAGCTGTGTTCTTACTGTTGCTGAAAAGGGGTGTACTAATTAACAAGCTAGCTATCTTGACCCCTGCATTTCATGGTCACATGCCATCATCTCTGCCTGTAATTTGAATCACTGGTGAAGAATTGTTGTTATAACGCAGCTCTGATGAATTCTTAAATCTGATTGGTTAGATAATGTGTTGTCGTGAAAGATGTGATACATAATCTAAAACTAATAATAAATGTTCAAAAACTTTGTTGTTTAATAAACATACCATTATTTGGTGAAGTTTTCTGTAAGGAGAGGTTTATTTACCATTTATGGAAGGAGTCTCCAGAGTCAGAGCTTTGTAACGGTTAGTACGTTTTCCACCACGGGAAAGTCTTCAGGATGGAATACTTTTCTTTCAGGAGAGAGAATATATATATATATGTGTGTGTGTGTGTGTGTGTATGTATATGTACTCACCGTTCACTTTATTAGGAACACCTGCACATTCCTGCAGTCATCTAATCAGCCAATCATGTGGCAGCAGTGCAATGCAAAAATTCATACAAATACAGGTCAAGAGCTTCATTTAATGTTCACATCAAACATCAGCATGGGATAAAATTGTGATATCTGTGACTTTGATTGTGGCATGGATGTTGGCACCAGATGGGCTGATTTGAGTATTTCATTTCAAAGTGCTGATCTTCTGGGATTTTCGCACACAGCCGTCTCTAGAGTTTACACAGAATGGTGCGAAAAACAAAAAACATTGAGTGAGCAACAGGTCTGTGGGTGGAAACGCCTTGTTGATAAGAAAGGTCAGAGGAAGATGGCCAGATTGGTTCGAGCTCCCAGGAAGGATATGATGAACTCAAATAGTCACTCTTTACAACCGTGGTGAGCAGACAGGTGTCTTAGGACACACAACACATCACACCTCGAGGTGGATGGGCTGCAATAGCGGAAGAGCACATCAAGTTTCACTCTTGTGTATATGTGTATATAGAAAAATAGGGTTTAACAGTATGAAGTGTCATTCAAATTTAAAATTGTTGGCAAATTGCTGTAGTATAAGGGGAGGAACAGACCTCAGGACATGCTGCTATAGGAAAATAATCAACTTCAAGATGGTAACTATAACTCTACCACCCTGTATCAGCACCCCATGTTGTGTTTTATTCCTTACACATTATATTCACCTCATGCTAGATAGAGTCTTTAGAAACCTCTTAGGATATTGGATGCTTTGCTTTCATTCTCCTTTCCAGTAGAGAGAGACTGTGTGTGTGTGTGTGTGTGTGTGTGACACACATTCTCAGTTCTCCTTGATGAAATGCTTCAAGGTGGCTGAGTGACCCGGGTTGCTCCCCCTGTGGCTGTATAAATAGAACAGGTGCCACTCTTCAGCGTCACAGAAAGAGACCGGCAGGGATGGATGAAGCGTTTTCTCTCTCTCTGTCTCCCTCCCTCCTGTTCTCCTTTTCTCATCTGCTTCTCACATCTCATTTTAGTTTCAACTGTCTTCTTTGTCTTGCCCTTCCTTATTTTATATTTGCACCTGTCTCAGTAAAGCTGCAGAATGCTCTCAGACCCGGTCTAAGTCCATTTATTTATGTCCGTCCCCCCTGGATCTACAGCGGCCTGTAAAGTGTCTATAAAATAACCGACAGTAGGCGCATCCAAACACGAACAAGCATTCCATACTGAATTGACCTTTACGGCTTTACAGAAGTTCCAGCTTTATAGATATGACCTTTGACCAACATTGCAGACTGTTTAATTGCCGGTACTAGGAGTAGTTGCATATCTTCAGGGAAAATGGAGACAGACGTTCAAAAGCAAGATATTTATTTTCTTATCGCAAATATATGGCACTTTTTTTTTTTTTTTTTGTTAGCGTTATGGACGTGACATGGACAGAACTTTTTGGAAGATAACACATCAGAAAAAAAAAAGTGTCGAAACATGGCAGCTCAGCCGTGCACATGAGTTCACTGATATATTGATGGCAGCCTGGGAAAACCCTTCACAGAGTGAGATTCTGACAAGTGCAAACTTTCCTGAACTGAACTCTTCCTCTTGTGGATGTACCTCTACCTGAAGTAAAGTTATAGTTACAGGGATGTTATACAATGACTGACTATGAAACCTTGACTGCACATGATTGAGTGGTGACCTCACTGCTGACTTTTATTTATTTTTATTTTTTTAATGCATTCAAAAAAAGTGCTTTAAAATTGCATTAAATTTTTTTTTTTCCTCAGTGCACTGCTTTTCCTCAAAGCCACTTTATTTCATCTTATACTGACAAAGTGATAGGCTAAATACTGACAGTGTAAAAGATTTTATTAAAAGTTTCCATCGCTTCCAGTGGCTTCAGTACAAAGACACTCCAGGAAGTGCTCACTCTTTTCATCTCCTGGCACAACCGAAATGAAACCAAGTATTGGCCAAGAGCAATAAAACACTTGACGGTTAAAAAACCCGTATGTCAGAGAAGCAAAGCTTCCAGGGAGTTTTAGATAAGTTACGGTGTTCCTAGCACAGGTACAGCTTTACATCATTTTTGTGGTTATGTAACCTGCTAATGAATCAAGCACAACATGTGTGGCCAAGCGTTTTTATAATAAGTCAAATACTGTATTAAAATGAGGTGAATGTTTTTGTTTCTTTTTTGGATGTGCAAAGAGACTTTGTACAAAGATACAACGATTACGCAGTAAATATTTAATTCAGGTTCCACTAACGACTTCTGTGGGTAACTGTGATATTTTTAGACTAGGTTATCATACCATTAAAAGGTCAAACCATAACGCCCTTACTCGTTACCGAAAGAGAAAAGACTGGAAAAACAAAAAGTACAAACTGTCACTTATCACTTTGTCACTTAACAGTCCAACAACTCGATCAAAGCATGGCAGTCACAGAAACCCAATTTTGTCCAAAACTAAGAGATTATTATTATTATTATTTTTTTTGCTATCGATAGTTTCCTAGAATTCCGCCGAAGCGACAACTGACAGATTTCCCCAGGCCGCCACACATATATGAGGCATTTTTGCAGATCTTTAATACAGAAGAGAAAAAAATCTGTATCTGTGAAGTAAAAAAAACAAAACAAAACAAAACAGTGATGACGGCAACACGAAGGCTCAGAATTCAGGATAGTTTTTTATTTACACCCAACCTGGTAGAAAATTTAGTTTTTTGTGAGTAAATACAAAATGCAGACATGCAAAACAACAAGATTGCTATGAAAAGGCTTTTTTTTTTTTTATTTATTTTTTTTTTTTAAAGCGAAAATGGAGAACCTGCTTCAGACTAAATAATAAATATTTAAAACGCATGAAGTAAAACGTCCTTACTGCTTAGTGTGCAGGTGGTGGTGTTTCGGACTTTTTCACAGCGCTCAGAAAATAGTAACAAAGGAGTTGACCAGTAATATCTCAGCAAGTCATATCGTGATGTATCATAGTATCGATATTGTATTTCCATATCACCCATCCTCCTGTTGGGTGGAATTGGATTTGGCAAAAACGAATCATTTGTTTAACCGTCTTAGAAACAATGCATCCTGGCTGCTTGGAACATTCCGCTGTGTCTGAGAGCGCTCATCATATTTTATGAATGAATGATACGACTTCAAAAAAAAAAAAAAGGATTCAATCAGGGCAGTTAAATATACACCCGAGTGAGCAACTGAGCTAACAGCTCCTTTAAAAGTACAAGTGCTGTACCACGTAAGTGTGCCGTCATTTTTATACATTCTTCAGACTTCAGTCTTAAGAAATTTGTGAAACATTCAGATTTTAGAGTGAAAAATATAGTAATGTCGAGAGCAAGTGTACCACAAAGCACCGCATTCATGTAAAGACGAATCCTAAATACTTGAGACTGAGAATGACCTCTTTTCCTGCATGTTTTCTGGCTCTGGCGTTGACGCCACCACACCAAGACTTCCAAAACACCTGAAACGCCTCACTTTTTTTTTTTTTTTTCCTTCCTTCTCCACCCAAATCAGTGATAAATGGTCTTGCCACATGACAGGTGGTGTCCCACATCTGGTAACCACAGTTACGCAGCTCGGGTTCACCAGCAAGACTAAAAAGTGAAAAGCAGGAAGGACGAGTTTAAAAAAAGAACGAGGATGCTCAGCATGGTAACCGCATGGCTGATTTTACACCACAGGCTTCAGTTGGCTCGGCTCATCAGCCATGTTGCACACTTGAACTCCCCTAACCCCTCTTTTATTATCCTTGACACATTTAATAGATCAATTTTTTTTTCAAGAACAAAGTAGGCCATGAAGTTGCTGAGCATTAGGGGTAAGTGTAGCATGGTTTGCACTCCCCCCCATCAAGAAATGTCACAGTTTCTCGTAGTGCTTTGCTATGTCTGATCAGTATATGTGTCTCATATACACACCCTTTTGCCCTCGTCCATCACCCAGCCCAGCTCTGACTCTTACAGCCCTCTTATTTCAGTAACGCTGTCACTAGCTTGCCATAGTGCTGCTCTTCCCTGTACTCGTTGTGTAGGGGTCCAAGCACTGGCAAATCAGTTACGTGGATCTTTATGTACAGAATAAGTAGTGACAGTGCATACTGTTATAGCAAATATACCACAGCAATTTGCAGACCATTAAAATAAAATAAGTGACTTGTGGCCAAGTATGACCACCCATACTCGGAATTTGTGCTCTGCATTTAACCCATCCAAGTGCACGCACACACCGTGAACACACACCCGGAGCAGTGGGCAGCCGTTTTTGCTGCAGCGCCCAGGGAGCAGTTGGGGGATCGGTGCCTTGCTCAAGGGACTCACCTCAGTCATGGTATTGAGGGTGGAGGAGAGCGCGGGTCATTCACTCCCCCCACCTACAATCCCTGCCGGCCTGAGACTCGAACCTGCGACCTTCAGGTTCACCTTCGGGTTGCAAGTCCGACTCTCTAAGTTATTCGTTAAAGAACAACACGTCATACTTTTTATTCATTTAGAGTTCAGTTTAATGTTGTGGAACGTCTCTGAAACTAGTTTGCTCCTATTATCATTTACTCTACAACACCTATAAACACTTGTTTACTTGCCAGTCTGTCTTCTTTTTTTTTTCTCTCCTCTCTTCTGAAGTTAATAATACAAAATAACGCAGCTTGTCATGTTACCAAGAAACCAGAAGCACAAAGTCCTCTATCCTGAAGGCCCATGCTGGATAAATCCTGATTGTTCCAAAGTGCTGACACTGGAGACTCCTTCCACAAATGGAAAACTTCCACTTACGGAACCTTCGCCATAAACACCATCTCAGTGAATATTTTTCTTTGTTAAATAGCACATTTGTTGAAAATCCGAAGTTTATCCGAATGAATTGTTACTATGGAAATCAATAACGTATTCGAATTTGCACATTAATATAAACCTGCGATTTCAATTACAGCCAGTGTTACTGTCAGAGACGCTGTTATAGAAACATAATCAACAGCTTTCTTTAATTTATTTAATTAAGCCTAGTTGTGTAGTAGAATTAGTTGATCTGAATGCTGGAAAGAAATATATTTTTTTTTAAAATCATTTAATATTTTTTAAGTAATACATCTAGAGAAGAAAAATTCAAATAATTGTTAATTTTCCTAGTCACGCTAATCACAGTAAATCTAAAAAGCCATTTATTAAAGTTGGCAGAGGCTTTAAAAATGGGTTTTTGTGGTTTGTCTAATTTTTTTTTTTTTTTAATTTTTTTGACTCGTTGTGTTTAGTGTTTCCTGTACAACATTCCGTTGTGGCATTGCCGGCCAGCGTTTCTTTCAGTCACTCAGAGCAAGTGTTTTATCAGTTCGAAGCTTGTTGATGCAGGCAAATGGGAGCCATGCGCCCGCACTTGACAACTCATCGCTCCTTAACACCGCATTCTTCTTAGACACTTACGCCAGTAGCGAGGCGTCCAAAGTAATGCAAGGCGTCATTTATGCCATTAGCCAAGGCGTCTAAAGTGATGAATCGAATTCTTTCGAGCCTGGGAGGAGATGATGGACAGTTGTGAAAGGAGAACGTCTGTGACACTATAAAATGGAGTTGAGTCCATTAATAATCTTTTTAAAGAGACGTGCAGACTTTAACACAGCTGCAATTGTGTGGAGTAAAGAAGGATTAGAGGGTCAGTTTCGCAGAATTTCCCTGCTTTGGAAATCGTGTTTGATTTGAGTGGCCAATATTTTCTGTAATTAATGGCACCAAGTCCTAGTTTTAAAAAACCACACACATGAATAGAATTTCTTTTTTTTTTTTTTTTTTTTGAGATTTGCTTTTGGTGCGAAATGGACTTTATGCTCAAATAATACATGGCTTGCAGTATGTGAATCTGACTAAACTGACAAATCCAACCATTTGCTAGCTGCAGGGTTCAGTGGCCTTGTGCGCATCAGGTCAGATCTAAGGTTGTAACAGCCGAGATGAATTACACAGTATTCTGTGGCTTGTGGGCTTATTTACAGTCCTGGACTGGGAACTTATTTATTTATTTATTTATTTATTTTAAATTGTAGGTCTGTGTTTTCTAGTACGTTCCACTAGAACTTAAGGGGGTTGTCATGAGAATATTGCCCCCTTAAGGTGGGTTAACTGGCCAGAAAAGGTTAAGAACCCTTGAGTTATTGTGTGTTGTCACCTCTATGGTCCTGTCGATTTATTGTCGACTTGAACGTGAGCGAGTTTCATTATCAGTAGCTTATAACTGCTGTATGTAAATCTGTGGTTAAGATCTGATTTGGTGACCACAAGCAGATCAGTGTGGTTAGGCCTCAGTGCAAATGACCTGTTGCTGATTTGCATGTGTTTGAGTGGCAGCTTGCCAGAAAGGTACTTCACACTGGAAAGCATAACTGACCACTACACTGTGTGTGTGAATGAAGCAAAGCGTCGGTGTTCTATCTGCTGCATGTTCACTGTTAACCAGAGGTAAGTGAGGCAACCCAAAGTACACAGCATAGTTCACTTCCTGTAGTTTGGTCGAGTCAGGGTTTTTTGGGTTCAGATATGTTTTCGGTGCATATTGAATTGCGCTATGGTTTGCTTGGAAGCGGACCGAGACTGCCTCTCGGGCCTGGGTTTGTACTGGCTGAACACTATACGAGGGAAAGTAGTCTTAGAAAAGGCGAAAAAGATCTGTTCATGGCCTACCCTCTGAGTGGGTCTGAACGTGTCCCATTCCTTTTTATTGGCAGGTTACTAATGTAAGAAAATCAGTTAACATTTTATAAGACAGTAACATTTGCCTGTTGTCAATCATTGTCTTACTTACGTTAGGGAGCTTAGACGTTGGTCCGTGTGAGTCCAAATCAGTTTTTGGTTTGGGTTCACACTGCACAAAATTAACCAAAATGCAACAAAAAAAAAAACATTGGCTAAGGGGTAGGGCTGCACGATATTGAAGAAAAAATACTATAATGCTGTAAGTGTGTAAATAAATGTTTCATGTTCTTTTGAGGAAAAGAAAGCAATCTCTGCTGTCTGCATCGCCCTAAAACTTTGAATTTTTCGTAACATTTTGAAGTATTAAAATCATTCTGTTATCGCATATTTCGATATATTGTGCAGCCCTACGAAGAGGCATGAATGGCTGAAAACATTTCAGAAATCTCAGAAATCACCAGAGCAAGGACAGCACCGAGCCTGTGCTAAATAAATGATTCAGTAGTTATAGAAATAACTAGTATTAACATTGTGTGTGTCATATCCGGCCTCCCCCCCCCCCCCCTTTTTTTTTTTTAATTTTAATTTAATTTTATTTTTTTCTTGGTCCCAACTTGGACTGGGTGATATTGCCAAAAAAAAAAAAAAAACTCAATTTTTTTTAAACTTTGTAAACGATTCTCCATTACAGTTCTTATTGTTCTTATATAATGCACCTAAAAAAATTCTGCAATTTATTTATAAAGTTTTCTTATTTATTAGAATGGACTTTGGAAAATGTAGATGTAGCAAAAATAGTAACAGCACCATCTATTGCAAATAGTGCAAACAATGGTACTTTAAAATAAAGGATATTTAAAGAAAGGATTTTAAAAACAACAGCACTGGTTGCGCTATTTGCTATAGATGGCACTGTTACTATGTTTGCACAGCTTGGTGAACCCTTCTTTCTCAGCAGAGAAAATGGGGAGCATGTCATGTCTTCCGTGACCTGAAGTGTCACCGCAAATGAACTCCGCTGGGGTGGTCCGAGCTCCTTCCCTGTTTACGGAGTAACGTCAAATCAACATGGCTGCCCACAGCATCAGAAATAAACAAAGTAAAACGTCTTGCCTTTAAATGAGTTATACCGTATATACAAGTATTAGCTTTTAGTCTCATGCCTGAAAGTCACCTGAGCACGGAGAACATGGAGCTGGCACTAAATGAATGATTCGATAATTATATGAATATCTAGGTTAAAACATTTTGTGTATCGCATCCCCAGTTCTTTCTTTTATTCTAGAGCACATAATGTTTCTACAGCACTACAGCTCTGTCCTTTGGCTCAGTTTGTGCCTCATGGCTCTGTTTAACAGCTTGCATTTGCAAAAAAAACAGACTAAACACGGCGTATGTGAAAGCGCCTTTAATCACAGATATTTCAACCAGTGTTGAAGATGTGCGCAACCCCAAATATGACTTTACAAGTAATTGTTGTTGTTTTTTTTTTTTAATGGCCCAGACGTGAGCAGTGGGAGAATTGTCAGGTCAAGCTGGAGTAAACAGACAAATACTTGACCACTTAGAAGCCACAGGAAGTGTAACGACAGTGTGTTTATGTGCAGTGGGAGCAGGGCTATGCTATTTCCTAGTAAAGATCCCCTCCTCCTCCTCCTCTGTGCAGCAAGGTACTAAAGTGCAAACGCTTCTATTTCAGCTGTACACAAGCTAAGACTCCTGTTTCAAGTGGGTAGGGGGTTTTTTAGGCCTGTCACCATGGCGACAGCACAGATTTTGAGCATCATCCGCCCACGTGGTGCTCAGACTCTCTGCACATGCGCGTGCGCGTGCGAGTGTGTGTGTGTGTGTGTGTGTGTGTGTGTGTGTGTGTGTGTGTGTACATGCGCAAACTGGCCTCTTTAAATCCACACACACACACGCACACACAGCTCATTGCTTGAGACTCCAGCAGGACATAAGGGACAGGAGTAGCCTAGATTGGAGCGATTTTTCTGGCCCACGTTCTCTCGTCTCTCTCCGTATGGAGGCCACTCGTGCAGAGCCGCAGCCCGAGGCGCTGCATTATCCTACATTTCTGCAGGGGCTGCGCAAACTCCTCTCTCTTTGTTCCCCAAACTTGAAAATGGTGTTTCATTTTCCTTCATCTTGAAATGATTACTGTTCATTTCGACACAGTCTGCTCGCGAATCAAACGCTCTGTGTCTTTTGTCTGACTAGCGCCGCAGCACTCTTGAAATGATTAAACGGAGATACGGAAATTGGCGAGTGATTCACACGAGATTTAAAACAACAGTGAAACTTTGAACTGAGGAAACTGCGCACAGACAGTAACCCGAGCTCAGGATGGAACCCAAGGCACCCCGGAGCTGTGAGGCGATAAAGCTACCCCCTATTTCTGTAGCTTTAGTAAGAGACAAATGACAATAGAATTGTCATGGAAAGGATGATGGATGAGGGAGAAGAGCAGATGTGCTGAAATGTAGTTCAGATACAGAACACATGTATTCACACACACACACACACACACACACACCCCCCAAGAGAACAGAAATGGATTTGATTGGGAATATATGTCATGAATCCACACAAAACAGCCCATAATACTAAAGTGGTGGCAGAAAAAATCTAGGTTAAAAATTATTTACAAATAAAAATTGTGAAAGTTGTGATTTGCCAACGCTAACCACGACCACTCTTTCTTGTCTAAAAATTGTTTAAAGTTACAGCTTTATCTCTGACTGTTAGAAAGAGCTGACACTGGAGACTCCTTCCATAAACCTCACCATATCACATGTTTTTAAATCAGTTTATGTGGCCATGCAGGCCCTGTGTATGAGTAGTTACGATGACCAGCGCATTAATATAAACTTTGCAGTCAGTGTTGCTCCGATCTGAAAATGAATCAACACCACCTGGCCAATCAGAATCGAGAATCCAGCAGTGCTGTGGTGTAATCAGTATTGTTGTATAATGAAGTATTTTAAATAACCAACATGAAACTATTTGGTACAAAAAAAACATAGCCAACATTGTCTTACCTGTTATTAATCATGCAGTGTACATGTTGTTTATCATGTGGAAATATTTCAGGCAAGGTAGTGCAACCGCTCTCTCAGCCTCACCTCTGGGTTCTGGGGCTAAAAAGAGTTGTTTCTGGCACGAGCTCCAATTGAAGCCTTGCTTAGGAAAGATTGGCGCTGACTAGGAAAAATGGTTCCAAGTAACTGCAGATAATTTATGACTTACTTGATTAAAAGTAGGGAAGTAATGAACAATGGGCGTGTCTTAAACATGGCACTACATGTCGCACCCCGTTACAGTTCGCAGCGTCTTCATCAGAGACTAAGGTGCATCGTCTTTTTTGGCCCTTATTTGGGAAACCAGTTTCGCTGTACAGAGAAAGAGCCGCATGAGCAGGAAGAGCTGCACTGCACCCAAGCACAAACTATAATAGATGGCCTCCTATTTCTAGGCCATTAAAAAAAAAAAAAAAAAAAAAAATAGAATGGAGAAATATTTAAGTGATGAATATCCCACACTTCTGGTGGAGGATCAGGTCTTTATTAAGAGTTGGATCTAACAGAGAGCTTGTGTGTCCTGTTTCACAAAGGAGGAAAGGGAAGATGAAGCAGCTCGAAGTGTGTGTGTGTGTGCGTGTGTGTGTGCGTGCGTGCACAGGGGGGTTTTATCTTGTGACAGGGTCACGTGAAATAAATTAGACTTTCCAATAATTTTTATTTTTACGCTGCTCATCTGGAGAGGATCTGGCCCCTGCATGGAGGAGACGGACAGCTGAGGACGAGGAAACGCGAAGACACGAGCAGACCTGCATTTAAAACGAGAGGTTCAGTGACTTGCAGTTATTTCCTGTTCATGTGACTAATCGGTGAATGAGTAGGAATGTTTCTGGCTCTCTGTGTGCACCATCAGGCCAAACTGCAGCCTGAAATCTTGCATGGGTCACTCCTGGTCTCCAGCCAATAAGAAGGAAGTGCATGACTCTATGGATCTCATTTTGTACAAAGTTGTGTTGCGGATGCATACATACCGTGCTCATTTAGTCATAAAAAAAAAATTCGGCCGTGTTCCACGAGTCAGTGATTGGTACAGAAGCGCACAATGTAGAAAGACATGCACATTCATAATGCTTGGGCCAAATTTAGCTACTTTTAGTGCACATGCGAATCACTCATGAATAAAAAAAACTTTTAATAGATACAGTCCTCTTACTGTAATGCTGTGGGTACGTGCTAACACTTACTAAAAACGTCTATTCATAGATATAGAGGGATAAAACGGACACTTTTTCTTTAGAAGAGATGCGACCGATTTTTAACCTCGCTTTAGTCACATGACAGGTTTGAGCTTGTGCACTTGTTTTCTTGGAGAACTGTGCTGAATGTGATGATTCAGAGGGAATATCTAGGGCTGCAACAGCTAATCGAAAAATAATCGGTAATAAAAATAGCTGGCAGTGAATTTCATTATCGATTAGTTGGACTGTGTTATGAAGCACGCTGATGGAAATGGTGGAGCATGTTACACTACACTGCCGGCCCAGGTTGAATCGTTCTTATTATTCACTGTGTGTTTTTTTTTTTTTTTTTTTTTTTTTTTTGTCCTAGACTATCCAGTTTTCAAACTATATCACTTGTTTATGGTCATATTTATGTTGGTTGTTTCATTGTCTCGTGCTACTTTGGCCAAAATGTTGGTACTGTATGACAACTCGATGGGTCTCGAATGAACGATTAGTCTATAAGACTTCAAAACATGACTCATGTCAGAAATGATGCTTTATGCAGTGTTGGGCAGTAGGGTGGCGTTTCTTAGGATGCTCAAATCAACAGTTATAACAACCGTTGTGCATCGAGTCATCAAGTCTCCGTCCTGCTTTTGGTTTGCATTGAAGTCAATCCCAAAAAGAGTCAGTTCACTGAGTCAAGAGTCACAAACCCACAGCTTCATCCGAAGAAAACGACTCGCTTTGAGCGCAAGATCAAATTTTAGCATCAGAGTTTTTCGGCTAGTGAGGCAGTTGTTGCATATTTGTTTTGAATTTGTCTGGTCAGAATTGAATCAATAAGGGTTTGAAATGCAGGTAAGAAATAAAAGCCCTGTTTGGATTGGATTAGTTCGTCAGGGGATCGTCTGTAATAACTTGTTCTCCTCAGTGATGAAACTCTCACATCCTGCGCGCTTCTGATGGGTTGAATTCTCTACGAGCCCGGGTGTTTGCGTCATGTGGTCAGTTCCTAAAATATCTAATGTTTAAATGTGGATAAATGAATAACTGTAAAGGATTAGCAGTTTGGATCTAAAGATTTAACATTTATAATATTCTCTAAGGAGTATTTCAGGTACTGGCAGTCATTATTTATAGAAAAAAGTAAAAAAAATGATACTGTGCATATGTGAAAATGAAGTAATGCTTTATGTCTGTAGCTTCTATTAGAACGGCTCCTTTAATCAGCCTGCAGGATCGTGCTTTTCTCAGGGATTTTATCTTCTTTCACCTCCTGAAAATGCTTTCCCAGGTAGCGCGTGCGCTTTTACCACCCAGACTAAGCATATGGGTTTTACTTCTCGCGATCCGGGAAGTGGTTAACATCTGGGAGAGGGTCACTACGAGACTGAATTCGGCAAGCAGCAGCCGTCAAAGATCTTGTCGTTGTTTGTTTTTGTTTGCGTTTGTTTGTTTGTTTTCTTCTCCAAAGCGAGGCAAAATCTGCATGGAAAATCACGGAGATGTATCTGGACTGAGCTAAAGTGATCAAAAGACTTTGGCGGAAAGCAGTAAGTAAGTCGGTCTATATACGTTTCCCGGAGGAGGGCGGAGAAACACACCGGCGTGGCTGATTGGGACAGAAGTAAAATTAGGAAATGAACCCGGGACCCATCTGTAATACAACATTCCCGGCGTTTATCACTTACTGACCTGTTATTTAATTAAGCCTCGTTAAGAGTTCTGTAGTAGTATTAGTAAATATTTGATATTTAATGTATTTTTTAAATCCTCCATTTATTTGATTAATCAGAAAAACGAATGAATAATTGATTATAGGTATTTATAATGAAAAATGATGATAAATTATATATTTTGAACATATTTATTAATTTCATGTGCACACTACTAAATCTATCTGATGCTAGTGTTTAACACTCTGGTCCTGTTGTGCACAAAATGAAACTTTTCTCATATTTTTTTTTTTTTCCCCCACCGCACTAATAAGTGGTGATTCCTGATTGGGCTGTTATGTTTACATATTGTGAACTACTGTTTTAATGCGGCAGAGGGTTACTTTTAATTTGTCCCCGTTCTATCAATGCTTCTTTTTTTTTTTTTTTTTGCTTTTTTTTTCCCCCCACCCACGTCTTGTTGCTCATTCATAAAACGAGAGAGCGAGAAGGAAATCGAGTTCATGTTTAATGTCCTTCATAGAACAAACAAGAGAGTGAGGGGGAAGTGTTGCTATGACAACCAAACAATTGCCCTATCAAACAACTGAACGCTTTTCTTTCGATTTCTTTTCTTTTTTTCTTTTTTTTTTTTTTTATATATATTTACATATTCTTAGCAAATATTTGTGATCATGGTTTATTTTTCTTCCACTTCATGTTTATGGCCTGTAGTTCCACTCAGACGAAAGTCCTCCAGCACAGAGATTGAGATCTGGTACACAGAAATCCGTTTTAATGTTCTTTCAGAGGTTGTTTTTCACATGTTTGTTTGATTTTAAATTAAAGCGTACCATGTATTGCACTTTAAAGTCTTGGCTGGCTTCCCCAAACAATCCAGCTACAGTGCAAATAGACTGCGTGCGGAGGCTTCACACACCGTGTCGTGCACACTGCAGCTGGGCGAGTTCCATGGACAAATGTGATGCATGGAAATGGTTTGGAGATCGCGAGTTCGAGTCCCGACAATGCCACTGCCATCCAAGAGAGCAAAATAGGCCATGCTTTCAGTTTGGGAGGGACGTTATCACTCTCTCTCTGCCAATCACAGCAACGCTAGCCAGCAGCGAGCATCTGTAAGGTCATCTATGAGGAAGAGGGCAGATAGCCATTTCTTCTGATTGTTTTGCAGCATGAGCATCAGTTTGAAATGATGCAGTTGACTGGCTTCACGTGGATTGAAGGAAGCACATGATACTCTTCATCCTCCCCCGGGTTTTAGCTCTTGTGTGATAGGTGAGTGGCAATGAGCCAAGGTCAAATTAGGGAGAAAATGGGGAGAAATCATTTTTAAAAAATTATTTTTTTCCAAATAGTAAGCAAGCTTGTAAGGTAATACATTCACTTTGTAATGACAACAAATTGAACCACTGCAAAACCAGTGCATTGTATTGTACGAAAAGATTGTAGTTCAGGATTTATAATATAAGGGGTAATTTTCCCCTGTTATTAGCATGTTGTGTTTTTTTTTTTTTTTTTTTTTTTTTTTTTTTTTTTATAAAGTGTCATAAAGGTATTTCATGGCAACCTTATTACTATGGAAAGACTGACGGTAGCTTGTGCCTTAAATGATTAAATAACAAATTAGTGTCCTCACCACGCCAACATGCTTCTGAATTGTTTCTTAGACACGAGTGTGACTTGCATCAAGCTCAGCACACAGGCGTTGATTTTAACCCTTTTGGTAGCTGCACTTTTGATTCGGAGAAAACAGTTCCAGCAGCAACTGGTGGATCTGTTAGTCAGCTAGTCTGTGCATTGCCTGCTACCATCTCATAGCAGAAATTCTACTGCAGTATTAAAGACGAGGGGCTTGTCGCTTGCTAGCGTGATTGCAGGGTATTCACCAAAAGTCTGGAATATTTTATTTCTATAAGGCTTTCATACCTTTTAGTGCATCATGATAAATAATCATTATGGTATTAAACTGTTGTGTATAATTGCTCGGTGAACTCGCATGTTGTGAGTGTATCAAGAAAAATGCTGTATAAATATATTAAGAAAGATTTGCTTTAGCTGCAGTGCAGCGTCCCTTCTCACGATCAGCGAAGTAGCTTTTTATCCCCAGTATCTTCTGATCTTTATCAGCCTGAGCCGATGCTACGTCTCTTTGTGATATTGCGAGTTTGGGTTTCGACCTTGCCAATAGCAAACACACAGCCTAATGGCTTCCTTCATCGTCTTACCGAAGAGCATAAACTCCAAAGCAAATACACAGCTTCGTCACACCCAGCATAAGAATGGATAACTATTATGGCACAATGGTATACATAGTCTAGGAGTGTTTCAGTTTTAGTATAATATGGTAAATAAAATGATAAATAAAAAAAAAAAGGCAGGTTCCGTGGTGGGTTGTGTGTTACGCACTATTGATGTGATAGCACAGGATAGAATGACTGATAAATTGGTCAGTATAATGGATCAAGATTGTCACCCTCTTCATGAAACAGTTCAAGCCTGTGTGAGTTCTTTTAGCTCAAGATTAATTCAGCCCCGATGTTATAAGGAACGATATAAAAAGTCATTTTTACAGACAGCCATTAGATTATATAATCAATGTCATATTAGATGACTGTCGAGTTTTAAACTGTATTTGGTATAACATGGGGTAGTGCGTACTTCGATGCTTGACACTAGGGGGGCTGTATGAAATACAGTATTGTGCAGTATTTTTATTTATTTATTTATTTTATTTTATCTATTTATTGTGTGGTGAGCTTTGCTGTGACATGCAAATTTCCCTTTGGGCTTAAAAAAGTCAATTTTCAAATGAAGAAAATTTGGACATTTTGGACTGGTGATATTTTGCACCTCAGTAACCGAGAGACTCTAGGGTTTGGACCAACGGGCATCAAGACCCAGAAAACCAATTCCAGTCAGTATTTATATATATTTCAGACGATTCATTGCATTATGTTGTGTACTTGGCACCTCATAGCACTCGGTGGTAATAGTACTAATGCTAATTTTAGTAGAGTACAATAAAAAAAAAAAGAATAAAAATTATAAGAGCAAGTTTCAGTTACTGTGTAGAAGAAAGGTTTATTTATGGAAGAGGAAAATAATCTATCAAATAATACATGTTCTCAATAGTGTGTGTGTGTGTGTGTGTGTGTGAGATATTCATTATAATAGATAATGATGATAATAACAATATAATAACAATAATAGTATAACACATAAGCATGGTATAATGCATTGTCAGTAGTATATATTAGGGATGTAACTGAATATGAATACATTATTTGGAATGAACAGATAATGTTGGATATAAATACAGATTTGTTTTCTGAGTGCAGTCAGATGTAAAGCTCGGAGGACAAACAAAAGCCTATATTCAGTAACATGAACATGAAAGATTTAGCGCTTCATTCAGTTATCCTTAGTAGCTGCCTGGTCAGGAATTGCATGCTCTTTGTGGTGCTTTCTTTTTCCAACAGTTGTTGTTTGTGCCGTATCTGTCGTGTAAAATCCAGCAGTTTAATATAATCGATATTGATTTTTTTTTTTTTTTTTTTTTTTTTTTTTTTTAAGACGCCAACTCCTCCATGTTGTTGCAATCTTGCCAAAAAAACCAAGAAGGGAAGTTTAAGTTAAGAAACTGCCTGCTCTTGATTATTATCAGTTTGTTTGTGTGTCTGTGCAGGGCAGCGCAAGCTGTTTTTTCCTCTGCGAAAACAGATCGTGGAGACATTTTAATTGTTCACAATCCAAAGTTGTCATACTGCCCATCCCTAGTCCCATGTAGAGTTCTAGTTGAGACCAGTGATGAACTCGAGGGATGTAGCTGAGGTTGAGGAACTGTCAGAGCCAGAGTTCACACACCATGCTGACATTGCTGCCATTTTTATCTCTGGGTAAAAGACAGAAAAAAGAACAAAACCTCTGGTTTAGGCTACTCTGTGTGTGTGTGTGTGTGTGTGTGTGTGTGTGTTTAAAACCGGATACAGATATTTGGATTCCTGAACCGATCCAGATCCAGATAGTGGTTTTGCTTTACACCCCTAGCATATAGAGCTAAGATTTAGCAGCTTGAGACCGGGCCTGTAATGCTCCTCATGATGTCATTTTTATTTGCTTAGGAACCTGATCTTCCGTTCAGCAGCAGATTACCAGTGTTAAATATTTGTTTTCTTTGTATCGGGATCACATGATGTGCGCTGCACAGACAGCCTGTTATTCTGAATGCGTTTGTCTTCTCGCAGAATCGCTCTCAGGCTACATGTGTCAGAGTTGAACTCGGGGTTAGGTGACCAGTTTCTGGAAGACCGGAGTTATGTAATCAGGGAAAGGGGTGTGTACGTGTGTGTGTGTGAGAGAGAGAGAGAGATTAAGTGCAGGTGATGGGAGAGAGCCGAGTGATGGCAGGATGTGTGTTTTGATGTACAGATGAAATGTGCTTTCTGTGGTTGTGGTGTGCCTCCTGTGGATGTGGTGAATCTAAAGGTTGGGTTTATTGGTTTCTCTCTCTCTCTCTCTCTCTCTCTCTCTCCCTCTCTCTCTCTCTCGCTCTCTCTCCCTCTCCGTGTGTGCGAGAGCTTGTGTATCCGTATTGTGTGGGCGACTGCAGGCCTGTGTGAAGTGCGATAGAGATCAGAGCTCATCGGTCTCTGTGTTGTACAGATTTTCTACTGGCTGCTGTGTAATGCAGGCCAGAAATCTCATCATAATGTACTTATTTTTTTGTAATATTCAGTATTGAAATTTATTGCTAATTATTCCTTCTAAAAATTGAACATGTGGAAATAATACTTGTAATCAAAAAAGTTGTAATTAGTTTTTTTTTATATATATATAAGTAAACATAGGAGCGCAGTATTTACTACACAGGAGCGCAGTATTTACATACACAAAGGTTTTCCATGCACATGACCTTTTCCCACTAATAAAACAGTAAAATAATAAACGTCACCTCCAGGTTATGTAATCATAAGGAATAAAAGCTGATGAGACCCGCTGCTGTAATCGGAAAATAATCACCGACGGGGTGGTGATGTAACCGACATAAAACAGTTACTGTTTGCGCGTTGAAGTTGATTTATTTTCCCATAACTGCGTATCCTAAGGTGTTTTCTTTCTCTTACGCTAGAAGAATTTGTATACAGTTACATTTTTTTTTTAAATTGTTTAATGACAACACATCAAATTTGATCAGTTTGTAGTTATGTTTAATGCCTCTCTCTATCACTTGAGGTTAATAAGTTAATTATAAAACACAGCTGGTCGTATTGCCGAGAAATCGCAGTGAGTGGAAAACTTATTGAGTGTTACAAAGTACTGCCACTGGAGACTCCTTCCGTAAATGGTAAACAAACATGTCTTTACAGGACGCTTCGCCATATCAATGATTACACGTTTTTCGTTCTTAGATAAATAACAGCACAATTTTAAATCCACTTTAAAGTAACGTTCGATCACGCGGCGTTTCCGCCGTACAAGTCCCTGTGAATGAGCTGTTGCTATGGAAACGATACCGTGTTAGAACGAGCGTGTTAATATTAAGCTGTCATTTCAGTCGAACAGCCAAAACTCCTGTAAGTGTGATGTTAGGGAGACTTCAACACCCAGTGATCAATCCGATTCGAGAATTCTGAAGGGTTTTTTTTTTTTTTTTGGGCTTATCTTTAAAACAACTGGACCAACTTCCACCAATCAGAACGCATTTTGGTCACTAGGTAGATTTTACAAAGCCCAACCAATCATCACAGCCTGTATGAAAATATGCATTTCTGTAAAAAAAAAAAAATACACTGAAGCGCAGAAAATGTCGATAAAGTGTGGAATGTGGAATACTGCTTAGGTGTTAAGTGAATGTGTAAGAAAAAAAAACTAGAAAGAAAATATGAACAAACCAAATGAAAACAATCAAAACGTTCAGCTTTACATACAACCTCCAACACCTTTTAACTATCTTAATCATTAGCATAAACAGATTTATGTGGCTGAGGTACGACAGTAAATAGAGTGCATTAAAATTGAATTGCAACTAACCGAGCTGAAAGACAAGCCATGTGGTTTTCTGCTGCGGGTTTTGACCGTGAAGAACCAGTCTGCTTGCTATCTCTGGTAGATACATTTCCATATCTGATGGGATCCGTGGCCTTTTCCGAGACGGTTTTCTCATATTTTGGGCCTTTTGCTGTTTTTTATCGTGGCACTTTGACGCAAACTCGCTGCTACGGGGTGGAAAGATGTCTTGATTTATTTACCAAAAAGACATCATGCTAGTTATTAGTATCGAAAAAGAAACCCGTTTGCTGTTGATCATTATTCCAGGCCTGAACTGTGCTGATTATTTGCCACTTTTAGCCCGTACCAAACCACGCTGCTCCACTCAGTGTGTAGTTATTCACGGCCTTTTGTCTGTAAAGAGGTGCTCGAATTTATCTTAAGGACCTCTACACACTGCCGTCAGCTCTTGAGCTCTTCTGTTCACACTTCCCCACACACACACACACACACACACACACACTCATTGACAGCGGAACTGGTGTACGCCTGTTGCTTCTTTTTTTTTTTCATGAATATTCTAGTGGAGTTTGATTTAGTTATTGAAATGAGCTGCTCATTTTTATTTGAGAAATGTACTGAAGGGAAACAGCAACACAAGTACTATTTCAGTGTTCATTGTGCTCTTTGTCCAGGGGAAGTGTGTGTGTGTGTGTGTGTGTTGTATGGAGTTGGAGAGAAAAGTTTGTTAAACCTATACATAAAATCCTTCATGTCAGAATAGACAGGAAAAAGATTTTTATTTTTTTTATTTTTTAAATAAAATTTCAAATGAACTCTGGCCACTTTTATTTCTCTAGAAGAAAGAAACGAGGATATTAAATGACACATTCATGGAGCTTTTTCAGTTTAAGCAATTTAATCCTTCGTGCGAGTTCCTGACTTGTGTGTTCCAACCATAATTTGAGTTCCTACGAATCCCTTTAAATAGATCTTAATTGGTAATAACAGCGCTTTCTCTCTTTAGTGCAGTTTCCGCTTCTCTGGGAATGCCATCATACTCGTTCTTTAAGATTTCTACCAGGAAAAAGATTGAACACTCTTTAAGAGGGACGGAATCAGGGTCAGGTTAACTCATTCAAAGCACGGGTCAAGCTGCTTCGAGGAGTTAAAGGCTTCCTTTGCCATTCTCCAAATAACCTATCCAAACAGGAAAAGAGACGAGTCGATGAATCATCAGGGCTTGTAGCTTCGTTTCAGATTGTCAGCTCGCAACTCATTATGTGAGAATGTGTGAGATCTTTAACGATTTTCTTTCTTTTCTTTTCTTTTCTTTTTTTTTTTTTTTTTAATACTCTCTCTGGCCAATTTATGGCCTTCTTTCAGAGATGGCTTTTTTTTGTTTGTTCTGCTTTTTCTTTTTGAGTCATTCTCCTGTAAAGAAACGGCTATTTTCCTTCTCTCAGGGTCCTTCAAGAGAGAGTGAATTTTGTCATTTGGCCATATAATTAGACAGGACGAAGATGATAAAAGACCTGCCAATGTTTTTCCAGTCTTTGGCTATCCAGTTTGCGTGATCCTGTGCCTACTCAGATTTCCTGTTCTTGGCTGACAGCAGTGGGAGCCGATGTGGTCTTCTGTTGTAGCTCATCTTCCTCACAGTTTGACACATTGTGTGTTTTGAGATGCGTTTCTGCTCACCACGGTCGTAAAGAGTGGTTACTGAGTTACAGTGGCTTTTCTGTTGGCTCAAACCAGCCTGGCTACTCTCTTCTGACCTCTCCCTTGACTTATATGTGCATCTCCGACTTGATGCACATGTAACTGGTTCGTTCTTGAACATTAAAGAAAAAATTTAAAGGGGAAAAAAAACAGAATACGTATTATTCATGTTTTGGGTGGCTGAATATAGCTGTTTGGCTTGATCTTTTCTATGACTGCTCAGCCTTATTTGATGAGCTCTAATATTAACAAGTACAGTTAACTAGATGTCTATATATGATCTGTTTACTGCAGGAAATATTTTGGTGGAAATAACTATTTCTGCTTGCTGACTCGAGGTAATTGCCTCTTTCAGCGATGGATCGATATGATGTGTTTGAATTAACCTATTGACTTTTTCCAGCGCGTGCGTCAGTAAGTCCTTTGCGACCGCATGAACAATGTGAAATGGATGACATGCGAATGCAATATTGAGCGAACCAGTAGCATAACACGATAAACATCACACGAACTGACCTTTTAACCCTGACCGTTGACCTCTCCTCCTTTTGATGTAAGGTACGGGAGAGAGCGGCAAGAGCACATTTATCAAACAGATGCGCATCATCCATGGCACCGGCTACACGGACGAGGACAAGCGCGGCTTCACCAAGCTGGTCTACCAGAACATCTTCACGTCTATGCAGGCCATGATCCGCGCCACAGAGACGCTCAAAATCGGCTACAAGTACGAGCAGAACAAGGTGAGGGAGAGCGTGTTATACATCATGGACTGTAATCTTGTCATTTGAAGGAAGACACCGCCCTGAAACATATTAAATATTTTCATATTGAAATATTTCTGATGTGTGTAGTGATTCCGGTGCTAATCTGTTGGTTTGTGTTGTATTTTCATTATTCCTGTGAGAAGTCAGCGGCTGTGTTCCGCGCTGACAGCACAGGGATTTACGTTGCAAGCCCAGATACAATGGTGTATAATACGAGGAAAAAAAATTTCAGCGATCTGAAACTTAATGCATAATAGTCAGGTTTTACACTGCCATATTAATGAGGCCAAGAAGTAGTGCCAAACGCCGGACTCAAAGTCCCAGAATGCAGTGCGGCTGTATGAATTATAGGAGAGGCTCGACCCGGCTAGTTAGCGACCTGCGAAATGGCAAGCACGGTTGTGTTAGCATCGAAGTCGAGGCTTTTCAAGCTGAGCAGAGTGTACAGATGAGGAGGCGAGAGAGCTGGACAGACTAAAGCACTGCTGCATCGCTCTCTTTAGGCAGAGATGAAGCAAGGGCTAAAACTCACCGGCACTACGATTCGGGAAGTCGAACAGCATTGTAGGATACTGTTCACTAAAGCGCTGTTAGACCAACACGTTGATGAAAGAAGTTTAAAGTAATAACTCAGAATTTAACTACAAAAGAAATCCTGGATGCTACTGAAGAGTAATAAAGATGAATAAAGATGAATAAAGCTTATGCTTCACGTCACTGGGATTGAATCCCGATTTTCTCTTATAGACTTTTTATTGATTCAGCCTTTATTCATTTCTTATCCGTGTGTAAAATCCTCCATCTTGAAGTTTTCACCGAAACGCCACTGAACTCTTCTTACTTTAATGTTAAAGTATTTTAGTATCAAGTGAAAGGCTTGGGATGTCTCGCTCAGCACTTCACCCCGTGAGGATGTGGTATGCAGCAGCACCACAAACATTTAAACTTAAAACAAGTTATGCTTGGTTTCATTTTTTTGAACATTTTTGGCTACACTTTCTGTTCCTCTTGGCTTCACTTGCCTGTGCTGACACTCTGCCGGTGCTCCACAGAGACGAGGAGCAAAAAAGCAAAGCCTGCAATTACGATTATCCCTCTTGTGCATGCAGTGCGAGTGCAACTGAGACTCTTCAGAGCCGACTGTGAGACACTTTGCTTCCCCGAAATGGAATGCCTCGACCCCAGTGTTATATAATTTGTGAATAGTTTTACACATAAGTAAAAAAAAAAAAAAAAATCTATGTAATATTAAACCAGAGCTGACATTAGCGATGGGCAATATGGCAGAAGTTCATGTAAATGCACTGGAAGTAGAAAGTAAATTGTAAGTGGAATTAGATATCAGGGCATACCTTACAGTGGTTAGGGTTAGGATTTGTGCCATATCCGTCAAGTTTTATTCACATGAAATCAAACCGTTTTCAGCCACACGGTCCTTGCTTGTTTGGACTCGTACGAATCTTTTATGAGTTCCCAAAAGCATCGCAGTTCAAACATCCTAGTTAAACAGTGAGTCTCCCATCAAACACTAACAGTTGAGATGATTTTATAATGCACTGGCAAACCGGGCCAAGTCGTTTTAAAGACGACCTGAAATCAAAGCTGGTCTTTGTTTTGTTGTTCGCTCACAGCCTCTGTAATCAGTTTGTAAATTTCCACCAAAGAGCAGCCAGGGAGACGCATGCAGCTTTTTTTTTTTTTTTCATTCACATTGTTATAGATTTTTTTTTTTAATGGATATTTTAAATATGTTTAATAAGTAAGGAATAAAAAAAAAAAACCTCAGGATTTGCTGTTACTAGAAGATAATCAACAACGGGGTAGTTACCATCGCAGAGTTGATTATTTTCTTATAACATCATGTCCCGAAGTGTTTTATTCCTCTTAAAACACAGCAGTTTTGCAACACTAATTTTTTATTTTAAATATTTTATTTCAAGTGTTTTTGTTTATTTACTTTATTTATTAAAAAGATCTTTTTTTTCTACCAGAGTAATGCAGAGCGTTGTGTTTGCGAGAAACCGTAAAGACCTTCTGTATTCGAAAAAAGTTACAGCTTTACCTCTGACTGTTAAAGCACTAAAACTGGAGACTCCTTCCGGAAATGCTAAATGCCTGTATGTCTGCCATATGAGATCCTGTACATTTAAAAAAAAATATATATATATATATAATTTTTTTTTTCTGTAGTTCATTTGGACACAGCTAAAAAGCAACAGCTCTATAATTAATAAATAAAGTTCTCGCACCCTAAGCATTTCCATTTTCTGTAGGTTATGTGGACTTTGGATTCGTTAGACTCTGTAAACTGGCTCTGTTCTTTTACCTGGTACGCTGGTCACATCCTTATAGTCAGCACCGGCCCTTTTTCTTCCTGCAGCATTTGCAACTGTGTTAATTTCCTGTATCGGGATTGTAATTTGACTGCAGGCCAACGCCATGCTGGTGAAGGAGGTGGACATCGAGAAGGTCTCATCGTTTGATCAGCCCTACGTTAACGCCATTAAGATGCTGTGGTCAGATCCAGGCATCCAGGAGGCCTACGACCGCCGCAGAGAGTATCAGCTCTCCGATTCCACTAAATAGTGAGTATACACACACTTTATTAGTGTGTCTGAAGAGTGTGCATGGGAAATGGCATTGATTTTCAAGGTACTCTTGCTGTTACTGCGTACGTGTGTGTGTGTGTGTGTGTGTGTGTATGAATGAGAGAGAGACTGAAGGATAATATATGCAGACCGATGTTTCTAAACTCTCTGAACTCCAACTAATATTGTGTAAAGGTTCAGTGAAAAGGCTTTGTTAATTCTCTGAGCACTCAAACGAAAAAAAAAAAAAAAATAGCCTTGGAGCACTGCGTCTGAATGTAGCATTGATTTAGCAATCCAGGATGTTAACGAGTTCAATGAATTCACGAGCTTACACCAGCTGTGATGCTCTGTCAGTGTCCTGGGTTATAAACTTTCAACTTCACGTCTCGTGAAATTGTGCAGGACAGAGAGCTGGGAATTACAGTGGAATGCGAAAGGCACAAAACAGCGCCCCCTGCTTGAGTAAGTGTGTGTCACATGCACCGGGCACTTCAGAGACGCAAGAGATTCTTGTAGTTTTGGGCCAACTTTTGTATCTTTCACCTGAAAGCATGGGTTGTACACATTTAAGGATGATTTAAGGTATATAAATGGACCATGAGGGTACCACTCCAGAGATGAGGTAAGTTACAGATTAGTACCATTTTTTTTACTCAAGTGTAGGAGGCCAGAGTAGCTGCTATTGCTAATTACTATCAACAGCCATTCTTTTTCTATGTACGTACATAATACAGAGGCACAATTTCCGCGACAACACAATCAACATTAAAATCAAGATTTTCTCGAGTCTTAAGGATATGAAACGATAACACAGCTAATCCAAACAATGGGCTCGAATGATTCCTCGGACCGATCCTATGACGTGTGCCTGGTCTGACAGTTCTTCAGTTGCTCACTTGCCACTTTAGTTCCTACCTGTAATCAGTTTCCATTTACTGATCGACGCATAAAATTGGAAGATGCGTTGTCTCCGGTGAGTGTACCTAACTAGTAAAGGTAACTTTTCTTCCAATTTTATGCGTCAATCAGTTCACACTGCATTATTTAATAAGTTTTGAAAAAGTTAGCTTTAGAAGCTATATATAGCTACTACCATTTCTAATCAGAGCTAAAAAGTCTAGTGACTTGTCACTTACTAATGTGAACACAGGGTCGGTTTCAGCCTCGGATGCTCCATAGTTCAGAGTGTTTGAGATTTTTTGTGCACTTTTCCTGGATGCAAGCTTCAGAATCTTAAAGGTTGCAGTTTCACTTTTTGCACTTTCACGTATATGCACATTGTGTGGCAGGTTTTGACGGGAAAACAAACTTTTGAACATTGAAACAATGAGTTTTTCCAAAGCAAGTTATAGTCGCGAACTGAAGAAAGTTCACGCAATCCCATCGTTAAAGCTTATCGTAGTTTCGTCTGAAGCAGTCAGTGGCGCATGAACGCGATCGCAATCGTTTATGAACAGACTACGGGAAAAAGGTCCGTGGTTGTCCAACTGCCATGTCACTTTTTTTTTTCCTGTGAAAATGTGTGTAGCAGATTAAAATGTGTCAACAGCAGTAAATCGTAGTTCGTATTCAGCTTTATGATCATTTCTGTCCAGTGATGATGTTATCAGTGCAGACATGCAGGACAGCTGTCGTGGTGATGTTTATTCACGAAATGCACCAGATCAGTGTGTCTTGCCTGTTCGCACTGATAAAATCATCAGTTGGGCAGAAATGATCACAACGCTGGATAAGACCTGATATTTACTGCTGTTTACGCATTTTAATCTACTATACACTTTTTTAAAAAAAATAATAATAACTATAATACATAAGTAGAGGTTCCAAGACATTTCTGATTTAATTCACAATCACAAGATTGTTATCGTTATTTGTAAGTAACATAAAATCCAGATCTCGCTTTTACATATGATCACAAAAATGCAACAACAGACGTGGCCTCAGGCTCACCTTAGCCATTGTCAGTTACTTCATGATGCACACTAAACAAAGCTAAGGAACAGTATTTGGACACAAATGCGCAAACCGATACTATCAAATATTATGAAAAAAAAATGTGGTTATGCTAAAGATACACCAAATTCAATAAAAATTAAAAAAAAAAAAAAAAAGAATGAACCTGGAAAGCTGGGGCCCAGTTGACTTGCATGGGTCAGTGATATGAAAGAAATGCAGTATTGTATTAGATTTACTTGCAGGTGTTTCTGTGTGTGTGTGTGTGTGTGTGTGTGTGTGTGTGTGTGTGTGTAGGTTTTGCCATGTGTACACACGTGCCCTTCATCCTGCAGCTGCGTAAACGTTCTTGAGTCCTGCGTCCCACCTACAAAGTACTCCTCTGACCTGGAGAATGTCCTCTCCAGCATTGAAGCCTACTCTCTCTCACACAGACACACACACACACAGACGCTAGCGTCTCAAGGCTGCTAACAATTACTCGTCCCCACACTGCTGTCTGGACCTGGTTATAAAGATTGTCTGGTTTAAAGCCTTAATAAAGTTATTGATTGAATGCCCAAGCAGTTTTTCACTGATCATGTCCTTTTCAGTGAGTTTCACAGCAGTGTGTGTCTGACTCTCCAGGGTTGGACAAAAAAGTAGCCCACGTACTTGTCTGGATTATTATTTTTTTCATTTGTAGTCGCATACTTCCTATCAGAAGTGTAAACCATAGGCGGTCATATATAATACGATTTTGAATCATAAGGCAATGATGTGTTTGACGATAGCACTGAATCTGCTGCGATGCAATTTCAATTCATAAGGCTACAATTCGATATCTGACGATAGCACTGAACCTGCTGCGATACAATACGATTTCCATTCATAAGGCAATGATTCGATATTTGACGGTACCACTGAATGTGCTGCGATACAATTCTTTTCAGTACCTTATGATCGATACGTGAACAACTGAATCTGGGGTAGGCCTACCGTTAATTCTTGAAAGACAACGTAGAGAAGGACTATTCTGAGTAATAGACTTATGGGCAGACAGTCAGTTTCTAAATGTTTTCTTTTTTTTAAATACACAACAGTTGTCTGTCCTTTTTCATTAATAATCAGTTCATGATTGTTGCCTCAATTCATTTCAGTCGTTGCCTTTTAAATCAGAGAATCGGTTCAGATCTTTCCATCATTGCACCCCTACCTGTGACAGAATTTCGGTATGGTGATAAATCGTCACATCTCACAGCTCTACCGTCCCGACCCTGTGGATCTTCAGCTCCAAGTGTTGTGTACACTCTCAGGACCGATGCCTGCTAGTGCTTGTGAAGTAGTCACGGATGATTGTTCTGTGAATGTTACCGACCTTCATGACATCTCTCTGTTTCTCTCCTTTCCTGTCTAGCTATCTATCCGATCTGGATCGTATCGCCGACCAGTCCTATCTGCCCACCCAGCAGGACGTGCTTAGGGTCCGAATCCCAACCACGGGCATCATCGAGTACCCTTTCGACTTGCAAAGCATCATTTTCAGGTAAAAGGACACACTATTTATTTATTTATTTATTTATTTATTTACCCACCCAAATCGCTCTCGGCTTAGTGGGTGTCTGTGAGATTTAGTGACCAAAAAAAGATCAACTGAACCCCAGCATCAATCAGCAGCTCTCCCTGCTGCAGATCTATTGATTTTTTTCTTTCCATCAAGCTACGAAAACCTGCAAACCTTTTTCTCTTGTCTGGCGAGAGAAATGTGGCTCTCTGGGACTCTCTTTTTTTTTTTTTTTTTTTTTTTTTTTTTTTTTTTTTTTTTTGTGATGAAAGGAAGGGGGATGTTTTTTTTTTTTTGGTGTGGGGGGAAAAGGAGGGTTTGTGTTTGGGA
>CM075023.1:13743242-13790012 GCA_037576675.1 Pangasius sanitwongsei
CAAAAAGCTACCAAAACCTTCAAACCTTTTTCTCTTTTCTGGGTTTTTAAATGTGGCTCTCTGGGACACTTTTTTTTTTTTTTTTTTTTTTTTTTTTTTTTTTTTGGAAAGATAGAAGGCAGACGGATGTTATATTTCTGTTCGGAGGTCAGCATGAGCAGTGAAGTGTTGATGCGCTCAAAATGTAAAACAAGAAAACTAGAGATCGCTCTACTGGTTCACGTGAGAGCAGTCAGATCTTTTCATTTTCAAACCTTGAACTGTCTTGTAGGTCATCCGTTCATAAAACCGTCCCCTCTTCCTCCCTCTCTGTCTTCCTCTCCGTGTCCGTTCTGAAGTTTAGCAGTTCGTCCTACATTATGGAGTGTGTGTGTGTGTGTGTGTGTTTGGAAGTAGGTCAGCAAGCCCCTGGCTGAAGGAAATGAGGACGGCCGATGTGAAGGAGCTTTATTTTAGGCAGGCGCTCCTAGAGGGCCTCATTTATCAAAGGCCCCTCTGTGGGCTGCTGGCTCAGGGCTGGAGCGGTGGAGCAGCGCAGGGGGCGCTGTTCGCCCCGAAACCTGCGATAAAGCCCTCGGCGCTCGTCTGTCTCACCTGTCTGTCTCGCTGTCTGTACACATAGTTTAGGCGAATGCTTTTGAAACTCGCTGGATCTGAGAAGCGCAGCCAAGTAAATAGCGATTAAATCATTTCTGGTATAACCTGTTATCTAGGTTAACGGAGACTCATGTATACGCACAGACACGCAGAATACTCGCTGCTGCATTCTGCAGCATAACATAATCATAACATCACCTCTGTGATAAAACTGCGTCTGAAATTGAACATGGGACGAGAATGCGGGAACACTTTTTACATTAGCAGTTCATTTACAGTGATCTTTATTAGGGGGCATGAATCATCCTCTTTCAGACGATATGATGCACATTTCGACACGTGTAGTATACGATACAGCTAAACAAGTAACGGTTTATTATACTTCAATTCAGTATGGATATGATATGATTCAGGCACGGGCCAGTACGATTCAGTTCTGTTAAAGTCTTCAGGACATCGGAGTTTGCATGTTGTGGTTTCTCAGTAACAACAAGCTGTGTTTTTGTTTTGTTTTTTTGTTTTTTTTTGTCAACTTCAAGAGAAAGAAAAAAGAGAGGCTGGTGAGGGAACGACTGTTTATAGCTGTTACAGATGTTACAGATGGAACTGATAACAGGAACTGATTAGTGGACGTTCCACAGCATTAGAAGCAAACTAATAGGGTAGGATGTGTACTGATACAGGCATTGAGAACACTGGTGAAATTATTTTGTGAGTTTTTCTTTGAGCTTTGGAGAAAAAAACCATTTAAGCTGTCTCTCTCTCTCTCTCTCTCTCTCTCTCTCTCTTATGCACCAAGGATTTTCGACAAAAGTTTCAGGTGTTTGACTGCTTTCTTTTCGATTTGAATCAGAGCTTGGCTTGTAAATAGATGCGGCCATTTTGTATACTGTTGGAAAGATTTTTCCAATTCAAATAGTTTTTTTTTTCTTTAAACTTTTAATATTTATTTATGTGGCAGCATCTAACATGATATGATTAAGGAACTGACACTATACAACTGCACATACATTTGTTTCTAGAAAATGAAAATTGTTATTTTTATTTATATATTTATATATATATATATACACACATACATACATACATACATACATACATACATACATACATAAGTGGCTCTTGGACCTACAGTGGACATTATAAAAGCCTCTTTGATTCGATTTCATGATTCAGGAAGTGTTAATATGGATCCACATGCTAGACAACTAAATGCAGCAAATAACAGGGCTTAAAAAAAACTCTTTTCTAATATAAGACAAGACATCTGCCTGCAAAATCACAGAGGCATCTATCTGGACGGGACTAAAATTATCCACCGCAGAGTTGGTCGAATAACAGTAGGTAATTTGGTCTGTAATTTTCTCGGGGAAGGAGGGAGAAACACACTGAGGGGCCGTTTACACGACAACATTTTCAGCCAAAAACAGGAAACTTTTTATGCGTTTTGCCTGTTCGTTTACACGACAGCGGCGTTTTGGGGACTGAAAACGCAAAATGGGTTTCAAAGCGCAAGTTTTTGAAAACGCCGCCGTTATCGTCTCCATGTAAACACCCAATACGGGAATCTTTGAAAACGGTGACGTCATGCGCGTGCGTAGTACGTGTTAGGTATGTAGACATGCGCAGTACGTGTCTATTGTAAAGGCAAGCGCGAACAAACATGCACAACAACGGCGGAGTACATGGTAGCTGTTGCTGCTCAAGGGTTTGCTAATGCTTCTTCAGCAAAGTGTGGATTTACTTCACCAGTATTACAACCAACTAACAAGGTGACAGCGCCAACTACTGGCCTGGCATACGCACTACAGCGTTTTTGGCCGTTATCGCGGATATGTGTAAACGCGAATCGTTTTGAAAACGTTGTCGCGTATATGTAAAACTTTTTGAAAACACAAGAGAAAAAACATTTCCGTATTTGACCACATCGTTGTCGTGTAAACGCAGCCTGAAACGGCTGATCCAGATGAAAATAAAATCACAGAGAAGCACCTGCAAATTATGGAATTATCCCAGATCCACGTGTAAACTCATTCCCGTCCAAAAAGAGCGACAGTTCCTTAACTAATCTCAAATGTAGACGACAGGACGCCGCGTGCTTATGTCAAGAGGAAGTTCAGACGAAGGTCCATGTGTAGGATTATTCCTCTCTGAATAGAGCTATAGTTCCTTCACTGGCTCAGTGTGTCTAATATAACAGACAGGAAGCAGTATGCGTATGTGAAGAGGAAGTTCAAATTAAGTTCAAATTATCGCATCATCACATTATTTATTTTCTTTCTAAAGAAGTCGTCTCATATTTTCACTTCCTGTAACCAGCCGTACTCTTTCCAGTATTCATTCGCGTTCTCCGATGTCAGTCAGAATGCTGTTCTAATTGTTCCATCATTTATGAACACACTGCTCCGTAATCTCTAGAGGACTAACACGCATCAGGGTTTTTTTTTTTTTCTCCATGCTGAATAAGTCTCAAGTTTATTCCTTGTATTATTTCCCTTCTTTCCTCTGCTAGAGTTGTGCTGCTTCACATTCCTTCTTGTGTTCTGAATCTAACACAATGGCATGAGTACCAAGAGAAACTCACGCTCATGCAAGATTAGAGAATGATTTGAATTCACTAGTACAGAAGTTGCATCGAAAAATGCATCGAGTCTAAGGTTGAAGAAATAATTTGGTAGAAATACATGTATATCACGATGCTCAAAGAATGTTTTTTTAAAAAAAAAAAAAACTCCTTAATGCCGTTTCAATGTTTTCCTTTTCTAAATGATTTGTTTTTCCATTTTCTCTTGATATGGCAATATCAGTCGTATCATCATAATTATCCTGCCCTAGTTGCACCGTCTCATTCTGCCAAGACCTCCAGTTCGAATAGTAGTACAGATTTTCTTACCTGTAACGCGAAGTAATATGTACAATTTCATATATTCTGCATGCAAAGGTATTTTCAAACCCCTGATTCATTCTCTCCCTGTCCGTCCTCCTCATGCTCTCAGAATGGTGGATGTGGGCGGGCAGAGGTCCGAGCGCAGGAAGTGGATCCACTGCTTCGAGAACGTCACGTCCATCATGTTCCTGGTGGCGCTGAGCGAGTACGACCAGGTGCTGGTGGAGTCCGACAACGAGGTGAGACACACACCGCTCACTAGCTTGCTATATTACTGCCGTGCAGCTGATGCAGATTTAAAGAATCGCGTCTAACCCATGCCGGTTTAGCGCCGAATGCTTCTGACCAAACCCTTGTAGTGTTAGGAACTACAGAGCAACTGAGAAGCCAGTGCGGTGGTTACATTTTCAACAACTGGTTCAACGTTTTTAGCAAAGCCTCATTTTGTTGAATCGGAGAGTTCTCCTTGCTTAGACGATCCCTAACGTAAGGAATAAGACATGACAGCGAGTCGTGAACAGGAACCTTTACCAAGTGCTGTTAAATTCTCAAATCTGATTGGTTGAGGAGGTCTTGATTAATTTTCTAACAGTAGTTCCGGCAGTAATTTTAATAAATAATAATAATAATGTGCTTGTTCTTATGTGTTATTGTTTCTTTAGCAACAGCTCTCGCGCAGAGAATTGTATAGCAAACGCTTCATGTGATGTTAAAACAAATAATAAGGAGATGAAAAACGTTATTTAACAAAGAAAAAAAAACGTTATCGTTGCTATGGTGAGGTTTTCTGTAAGTTACTGTTTATAGAAGGAGTCTCCAGATTCAGAGCTGTTTAACTATCAGTAATTTTTTTTTTTCCTTCTTTTTTTTTTCAAGCATCGTGATTTGCCAGATATATATATATATATATTTTTTTTTTTTGTTTGTTTGTTTGTTTGTTTGTTTTTTGCATTTCTTTTTTCGCTCTTTCCAATAGCTTTTATACCATATGAGAAAACAGGAACTGACTTGTTTCACAGGTTCTCCACGACATTAAGCATAACTACAAATGGATGAAAAATGAATGAATGAATATGTTGTACTAATGAGCCACCCGTCCCTTCTCAGAATCGTATGGAGGAGAGTAAGGCGCTTTTCAGGACGATAATCACATATCCGTGGTTCCAAAACTCCTCAGTCATCCTCTTCCTCAATAAGAAGGACCTCTTGGAGGAGAAGATTTCCTACTCCCATCTGGTCGACTACTTCCCAGAGTTTGACGGTACAAAATTACTGGAAATCGTACATTTGTTTGTGCATGGGGCAATGATAAGTCCACGATGAGCAAGTTACTAAACTTCCGTGAGCGTACAGTTGCATTACAGGAAGTGCACCAACAGCCAGCACATTTCTTACACTATAGGGTTTAGATCATGAAAAAGGAGGCGTGCGAAGCAGGATACTGTGCTCACACATGCCCATTGATTCCTACCACTACATTTCTGCAAGACTTTTGAGCCAATTATATTAAAATATTTAGAGATTATGCATAATTATTGAGTTCTAAAACGTGAGCTTTACTCCCACATTTTTCTTTTTTTCTTTTTTTTTTTTTTTTAAGACTTTGTCTGTGTGATCAGTGCCACAGCATGTACAGTGTTGTTTCTAACAGTCTAAAAGGTTCTTTTGGTTTGTAACTTTGAGGTTCTGTGTAGAACTTGACAGGTTGTTTTTCTTTATAGAAAGCTAGAACCATTCACTATCCAACGAAGCCACACTGCACTGCAGTTATATCCTTATATCTCCATCTCTGCCCTCTAACCTCATTTTTATTCTGGGAATTTCACCACATTTATAACAGCATTGTATTTATTTATTTGCGTATTGCATTTTTGTCTCTTTTTAAGACACTTTCCATCACAAATTGCATAGTGTATAAAATGTGCTCTATAAATATATATAAATTTTGGTATGCTTTCTAAGGCTTTGGTTTCAATTTTACTGCAGCTAGTTTGATTAACACTGTACTGCAAAAAATGGTTATATTGCAATTTATCACAAATTTGAAAAATTCAAGGTTTGATTTTTTTTTTTTTTATTATTATTATTATTATTTTAGGCAGAATGTTGGGGTATGTTTCAATATGCAACCCTCACACCAGTACAAAGGGGTCTATTAAAGATTTAATACAAGATAATTAGATATTTTATGATTTTTCAGACAGTTATTTGGAAATAAACTGATTGCTTACGCTCGTCTTTAACAGTTAAAAATGTTCGGATCTGAAGGTTTTGTTAGACAGAGGTTTCTAGAAGGTCACATGATCACATGACGTTGTGTGATGAGAGCTCGAGCAGCGCTTTCTTTAAGATTCCCGTTTCGCCGTCTTCTCCTCCTGCAGGGCCCCAGCGGGATGCGCAAGCAGCGAGAGAATTCATCCTCAAGATGTTTGTGGATCTGAACCCCGACAGCGACAAGATCATCTACTCGCACTTCACCTGCGCCACGGACACGGAGAACATCCGCTTCGTCTTCGCCGCCGTGAAGGACACCATCCTGCAGCTCAACCTCAAAGAGTACAACCTGGTGTAGGCCGCCATCGCCGGGGACTACTCACACACTTCAGCACAGAACAGACACACACCTACACACACACACGCACACGCACACACGCAACAGTTACCCACGGTCCACTTCGTTTTCCAGCCTTCTCGGTTTTTTTTTTTGTCCAGCTGTATGAGGGTGTTCCAGACATTTCCTGCTTTTTACTCTCTGTCTGTTTTGCCAAAGCCCGTCCACTTTCTCTCGTCGGCAGCTCGTGTCCAAGCTCTCCCTCCCTCCCTCCCTCCTTTCCTTTGAAATGGACCGTTGGGGTTTTTCTTCAGATTTGATGACATGGGTGGGGTTATAGACTCAGACTTTTCGTTTTCATTCTCGTTTTGAAAGTGTTTTAAAAAGCAAAAAGAAAAAGAAATAAATATCGGTTTGAAATGGCAGAATTGATCAGACGATATTGTGTTTATCGACAAAGATGCTAGTGGAAACTGGAATTGACATCCCTCACCTTTTCCTTCTACTTCTCCAGTCACATCATCATTCTGCCTGCCTGGATGGATGGATGGATTGATTTTTCGGCTATTTCATCCTGCCAGTGGGGGGGGTGGGGGGAGAGAGAGAGAGAGAGAAAGTTTTCAAGAAGAACGTCTCATCTTATTTACACACGGACACAAGGACAAGCGCTGTGGTGCTAGAAGCTGTGAATGGCTCCATGACATGTTTTCAGAGGAGTCAAGAACCCAAAGGGTTTTCCAGCAGGTTCCCCGGGTGGTGCGAGGCCCGTCTTCACCTCGCATCCATGAATGTAAACTTTGTAGTCAGAGAGAGGGGGGGGGAGATGTAATGCCAGAATGAGAATGAGAGGTTGTGGTGATGCAAATCAATCAGTGTACATTGCTCAGATGATCATTTAAAAGTGTTTTAATGATAGGTTACTATAGCTACTGCTGTTATCACGTGACGTATAACAGCATTTCAGTCAAAGATGGGTAAGAAATTGCAAATTTTAAGGATTATCAGGATTTATCAGTGTGTAGTACAGATATTGACTCAGTAGGTATTGTTTTGCCAATTTTCACACAGGTTAAGCTGTTCCATTACTTCTTTCCCTATGTTTATTTTAAGGATTTTTACATAGAAACTGCTTGCGCTTTTCCTTGTTCACGGGTTTTTTCCCCCTAATTTTTCAAAATCAGTTGCTGGTGCCGTACTCTGCATGACTAGACTCTTTTTTTTTTTTCTTTTTTTTTTTGGAAACAGACACTTCAGCAGTGCACTCAGTAATACTTCGGATTATCGATATCACCACCAAGTAGTGGCCTGACGCGCACACTTTTATTTGTTTACGTTTTGTTTTTTTTGTTTGTTTTTTTTTTAAAACAGACATCTTGTGAAATAAGAGTTTGTGGAGACACGTACGTTAATTTAGCTTCGTCTGGGGTCGGGAGCTAGTGTTAAGTGAAGGGGGTGCAGGAAGTCGCAGGTTAATTGATTGTGTATATTTATATTTGTAAATACGTATACACTTTATTGCTTATGTAAAAAAAAAAAAAGTCTGTGGTACAGTATCTTTGGCAAAAAGGAAAAAAAAATTACTTCGTAATTGTGTACGGTTTCAGTTGGTTTCTTATGAATTACAATATTATTGATACTGTGATTTTTTTTTTTTTTTTTTCTTTCTTTCTTTCTTTCTTCTCCCTCTCTTTCTTCACTATGATTATTCAGAAGACGTACGCGTAGCTGTACATGGAAGCGGTTATGAGCAATAGCGTGAGGAAAAATCGAAAAGAGAAGCGTTTTTCTCTCGGGTTTGGAAGAAAACCACGAATACGGCCCCTCTTCCGGCATGAATGTTGTTATTCTCAGTATATAAAGATATGAAATGATTTTCAAGAAGGGGAATTAGCTAAAGATTAACTAAAGTAAATAAAGAAGTGTTTATTTATCTAATTTATGGACCAGTTTTGAAGTCGGTGGGGTCTTTTTCTGCTGTACAAAACTCTATGGATATATTGCATTTTATTTCCTTTTTTTTTTTTGTACAAAAAAATTGGCAACATGATTTTACAGTATCCAGATTTTCTTCCATTTTTTTTGTAAACTTTCCATGTGATATTCAAGTGAAGTGCTTCAAACAAAATAGGAAAGTCTTTTATGACCGATCGAACATCTAAGCGTGCAAGTTCTTGATCTTTTCCTTTCCTGATCACGTGCAGTGCGTTCATCATGGTACAAATGATGCGCTGGTAGAGGAAGGGGGGGGGGGGAAGGTGTTGCAGTTTTCTACAGGTTTCCTTTCATAGTTTATCATCAAGGGCTAAGAAAATGCAGAAAATCGTCACACCGGACCAGGACAGGCGACGAGGCGACAGGAGCAAAGTCTCGTTCATGTTCAAGGAGCAGAGTGCAGGTTGTTCAGAGACAGAGGATCCGAGTTTTACTCCTTATGGTTCCGCCGCTTGGGTCGACCGCATGTGTCTGCAGTGTGGCTACATTTACTGCCCTCCATTTTAAACCAATATGACATCTTTGATTATTTACTTTTCACAAAACGACCAAATAATAACATACAAACGAAAACACTAAGGTCCTGATTTACCAAGATCCCACCCTGATTTGCGTGCATGGAGTTACAGATGGTTTACAAATAAAAATTGCCTAAATGACATCAAGTCAAAGGAGCAAAAGGGATTTTTGCATGCGCCGTGCCAAGTTCGGCTCCCAGAGAGGCTCTGAACCTTGCCACGTGTGCGTTAATTGCACAGATATAACACCAGAGTATAGAAATGAACGTGTGTTTTGTTCGGTTAAAAAAGCAGAGAATGTTTAATATGAAAGGTGCGCTATCTTGCGGTAGTAACGCCATAATTTCTAGAAGTTTCCGACGTGACTTTCTTGCTCTAGTAAATCACTGCTGGTGCTCAATGAAACTAAATTGATGCACAGACAGCGTCCTCTGTTCTCTTCATGTAGGAAACCCCCAAATTTCATCCGCATTAAGTAGAGGTGCCAGGATGTACGGACTAGCTGTAGCATTTGCAACTTTTCACCCCTTGCTTGAGCATTACTGAATACATCTAAAGACTGTTTTTCTGCTTTTTTCAGCTAAAGGCCGGTTTATACATCGTTCACATACTCACCTATGTATCTTATGTACATCTGAAGGATTAAAAGCAAGATGCCATGTGTTGGCCAAAACATCCATCTGTCTGGTTTCCAAGTAAATGTTTAGCGAGTTCATGCACAGTGACACTAAACACACGAACGAGCTCTGTTTCTTTCTTCTTCTTTTTTTTTTTTTTTTTTTTTTTACTTTCTGTCGTCATCGTGATTGTTGTCATGAGCCGTGTTTCAAATCGAAAACTCCGACTTCGTTCAAAAGAATTTCGAATCTAGTAAATCCAGAAGCCTCAGTGTATAAATCTAGAAAAAAAAAAATCGTTTACTCGTTTGTCATTTATAATAATCTGAAGGTGGGTAAATCTCCGCTAGGCAAAACTGAAAAACTGATCGATATTTTTTTTTTTTTTTTTTTTTTTTTTTTTTTACTGAACGAGGAAGAGCTCAAATCTCCAGAGTGCGAGTGTTTTGAATATTAAAAACTAGAACACTCTCCAGTCGTGCATGGCAGTATTTGCTTGGTCTCTACAGAGCGTAGCCGTTTTTACAAATCCATCATGAAACTAGATTGCACAAAAATATCTTCGGTTTACTAAATACCCAAACTGTATGAATGGTATGAAAATGAAAGAATCTGCATCAGCCGTGTCCTTTGTGTCTTAGTATATCTATTGTATGTCTGTGATTAGTTTTGATTTGTGGATTGAGATAATTGATTAACGCCAATCCGTTAATTGCAATATGGACGGATGTCTCAGGATGACAACACTATGAATATGTACTTGTTGAAAAAAAGAAGTTTGATTGTAATGGATGTACATGCTTGTCCTATGAGGACTCTTAAGACATGTAATGGTCTGATTATTTTATATGCACTTTCTTTTTAATCCTTTATTTTTTTGTTGTTGTTGTTGTTGTTCTTGTTCTCATGCCACAAAGATGAGTAAAGCTTCCAAAGCCCCTTCGAAGAGCAAGAGATAGTTAGTACTTAGATTTCGTCAATTAATGGAATGGACTCAGTTCGCCATCATCATCATCATAGCAGTGGAAAAGTATTTACATTTTTAAGCTTATCTGCCCAGCGTTCTTAGGAAAATGTCTACCTCTATGAGAATTTGAGATATTTCGGGCATTTCCAGTATCAGGAACGACGCAAGAAGCACATGAAGCACCTAAACACGGTGCAGTGTATTGTGAAGCAGATTACTGATTAAGAATCTTTCTGGTAATTTTTTATTCTCGGTCTATGATCCCGAACACTCATAATGCAGTATTGGCCATCATCGTAGTTACCTTGCAGTTATTTAGCATTTCTGTATTGTCAGAGTGCCTGAGCTGAGTTTTAGCATGAATCACAGTTTACACCCGGTTATACGAAGAGAAAAACGCATGAGCACAAGCGTAGTCAGCAAAGCAAGTGGTACAGTGTGTGTGATTCCTGCAAGTGATTCTCCGTGCAGAGGAATGAGTCGGTAATATTTTGTAGTGGCGCTACTACTGCAGGCTAGTACTTTTAAAATTCCTGTTTGGAAGTCGCTTACATTTTCCCCACTGTTTTTGGATGCTATTGAATCTAAGACAGTTTTCCCGTCTCTCGGTAAGGATGATGCAGAGTGGCATGAAATATCCATTTCTCTCTTTCCCCCATTATACCAGATGTAAATGTTGTATTATACCATGTGCCAATCCCCTCCATGGAGACTGACTTTATATAAGTGCCAACTGTCATCCAAATCCCACGAGGACCAAAAGATGAGACATGGTCCCCTTTTTAAAACCCAATGGAAACACTAAACTAGAGATAAAAACACAATGACTTTATTCTGTATTTAAGATTTAAGAGAAACTGCTGTTTTTTTTTGTTGTTGTTTTTTTTTTGTTTTTTAAATAAATTGTAATTTTTAAAATGCATGTGCTCTGTTTTGGGGTTGGAGTTTATGGGCTAAGAAAATATATTAATATTAAAGCCCTCAAGGCGAGGGATCATATTGGATATTGATTTACAACATTCTCGCCATATATATATTTTTTTTTTGTCTTTATTTGTATTGATTCATTTCAACCACTGTTGCCTGAACCTCATTCAAACATGGAAAAGATTTTCATAACCGCCTTCTAAAAAAATCTATTAAAAAAAGAAAAAATAAAGTATCTGTTTTAAATTTAAATAAATTTGTTCCTATACTTGCTGCCTGTCTTGACTGTTTCCTTTGACTTCATAGTGTTGCAGTTCAGAGACCTGTGTGATTTCTTTCTCTGACTCATTTGTTTTAAACCTTGATCACTGGAGCTTGTTTAATAGGTGATGAGTTGAATCAGGTTCAAAATTGAACTTGTTGGCCTTGGCACAAAGCTTTACGTTGGGCAGAAACTCGCCACTTCTTATCATCATGAGAAAATCATCCACAGCGAAGCATGGTGTTGGTAGCATCATGTTGTAGGGATGCTTTTCATCAGCAGGGAATGGGAAGCTGATCAAGGTTGAGGTCAAGATGGATGGAGCCAAACAGCACAATCCTGGAAGACCTGTTCAGGTCTGCAATCTTCTGCAAACAATTTAGACTAGGGCAGAGGTTCACCTTTCAACAGGACAACAACCCTAACACACTGTCAAAGCTACACTGGACGCTCAAGTGGTTAAAAACCAAGAACTTGAATGTGTTGGAATGACCCATTCAAAGCCCAGAACTGAATCCAGTTGAGAATCTGTGGTAATTGTTCTTCAGTCTCAGTCCAGTCTGAAAGTGCATGAGCCATTTTGCCAAGAAGAGTATTGCCAAAAATATCAGGATCCAGATGTGCAAAGCTGATAGAGGCATATCCCAGAAGACCTGTAGCTTGAATTGCAGCTAAGTGTGGTTCTACAAAGTAGTGACCATGTGCGTGAGTACATATGCAAAGAACACGTCTTTGTCATAATAAAATAAGGCCTTTTGCATCTTCAAAACTTTGATGTGTGGTGTTAATGAAGTAGTAAAAATTCCATTGACGTCCATTTCCACTTCGTTTGTAACGTTCTTAAACTGAAACATTCAACGGGGTAAATAATTTTGTGTGGTGCTGCCAGCCATATCTGCAACACAATCTGTAACAAAATCTTGATCTCTAAAGTCGTCTTTTCAAGGTTGGAAATGTGCTCAATTTTCAATAAATGACTAGACAATGTTTAAACATAATACATTATACAGTCTCCTGTATATAGGAACATGTGACTGACAGGTGTTTTCTTGATGCTCAGGTGGGCCCTGTTAGATTGATTGTTTAAACAATGAATAGCTTTGAATGTCTGCTCTTGGTTTTAGTCCTGGGTTTTGCCAGTGAAGACTGCATTTGATGTTTAAAAAAAAAAAAAAAAAAAAGATAAACCAGCATAAAGACCAGAGAGCTGTCTATGGGAGAATCAGAGCCATTGCACAAGCCCTGGGCATAGCCAATACTGCAATTTGAACATTCTATACTTAAAAGCTACAGAAATATGATTCAGGATGTTCACCTAAATTATAAATTGAGTTAAATATGAACAAAAACATCCATTTGTTGCAGAGGCAGCTTATTTCTTTTACTTCAGACCTTTTCTGGCTGCCAATCTTTCTCGACAGATGCAAGTGGAACATTCCAGAAAATGAATTTTGATGCAAAGTGTCTCTTCCGTTCCAGGTCCACATCCCCAGACCAGCATGCCGACTCGCCCATTATCATCCCAGCTACCTGACGCAACAAGCTAAACCTAGCAATTGAGTTGTAGAAATAACCCAGTGTAGGCTTAGTGTAATATTAAAGGAGCAGTTTGTAATATTCGCAGCCTCCTGCTGCCTGTGAGGTGAATTGTAATTGCAGTGAAAACACTGGCAAGCCCTCCACTTCCACCACTCCGCTCTGCTGAAACTACCAGTGCCATGCCATGTGGAAAAGGGCAGAGCTGAGCAGCTTTGTTCTGGACAGAGACTAAGATCATTTCTGGGTCAGAAAAATTTTAAAACAGAAGCTAGAAATGAAGAAACTAGAGAGATCTACTGCATGGCATTATTGTAGATCACAGTTTTTCAATTTCATCATTGAAATGATGTTCTTATTATAGATCCTGAAACATTTTTAAACTTTACAGACTATACCTTTAAAGTTCTAAAAATGTATTGTACTTCACAAGTGTATGATCACACTGAACAAATCTCTAGCTGAGCATACTTGTTAACTTGAATCTCTCTGTAATTATAAAGAAAATGAATATTAATTCCAAAAACACAATCAAGCTAATTAAATTGTCCAGTATATTACCACCTGCACATACACCTCACTTTATATTTGTGTATATTGTGACTTTCTCTCTGGGATTAATAAAGTGATCTATCTATATTTGCACGTACCACATATCATGATTGTAGGCCTCTGTAGATAAATATATGATCGCAGGAGTTCATAGAAAAGGAAAGTTGTGTAAGAAAAGCAGACAGCAAGGTGCTGCAGGGGGTATTGTTGCAGCTCCAGGGCCCCCGATTCGATCGTGATTACTGTCTGTGCGGAGTTCTCACACGTTCTCGCCGTGTCTGTGTGGGTTTCCTCTGGGTTCTCGGGTTTCCTCCTACCTTCCGCAAACATGCCAGTAGGTGGATTGGTTACGCTTTAATTTATCCAGTACTTCCTAATATAAAATTACAATATAACAAATATAAGATTATTAAACCCATTTCCATGCAATTTTACTATTTTTGAAAGTCTTGTTCTGTTCAGATAATTTTACTTATATTTAGCATCTATCTCTAGAAAAAAAGCAAAATGATCTGCCAATAGAGTAAGACAATTTAAATCCTGATATTAGTCACGTGGTAAGAGGTCATTTTCTGCAGTGATCAAATCTTTTTACACCCTGGTTTTAAAATTGACACTTCAAAACGCATCTGCAAATGCGTGGACATCAAAATCTTACCACTTTCAAAAACCAAGTTCAAAATCTTACCACTTTATCAGATCAAGATCTATTTGCAAGATCTAACAGCTAATTCGTTTCTATAAAGATAAGACAATCTAAATCTGTAGAATGCTGGGATGAAGCTGTGTGACCAGATGGGGGCAGCTCGAGATTGTTCAATAATCCAAGAAACCTGTTCAACCTTCAGCACGAAGGAAATCAGAGCAGCTTTCACATTCCTTCTGTTTTTATAAGCATCCAGTCTAAGAAGCTCATGTAGAACATTCCGATGAAATTCTTCACTGCTTTTCACCAGTTTACAATTTTCATCATAACGGGCACATTTGAAAACTTTTTCTTTTTTTATTTAAACAACAACAAAAAGTAATAATAATAAAAACAACAAGAACAATAGTAAAACATATTCTTTTTTTGATTTCAACAAAAAAAAATTTAAATTAAAAAATTAAAAATTAAACAACAACAACAATAATAATAATACATTTTCTCATAATAGGCACATTTTAAAACATTTTTGATTTAAACAAAAAATATAAAAACAATAATAATAATAATAATAATAATAATAATAATAATTTTTCTCGTAATAGGCACATTTTAAAACATTTTCTTTTTTGATTTAAACAAAAAATATATACAAAAATTAAATAAAAAATATTAATAACAACAACAATAATAATGTTTCTCAATTTTCTCGCATTTTAAACATTTTCTTTTTTTATTTAAACTAATAATAATAATAATAATAATAATTTGTCTGTTCTATCAGTCGTGTTTAATGATTAATGATTAATATTAACCTCTTCAGGGGATCATTTATCCATAAACGACTTTGCATTCTGATTATACATATTTGAATAATTACGTCTTATTACGTCTCTGCGTCACTCTCCAAGGGTTGTGCGTGGGGCGGGGTTTGGGCTGAGTGGGCGGAGTCAAACGCAGCGGCACTTCCGCACACTGTAATCTAATCCGTTTGACATCTAAAAATGGGCCTTCAGAGCGCCGCGTCCATCCCGCGTCTCCCAGTTACTGCCCGGAGAAGCGGATAAAGACCAGAAGCCTTTAAACCAGAGGATCATCAACTTTTATCGTGGATCTGCGGTGCGAGCAGTTTGCAGGGTTTTTTTGTTTGTTTGTTTGGGCTTTTTTTTTGGTGCATCCGCAGGCTGTTTGTGTATAATAATTCACCTGGATTATCCGCAAAAACATCCATCGCCATCTGGATTGTTGCTTTGTCACCACGCATGCTGTGTGGTTGTGTTTTGCTGTCAGCTCAGTGGGATCCTGCTGCTTTGGACAGGCAGAGCTCTCTTAGCTGAAGTTAGGTGTCCAGGCTAGCTGTGTGCTGTGGGTTAGCTAGCAGGTTGTGCACGCGCTGATTTCATTTCCAGAACATTGCCCTTTTCCTGCTCCATTCCAAAGAGATCGGAGGCAAAAGCGTCGATATTTTCACCCTTACCCCATAATCACGAGGCTAACAACAAACAAACAAACAAAGGATTTGGGTTCAGTTTCACGTGCAGAAGAAAGAAACAGCAAGAAAATTGACATGATGTTTCCACAAGCCAGGCACTCGGTAAGTGTGCGGTTATTGTAGCATTTTAGCATTTCAAAATCTCGCTTTCTTCCCTGACCACGATCACATGAGCTGGATATTTTCACAGATGCATGCATTTACATGGTTTTGTCTAAGTTTGGATGCATTAGCTGGGTTTTTTTTTTTTTTTTTTAATGCAGATGTGCATTTTGCTTATCTCTGTGCAAAACTGGAGTATCCATCCATCCATTATGTGCATCCATTGTAGTGGAATGGTATAACAGGTGTGTAGTGTTGAAGAAGCCTGTATAATTTGGCTTTTCTCCTAAAAGGGATGGAGAAAGGCTTACATGTTGGGATAATGCACTACTGCAGCTTCACATGTGAACATAAGGCAAGTTCAGTGTATATTTAATAAAATTTAAAAAAAATCTTGAACATAATCTTGTGGTATTGCATGGGTTATACACATTCATTCATCTTCATCTCTTTATCCTGGTCATCTCTTAATCCTGGAGGTTATATTGCAGGAATGCTGGGCGTGAAGTGGGAATACACCCTGAGCAGGATGCCGGTCCATTACAAGGCACCATTCACACACATTCAAACATCCATTGACAATTTAGTGTGGTTCATCTACTGGCATGTTTTTGGAAGGTGGAAAAGAAACCGGAGAACCCGGAAGAAACCTGCACTGGACGCTGGAAAAAAACGTAATGCCTGGTTTTACTAGTGAGCCGAAGCATAGAAAAGTAATAACGCTGGCAGAAAAGCTATAACCAAACCCAAAACCAAACACTTGTGCATTTAAGAGCAGGAAGTGAGTACGTGAAGCTTCATTTGCTTTGTCCGGAGGTTAGTCTGAGAAACAGTGTTAGCTCTTACCATATCAAATATTACAGGTGATTTAAAAAAAAAAACCAAAAAAAAAACCAATGATAATTGTGTATAATAATGTCATTCATCAGATTTTTCCGAGCTCATATATAATAAAATTGAGATACGCATGTTGTGGACTGGCGTTTTGTTCCACGAAGGCTTAATGGTGGTCCAGTGAAGCAATGAGGCCACTTCATTTTTGTTTTGGACAGACAGAGATGCTGTTTAAAGGCTGAAAAGGTCAAGTGTGCTTCCCTTTTTTTTTTTTTTTTCTTCTTACACAGCTTTTCATGCTTCTTTTCCGTCAGTGAAGCTCCCCACACGCAGCACCGTGTACTTTAATGAGTCCCCTGATGTTGCTTTGGTTGGTGTTGAGCTCTCTTGGGGTCTCCAACCTGCAACACAGATGGAGCTTTGTATACAAACACAAGGTCATTAAAGAGACTCGTAATTAATGAGGGAATTGGCCCGAGCTGCACCTGCAAAGCACGGTTCATTTCAGGCCACCCAAGTTATGCCGGGGAATTTCATTTGCATTTTAAATTCACCCCGGCTTTCAGGAGAGGGTTTTTCTTTCCCAAGTAGTAATAAATTGTCCTCCTGAATTCACTTTGTTCTGAGGTTCTGAAAGAATCTGCCATTCTGAATTCAGTTTTCAAGATAAGTGTCTGTGCTGTATTATGTTACATTTTTACATAAAAGCACACGCCTTTATTCAAAGCAGCTTTCGCGGCACGATTCAGTCCAAACTTGGAGCCTTGAAAAGAGCTTTTATACTTTATAACGATCCAAGTGCCACGAGATTTACACATATTAACCAGAAACAAGTGCAGAATAGTAGTCGATAATACGTTATCTCTAGGAAAAGAAGACTATTTGAATGGGAGTTATTTTTTAACACGTTTGTCAAATAATGTTTTGTCTTGTGTTGTATGTCCTGTATTTTGGTTGCCTGGAAACTTAATTGACCAGGTGCAAACGTGGTAGCTAACGTAACACCATAAAGTATGGCAAGGCACTTAGTTAAGTGCATTAGTACAGACGAAGAGATCACATGATCATGTAGATAATTGTGTTTGTACCCCGGACAAAAAGCATAGCATGTTGATTATTAGCATCTTTATTTTCTCTTGATGTCTTTTTTTTTTTTTTTTTTTCTTCTCAATTTTCGTACCACATTTTTGAACTGCTGCTCATGCTGCATCACAGGGCAGTGTAACAGACTTAGAGGAATGTGCCGTCTGCCCTCTTCCTCATACATGCCCATGATTGGCTAGTGTTGCTGTGATTGACAGGGCAGAGAGAGCATGCCATCGCTCCTACCCAGAGTGCACGGCCAGTTTTGGTTTTTTTGGATGGGTGTGGCATTGTCGGTATTCAAACTCACAATCTTTGGATGATAGGGTGAGCATTTTTCTGTTGTTCCACACAAGAGCCTCAGTTATATAACAGTTTTGCGTAGTTTTTTGCAACATACCTGCATGTTCCTGATTCTGCAAAGATCATCTGTCATCCTTGCATACTAACTATTCCACCTAGGTGATGTGTGTGGTGCAGCAGCTGGTGGGATTCGTAACGAGCAGCTTGTGCTTATAGTTACACCATCGAGGTGTTTCACACCACCGTGAAGCGGTATTTGTTGAAAAATAGTCTACATATCAAATGAAAGCTTTTTTTTTTTTTAAATGCAAAATAAGTATAAAGCAGTAGGGTTTTTACTTTTCTGGTTGATGAACCTACTTATCTGCTGGGCAGCTACAAATAAAACAAAAACTAATATCCGGGAAATGAAATCTGCTTGTCCCGGGTGCTGAGCTACTAATTTGTCCATCGTCATCGTCTATCCACAGTTATTCCCTCATCAGCCTCTAAGACTTATGGGAAAACCAGAAAGAGTGTAACTTGTTCAGCATAATATCATATATCATTTCATATAAAACAATATGTACGACCTAAGAAAATAATGGATTTGAGCAATAATTCTGTGTTGTGTATGTTCGACTCACAGTGTGACTGTAGTCTTATTTGCAGTAAGATAATGTATGGAACCTTAAACCGAGGGATTATAGGGTCTAAATACTTTCATTGAACAAAATTCTCACAGTATTCGTTGTTGTTATTATCATTCCATATGATAGGAAAACCCACTTCGTTAGAAGGATGTAATGTCTTTCTTTACTGCGCATACTTTCCACTTCACAAAATCTGTAATTCTGCTCTACAGCCAGTTTAAATATCTGTCCCGACTTCACGATTGAACCACAAGATTTTCAAATCTGCCTTGAATCCAGGATTAGGATGAACGGATGGAATGGAAACACTGTTGAATCTTGACCTTCCGGGGCTCGGCTGGCTTTGTAGAACAGAGGAGGGAGAATGTGGATTCAGTCTGGCTGAATCTTCACTCCAGAGGTTAGCCAAAGGCCTTGTGAGGCTGATGGGTAAATTGTTAAGCTTCAAGCAGGCTGTTGAAAGGCCTCCGCTCGAGAGGATTTGCTGTTCCTGTTTCCTGCCCAGTCCTGCCCGGGGTTGCTTCCTGTGTAAACAGATAATGCGAAAGAGATCAGCCTTTCGATGCTCTGTGTTTGAAAGGCTACTGAGGCCGTATCTGAATCCTCAACAATTCTGGCCTATGTGAAAGTTATGGACTCTATACAGAGCAACTAGCTAGCACCATGGGCGCACACACACACACACACACACACATACATATGTATATATGCGCTGATATATGCTGGATTTTCTGTTTAGTTGTTGTGAACTTAAGCCAGAAAATCATGCACAGAAATGCCTAATTCTGCATTTGGTAAATCTTTTATCACCCATATTTTGATTACGGCAAAATTCTTCCCTAGAATCTAACAATATCGTCTCTGACAAATTATTTACTGCCTGAGTAATGAATAAAATGTGCTCTCTAAAATGCATTACTGCGATCTGCATTTCAGTACGCGAGCATTATAAGAGGCTGAAGCAATATCTTATGCAGAAATGATCTGTAATGATGATTACAGTGAAATTGTCAGTTCTGCTGGTGTTTACTGCATATAGCTGGTCGTGATGAAGGAGGTGACTTGAGCTATGGTGATGAGCCTGCTGTGATCAAGAGGTCACATCTTCATGTTTCTCTTTTATAGCTGCCTGTGACACTGATGTCTGTGTAGACGAATGTTTCGCAGTCTATGTGCATCATTTAGAGGGAAGACTGTTTCCTACAGGCCCTGTGGAGGCAAAAAAGATGCATATTTGGAGGCCTGGATAGCTTCATCATGGGTTTTGAGTCATTTTTAGTATTGCGAGTAGTATTCCCATCTAGAGCATTACGAATCAGAAACAGATCTGGACATGGGGGGGGGGGGGTTTTTTTTTTTTTTTTAAATTTGGTAAAATACCTCCTTGGCCAAAACTCGAACCAGAATTCAGGGCAGTCTAGACTGAAATGGCAAAAGATATATATTATTAATTTGTTTTTGTTACATAAATTGTAAGGATTTTCTTATGTTCATTAAAAATATGAATTAATGCTTTAAAAAAGGTGTACAACAGCGTATTAATTTGGGAGTTCTAGGGAATTCTATTCTTTATAACAGACATATTAAGAGAATCCTTTTCGGTCTTCAGTTTTTCACCCTATATGTGGACTTTGTGTCCCATCTAGGCATACCTACTGCTGCACAATCATATTTTAGTTGTCATCACAAGTTTTGGCTTCCACAGTTATGAGGAACCATATGAAATATTGCATTCGGCTTGAGGTGGTAATGCCTCTGAGTTCAGCAAGTGATGTCAAATCAACGTGGCTGCTCACAGCATAAGCAGTAAACAAAGCAGCACTTCTGACCTTTAAATGAGTTAAGGGGCGATCACACTAGACTATCAGCATGCGAAATTTCTTCGGGGCCTGCTGCATATGTGGGCGGCAACTGGATATGACATCACGCGCCAAAGCGTTTTCTTTCTTTTTCTTTTTTTTTTTTTTTAATCCACGCATTATGGATTCCGACGTGTTTTCACTGTTATTTTTGCGCCAGCAACAAAAGTGTGTGCTGTGAATTTATATTCTTTTAAAGCAGTGTTGTGTAAAATCGGATGGTGCAACACTGCTATAATCCGCGCTTCCTCCTTCTTGGATTTTCTGACACGCTGTGACTTGGCGATTTTCTGTTGGTCACGTGTCTTCACTTGACAGGAATTTGCCGGTCAGAGTCCACCAAACTTGAACTTTGGAACGCAGTGAAACTTGATCATTCTCATGCATATGAATGGAAGTCAGTGGAATGAAGGTGTAATGTATCCGCCCATTCATGTTATGTATACTAGTGTTTGTTTTAGATCAAAATATTCGCTTGTTAAATCTTCAACACTGACTATACAGTCCGCTGTTTTGGGGACGAAAATGTAAATCACTCACGAAAGTCATGAATGGAGGTGTCCATGTTTTTGTCCCACTTTAAGGCACGGAGGTTGAAAACGACGTTGTCACGAGCTCTTTCTGCGGAAAGTCAAACGCAGCATTAAACATAGCAGGGTGTGCTGATATAGGAAACTAGTCCACGATGGGGTGGACTGCTTTTATGTTACATTGTATTACTTTTGACAACAAAGAAAAAAGTGTGATTTTCTTGTTCAGTTTGTATTTTCTACCCCTGATTTTTTTTCATACGTAAAGGCAAGTGATTGTGTTTAAACGCAGTGATCAAGACGCTATTGAAAAAACCCATTTCAGACTCAAGAAAATCTGGCAACCCTGGAGTCATGAGCTACACACAAATGATTTGCGTAATCTGAATACAGCTCAGAATATCGACTTGAGCAGCTGCAGAACCCGACTCTGAATATGTGTAACTTTCCCCACGTAAATATTTACATCTCTTTTGGACTTAAGTCGCCGTCTCTGAATATGGCCCTGAGTGCGCAACAGTTCATCTTTGTCCAGTTGATAACAGATACGAACAGCTGTGTCTCATTTTTCTTCGTGGAGTAAAACATTATTATATTTTGCCATATATTTTGAGTGGAAGAATGAATTGTTTCATCATTTTGTGTTCACCGCTGTGAGCACTGTATTGTATGGATATCTTCGAGGATCCCAGTCCAGTATTTCTGGCTATTTTTTCCACCTTTTAACCTATAGATCATAAAGCATATGCAAAGGTTTTTGTAAATCATTCATAAAGTGTAGCTTCAGTGTTGCAACAGGATGAGAGATGGAAGATGGAAAGAGACATGTGGAGAGAAAAGACACACCTACGCTCACATCAATGTGCGTAAACATACACGTGCACACACTTACACCTATCCAGCTGTGTGCAAAAAGCTTCATCGACTGTAGCGCACAGCCTACACACATTTATCCCCCCTCCCTCCAGCTGTTTTTCTTCATCATACCTCCTCAGCATGTACACTGAGGGGGTTTTGCTTGCTCTTTTGTCTTTCCAAGACATACACAAGCACACGACACAGTCTCTCTCTCTCTCACACACACACACACACACACACACACACACACACACACACACACACACACACACACACACACACTCTCTCTCTCTCTCTCACACACACACACACACACACACACACACACACACACACACACACACACACACACACACACAGCCGAGGCTCATTACTCTGGTGTGTGTAGGGGGAGAGTGTGTGTGTGTGTGTTGTAGGGGGAGGGCTGAGGGCAGTGCCGGAGGACATTATTAAGGCTGGTTGAATTAACACCACTACCCTGTGACCGTTCTACAAAACCCCCAGCAGGATGGGAGGTTAATCCCCCGCGGTCCCCATCAGCGCTAAACAAACACACACACACACACACACACACACACACACACACACACACACACACACGCACAAACTGAGACACATGCAGACCTCCCATTTCTCCTCTCCCCCTCCCTTCCTTTCACTCTTCCTCCTTATGTATTCACAGAACAAAATGACAAACGGCAGGGAGCTGTATTTCTGTATTTTGAAATCTCCAGTAAAAAGCAGTGCACATGTCTGCTTCTTAAAACGGTTAACATTGCCATTATCAAAGCAGAGAGGTCCTCTATTTTTGACTGAATTATGGCATGATTGTTTCTAAAATCCTACAAACCCCCTGTTCACCATGGCATTCATTTAAGTGATTACTTCTTGGAAACAGGCAGGTGAATGATGACTGACTTTCCACAGATTTTAGCTAGTAATGATCATTTCCAGAGTAGAGCTGCATGCACTCTCAGAAAAAATGCACCTGTACCTGTAGTGTGTATCTTTAACCTGGAACAGTGCATGGCGTGTACCTTTTAAAGTATTATTCTAAAAAAAAAAAAAAATTCAAGGCGTGGTCCTTAAGGTCCGATCATGTACGTTAAATCGTTTTTTTAAAATGTAAACTACATTCAAATTACCGTGTGAAAGATAACCAGTGAAGCTGCAAAAGCTTGAGTTTAGCACCCCAGTCACAAGGAAAGGTATAGTTTAGTACTTTTTTTATTTTCTGAGAGAGCGATAAGGACTAAAATGAGTGTGTGTGTGTGTGTGTGTGTGTGTGAGGGAGGTATTAAAATCGCAATTATTCTGCAGTTATTTTAAAATAAGAAAAAAACACCAGTGACGTTCCTCATAACTTGGTGCGTTTGCACACACACACTGGGCAGTTTGTGGGAGGGGCTCATAATCTCCAATGCTTTCACACTGAAGACTGCCTTCTGACTCATGGACCATTTGTGCAATTTCATACGTCACACACACACAGGTTTGCAAAATACTTTTCTTTTGTGTTTTTTTTTTTTCTTCTTTTGCCAGTACTCTCAGTGCAAGCACTCGTGCCACAAAATACAGTGAGCAAAATACAGTTGTCCAGTCCTTCAAAAGTCTGTTTTTTTTATACATCACTAACCGTAATAACTCTCTCTCCAGCCTCATGAACGTAGAAACAGGAAGTAACCTGACGTGTTGAACCAATCCTCTTACACGCACCTGATGCAGACCGCGAGAGGAACAGGGATTGGTTCTCTGACCTGCTCCCAGACTCGAAAACAGCTTTCTCACTTCACCAAACATCCGGAACTCTGGACGCATATGAAGAAAAAACAATCAAGTGTGAAAAGAAGCTTTAAAAAAGGAACTTGCTGACTCAGTTTGACTCAAGTAACAATGTCAGTATAGGATCCGTATCCGGTATTGGGAGATACTCAGAGCTTTGAAAATATGAAAATATGAACAGAATTAACAAAACCACAACTTAAGGCCAGTGAGTCTTTGGCTAGCCTTCTCTTCCGTCTTCTTTTCTTCTTCTTCTTCTTATTATTATTCTTTGTCATCTTTGTCATTTGGCACCTTCTTCTTTGCCTTTTTCTTCACCTCCTTCGTCTCCTCCTTTTTCTTTGTAGCCTCCTTCTTCGCCTCCTTCACCTTTTTCTTTGTTCCCTTCTTCTTCACCTTTTTCTTTGTTCCCTTCTTCTTCACCTTTTTCTTTGTTGCCTTCTACTTCACCTTTTTCTTTGTTGCCTTCTACTTCACCTTTTTCTTTGTTGCCTTCTACTTCACCTTTTTCTTTGCCTCATTCTTCTCCTCCTTCTTCACCTTTTTCTTCACCCTCTTCTACGCCTCCTTCTTCACCTTTGCGTTTTTTTCATCTTCTTTGCTTTCTTCTTTGCCGTCGTCTTCTGTTTTTTTAGTGTGCTTTACATCCTTTTTGTTGTCTTGTCGCCCTGTTTGATAAACTCTGCTAGCATCAAACACACGTCTCACTGTGATTAAAGACATGGCAGTCAGGCCGCTGTCAGGTTTTTGGCTGCTAGGTGATTATTGGACTTGGTCTGCTGCACTAGTAGTACAGAGAGCATCTGCTGGAAAGTTACGTGAAACATCGGAAGCGTGTTAGAGCTATATTGAAGAACACACTTTCGTTCACAGTGTTACGGAGAGTTCTGTTATAGGAAAGGCATGAATGATCAGCCGGTGGGATGTGAACTGATAAGAAGTGCGTCCTGCAGTGAACAGCATGTGTGTGTTTTGATTCGTTGTTGTGGATGTGGTGGAACATCTGCGAGACAAGTTAGTCCCTATTAGCAGTTATGTTATAGCAGCTATATACATAAAACTCGTTCCCTCACCAGCCTCTCTTTTTACCCTCCATCTTGAATTTAATGTGATGTAAACACACAGCAGGTCATGTTACTGAGAAAAGAAACTGGGAAGTGCAAAAATCATATGGCGGAAAATGTACTGACTGTTACAAAGCGCTGACACTGGTGACTCCTTCCATAAATGTTAAAAAAATAAAAAAATAAAAAAAAAAATTTAAACTTCCCTACATCAGTGATAACAGGTTTTTCTTTTTTAAATAACAACACAATTTTAAACCCATTTATTATTAGTCTCAGTTTATGTGGAGTGTCCACCATAGATGTCCCGTACACGTGGTTACCATGGAAACGATAATGTATTAGAATGAGCACATTAATAGAAACCTGTGATTTGAATTGCAGCCGATGCTATTGTCAGAGCTGCTGTAATAAAATACCTTCCAGCCAATCTTTCAAAATTTTGGATCAGAAATGAGCAAATCCGATCCTTAAGTGTCCATAGCACTTAATAAAACTCCTCCACCTTCACACTGAGGTCAGTGTTTGGGATTTCTTTGGTTTCTTGCATTTAAAAAAATTGCGCAAATCTATATCTCACTTGTTTAAAGCATGTGTTTAATGTTTTCATGCAGGAACTCCTCTGGCAAGCGTGAAAGCTTTCCCATCACACACACAGGTTTTTTCCACGCTGAAAAGGTTTGAGTACCGTAGCTTACTCTGTACACAGTCCTGCCAATGTTTTTGTGAACACACACACACACACACACACACACACACACACACACACACACACCACAAGCAATAATTGCTCTGAGATCAGTCATCCTGTCAAAGCATGGTGTGCACACACACACATGCACACTGCGTTCAAATAGAGTAATTACTCAAAGATTTCCTCCCATAAAAGTGTGTCTCTCCTCCCTTCTCTTTTCCGACACACACACGCGCACACACACACATACACACAGTTCCCTTATTTGATGAAACAAAGGAGTCCTCAAGAACATGGAGGTGTGTGTGTGCGTATGTGGTTGTGTGTGTGCGTATGTGGTTGTGTGTGTGCGTATGTGGTTGTGTGTGTGTGTGTGTGTGTGTGTGTGTGGGGTTGTGTGTATGCTTGACACACAGTGCAGCAGCAGATGTCTGGGTCACACAGGCCAAAGCCCTTCATTAGCATGAGAAAAGGGCCTGCAGGAAAACAGCAATCTCGATCTCTCCATCTCTTTCTCTTTCACATTTAAGCTCTCTCCATCCTTCATTCAGTCTCTCTTACTTTCTTTCTGGCAATTCCCCTCTCTCTCTCTCTCTCTCTCTCCCTCTCCCTCCCTCCCTCCCTCCCCCCATCTCATTCTTTTCTGTTTATTTCTTTGAAGCAGGAGTGTGTGTGGGTCACAGGTGAGGCTGATGATTTTTTGCAGCACGGTGCTCTAATTGATTTCTAATGGTAGGAGAGCAGGAGTGGGATTACTGAGGGCTTCAGCAGAGTCCCCTAGCAACACACACACACACACATACACACACACACAACTCTTCTCTTGCTTCCCGCTTAAAAGACCGCCAACCATCTATAGGTCAAAATAGACACACACAGACGTCAAAATTGTCATTGCTCTGTTCCACAATATTAAGTGACCGCTTTTTTTGTAGCTTAGACTGTGTACTTTTTTTTTCTTTTTTTTTTTTTTTAAATTGAACACAAAGTAAGTTATGAATTAATTCAGTTTAATTCTTCTTCAGATTTCTGTTAGGGAGGAAACATTGTCCCCCAATATTACACTTTCTCTTTCCCAGTCAGTCATCCATAGGAAGTTTTATCATTTTTTTTTAAATCATCAATTTTTTTTTGGCTTAAACCAAATCCAAAATTCAGAGCCAAAATCAGAAATGGAAAAAAGTGGGGAAGAAAAACCTTAAGTCCATAATAAGTCTGTGAGAAAAATTTCTACTGTTAGAATGAATCCATCCATCCATCCTCTGTACCGCTTATCCTACGCAGGGTCGTGGGGTAGCCTGGAGCCAGTCTCAGGCGACTTGGGGTACAAGGCGGGGGACACCCTGGACAGGGCACAATCTCACACATTCACACACTATGGACAATTTAGAGACGCCAGTCAGCCTACAGCGCATGTCTTTGGACTGGGGGAGGAAACCTGAGTACCCAGAGGAAACCCCCAAAGCACAGGGAGAGCATGCAAACTCCACACACACAGGGTGGAGGCGGGAACTGACCCCCAACCCTGGAGGTGCGAGGCAAACGAGATAACCAGCGCATCGGATTTGAATGTTTCCTCGCTTACTTATTTACAAAAATGACTTGACATTTATGTAGGAAAATTTAATTTAATTTATAATTAAATGGTACAGTCTTACTATGCTTTTATATCCATACGATTTTAAGTATTTAAAATTGGAAACACAAAGCAGAACTGCTGGGGAATTAATCGAGCATCAGCAGTGCGCAGTGCAGAAAGCGACTTTTTAACCACTCTCTTACGTTTTCGTTACGATTGATTGACTGATTGATATTTAAGAAAAAAATGAACATTGTAACATTTATGATTCCAGGTTGCAGCATTTGTACTACTTCAATCTGTAAATATGTCATTTTTATCCACTTTGGGTTGCAAATGTGTGAACTTTTATTTTGTGTGACCTTTTAATTCCATTAGAAATCTTGTTTTCTGCCCAAATAACACTAAACTCTCAGAGAGATATCACTCTGTATGTGTGTGTGTGTCTGTTTGTGTGTGTGTGTGTCTGTGTGTGTGTCTGTGTATACCCTCATGACCACCACTGCAGTGTGTAAGAAGCTTTGCAATACTGCACATTTGTTTTACATCAGAGCTGCAAGACTGTGAATGTTGAATATAAGAGATCTTCATTTGTGTGTGTGAGCGAGTGTGCGAGTGTGCGAGCGAGTGTAGGCATGTGTTGGATACACAGTGAGAGAGAAAGTGTGTGTGTGTGTGTGTGTGGGTCGTGCAGAGGAACAATGGGCTACACAACAGGATACTGCAGGGGATAAACTGCTTTACCACACACACACACACACACACACACACACACACACACACAGATTTGGCCTACGCAGCAAATACAGATTCATATGGAATCAGATTTCTACACACATGCAGAGATGATGGTTTGGCAGATACATGTACTCTGGCTCACACATGGAACAAAAAAAACATCCAGTCACATTTTTCAAAAAGAACAAACAGCATGTTCTCCGATACATAAACCAACATTTGCTTGCTGGTGTTGTTTTAATGAAGCAATTGTCAAGGTTTTTACACAGTAGGGCATTTATTGTGTTTATGAATAATAATGCCAGACGTATGGACTATGAAATGGGAATAATGTGATAATATGAATATTGTGATAAATTAACAGGATGTACTTTTTTTGGAGTGCGTCACGAACAACGTACACTTGTAACCAACTGTATATTTCATAAAAAAAATAGGTTTAATCAAAGTGCCGATGTAAAATTAACACTGCATTAGGAACTTTACGTCAGATTTGATCGATTCATTCACTCACTGAGTCAGTGTTTCACTGATTTTCCCTCCTGGTCCTTGTTTTTTTGTGTAAATGTTGCCTAAAGAAATCTGTAAGTTCATCATTTTCATACATTTCAAACTGTTTTAATGTGGCAGCTAATCTTTAGGGCAGTGGTTCACAGAGTGGGGTCCAGGTAACCCCAGGGTTCAGGCAGCAATAAGCAATGTCCAAGACAGCGTTCACAGAGATTCACAGAGAGACGTATCTGCATTCAGAGTGTCAACCTTAAAAGTCCTCAAAGTCTTGTTTTTACTCTTTTCCAGGCCGCGTCTCAATCAGCACAACCGCTCAAGTTCACCACCTCGGACTCCTGCGACCGCATTAAAGACGAGTTCCAGTTTCTCCAAGCACAATATCACAGGTATGTGAGCCAGGATTCTACCGGAGTGTACAATTCAAATTGCATTTAAATTACTTAAATATTTCAAATTTACCTACGCACTTATATTTAACTTGTATATTTTGTATTTGAATGGATTTGAATATTAATAAGCCTGACACTTTGTACTGCCGCAGACAGAGGGAACAATATCAGCAGATATACTGCGTTTGTATCGTATATAAATCATGAAAAGTGAAAATTGGGGAGGTAATGTTATAGTTTTGTCACAAACAGTAACTTATTTATTTTATATTTTATACTTTGTGTGTTGTATCTTGCTACTGATCATGCTGCTGTAACACAGGAATTTCCCTCATGGGATCAATAAAGTACATCTATCTATCTATCTATCTATCTATCTATCTATCTATCTATCTAATACTGAATTAATTGTTGTTTTAATAATTCACAAGGTTTCGGCACATACAATGAAATACTGTAAAGAAAAGATGTATTCAGAAATAATGAAATTAAATGTTTTAGTTCAGTTCATTACAGTTTACTGCTCTTTATAATATTTTTTCATGTAGAAAAGTCAGTATTTGATGTGACAACGCTTTTCTTTAAAAACAAACGTTAGTAGTCTCGGGTAGAATTTGTGCAGCTTTGTAAGGAAATGATCTGAGCATGTTGGAGAATCTGCTGCAGTTCTTCTGGAGACTTCGACCTTCACACTTGCTTCTGTTTTTGCTTGTAATTCATGTTTTTTTGTCTTAAAAGTGGTCTGTTGCATAATATTTTGCTTTCTTTACTGACATACAAACCTTTTTCTCTAACATTTCATTTTTTGGTTGAAAACGTATTGTCTGGAAATCTACATTTTTTTACTGGCTTAGTAATGCAGAAGTCAGAAAGTAAACCTATATAACAAAATTTGTATATATATTTTTTTTAAATTAGGTGCTTAAGACTTTTGCACAGTACTGTATATAGCAATATTTCACATTTCCTATAAGGAAAACACGGACATTTTGACCACGTAAAATATTTGGGCAAAAATGGCCACACATGCAGAACAATTAGCAGTAAAAACTGATTCACACAAGAACCTTTTCTTTTAATACACCAGATACAAATATGACATTCTCGTCATATTTTTATGGTCATTCTGGTCTGGTCTGATAGTTCAATATTTTTTTTATTATTTGTTTTATTTATTTCCAGCTCACTTTTCTTAGAGTAATATCCTGTTGAAAAAAAAAAAAAACTTGTCCTTGTAGTTTTTCCGCTTTTATTATTTGCCAAAAAATTTGAATCAATTATTTCCGAGTATGCTACAATACAATACGCTAATTAACAATAATATTAATCCAGCACTTGGTTTTTGGTTTTTCAGTCCAGAGTTCACTGGATTTACAAGTTTCATTGTTTATTAAGGCTTTTTATTTGAGTGCATGAGTAATGTCTTATGTTACCTCAGATCCATGCAGAATTGTGCCATCTTTAACAACTTGTCTTGTTGAACAAAAAGGTTGAGTCCCAATTATAGTGTTGTGCTTGAACATACAAAGTGCACCAAAAGCCTAGGAGATCACCATTTGACATTCAGGAACAGAAAACCAGTGTCTGTTGGAAATTTTGATCAGTTATCATATATTAATTTATAATATATTTATTATAATGTTATATATTTCAGGACACACACTTTGTTTTGTTATGTTAGGGACGAACTGGTATAGAGACTTAGTTTAAATTGTAAGTTGTTGTTGTAGAGATCTGTGGCTTAGCGCTTTCCACATCCACTTGTAGTTCCACAGTTTAGCAGTAAACGTTGTGGGGTTTTTTTTGTGTTTTGATTCTAAATCAAAACTCTGGAAAAGGTTTTGTGTTGTTGTTGTTGTTATTATTATTATTATTATTATTATTATTATTTCCTCACTGTTCAATTTTCAAGTTGGAAGTTGATATTACCAAGATGACTCTTTTTTTTTTTGTCTTGTCCAATCATATATTTTGTTATTCAGACTCTACACCAATCATGGCCAATCAGCAACAGCTTTGATCTGTGCTGAGAAAAAGAACTATATAAAAACTAACTAACTGTATAAAAACATTTTTATGGCCGTTGAAACGTACGTATGAAAAACTGGGGTGGGGGGTGGTAGACGTGTTTCTGAGGGTTAATTAAAAAGTTAAAATGTTTAGAACGAAACAAAAGTAGAACACTTTTTTTTATTATTTTGAATTCATAAATATTACGAACTTTGAGTACTATTGGAACAGCATAATTCGTTTCCATATCCCAAGTGTGTAGCAGCCTTTTATAGACACATGAGACTCTGAAAATGTGGGTCACCGCAGAAAAAAGCTTCGTTTTTTTTCATTTTTTTTTTTTCCCCTCAAAGTCACTGAAAGACGAAGGGCGTTTGAGGGGCTGCTTCAGCTGAACGTCACCCAGCCCTGACGGACGAGTGGAATGATGAAAGAAGGCAAGGGAGAGAGGATAAACCGAGTGTTGAGATGTCAGATCTGCTGCAGTCTTTCAGCTGCCTCTGCGATACATTTAGACTTGGAAGTTGAAAAGAGAAAGTTGCGCTTGGTTTCATTCGTTATCTGTATAAACATTTACATTCTTCGCTCCGCCAATCATTTCTCGTTTGTTCAGTACTGACCAATCAGGTGGCAGTGGCAGTGAGACCCGGTTGTCATGGTGATAGAAATGTAGCTTTTTTTTTTCTCTCTCTCTCTCTCTTGGGGTCGAGGGATTAGGTGAAGTGGAAATGACAGCCTGAAGAAAAGTGTGTGTGTGTGTGTGTGTGTGTGTGTGTTTAAGTGTGTGTGTGATAGAGAGAGATTGAGAGAGAGTCACCTCCCCCTTCACAGTAACTTCAGGCTCAAATGTAAATATTTTACCTGATACGCATACACACCGGCACGGTGCATCACTCACACACGTACACACACACACACTTGCACAACCCAGATTACTATTCAAGGCTTTTCATTCAGTTGATTACTCTATTTACTGTATGTGCTGACTTGGCAAACAACCTTGTAAAGTGCTCTCTTTTTTCCCCTCTTGTGTGTGTGTGTGTGTGTGTGTGTATTTGTGTGTGTGTGTGTGCGCGTGCTCATGCATGTATATATTCCTACCTCTCCTGCACCAGTCTAAAGCTGGAGTGTGATAAACTGGCCACGGAGAAATCAGAGATGCAGCGTCACTACATCATGGTGAGTAAATCCTTCACATGTGGATGAAAGGAAAATTGTACCCAAAGAGTTTACTGGGAAGATGGATGGCGTATTTGACCTAGCAACATAGATTACCAACAGCCGAGTCTTAGCCTCAAAAGCTATTCCCATGGCTCATATCTTTTGGCGCTTTTCTGGCCACAAGCTTCAGAATCATGAAGGCTGAAATCTGGTTGCACTTTTGGGCACTTCCTTTCACCGGTTTGTGGTGGGGGAAAATAAACTTTTGAAAATGGTGAGCTGTTTAGGGCAAGAAATAGTCAAGGGATTGAAAAAATAAAAAACTTTTCATCTTTAGATGGTGGTTCTTGTCCATAGGTAGTGATGAAAAGTACCAGACTCTCTGGTGAAACGTATAAACTGAATAAAATTGAATAAAAACAGTGAATTGAGTTGAATTTCACTTTGCAGTTGAAAGAAGCATAAGAAGTTCTGATGAAAAATGCCAAATGATGCTAGGAGTAGGCAGCATGACCAAAGGCAGCAGGTATCAGTGAAGTGCAGGTGAAATTAAAACATACCTCAGTCACACAAGTTAGAAAACAGGAGTGTGTGATGAAAGGATTTGACCACTGGACAGTTTTGTCTTTGCACGCTGATAATGTAAAATGAGGCCATCAAGCTAAACACAAAGGAGCAACGAGAACTTTCAGTATTAATGATGTCTTGCAGGACTCCGTCCATATTTCACACGAAGGAGCAGATGACCGATTTGATGCAGACTTATTGGCCTATGTTGGTGTGACATTTTCAAATCAAACAATAAAATCAACAGCTGGAGGGGAACCTACCTTTCAAATCACGACATTAGTCATATTTTTGTAAAGCGATAATGCTGTAAACACTTACTGCATTTTTCTGTTACAAATTCTGGACTAATATATTTGGGGGAGGAAAAAAAACGACCACTATCGTTAATGTTCAACTCAGATTTGAATTCATGTTCAATACCATCCATGTAGCTAGAAAGCTGAAAGTGCGAATGTGGTACATTTACATGTATTCATTTGGCGGACACTTGTATCCAAAGTCATTTGCATGAGAGGCAGAATGCAAACCGAGCTCTGAGCTGTTAAAGGAACATTTTAGATGTTGAGAGAGCTGCACTAACATTGGTCCATATTCACCCCCTCACTAGGCCAGAGTTTGAATCATTAAACTATCAGTTAACAAACGTCTGTTTATGGGTGTATGGTCTTGCTGATGTAGTTACCATTAAGAATGATTCCAGGTGTGCGATATCTTTGGAAGCACATCTGTAATGGCGTGTAATGAAGCGCGCTCCAAAGAAGCTGAACCTGCTTTTTCCATGTTTAAAGGTAACACTTTAAACATCCAGCATTAAAGACTGTTTAAATGTCAGTTATTGTCTTGGTCCAGCAGTTTTATATGACTGCATTCATAAACCCACAGATGGTGCACCTTATTACACCCATTTTACACGGATGGATAATTTAGCGTTACTCGCTTGTGCATTTGCAGACATGGTCGGAATAACGTTCTGTACCTTATTAAGGAAGGATTGTGTGAATTGCAAAATGTTATAGCGCAGCACTGCCGAGTTCTCAAATCTTATTGGTTAGAAGGTGTTGATCTTAATTTTCTATAACTATCGCCCTGACGGCAGTGCTAAAAAGAAGCGGATTAAAATTTGTATTGTTATTTAACAAAGAAAAATCATCTAATCATTGATATGGGGATGTTTTCTGTAAGGAGACATTTATTAATATTAATGGAAGGAGTCTCCAGTGTCAGCGCTTTGTAATGGCCAGTAAGCATTTTCCACCACATGATCATCTTATTAACGTTGTCTTATTAACTTTGAGACATCGATGTCATAACGGCTATAACAGGAACCAGCTTCATGGCTGTCTCACAACAGCACTTACATGTAACTATAAATGGATGAAAAAACTATGACCTGTCGTTCTTTAATCAATAAAACAGTTTAATAATTAATTGGCAAATTGCTGTGCTGTAAGAGGAATAAAACACCTTGGGATATGCTGTTTATTCTAAAATAATCAACTTTGTGGTGGTCGTGCCACATCACACCACCCAATCATTGATTATTTTCCTATAACAGCATGCTGTATTGTGTTTTTTTCTTACTTAACCTCTTATTCAAACATGCCATGTGTCTAATTTGATGATATGCCGCTCTATATTTCAATATTTATGGCTGCTGGACATAAGTTTGGGCTGTTGGACAGTGCTGTATTAGTTATTATGCATTAATTCAGCTGTAATAATGTGACCGTTTAATCATGGTGTTAGTCTGAGGACCATCCAGTGCTTTGCAGTTCTCTCACAATCAGACCCTGACTGTGAACTGGGTCGCCTCCAGTCGTTCTTTTGTGTTCATTGCTGTAATTTGTTTTCTGTTTTTTTTTTGTTTTTTTTTTTTGGTCTTCTCTTTGCGTTTGTTTCTTTGCAAATATATGTGTTTTCATTTCTCCAAATATAGCTGCTTGTATAGATTTCAGATATCTTGGATTTTGTCACACTTAGGCACAAATTGTGCTACGAAAGCTGCTGATTTAAAATAACCGACGCATCGTGATGTTGACGCTGGATGTCTAATTAATAGATTTTTATTTTGTGCACTAATTCCAATATGCTGCTGTTAGTTTCATGCATCAGCTTCACTCTCTTGCCTTCCCCCACGCCATCCCTGCATCTCGCCCTTTTCTTTGGCACAAAACCCTGGAGCGTTTCTTTCTCTTCACACTGAAACGCTCTATTGATCGGCTTTAAATATGAAGTCAAAAGAGTGTACAGGCTCATCGATCAGCTCATAACCGATCAATAAGAGGCAGTATTGTAACAGCAGCGGACCAACATAACGGCTGTGTGTCTCAGGGGAATATGCGAGGCGTTCTGGTTTACAATACATGTTTTGCCTCCAAGCAAAAACACTTGGCTTGTTGCCACAGTGGGTGGCAGAGACGGTGTTTTCTTTGTTCGAATTTTTTAAGTCAAAAATATAACATTTACCAAAAAAAAAAAAAGTCTTCTTACAGTAAAATTTAGAATTGGTCAGAAGGGATATTCTATGAATAAAATCTTTATATTGTAAGAAACTGCAGCCTGTTATCATTTGTAAAACTGACAGGACTATATATCGCCTATTTTATATGTCCTTTTTGCTCTTATTTATTGCTAATTAGCACAGAATTCTGACCTTTTTTATTTCATAATTTGGCACTGTAATATAAAATGTTTTAGGAAACGAAAATCACATTATTATTATTATTATTATTATTATTAATAATAATAATAATAATACTTTATGATAATCATTTCAGTTCAGTATTTGTATCTTACTTCTTATTTTAATATCACTATGTTCTTAAAATTCTACATTTTGACATGCAGTTACACACCACTTTTTACTATTAATACATAAATCCAAAATTTTGACCTTCATATCAAACATTGGGATTTTTTTTCTATTCTTTTAATATTGTTACCTTAATGATCTAATTTTTTAAAATATTTCGACTGGACTTTTGAGAATGAAATCTTAACATTTTAGGAAAAAAAAAAAAAAAGTAATAAGATAAAAGGTTTTTTTTTCTAGTAAATGTTATGACAAAATCAACGTCACCGAAATGCCAGGGTCTTCTTTCATAATGTCTTTCAACCTTTATAGTTTTCTTCTGTTGAGAGCGAAAAAAAAAGAAGAGAAACATCATCTCAAATCTCCTGCATAGGTGTCTATATAGTGTGCTCACTCACACACACACACACACACACACACGCGCACACACACACACACACACAGAGAGAGTGTAATCTAATTGTAGACTGTGTGGTCGCTTCAGTGTGCTCCTAATTGATCAATTTGCTGTGTTTAATCTCATTGGGACATGGCTATTACCTGCCTGCACTTGTAATGACGCGTTATACATCGTGCTATCATGCAGAGTCCAGTTTAGTGGCTTGTGATATTGGGAATTTGTGTTCTGATGCGTTATGGCTATAATAATTCTGCACCCACAAGAGCTAAGAGCTCATTCAGTGTGCTGATTAATGAAGGATAATGTGCATAGTGCTGTCTTCTAAATACAGCCTGCTGAATTCTGCTTCTGTCTGTTGCCTTTGCAGTACTACGAGATGTCGTACGGGCTCAACATTGAGATGCACAAACAGGTGAGAGACTGCAGTGTTGGCTAAGTGAATGTGTGAGATGAAGGTAAGTTTGTCGAGGCGCATAAATATGTGAACATAATATATCGATGGGTAGACAATACTGATATCTCTTTATATTCATTTGTTTTAAAGTAGTATAATGCTGCGTTCGTCTTAACTCAGTTAAGTCATTTTTGACCTCTGTGCATTTGAGCTAAATGTGGGGGGGGAATGAACACCTCAGTGTTCATCTTTTGTTAGCAACCACGTAGTCAGCTGTGATGAGTGCTGTTTTTACCTCCTCAAAACTGTGTGAGAACTGTACAGTCAGTGTTATAGATTTACCACGTTAATACGTCTGTATGTTGATTGATCTGAAGCAAACACTAGTACATGCAGTGTAACTCAACAAAGTGCTACTTTGTTTGCTGTTGATGCATTTTGATTGTCATTTGCTGAACCTGGGGTTGAAGAGATCATGTCAGTTTTCCGAGTAGAGAGGGCGTTTCTTTAGTCAGAGGTCAGAAATTCGGAGTTTTAGTCACACGCCGCACAATTACTTATCTGTGGTTTTGAGAAATAAATTTAAAGTAAAACCTTGTTTAATTTATTATTATTCTTATTGAAAATTATATTGCATATTAAATTGTAAGTCAAAAATTAACCCTGACATTAATATTTACTTAATGTTTTGAAATTGGCTTTGATGTCGATGGACGTAAACAGTTTTTCAAGTGACTTTGTGATTGTGGTTTTCTCACTTCCTAGTGTATAAGTAAGGAATTAAACACAAGGCATGCTGTTAATGGAAAATAATCAAGTGCAATGTGGCCTGATGCGAAACTCCCACATTTTTTTTTTATTCTGCTCCAGAGGATTTTATTCTGCTTATACCACAATAATTTTAGCAAAAGTTACATTTTTTATATATTTCATATTTTATCCAATTATACTTAATGGTGTGGAACATCTGTGAAACAAGTTCCTATTATCGCTCGCGTTGTAGAAAATTCATCAACACCTTCTGACCAGTCAGAAAAGAGAATTCAACAGCAGTGTGGTGTAAGTGTATTTAAGGCGTCTGTTATAGAATGGCTCATACTTTTTCAGTCAGTAAAATGAAATGTATAAAAGCTGCCACACACTGACGTGCAAGAACACTGTGTTGAATGACGTTTTGTTTTTTTTCCTCAGGCTGAGATTGTAAAGAGGCTGAATGCCATCTGCGCTCAGGTGCTGCCCTACCTGTCCCAGGAGGTACAGTATGAAGCACATTTATATATGTTTTTGGGTTATAAATAAAAATCCAGAAGTGTCTAGTCAGTTTGAAGGGTAGAATCCGATTAAACCTGGTGTTAGGTATTCATTTGAGTCAATGTACACACTCATAATATGCTTCTGGATGGTAGAACTCTTGGTTCTTGTTCAGGGTTAATGTTCAGTGCTAGTGATCATTTGTGCATAACCCTCTATGCCTGGATTGTATCTTTTTTCACCTGTCACTTGGTTTAAAGCTTTTGCCAAATGAATACATGTGTCACACTGACTGCTGTGCCGTATAATAAAGTGCCCTTTTTGATTTTCTTTTCATCCAGAATATCTTATTTTTCCCAGACAGCCTGTACTTTTCATCTATGTCTAGGGTTACTAGCAAAAAAGAAGTTGAATTGTGCAGATACAGGTCAAGAGCTTTAGTTAATGTTCACATCAAAATAGGGAAAATGTGCACTCAGTGACGTTGACTGTGGTGTGGTTGTTTGTGGCGTTTTTCTAATCTTCAGCTGTCCAGTTTTTGGTGATCTTGTGCCTACTCTAGCTTCAGATTCCTGTTCTTGGCACCAAGAGTGGAACCCTATTGTAGCCCGTCCACCTCAAGGTTTTGATGTGTTGTGCTTTCTGAGATGCTTTCCTGCTCACCACAGTTGTAAAGGGTGTTTGTTTGAGTTACAGTAGACGTCCTGTCCTGTCAGCTCAAACCAGCCTGGCTATCAACCACCTTATCAACAAGGTGTTTCCACTCGCAGTACTGCTGCTCACTGGATGTCTAGAGACTGTTGTGCGTGAACTTCTTAGGAGATCAGAAGTTTCTGAAATGCTCAATCCAGCCTGCCAACAACCATGCCACGGTCAACGTCAGCTGCCTGTTACCCCATGACTAAAGAATGAAACGTGACAGCCCGGGATAATATGTGTGTTATGTATATATTAGGTTCTAAAGGTGGTAGTCAGTTCATCTCTTTACTGCAGTGCTACTCTGGCACAAATCTTGGTGTTATACGTCTTACTGCTGGTTCAAAATGAATCCACACTTTCCCAGTGCTCCTGTACTTCAGAAATCGACAGCAGACTAGGTTAATCTACATCACAGTTTGGATATTTGGCTGGTCTCCATGAAGAAAACTGCTTTTTTTTTTTTTTTTTCAGAAATGCATCTTTTATTTAAAACCTTGGAGTGAAAAGGTTTCCTTACTGAGGTTAAGGGTAGGGTTGGATATAGGTACAGGCATAGCATTAATAATTATATCAACGAAAGGTCCTCGCAAGGATAGTAATTCAAACGTGTGTGTGTGCGTGTGTGTGTGTGTGTGTATAGCATCAACAGCAGGTCCTGGGAGCGATCGAGAGAGCCAAGCAGGTCACTCCACCAGAGATGAACTCAATCATTCGGGTAGGCTGCCTGCTTTATTCTTCTCACATCTCATGTGGGTGTGTGTGTGTGCAAATATAGGAGCATCTGTTTGTTGTGTCTCTCCATCTTGTTCCCTCTCTGGTTATTTGTTCTCCCTCTCCTTTTCTTGTTTGCTGTTATGTATATTTAACCTTCAACCATGTGTTTGTGTGTGCACCATCTGTAACCTCTCTGCATGAGTGGCCCATTTAACCTCTGTGTCTGTTGGCTGTATTTCTAACCTGTGTGTTTGCTCACTCTTTCACCTATGTGTGTGTGTGTGTGTGTTGGTGTGTGTTGGTGTGTTTTGTGCACAGCAGCAGCTCCAGGCCCACCAGCTCTCTCAGCTGCAGGGTTTGGCTCTGCCTATGACCCCTCTGCCCCTGGGCTTGACCCCCCCGACCCTGCCTTCCTCCTCCTCGTCCTCCACTGCTCCAGGTCTCTTCTCTCTCTCCAGCATCTTGGCATCACACGCTCACCTCGCCAAGGAAGAGAAGAATGCCCGTGATGCTGCTAGCAGCGCCGACACGCACCGCGACGACGACGGAGACAAATCCGACTAAGTCCACTTTAATGCTTCTCTCACTGAGGCGAAGAGAGCACAGAGAGACAATGAAAAGAGCACAGCATTGTTTTTTCATCTTCATTTACCTCTCGCATCCTTCTTCTAAAGCCTCTTGCTTTTCTGAATGCATGCCTTAGTTTAAATAAGTCCTTCGTAGTTGCGTTAATATCTGACTTTTTTTTTTTTTTTTTTTTAAATTTGCATTTCATTTCCTGGCCTGCTATTTGCCGTCCCTGCTTCCTCCTTAGTGTTTGCCGATCTCTTATTATTCCACTGTGGGATCCACGGCTTCCTGCAGTCTGCTACACTTTCTGCTATCATCCTGTATTTCCAGAGCTCCTTCGCATATGAGCTAGTCCTCAGACTAAACAGAGCAGCTTCTGGATTAAAACGAGGAGATGATCCTCTTTCCAGATGCTCAGACAATCCGTCATTTCTTTATTCTACTCTTTGCAGACGTGGCAGAATTGGATATAGTTTGAAAGATCTTATGAAAGCACAATTAGCCAAATCAGCAGTGTCATCGTATAATAACTGTACAACCCAATTATATCTGCATAAAACTTTGCATTTCAATGAACATTAAAGGTACAGTTTGTGATTAAAAGTGGTTCTCGATCTATAATAGTCATATAGTTTTAAAGATACCAATTTTTTTTTTTTTTTATTGTTTCTTTATTTCAGCTTCCTGTTTACATGTTTCCACCCTGATTTTATTATCCCCTTTTCCTTAAAAGTAATACATAAGGTACAATGCATAAATATTAACTCCCCTTGAACCTTTCGATATTTGTAATGTTACAACCTGGACAACATTGTGGTGGTAGCATCGTGTTGGGTAAAAAGGCAGAAAAGCAATCAAGAGGCTGAGGGTAACTCTCAGCATGACCTGAGCTACCACCACCATGCTTCACTGTGTGGAGATTCTTGACCTAAATTCCCAGTTGAGTCCATTTCAGTTCCAGGTTGTCACCACTAGTTGACAGCCACACGTCGTCACTTGAGTCCACCATTTTGAAAACACGTCAGCAGCATGACAGAGCAACCTTCAGTTTTCAAGTCTGACATTATCATCAAGTACGATGGAAAACCCAGAAAGTTCAGTTTGGTCAGCAGTGTCAGTTTGTGTCCCTTAGACATAGTTTTTCCAACAAAGGAAAGTCTTTAGGGCAGCATTTTCTGCTTTGCATTTTCTCTGTAATATGACAAGCTGCATTTTTTTTTTTCTCTTATTAAATGCAAGACCTAGGAAAAGAGACGCTGGTGCAGGAACAACTGTTTTTAGCTGCTAGAATGTAAGTGGTAACAGGAACTAATTTGTTTCGTGGACATTCCACAACATTAAACGTAACTATAAATGAATAAACAGTACAATGTGTCATTCTTCAATTAATAAAAAATTTAACAGTTGCCAAATTGATGTGGTCTAAGAGGAGTAAAACACTTTGGACATCACCGCCACCCTGTCATTGATTAGTTTCCTATTACAGCATGCCCCATTGTGTTTTATTCTTTAGAAACATCACATACCAACGCTCACTTTTTTATATTTTCCCCACAGTGCTTCTCATTTACAGCCTGCTTCAGAAGCAGACACGAAAGCCCAACTCTGCTTCTGCATTTTCATTTCAGTCTCCTCACGCTTTGCTGCAGGCATGCGGTTTTCAGAGCGACTAATGGAGTGTGTGAGCTAGAACATGTTTTCCTCTTCTGCTACCAAAGGAGGTGTATTGTTCTGCCTCTCTTCCCTCCTCCCTGCTCCTCTCTTCTCCATTCACTCGCTCCCCAAGCTGTGTGCACGTGGGATCTGTGATGTGAATGGTGAATTCGTGCCATATACAAAGAGGAAATATCATTTGGTTCACATCAGAATGATCAGAATCATGCAGGAAAAAAAATGTGCAGCTTTGCTTAGCATATCCAGAATGCACTTTCGGTTTGAGAGCTTGTTAGAAACCTGCACTCCTGTGATCGGTTGTTAGATGTGTTGTCCGGTGAGCACTTAGTTTGAAATCTGTTTCCTGAATGAATTGATTTTTACCCATCTAAGACGCTCTATATAATGGTCTTTATAGATCCTGTTCAGTGACGGACCACGGTCCAAGCATTCAGCTGTAATCTGCAATCTCAGAGCTGCTTTGCACAAAAGTACAGCAAAATCTTTCACAACTGACACAGATGTCGGGCTTAAGAATGCAAATACGGCTCATTTCTTTAAGTACAAAAGAACAGGTGATGGCTTAGTGCGTCATATTAAAGAGGAAGTACAGTGAAAAACGGTTAACATGGAAAGTACAGGGTCGAATCTAAAGGTCTTTCTTTATTTTCTGGAGATATTAGCCATTTTAACACAATCATAAATTGTGAAGTAATGGGTGCAGTCCAAATTTTTTTTTTTTTTTTTTTAAATTAGTAGAGGCTATGACCCGATTTGTAATTTTGTCACTTGAATAGGAGAAAATTGCCGAATGGGAAAAAAATCAAGTATTTTGGAAGAGCGGGACCATACTGAATAATGCTTCATTTTATGTAAATGTCCTCAATTTGTTTCTGTCATGTCACCACAGGGTGGCAGAATTTTCATGAGAACATGTTGTGCCTGTTGTGAAAATGTATTGGTCCTGTCAGGCTTGTAGGATTTTACTACCGATAGTACATTTTTAAAATTCTTATAATCCAGGGGTCATCAACTCCTAGGCTGGAGACAGGAGTCCAAACAGTTTGATGATTTCCATGTTTCCGCAACTTAACAACGATATTTAATAGATGTGTTAGAGCTGGGAAATGATCGAACTGCAAAACTCCAGGCCTTACGGACTGAAAAGAGAAGAAAGGAGCAGAATTCATTATAAACATGCTGTGTGTGGTAGGATGTTTGGGAATGAAAGTGTGTGTGTGTGCGCGTGTGTGTGTGTGAGTGATAGGATAGAACGGTATTGTTTGTACTATATGTATTTTAGTACATGCTATCAATCCCTGTCAATCAACACTTGTGCTTAAAAGGACACTGATGTCGTTGTGTCCTGGTTTAAACATTTTGCATCATTTTGATAAGTTCAGAAGATTTCCATTTTGTCGTCTTGTAGTCATTCAGCTTGGGAAATAAATAGCTAGTCACGTAAAGATGAAAATTTACTAACACGTACTACATCCAGAGCATGGTTTTATATTTTTTAGAGAAAGATTTCATTATGCATACGTTTCTGCTCGTTTATATACCAGTGTAAAGGAGTGAACGCTGATCACCTTTGCTTTTTTTTTGTCCTTTTTAAATGTTTGTATTTTAAATAGTTCCGTTGATTGCACTTGATCTCAATCGTGTCAACATGGAGGGGGGGGGAAGAAACAGGCCAGCAGGAGAAATACACAAAACCTTACTCGAAAGATTCATACCAATCAAATAGTGTGAGTGTGCTTGTATGTGTGTTTATGTTGTGAAGGGACAATTTCTAATATATGTATAAATATATCAATATACATATAATTTTGTAAACATTTTGTATGTATAAAGCTACATTTATTGTGTGTGTGTGTGTGTGTGTGTGTGTGTGTGTGTGTGTGTGTGTGTGTGTGTGTGAAGGACATGTAGTGTATGCAGTTTTGATGACTGACTGACTGAGAGCCTGTCCAGTATATTGATTGAGACGTACATTGAAATACGTAGTTGTATTTCAGAAAAAAAAAAAATCGGCTGTAGTTGTTACAATAGGTAGCAATCAGCCCATCTTTTAGGGACCTGAAGTATTTTCCCTTTACACTCCTTTAAAAATCACATGTTTAATGAGTGATGCTAAGCTAACATAGCTATGTACTCAGCGAAAGGTCCAGATGGTTGATTTTGAGTTGTAAATACAATATCCATTTTCTCATCACCTGTAAAGTTAACGTTTGTTTTTAATCAGATATTAGAATTTCAATCGTTCTGCTTTCTTCTTTCTTTTTTTTTTTTTTCTTTATTAGTAAGTTTACTTCTCATTTTGTGATGTGAGTGTGTTCTTGCTGGAAAGTGTGTCAGCTGTGTTATGAAGATCAATGTTACAGTTTTTTTTTTTGTTCAAGGAGATAAAAAAAATTGTGAGGGGAAACTACAAGTTAAATTTGTTTAATTATTCAAGACTGGGATTCTGCAGTAAGGAAATATTTATGGTGCCTTACAAATAAAAGCTTCATTGTACCTCTAAGCATGGGTCTGTCATTTTTTTTAAAAATTTCAGCTCATTATAAATTATAACAGAATATAAGTGAATGCATGGTATGAAATATTAAATTATATGGTATAACAATGAAAACCTCAAATGTAGAGGTGATAGCAAGCTTAGCTTTTTTTTTTTCTTTGGAAAAATGTCCAATAGATGGAGCTGTTTTTTACAAACTTGTCTAGGAAATACAAACTCCATGGCTGTACAACATGCATGGGAAGAGGTGATCATTATCAAATCTGAATTATGGCTGAAATCAAGGCTGAATTATGAATCATTTAGATAGAATCATTTTTATGATTTATAATAGTCTAATTGTTGAGACTGAATCATTGAGCACTTTGAATTATTTCATGGTTTAAGTGAATTATTTGGACTGAATCATGTATCACTAAAAATAAAATCACATGATTTTAAATGAATTATTTAGATTGAATCATGTATCACTTAGACAATTCATATTATGATTTAAATTAATTACCTAGACTGAATCATGAATCACTTAGACAAAACCATATCATGATTTAAATGAATTATGTAGACTGAATCATGAATCACTAAGACAAACTCAATTCATTATTTAAATGACTAATTTAGACTGAAACATGAATCACTTAAAATACCTTCATGGTTTATAAGGCCTGTTTAAACTGAATCATGATTCACTTGCACAAAATCATTTCATGATTTAACTGAATTATTTGGACTGAATCATGTATCGCTTAGAGAGTCATTTCAACAGAGTTGTTTAGATTCAAGTCTCTATATGTAAGGTTAGAGTGTTAATGTACTTTATAGGTACACCAGGGTCCTTGAGGACCAGCTATCTAACTAAAGACACCGAATATGTACTTGTACTTCACTTGTTCATTCCTCAGCCTGTCACGATCCTCGCACCCCTGCTGCCTCCTGTCTGTCTGTCTGTCTGTCTCTCTGTCACTTTCTCTTTCACCCCCCTTTTCCTCTCTACTCCTTTCTCTGTCTACTTTCTTTCTTTCATTCCCTGCCCTTTGAGCCTCAACATTTGTCATTTGCTCTTTCTCTTTTTTTCCCCTGTGGATTTTTCATGTAAATCACTTGTCACTCTCTCAAACACCCTAGTGCTTATGATAAGATGTTTAGCACACAGACTGAGGAAAAGTGTAGCAAGTAAGCAATAATACACGTTGTTGTAGAAAAATAATCAACGACGGGGTGATGGGATGGGGCGTGACACGAAGCGGAATTACTATTACCACCCTGCAGCTGATTATTTTCCAATAACAGCATGTTCCTGAGTGTTTTATTCCTCTTATACCACAACAATTTGGCAATGATTACAATTTATTAATGAATGACACGTCATAATTTCTAACCTTTACATTTAATGTTCTGGAACATCCATGAAACAGTTACTTCCTATTTCCATTTATGTTATAGCAGCTAAAAAAAACATCATTCTTTCATCAGCCTATTTTTTCTCTCTTGAAATTAATAAACAAAACAAACAAACAAACAAACAAACAAAAACCTGCAGCTTGTCATGCTACAGAGAAACTAGAAAACACAAAGTCTTCTGTCATGAAGACTTCACCATGGCAGAAAAACTACTGACTGTTATTGAACACTAACACTGGAGACTCCTTCCATGATCCAAATATTGCTTACAGAAAGCTTCACCATATCAATGATTATAAGTTTTTTCCTTTCTTACGTAGCAACACATTTTTAAAATTTGTTCATTAGTAGGTTTAGATTATGTGGGGAGTGAGCCATAGAAGTGCCATTGATTTCGCTGTTAATGATAAACAATAATGTAGCGAATTGTAATTAATACTAATATGCCTAATAAAAATAACAGTAATAATAACGAATAACCTTGTTGTTACTATGGTAATTATCATCTCCTCTTTATTACAGAAGTGTTTAGAAAATAAAAAAAAACTACACAGTAAAATGATACAGTTACTAAATAGTACATGAGAAAGCAAAACCTCTTGAACGAGAGCTTGTATTTTAGCTCGCTATCATTAGCTAGCTAGCTCGCGCTGTTGGCTGTGTGTGGTGTTCTGAGCCGAATGCACATGCCCAGTCACTTTCATTGTGTGTAGTTTTATTGCCTGAACTCTGTGAGTTTTGGTATCTGATCTAGTTTGCTATCACATTTGATTTGTGTTCTCCAGGCTTTCTGATCTGAACAGCTCTAACTATGGAGATTTCCAGGGTTTGCAACAGCTTAGTAATACCATGTTTTGGAGTATTTTTATTCCTCTGACTCATGTATATATATATATTTCATTTTCAACTGCTGCTGCTCTTAAAGCTAGGCTCCTCAGAAAATCACAAATATCTTCTAGATTGCTGTTATATGCTAAAGTGAAAAGCTTCCTTTCTGAGTGTTTACTTTCCCAGAGCTTCACAAATCACTCCAGCAAATTGCAGTCCCACAGAAATGTATTAAACGGTTGCATTCACTGATTTCAACTTTATCAGTGAAAGAAATTCCAGGAGCTACAGAACTGGCCAGGGGGGAAAAAAAGCAAATTATATTGAAACTCTTTATTAATCGTCCCCTAGTAGCTAAAGGACACAGATTTCTATTTTTGCAAATGATCATTCTTAGCAAACGAGTGATCCCATGGCACTAATGCTAAAACATCTTGCACAGCTGGATCTGGAACACCTCTGTCTCTTCTTGCCAGCTTAGCCTAGCACCTGCCCTTCATGCTTATGAACAAGTGCTCTGTAAATGATGACAGATCGCTTTCATATAACACATGGCTGGAGTGTTCCTCCAAAAACATTGCTTTCATAACTTTCACAAACAGCTGAATCACTGTGCTAGGGCTGCTCAGCACCTTTCAAAGTAACTTAGGGTCAGTATAAATTTGACAAGGCAATATTGCTGTTGGGTTTAAGGAATACTCCAGTGGATTCATTTTTTCCAACCTAATCTCAATCTACTGCCGTTACAATGAAAATGGATTTCACTGACAGTCGTTCGGGTGTCAATAAATGTTTATCACCTTATAGTAGAATACATTTATGATTTTACAGTCAGAGATATTTATAGATTAAGATCTAACTCAGTCAAATTTCAAATACAGTAATTCATCCATTCTGAAGAATTTGTGTTACGAGCGTAGACACGAAAACATGGAAGCGCTTCTGTTTCCACCTGATCACACAAGGACGTGTAAACCTTCAGAAAAATATCGAACAAAATGGCTTTTTACTGTATATACTGTATACTTACTCTAATGTCTGTCTCATCCTAAGACCTTTGGTGTTACATGGTAATTGTTGTAGTTTTGTAGTTTTAATGATGTATTTACTGAAGTTCAACAACTGGCCTCAGGCTTTTATTGTAAATACACTTTGAGTAAACAGTTCTTCTGTTCTTTTCTCAGCACTATTCCTTTAATGGTCCTAAATCTAAATCATGTGTGTATATATGTACAGGTGTGTGTGTGTGTGTGTGTGTGTGTGTGCTTACAGGTTATATATTTTGTAA
>CM075023.1:13790112-13841884 GCA_037576675.1 Pangasius sanitwongsei
TTGTATTATATAGTCTATTAGATTTTATTATATAGTATACTATTTTTTTTTATTATATACTATATTTATTGTGTGTGTGTGTGTGTGTGTGTGGATATATATATATATATATACATAGACAGGTGGCAAATTAAAGGAAAAACCAACAGCACAAGTGTCTTAAGTGTCTTCATGTCTTAGTAAGGTCTTGAGCCACCAAGAGCCACCAGACCAGCTTTAGTTGTGCCTTGGCATTGATTTTACAAATCACTGGAGCTGGATGAGTGGATAAGGGTGGAGTCATCCTGGAAGAAACCACTCCCATCAGGATAGAAATGTTGCATCATAGGATAAAGGTGATCAGTCAGAGGACTGATTTGCAGCGAGTCTTTGCTATAAGGGGACAAGTGGACTCAAAGCATGCCACCAAAATCCTACAGCATAAGAGAGCCACAGGCTTTAATTTGTCATCAGATTTGTGGGATTGTTGCAATTTATCAATCCAAACCTATTTCCAAGCAACAGTAATGTCTCAACTATAAATAAAGCTGCGAGTTATTATGCATGGTCGACAATCAGCAGAAAGCAGGGCTGTAAAATCCCATTTTAATGACTAACTCATTACAGTACAAAATACTGACTTTCAGCAATTTCTGAGATTTGCTTTACTAAGACAGTTGGCAGTTATCCACAAGACATGAATTTTATTGACACCAGACCAACGTTTCAGTGTAAAAATCGCAATATTATGTTTCCACTCGTGATTTCATTAGCAGGACCTCAGATATACAGCAATCATGGGCACTTAATATAAAAAGATTTAAAAAAAAATATGTATGCACAGGGCTGGCTGGTATAAACGGGCTAGTAGGGCTTTCAGAGATAAAAAGCCATCGGTATAAGGTTTCATTTTTGGCATCCACATCAGATTATGTGCTGCTAACAAATGTTTAAAGTGGATTATTTTGGATTTAGAAGTGTACCAGGACCATCAACAGTACACAGAATGATGTGAAAAAGTGACGCTAGGGCTGATTTCCTTCTAGCCCAGACTGTAGATTTGTGCAGATTATCACTGACAGTTGTATTCAGGTGATTACACAGAGCGAGACGCCCCTTAAATTCTTCACTGACACATCTGTAACACGTCATCAACAGTGATGAGAGGACGCATGTGAAAATCCAGTCGTGTGTGTAAAGAACGCGAATGAAGTGGATTATTTATTCTATCATACTTTTTCCCCCAAAAATGCCTAGCAACTGAGTAGACAGACTAAGCACACGCTGTCCAAGTACAAGTTACACAAAAGGACAGACAACAGAACTGTAAGTTTAGTGGTTTTGGTTTGAACGGAAGGGTTACAGCTTCTTTTGGTGTTTGGAGAAAACGCAGAATGAAACCAGTAGAGAATTTCATACTTAAAGCACTTAAAAAAAGTAGAAATCATGAATGTAAAAGCATATCTGCCTTTAAGCACATTGATGTCATTGATTAGACCTTGTGATATAATGCACTGGCCAGCCTTAATACTTTCATTGTAGAACTATTGATAGATATTAGATTTTTCATATAGATATATGCATATACTTTAACAAATTCTCTTAAATCACTGCTGCTTTGAGGCAGTAATTAAAGTAATGAGGTTTAAATAAGTAATACTGTAGCCTGTAATTGCTTGTTATTTGTGGTTTATTTGCAATATTTATGCAGATTAGTTAGTATCTTTAATGCACCTGGAAGCACTAAAGAAGCCTGGCCTAGTCATCTATGGCACACTCATGATTTTGATATGCATGGCTCAGTAATGAAAACCACATCTAAAAAAAAAAGAAGAAGAAGAAAGAAAAGAAAACCACATTATCCAAGTCTTGCTGTGGCTTGTTATACCTCCATGATGAGACATGAAGAGGGTTAGCTTAGTCAGCAATTCTGTGAGCCCACCAGCCCTCCTACACTCATAAATATTCACATTCTACACTAATGCTTCTTGCTCCAAACTACAAACTAGGACCTACAGCACTTCATTACCCACAAGTCCATATCACAAGCAGGTCGCTGTCTATAAATCCGTGTCTATGATTGGTCCTGGATGTGCGCATGTGTCATGGGCCAACGTGGGTTACTGAAGCACTTATTGGTCGGGACTTGTTTCAGTGTAGCCAATCAGGAAGAGGCTGAGCGACTGAGCGAGGTGACGAAGGGCTGGTGTGTTAAGGTCGCATTGTATACAGTGGGGTTTTGGAAAAATGGATATTTTTGGGAGGTCACTGTTTTTGGGTCTGAAAACGCAAGTGTCTGGGTGGTTTACACGTGAAATGGTTTGAGTACACGTTTTGTGTTTGTGGCTGCAGGCTTGTGACGTTGTGGTTAGAAACAGATCAATGAGGAATAGTGGTCGACCTTAAAAGCAGCTTTCGCTCTTCGCCAAGTTAATGTCAAGCATACAGGCGCAATAATGCAGCCCGGGGTCTGCTGCTGGGAAGCCTAGTGGATCATCTGCTGACCTGCTGTTTCTGTTTCTGTCTCTCTCTCTCTCTCTCTCTCTCTGTATACACACACACACACACACACACACTTCACTCTCTTCCTCCTGCGTCTTTATTGTAGTTACATTTCCAGCACCGCGCACTTTAACTACACCCGCACAGGAGTGTGTGTGAGTGGGTGGGTGGGTGACGGCGCTGCGCGTGCAGGTCAGTGATGTTTACGTTTTCATAGCACGAGCGGCGGAGACACGGAGCGCGCGCGCGCGCGCGCGCAGCGAGGCTACGGACGCACGGACAGAGAGGCACACACACACACACACACACACACACACACTTACGTACTCGCCCGCGCGCGTAGATCGCGATCGGGCGACACCGCGAGGCGGCGCGTAACCGACTCCGACACCGACACCACCGGCACCGAGACGCAAAGAGCGCGCCTGTTGTTGTTGTTGTTGTTGTCCTCCCGTGCTTTCGAGGAACGTGCGTGACGTTTGGTTCGCGCCATTTGCAGCAAGAGGAGTGTTTCCGGTTTGGGGACGCGTTCGGCTGAGAAGCGCGCATCATGTACCCGCACGGAAGACCGCAGGTGAGTGATGATGAGTGCCCAAAGCAAACTGTCTGATGAGTTTGCGACGGTTTTGCAGTGTGTTTGTGGAAATCCGATAGGTTCTGGTGAGGGTTAGAGGGTAACGAGAAGGAGAATGGAAAGGTCAAGGTCAGGGTTAAAGGTCGGCTTAAGGGGTTAATATTCACGTCACTGTGGTTCAAAGCCGCGCGCTTCACTAGAGGTGCACCGGTCTGATCCCACAGCATGCACCGATTCGATCCGATACTAGTCTGAATGGTTAGATCGGTATAGAATAAGACTGAAGATCATTCTTCACGCTTAGGGTCCTAAAGTGTAGCTTTGCTTGTCGCTGGGGTGGTGCCCTTATTTATGTATCTTAAATATTTCATAAATGTACATTATATCCACAGGGAAAGGTGTAGTTTAGTTGGGGAAGGGTCAGATCGGAAATGATGTTTGATCAGTATGGGTTGGTACTGACCTGAATGTTCTGATTGATATAGGTTCAGACTGAACATAGATCAGATGCTTCACTCTCTGAGTACCTTTCCCCTGTTCTGGGATGGTACCCTTATCTTTTGCCTTTAATATGTTACCTGTACCTGGAAATGTGGATAGAGTGTAGCTTTATAAAAGATTAAAGGTACAAAATTCCCTCGGACTGTACTTACCTTTGAGAGTAATACCTCATGCACCGTTCTAGGTAAACAAAATACGCTTGAGGGTAGCGGTGGTACAGGTTAGTACCCTTTTCTCTGAGAGTGTTTGATGTAGAACATGCCGTGAAGGTGTGTGACGCTGGCTGACACATCACAGATAAACATAAGCACACTCCACAACTTGTCTCAAAGGTCATGAGGTGCACCAGCAGGAGTTTTTTGCCCCCTGAGTGGTTAATGCATCCGAGATCATTATCCTTGATGATGTTTGTTATCTTTGGTCCCCTTGAGGAGCTCGTCCATTCATGGACATTAGAATCATCTTCACTTTTACCTCACACGGCACACCTGAAGCCCCCGAGCATCATGCTTCTGATTTCACAAAACTTGGCATCGGGAGCTTGGCTTGTTTACTGTATCAGGTATCATATAGATATTGGAAAATGTGGTATTAATGCATCCCTAACTATAATATATTACTGTAAGTACAGGCACAAGTGATAGCAGGAGTACTAATGCAGCTGTCTCATGTGTGTGTGTGTGTGTGTGTGTGTGTTTTTTAAAAAGGACAACGTGTGCGTGAGAGCTGTTTTAAGAAAACCTGATATGGTTTATGTGTCTTAATGCTTGGATGATGTCAGCAAGCCAGCAGAGGGGGTGTTGCATGAAAAGTGACAGATTGTGTCCATGGAGAAAATGAGTGTGTGTACATGTGTGTGTTCGTGTGTGTGTGTGTGTGTGTGTGTGTGTGTGTGTGTGTGTGCGTGCGGCAATAACTGCATAAGGATCCAGGCCACTCCATCTCCACTTCATTCTCCATCGCAAATGTCATGTTATATTACCTTCAAAGGGAAACACGATATTACACATACACACAAATACACAAATACACACACACACACACACACACACACGCACACGCTGTCACACTTTGCCAAAGCTGTACTTATGATGGCATGTTATTACAGGCCTACAGAGATATGCAGATCAAACAGGTGTGTGTGTGCGCGAGTGTGAGAGAGGGAAAGAGAAAGAGAGATTATAATCTGAGAGCACTGTTGCTCTGTAAATATTATGTGTAGGTGGAGGTGTTAGGTGTACACATACAGGTGTGTTTGTGCCAGTGTGGGTGGTGTGTGTGTGTGTGTGTGTGCATAAATACTTATTGTGCCATGCTATTCTTAATGCCATGTGCATGTTTAATACATGTGGAATTTATTTATTTATACTGGCATATCCTTCTGTTTTAAAATAGTCACCTTGCAAAAGTCACATGCATACAGCTTATGCAATCTAGAGCAAAAACAACAAATACATAGAGCATACCTGCTGGTCCAAAAAAAGAGCATACACTTACATCATATTTTTCCAGAGATTTCCAGCTGTATGATTTGTGTGATTTCCATAGAAATGCATTTTTAATGGATGGAAAATAATCTATTTAAATTCTCGTCATATTTAAATTCTTGTCTCAGTTGCCTGAGAAATACCAAAAAGTATTATAGTAAAGGTGACTACATGTATATTATTATTATTATTATTATTATTATTATTATTATTATTTCAGAAAATGGTTCTCTGGCAGTCTTGACAATGTTCTGGCCACTAGCACACAAGATTAAGAAATAAAACACAACAGGGCATACTGTTATAAAAAAAAAAAAAAAAAAAAAAAAATGAAAAAACAGCATGTCCAAAAGTGTTTTATTCCTCTTATACCACAGCAGTTTGCTAATGTTTGCAATTTTTTTTTTGGTTAATTAATGAACAAGACATCATACTCCATTTATACTTGCATTTAATGCTGAAACACGTCAGTTCCTTGTTGGTTATAGCAGCTTTCTCTGTTGAAGTTAATGCAAAAGCATAGCCACTCCTTGATTTTTAAACACTGACACTGGAGACTCTTTCCACAGATATTAAATATACATCTTCTTAGAGAAAGCTTAATAATATCAACAACTGTATGAGCTGTTATTGTAGAAATGATGACATATTACAATAAGCACTTTATACTAAACCTGTGATTTGTCTTGCAGCTGAGACTACTGCTGGAGCTGCTGTTATAGAAAAGTTTGACCAATCAGGTTCAGGAATTCACCACTCATGTGCTGTCGGTGGCTTAGTGGTTAACGCATTTGCCTCACACCTCCAGGGTTATGGGTTTGATTCCTGCCTCTGCTGTGTGTGTGTGTGTGTGTGTGTGTGTGTGGAGTTTGCATGTTCTCCCCATGCTTCAGGGGGGTACTCTGGTTTCCTCTCCCGGTCCAAAGACCTATGTTGTAGGCTGATTGATCTCTAAATTGTCCAGAGTGTATGTGTGATTGTGCCTTGCAATGGGTTGGCACCCCGTCCAGGGTGTCCCCCACCTTATGCCTCGAGTCCCCTGGTATAGGCCCCAGGGACCCTGTGTAAGGATAAGTGGTACAGAAAATGGATGGATTAACTCCTTTAGAGGGAATCACACTGAATGTGCAGACTGGGTAAAATGTGAAAAATCTCTCTGCGCATAACTGAAAAATCAGCCAAGTTTTATTAGTGTCACACAATATAAAAGCCAGTAGTGTGTCACGCAGGCCATTCATCATCAGTTAACCAGGAACTACGGTTTTAATGAGCAAGCTACTCAAGTACTTCATTAAAAAATCCCTTTATTTCTGAGATTTTGTAAATACCTGAATATGAAAGCACTAGACATATTCTTTACATACAGCCGGAAGGATGTTGTAATAACCAGAGAGCACAGTAGCTTCCTCTTGGACAGTGAAGAGCTCGAACCCTATCATGTGATCTCAGCTCAATCTACTTTAATTCCCTCTAGTGTATTTAATCTGCAGGATAGTCATTTCAGTCCTGCGGCTGTTATAAAAGGGAAGAGGTAATAGAGATGAGGTCATCACAGTTAAGAGCAGGCCGAGCTGGAGTTTCACACGCCGCAAAGTGTGTGTATTAATACCTACAGTGGGCATGGAGATCACAACACACTGCACGTGCAGTGTACAGTAGTACATAGATATAATTGGTTTCACAATATAGCACGATATTCAGTAGGCACTGTAGTGTTATCATAGCCTCTGTATAAAAAAAAAAAGCAGTACAAGCACAGCTAAGTTCTAAGATTTCTTCTTTGGACACGGACATGAGCATTGAAAGTTTTAAAAACATTGTGGAGAGAACTTTCGCTTGGACTTTACTGTCAAATGTTTAGGTAAACACTGAGAGTATGTTGTTAATACAGTGCTTGTATACAGTATACTTGCTACGGTGATATGTAAGCCACCTGAAAACTACGCTTTAATTTTTTTCAGCAGCAGTTTGACTAAACAAAAATAAAATTCACCCGGCAAAATGGGCGATTCACTAAAAGGGAAAGGACCTAACGAAATGCACATGCTTCTGGTAGCAGTTACTTTTGTTTTGGCCAATTTAGGTGACCTTTGACCAGTGAATTCATGTGTCATGGTCTTGTGAGCCAATTCAAAGCAAGTGGGCGGAGCTGTGGTCTCTTTGGTTGTTAAAAAAATGGAGTAGCTGTTAATTATTAAGTAGTGGTCACATCAGACATTTGCCTTGCTGTCTGGGAAAAAAGAATGAGCGAATAAATTAACCATCTCGTTCACTGACATATGCTAGGGTTTTTGTTGTATGGTAAAATTCTGTTTTTTTTCTGTGCCCCCAAGTGGTGTAACAGAAAAGCGTTCACTCTGTTGTCCAGAGATCGCGAGTTTGAATGCTGATGATGCCACAGCCATCGGTGGCCAGCAGCCAAGAGAGCGAAATTGGCTATGGGATGGATAGCATACTCTCTCTCCCCTGTCAATCACAGGGAGATTAGCCAATCTTGGGCGTCTGTTAGCTCATGTATGCGGAAGAGGGTAGATAGCTCTTTCCTCTGTGTGTGTTACGCTGCCCTGAAATACAGCTGGAAAAAAATGCAGTTAGCTGGCTTCACATATCTCAGAAGAAGCATGTGTTAGCCTTCATTCTGGTAGCAGTCGTATGATAGGAGAGAAGTGGCTGATGGGTAGGAATTGGCAGGTGACTGAACTAGGGAGGGAAAAAAATTCTAGTTCTATTGTTAACCGTATTGGCACCTCAGTTGCTTTATTTTTGTGTAAATTAGTGTAAACCATTGGTATAACTCTGGTGTATTACTAATTCCTAAGAGCCTTCTTTACACATTATTTTCCTTTTTTAGTCAAAGCCTTAAAAATCCTGTCCTATTTCGCATAACCTAACTTGGTACACTAAACCTATATGCTACTCCACTACTATACTGTACACAAACAGTCTACAGTTGACTGAATTTGCTTATTCACAAAAAATAAGAACAAACAACTCAGCTACTAAATGTGAATCAGATATGAAGCATTATATAATTATCAGAATAAATCAAATGACTGGCAAAGCTTATTAAATGCAAGATCATGAAAATGTATTAGCATAAATTTGTCAGCATAAAATAGAAATTAGAATTTGGTGCCTGATACGTGATTGTGTCAGAAAAACACACACAAAAGGACAGAAAAAAAAAAACATTTATCCTACGTTCTGTTAGCCAGCTTGTTATTTCTATCACTAAAATATCAATAAATCGAATTTATTAATATGTCATTATGAAAATGTCACTGCACCCACTCACACTCACACACTGTTCTTAAAGAAACAAGAGGCATGTGTGTTATTATATGTGTTGTAAAGGATAAATGGTCTGTATTGTGACGTATATGTGTGTGTGACAGAGAGGGAGACGCTCTAGACTTTGTGTGCACTGGTTGTATGGATGTGTATGTTGTTTTGTGGCCAATTTTGTGTGCTACACAAATAGCTAGTTTAACTAGCCAGTGATGTTAAACAGTTGATGCTTAGTATATGCCCAGTGCAACTATTTACATGTAGATAACGTTCCAACTAGTGAGGCTATGCTAACGTTAGCTTGCTGGGAAAAGTTATCTAGCTGACATACAAGGTTAGCTGCTTCATAGGAATTTAGTTATTTCAGTAGAACATAGAAACTTTAAATGCAATTACCTCATTATGGTTAATATCTTTTGAATTTTTTGACTCTTTGTGCCACGTCTCTTCACTTTGTGGTCGTGTATGCAAACGTGGAAAGCCTCTACTTTGCCCTGGGAATCCCACACACTTTACCTTTGGCCTAATTTAAAATTCAATTTTAATTTCTGAGATTTATATTAAGGGTCCTTATTTTTTTTCATATTTTTTAACATCTCGTAGTTTTGAAAGATATGTTTTTAAAGGCAAATCTTACCTGTAGCAAGTACAATAAATCTTAAACAAAAAGTACATTTATTAAATACACAACATAAAAAACAATGATTTATTGTATATAATTCGATTGGATGACATTCATATTCACTTTTGTCCTTAAGACTGCATATATATATATATATATGCAGTCTTAAGGACATATAGGACTATAGGGATATACATATATTACAGTCCAAACATTTAACTTATGGTGACTTGATGTTCATCCATTGTTCAGAGTGACACAATTTAATAACAGTCAAGATGTCACAGATGTGCAATAGTACACATGTGGTGTTTATCAGGACCACTTCAACTTGCTTTGAACCCAACGCTTAATAAAAAGGTGTACAGTGGTGACACTAGGAGACCCTGTTCAGCTGTGGTGTTAACATGCATCTCGGCTGATGTGATGACAAGTGGGCCGCTCTAAGCACAAGTGTGAAAAGGGTCTTGGAGACACATTGTGTTCTGATCCCTCAAACGACATTCAGAGGTCGTCAGAGATGTATATAGACACATAACCTTTGTAGCCTGAACATGAAATGCTTCTCAGGTTTTTTTTTCTTAATGACACAGTATTTTTCAGTCTTTCGTTTGTCCTTAATGTTTTGTTTTTTTTAGAAATGTAAGCTTTTTAAACACACAGATAGGCAGAAATCTCAAATGACTTTATAATCATGTTTATTAAAACATGTACACTATATAGGGTATGACATAATTTTGTCCTACCTACATAACACCCTAGCTGCCTATTGGGATTCAGCTACAGAAAAAATGTAGCAGATTATTAAAACAGTAAAAGTACATTTATGCCTTAACAAGCGTAAGAAATTTTTAAGGGAGTAAATGTGATTTATAACACAGCGATTCAAATCAGAGGTTTATTTTAATGTGCTCGTTCCAGTATGTTATCATTTCTATATAATATAATATAGAATCTATATTTATACTTATATTTATTTATACTTTATACTTAGAATATAAAGTTTTCTGTAAGGAGACATTTAGTTAACATTAATGGAAGGAGTCTCCAGTGTCAGTGCTTTGTATTGTTAACACAGGCTGGTGAGGGAATGACTGTTTATTACTTTTATAACTTTTGTAACTTTTGTAAGTGAAAACAGGAACCAGTTTGTCTCGTAGCTGTTCCACAACATTAAATCTTTGGCAAATTGTTGTGTTATAAGAGGAAGATAGCCATATTCTTGGTTTTAACAGTAGCTTCGCTTTGGATAAAAAGATCTGTAAAAATAAATGAGTATATATGATATTTTATAACAGCTGTTTTTGGTTTTAAAGGCTCTCTCACTCAGAGCTTCCCTTATTTTTATATAAGGGTTAAATAGCAGGCTTACATTCCATGTATGCACAAGAGACTGTGTGGACTATAAGGATTTTGAAATGCACTGAAAACAGCTTCTGGGATGCTAATAACAGTTTTGAATGGTGCCTTAGACCTGGGTGATCGAAATAGTTACTGATACGGACATTGTTGCTGTTTATTGCTGTTATTTCTTTTTTAAAAAAGTGTTATTGTCAGTTTCAATTAGAAATTAATCAAGTTTTTTGCTTCTTGAGCTCTTTGATCAAAATGATCTTCATATATTTTTAAAATATGTTCAATTTCACGTGTGAGCACACAGCAGGAACGCTTGGATAATTCATTCCTAACTGTTATATCACTGTCATAACAGATATTGAGGTATTTTGCTAAAATTTGTGTCTCCTTTTCAATGCACATCTCTTGTAAGATTGTCTGCTGCTGTATCTGTGGCCCATGTAGTGAATATTTCAGCAGCGCCTTATTCATAGCCCTGTGATCCACCCCCCTCTCTTCTCTCTTTCCCTCCTGACACAGTAAAACATTGAGATAGATGGCTGTATTCCTGCAGGATGGCAGTGTGTGCAGTAGCCTGGCCGATAATGCAGTGCTTTGTCATACTGTCTGTAGCGTGTGTGTAATGACCTCTTATTTCTCAGCAGCTGTATCTCCGCCGTGCTGCCTGCACAGCTGCTCCCAGCCTAAACTACGCACTCTTCACCCCCATTACTCTTTATTTTATCAGGATTATGTACACACGGTATCTTTGTATTAAAGGTTACCTGGCACAGCAAGACAGGACGTCATGTTACACTGCTTTTTCTTTGCTCAGAAGGAAATGGATATTTGCTAGCGGCTGTCACATATTAGTTTACATAACGCTAGAACAATGGGGCTGAAATATAAAGGTAAAAGTTAATGCTTGGCTACACTGATATCGACTGGTGGATATTTGGGTGCCTAGAAATGAATAAAGGCTGCTTCAGCAAGCATGAGCAATCCATCTAGTGTCCACAAGCTTTCCTTCATGAGGCGTGATAGCGTTGGATGACGTGCCCCATTGGTAGGGTATAGGACTGCAGGCCTGTGTGCTAGCATGTGAGGCGTTTTATGAAACAAAGCATTTACTGTTCAGGCTGGGGTTTTGCAAGCACTGTTATTTGCAATCCACAGTGAATATAATAGAGCACTATTTATGTACGAAAGGGAATTTGTCCTGCACAGACAAGAGCCTTGGCAAGTGCAAAAATTCAGCAAAAGCGTATAGACGAAAATAGGCTAAACATTGTGCCACATAGAACACTGTACAAAATACACTAATAATATAAAGTACAATAATACACTACTGTGCAAGAATGTGTAATCATATGTCTTGTTATTAGAATTTATATTATTTTAGTACTAGGTTTGCTAAGTTGCTTCAAACTACATAAAAGTACTCCATTTCCAATTTGTCTGTACGTAGGAATATCTTAGTTTTTTAAGCGCCCTTTAACACATAGTTTTGCCACATGCCAAATAGCTTCATATTCACTACATATGCTCACTACATAGCATAAACATAGCATAACATAGCTATAATTTAAACAAAATTATACCAAATTCTGCAGTGTCCTACAAATTATTGAAATGTATGAATATGTTTAATATGTGCAAGTGCAACTTGAATTATGAAATCCAAAGCCTCTCTGTCTTTGACACCTGGCTTTTGTCTCACTGGACAAATACTTACGTATATGTTTACAAGTTCTTACTTTTCCCTGTTGCTGTGCGCTCTTGTTCTGGTCTTTTTCTCATATTTGTAGGTGAACTAGAAGAGTTCGTGGACTGGTAAGAGTGGGTTTAGAAATGGATCTGTTGAGCTGTACAGTCCTTTTACTGTATTATTCCCAACTAGTGGATATTCAGTCATAATGCAGTTGGATTTACAGTTTGTGTTCGGTGTCTCGTAGGCTTCGTTGGTGCCAGGCCACGCGGGCATGAAGTTCACCGTTCTGGAGACATTGGACCATATCAAAGAGGAGTTCCAGCTCTTCCAGGCCCAGTACCACAGGTGAGGATCCCAGTTAGCACTATTAGGCATAGCTTACTTGATTACAAGATCCAGACCAAGACCAGCCTCCTCATATTTACATTTATTCATTTGACATTTAACCAAAGTGATATATTTCTGGTACCATTCCAGCAAACAGAAATGTTTTTAGAATGTTCTGTTCAGAGATATTCGACTTTTTTTTTTAAATAACATGTCATGACATACAATAAAAGAAACCCGAGCTACAGTTTTCTGTTTTCTCTCAGTCTGAAGTTGGAGTGTGAGAAATTGGCCACGGAGAAGACGGAGATGCACAGGCATTACATCATGGTGAGTGCCCTGTTTTTTTTTTTTTATTGCAGATTACTCCTAAATGCAGTTTGGAGAGGAAGTCAATAAAAGACTGAAAGCCAACTGAGAAATGTAGGCCTTCCTCCATTTCCCCTTGTCTCTTCCATGTGGATTAGTCCATGTTATAGGGGTGTACAGTTTTTATTAATAAATGATGCAGTTTCATTTCTAGTTCTAGTTTATAAATCATTAGCAAGATCATTAGGCACAGTTTCATTGAAAAACCTCAGTTAGTTTATCTTTATGTCATGCAAGCTGAGTAATTCATTTAATTTGGACTGGAATCAGCATCGGAGCCTGTTTTTACAATCACATAATTATATATTTTCACTTATGTTTTTGCTTTAGTACTATGAGATGTCATATGGACTGAATATTGAGATGCAGAAGCAGGTAAGAAATGTTGCATGAAGTTACTAAACACAAGCATTAAACATGTTGTGAGTTCTTTCGTCTAATTTCTTTTAAGTATTTATGCTGTTTTTCACAACAAATAGGAACAAATAACTGAACGTGAATCAGAGTTGACACCTCGTTATGCATGGGACATCACATAATAAAGTAATCAATAAAATTCCTAACATAACTCATTAAATACCAGACTCACCTAATTTATTGCTATCACAGAGGTGGAAAATTAGTCGGTATAAACACTGAGTCGTGGAATCTGGAAGCTGTACGTAAATCCTCACAAACACACATAAGAAAACACATTTGTTGTGTCATAGTATGGTGTTATTTCTACCACTAAAATATGTAAAGAATAACAAAACATGGGACCTGCAGTTATAGGAAAATAATCAACGATAGGTGGTGTAATCTGGCCTGAAGCATAGAGGTGTTACTGTTATCACCCTGAAGTTGATTATTTTCCAATAACAGCATGTCCCAAATTCTGTCTTTCCTCTTATACCATTCAGTAACTTGCTAAAGATTGTAATTTTTAAATGTATCAGTGAATGATGTCACACTTTTTAACCATTTATAGTTACATTTAGTGATGTGAAAAACCTCAGCGAAACAAGTTAGTTCCTATTATCACTTATGTTACAGCAGCTGTAAACAGTAGTTCCCTCATCAGCCTCTCTTTTTTTCTTTTCTATCTTGTCATGTTACTGAGAAACAGCAAAGTCTTCTGTTCTGAATTTCCCATGGTGGAAAACTGTTACAAAGTGCTGACACTGGAGACTCCTTCCGTAAATGTTAAATCATCTCCCTACAGAAAACACTATATAAATGATTATTTTCTTTGTCAAATGACAATACTTAAAAAAAAAACAAAAAAAAAACCAAGCTGCATATTGCTTGCTTTGGTTTATGTGGAGCGTCTGCCATTCTTGAATTCTCAACACAGTCACTGTGCTGTGTCGCATTTGCGCTTGCTTTGTGGACTTGTCTTAGATATAAGAAGCTATTTTATACTAATGAGATATAATATTAAGATGTTAATGTTGAGTATATTCCAGACAGAGGAAAAATTGCATGGTAAGATGATTCTATGGCCAAAAAAAAACAAAAAACAACATTTGTCATGGTCTTACTTCTGTTTTTTTGTATGCAGTATATGTTGGTGTGTATATATTGTCGAAGAACAAAAGCTTACATATATTACTAAATAAAAAACATGTATGTTTTAGATGCTAATAGACCTGAAAACTGAATTTGCTGGCATTTCAGTTTCTCACACTGAGATCTTGAACGGTATTAATCATAATATTAGGATGTGATGTAAGTTAGTGTGTTTTTAACTGTTATGAACACCAAAGTGTCATAGAGCTTATTTAATAGTAGGGTACATAAATATTAGGCTACAAACAGTTCCCTAGGATGTTTGCTACATAGACTATGCTTTACAAGGATCACAGATGAATTTCTTTATCATTTTTTATCAGCACCATACATTATTAACCTTTCACCTAAGGCATAGACTCTAAAATATTGAAATAGTCTGAAAAGGTATTGAACTTTTGATACTTTGAGCAACACTACTCAGGGTTGTTTGGCTTGGTTGTTTTTTCCTCCCAAAAGCAGGATAACTGTGAGTGTGTGTGTTCATACATACACATTGAACAATATACAAAGTGGGCTAATCCTGATAAGACCCCTGGTGCTTTTCTCCTTTTTCAGGCCATTTGGGTTTTAGAGTTAATATGGGGTACTGTAAAACAAGCTGGCGCAATTAAACCTGTCTCTGAAACCATACTTCTATGCTTTTAGTAACACAAATACCACAGCGTAGTTGAATTCTTGATTCTGATTGGTCAGAAGGTGTTGATTAATTTTCTATAACAGCAGCATTGACTGTCGTTCTGGCTGTAAGACAAAGCAAAAGTTTATATGAATATGATCATACTGATATGTTATTGTTGAATGGTTACTCACACTGAGACACTCCACATAAACAGATGTTTATTAGCATTTTTTGGAAGGAGTCTCCAGTGTCAGTGCCTAACAGTCAGAGGTAAAGCTGTAATTTTGGATTTTCTGACATGGGAAGGTCTTCAGGACAGAGAGTTTCTTTACAGTTCTCTTGTAACATAACAAGCTGCACTTTCTTTGTCTTATCAACTTCAAGATAAAGAAAAAAAAGGTTGCAGAAGGAACGACTGTTTATAAACTAAGATTACAGGGGTAACTTTTTCCACAGCATTAAATATAACCATAAATGGATAAAAATACATGTCATTCTTTAATAAAAAAAAAAAAGGAACCGTTGACGAATTGCTGTGGAATAAGGGAACTAAAACACGTCGGGACCTGCTATGTTTTATTCCTTTATCAGATGAGGGAAAAGCGTGTTAAAGTTACCGCTTGGGGGTAGGAAAGATATTTTTGGACCTTAAAAGCCTGTTGTTGTTGAATGTGTGCTTTAAATATTAGCATATTTGAGGTAGTATTTCTTCTCCAGAAAGGTGGAGAAACCCAGACTGGAGCAGGAGCAGTAATGCTTGCCCTCGATTGTCATGTTTAATATGTCCTCTGCTGCTTGATAGGATTTTCTCTGAGCTGTGTGTGTGTGTTTGTGTGTATATGTGTGCGTGCGCATGTGTGTGTGTGTTTCCCTGCAGGCGGAGATTGTGAAGCGGCTCAGTGCTATATGCACTCAGATTATCCCTCTCCTGTCCCAAGAGGTGAGCGAAATTAATGGCACACACACACACACACATACACAGCCTTTCACCACTCAACATTAAAGTGTTACTTACTACAGAAGGCCCTTATTCTTCCTCTCACAGCTATTTAGACATTAATTATTTACAAGAGAGGTGGTCATCAACACAGCCTAATCTCCCATCCCTTTCATCTATCAATATTTTATACAGCACTTTTTTTTACCAGGCGAACAGAGAGCATGCTGGGGATGTTCGAGCCACAGTACCCTAAATGAGTCCAGTAGGAGCAATAACAGGAAAGAAGCTTGTTTGGGTGAACCGAGTCAAATAGACAGCAGTTCTAAAGTGATGTGTCCACTGCAGACTTTGTCACTGGATAGGTTGTGTATTAATTAGGGGTTTAAAGATTCCACCAGTTCAAACTGGCGCAGTGGATTTTATATTTATGATGTAGCCGCACCAATTCAAATGAGCAAAAACACATTTGAATTGGTGCATATATATATATAGACTAATGAAGACTAACTGAAGAGTTATGTAAAAATTAGTGATGCACCAAAATGAAAGATCTTGGTTGAGACCAAAACTGAAATTCAGAAAAAAAAAACAAAAAAAAAAAACAAGTACTTGATTTTTATTATAATGATTTATGGTTTTGTATGCTTTTGAAAATTGCACATTTTTAATTAAAAGAGTTAATTAAAATATTGCATAATTGAAAACCACAAGGTAATAAAAAACACTTTTTATTCTTAACAAGTCCATTTACCAAGCTGACAGTAAATAACACAAATATCATAAACTATAAAATCATTTTACATGGTCATTTTGCGTTTTTGGAAAATGCTCTCTTATCAAGTGAAAATATCTTGAATATGTAGTCGAATATATCTAATATTTCTCATTATGAGATGATGATAAAACAAATATAAAGCTACTAAGACACTTTTAGACACATTTTCTAATTTCAAGCTTGAAAGTTTCTTTTTCTGTTGTCTAGAAATCCTAATCTGAAATGTTTTGTTGCTAAAGGAGAAAATGTTTTTTTTTGCAGTGTTCAGACATGTTGTCACGTGAATTTTCTTTTGCACTGTGTATTTTTCTCCAGCCTGTCACACTCCTATTTAAGTTAATATGGGGATTACAAGACCAGAGTGCATCCAAATTCGAATAACTATTTATGACTTACTTTATTTGTAAGGAGACTCTTTTGATTTAGCTAAAGTTCATCTTTATATATTTATGTAGCATCAGCACCAGGTGGCCCAGGCAGTTGAGAGATCCAAGCATGTGAGCATGGCTGACCTGAATGCTATCATAGGGGTGAGTATGATTTTTTTTTTTTTTTTTTTTTTCCCCCCCCCTCATTCACCTTGCCAATCACACATAATTACAACATTAACATGAGCAGGCACAAGCATTACACTGTGTAAGTCTGACCAATAAGTTTTCAGTATAATTTTGCGATTTCAGCAGTCCCTATGACCTACATCCTAAGCATCACTTATAAGTTGTTATTATTAAGAAGTAATAACTTACAAATGAATAGATCTCATTCATGCACGCATTTTGACTATTGTGTAAAGTTATATTCACACATATAGCGATTTTATCACTGCAAGTCGCCAGTCGCTGTACTATGAAGTTGCCAGTAGGCGTTCCTACTATTGGTTGCCATAGTAACATTTATCAGTGGGGGACGCAACTTGCATTCCACTTTTGACAACAAACCAGTTTTCCTACATTCTGTAGGGGGAGCGTTTGTATATAAACTGTATATACAGCTCTACTGTCTTCAGTCCCATTGGTAGTGCAGCTTGGCTGGACATGCTTTGCTGGACACGCCCACATCTAGTCGCCAATGGTCGCTGTCGCTCATGTCGCCGGAAGCTGCCAGCTCTCATTGAAAATGAATGGTCTCCTGTCGCTTTGTTGTTGCAAGTTGCTGTATGGGTGAACATATCTTAAGTCAATTGTTTGAGCCTTTAGTGACCTCTTTTTCTTTGCCTGCCTCCTTAGCAACAGCAGCTCCAGCACCTGTCCCATCATGCTCCAGGCTTCCCCCTGACACCGCACCAGCCAGGCTTGTCTCTCGGAGCAGGAGTTGGTCTCATGGCCCTGCCGGGGGCTTTCCCCTTCCCATCACATCTGGTGCCTAAAGACGACGTCACTCACCCCGAATCTGTGGATCCCAGAGGTACAAACAAAATGACTTCTTATTTATGCATTGAAGTCAAATATGTATAGTGAATTTATAATCAGCTCTTTTCAAGACCCTGTTTAGCCTTGGTCACTTCGTGTATCTTGATCAACATAAAAACATAAGTGTAAATCCATGCATTTAAAACAGATTTAAACCTGATTGCTCAATTCACCTCTGGTACATTTGCCAGATACAAGTATAAATGTACTAGAACAGGTGACATTTTCCCTGCCTGTGCCCACTGCAGCCTCATATTTATGTTCTTGTGCATTCTGAGATGCTTTTCTGCTCACCACGGTTGTAAAGAGTGCTTATTTGAGGTACCAAAGCTTTCCTGTCAGCTGGAAATGCTTCCAATCTCCTCTGACATCTCACATCAACAAGGCATTTCCGCCCACAAAACTGCTGCTCATGCTATGTTTTTTGTTTTCGCACCATTTTGTCTAAACTCATTTTGCGTGAAGATCCCAGAAGATCAGCAGCTCCTGAAATATTCAATATAGCATCCATATCTATTGTGCACAATTAGTAATAATAATAATGAAGAACAAATTCCTGTAGAACAAAAATTAATGCTTCAGTCAGTCATGTTTTAATAAAGTGTTTTCATTGTTGTGATACTGTAATATATAATTGCACCTTTTACTCTTATTGCAGTGTTTCTCTATCATATGACATATGACTATATAGTAGCATTTGAATAAAGGCTCAACTCTTTCTTTATTCTTCTAGATGGTGCTCCAAACAGGGTGAGTATGACCCTTAGTCATGTATATCAGTATGTATCAACATGATGACTGCCATTAGAGAAAATTTATTATGAACTGCCATGTAAACTGTTACATAGACTGCAGGCGAGTCTTATTGATTTTGTGTTTTATGTATGTATGGAACTGCTGTGCAACGAGTCCGATTTCTCACGGGATCCTCAGTCAGTGGGCTAACTGGAGTGTGCATAGCTTTAGTGTTTGGTGCAGCATTAGACTGGTTTTATATTGCTTGTTTATTTCTCTCCGGTTTCCCATTGGCTAGTACAGTAAAGTGCTAGACATGCTGCAGGCGCTCATGTGCTATATATCTTACTGCAGAGCAAACAAACCAAACTTTATTATATGTGTAGTTTAATACATAATTCTACATATTACATAATTATATGCATTGTAATTATCGACGCAGTGTTTGTCAGTAATGATTGTGTAATACTGACAAATACTGTGTCATATCCTGGGATAATTAGGTAAGGAATAAAACATGCCAGGCCATTATACAAAGTTAATCAGCGATGGAGCGGTGTGATGCAGCTGACGTGAAGCAGACTTACTGTTACCGCCCTGGAGTTGATTATTTTATAATGACATCACATCCTGAAGCATTTTGCCAATGATTACAGATTTTAATTCATTAAAGCATGAGATGTATTTTTTATCCATTTATGGTTTCATTTAATGTTGTGGAATGTCCACGATAGAAGTTCTTGTTAGGACTTACACCATAGCATAAGCAGCTATAAGCACTCTATATATATGTATATAGTGTTAAATTTATTATGTATCTGATATAGTCAGTTCCAAAATTATTGGCACCCTTCATGGTGTGTAATCTCTCCAGGTGTTTGAGAAAATAGTGTGACTCATAATTGTGTTTCAAGGGTGTCAATAATTTTGTCATTGACAATGTACTATGAGAAATACTCCATATATGTTTAGGTATGGAGTATGTGGTGTATAATGTGTACTGATATGCTATGTTTGACAGAGTTTTGCAGACTCGGCTGCAGTGAGTCAGTCTGTGGGTCAGAGGCTGCCTCTGCCGCTAGGTTGCCCAGCCGAGTCTGCGACAGACAGCAAGAGAAGCAGTGCAGAAGGAAAACCTCGAGTTCCCACACCCCGGGTACGGCTCTCACACTTACACACAGACTCACACACAACAAACACTGTGTCATATCCTGGGCTGATTGACTCATACTTTTTCTTATTTAGATCCTTTTCATGGGATGCCAGCTTGTTAAAGGAACAGTGTGCAGAAAAATGAACTCAAAACTAAACAGTCTTTCAGCCAAGTGGGTTTAGTGTGCGATGTCTGCAGTGGAGCTAGGAGGTTGTTGTAGCTAACAAAAAAAACACAATACAAATCTTTATATATACACTTCAAATGAAGTATTTAAACATTAATCCTCACACTGTCCAGCTGTCAGGTACAGTTCCAAGGTTTGTACTTTGAGAAACTTGGGCCTATGTGACAAAACAATAGCAAATTGCAAGGGAAAAAAATTTCAGTTGTCCAAGATGACTTGCTGCAATAAGATTGTGAATCACTGTGAAGTTTTATCCATTTTATACAGCTTACATTAGTCATACAAACCACATTACAAGTCTGTGAGACATCACCGAAGAACTGGCAGTTGAAGTAGATTTCACGGAAAATTGTGGGTGAGACAGACGTTATACAGACATAACGTCTGTATAATTTCTTTCATTGTCAGCACATGAATAATACAGTATTTATTATACATCAGTACAATACACTTCACTATTCCATATGCTTGACCTTTCCCACTAATAAAACAGTACAATTATAAATTATACTTGCTGGTCAGGTATTAAATATAGACTGATGTTATTGTTATTTATTTCTTTTTTCATCAAAACCATTTATGAGACCACACACACACACACACATTGTGATTTAAATTAAACTCTCAGTAGATAGTGACAGACCCCCTACCTGATATAAAAATAGTGAATAGGGAAGTGTTAGAGACACTAATGTTATCGAGTCAGGAAAACTTTTTTCCTTGGCTAATTAAGCATTCATGTCAGCAAATTTACTTCTCCTATAACTTCAAAAGTGACAAATTATATTAAACGGAACATCTTTTACATAGACATGATAAAGTATCATTATATTAGATACCAATGAAATATTAAAATGTAATTTCACATAGCACTGTGTGAGTTGCGCAAAGAGATGCATTATAGAGAATATTACTGCTTCCTTGCAAGCATGCCTTTGGAATACTGATGATGCATACTGATGAGACAGGACATGGAAAGTGGAAAATGTGGACGGTAGCGTATAGAATACCGTTCTCCTACATTAAATTATTTGTTCCATGCTCATTTTCAGAGAAATCAAGGTCACCTAGAGACCTAGAGTAATAGTAAATAACACTGAAGTAACACGGAGCTTGGGTGATTGTCTGTGTGGAGTTTTGTAATGTCCTCTGTGTGTCCATGTGGGTTTCCTCCAACCTCCCAAAAACGTGTCAGTAGGTGGATTGGCTATGCTGAATTGCACCTAGATGTGAATGTGTGTGTGCGACAATGGTGCAAAAATGTTCCGTCCAGGGTGTATTCCTGCATCGTGCCCAGTGTTCCTGGGATAGACTCCAGATTCACCACCACCCTGACCAGGATAAAGCGCTTACTGAAGACGAATGAATGAATGCATTGAGTTTCAGTGCAGATAAATGTCACTCGACAGAAATAAAACCGATTTCGGGCCACTGTAATTCCTTATATAGACATATACAGGCTGATGATGAAAGGGGAAGATAATTGATGACATTTTGCTTCTTCCTCTAGGACAGAGAAGTGGAAAAAAATGAGGACAGTTTGAAACGGGACAGCACTAAAGAGGTACGGCCTAATTATTCTGTTCTGCCTCTTCCTCCATGGCCCTGGCCTAGCGTCAACATCGCTTCTATAATTATAAGCCCCAGTCAGGACATGCTTGAATTATCAGGTTTTCACAACTCAGAGCAGACAGTAAAACAGCTGCAAGTAAGATTTAAAATAACAAGTTTGCAACCACAAATTCGGTTTCCCAGAACCATATTATCCATAATCTTGGGCTTTAATTGCCTATGAGGAGTCACTCTGAACCAGGAAAAGATTTATAATGGTCTGGATTTAAGTCAATATTTATTTTTATATCCAGCCAGTTTTTTTTTGTTTTGTTTTGTTTTTTTTAGAAAGAAACATTAATATCTGCATAGCAATTCTGTGGTCTGCTGACTACCAATAACTCATGTCACCCTTTTCTAGCAATAAACATAAGTTTTTCCCCCCATGGGCATTAGAGATTTGTTCAATAACAGCTCAGTCGTCTTGCTAGAGAGGAAAAACGCAAAGCCCTACATCCTGAAAACTTTCCCATGTTTGAAAAAGGAACAGCTTTACCTCTGACTCAGAGACTCCTTCCAAAAGCGCTAAATAAACGTCTCCTCACAGAACACTTCCCCATATCAGCTATTACATAGGTTTTCATTTGTTCATGTGAAGCAGTCACAGCTGCTGTTATAGACACCTTCTGACCAATCAGAATTGAGAGGTCAACAATGCTGAGGTATAAATATTAATAGAATTAAGTTATGAAATAATCATGTGCTACACAAATATCTAATCATTTGCTTGGTGATGTGTGATCATTCTCTTCTTCTGTTGGTGGTTAATATGACTCGTCTCCTTTTTGTTGGCCTGGAAGAAGAGTGTGTCTCCAGCAGGAGGGTCTCCCAGGTCTGCTGATGGGAATGGCATGGACAGCCGAAACTCCTCCAGAGATGCCCGATCGCCTTCATCTGGCTTCCCGCACACACACACACCCAACCAGCACAAGAGTCCCCCGCAGGTATACACTGCACGGTTTCTGCACATGTAGAATAAGCACAGAAGTGTAGGTGAAATACAGTATACAATATGCACATAGAGCATAGATATGTGAGATATGCGCTAAACTGTCAGGGTACACAAGTGGCTTTGTTAAGCACTGGTGCAAAAACATGAGGCAGTGAGTGGAGAAGTGGGTGGTGGAATAGATGTGATTAGTGGGGTCTTTTTATGCACATTTTTTCGTCACACTTTTTATGCACCTTACAAACAAACAGTTAAATTAAAAATATAATTATCGTATAAAATAAAATCAAGTTGAAGTTGTATTTAAACAAACATAGTAATGTATACTTGGTACACTAGAAGAAGTACACTAAGTGACAAATACACATACAGATTATTTTTCATGAAGTTTGCTTATAATTTTTGAGTATACGAAATATTTAGGTCTGTTTATATTAAGTCCACAAAAAAATTAATTAAGTTTAATGTTAGGATAAATTGTAATCCAGCATACAAAATACTTAGAAATCCTCATTTATCAAGCAAAATTGTATTTAAAGGAAAAGGAAGTTTGCACAAGCAGCTGTTGGAATAGATGTGGCAGTGTGACATTTATTGGAGGAAGCACCTTCACCCTGCTAGGATGTTAGTGGTCCAGTAATGCAGAGAACTACAATTTTGTGGTTATTTTTAATAAATCAGAGCATTCTTCAGAGCTAAAAGTGCACCTTTAAAAGGACACAACAGAACAGCGTTCAGCCATTCAATGCCACAGCCATTCAGCCAAGGGAACAAAATTGGCTGTGATTTCTGGGTTGATGGGATGGCATACTCTCTCTCCATATCAATCACAGTGACACTGGCCAATCACAAGCACCTGTTATTGTATGTGGAAGAGGGCAGATAGCACTTTCCGCCAAGTGTATTATGCTGCCCTGTGACGCATTTCAGAAGATGCAGTGGCTGGCTTTATGTTTCTCGTGGGAACTTTCACCATCATTGGTTTATAGCTGTTGTGTGATAGGTGAGAGCAGGCTGGTGGGTGGGAATTGGTAGGTGACCAAATTGTACACATTGCAATTGTACACTACAAGGCCACTTGTAGTTTAATTCCAAATAGGGTTAGGGTCACTAGTGAACTGATAGTATTAAATCTTCTCCCAGAAAACTTCACCATATCAACAGTTTTTTTTTAAACACATTTTTAATCATTTTATTATGAGCATTCCCTATACATGTCCCTGTTCAAATGAATCAACACTCTCTGACCAATCAGAATCGAGAATACAACAGCACTGTCATATAAATGTATACTTGTAATGCACTAATGTATAAATCTTACTTCCTTAGTTGTACTAAATGATTGGAAAATTGCATGATTCACACCCATGATGTCAGGACACCGACCTGACACTGGGGTCTGGAGGTGTTAATTGATGTGAAAGCGTTAAACATGTCAGGACGGCGTTATATGCAGATTATTGTTGGTATCTCAGACGTGCTTCTCTGTTCAAAGCCTCCAGTTTGAACTTTTGGCTTTCAAACCAGCTTCAAATTTGCTTAAAATTTGCAAATGGTTTGAATGGAGACCTTGTTGTTGTTTTTAGCACTGTGTTGTATGTAACAACAGGAATCAACCGAATATTATGTAGCCACTAGCACTGAGTTTAAAGTAAATGCAAGATTCAGTTTTTTTTATTTGCAAACAGTTCACATGTTCTGTGTTTGGATTATTTATTTATTTTTTTAGGAGAAAGCACGCTCTCGTTCGCCATCTCCGTCACGTGACGCTCCATCTCCTGCGCCTCCTCCGCCTCCTTCTGCTTGTCCTCTGTCCTCCCCAGCATGCGCTCCCTCTCCTCCTGTCCAGCACTAGGTGAGATACACCTACACGCTCCACAGACAACACATGTCCTCTTTCATGCTCCTTGTTTATAAAGTGCAGTGAAATATTACAGGCATTATCTATCTATTATATTCTATATTACAGGCCAAGAAGCTATTGTAGCCTCAATACATTTTTAGTCATAAACAGTGCCATCTGTTTATTTTTTTTGCAATTGTAATCATATCTGGAGTATATGCTTATTGGAACAGTATGAAAAATTGTTCCACGTGTAACAAAAACATACATACAGCTGAGTGCAAAAGTTTGTACACCCTTCGTATATAAAATGAACAGGACAAAGTACTTCATTAATAGCCACAAGACATTAAATGTGGTAGGTTTCACAGGTGTACCTTCACTATCAAAAGTAACAAACAAGAATAAATACTGTATGGTAATATATTATTTGTTAAAAAAAAAAATACTATACCAGTTTAAATGTTTGCATTTCCTTTCTGAATGCCTACGCTTTGCTTAGAAACCTCCTTCAAAACTCTTTCATGTCTTCTGAACAGCTTTTGGATTCTCTCAGTTGTAATATTCAGGCCAGCCATAGCCTTACACGTTCTTCCTGGTGTTTCTGTTGTCACACATTCCCTAATTCAAATAAGATTTTGAGACTGAGAGGGCCATGACAAAACTTAAGGCAGAAGCAAATCAATTTTTCCTTTTTCTCCATTGAAAAACAATGAGGGGTGCAAACTTTTGCACTCTAGTGCACGTGGGCTGTAATTGTACAATCAGAAATCAGTATTTTGTTGGCAAGTTTTAAATCAAATAAATGACTCTTTCTATTTGTTCTCTAAACTCTTTAAATCCTTCATGAAAATCTTCCTTCTTAATAAAAATGTGATTGTTTTGCCCATTGCCTGGAGTCACTCAATTCATGTAGTATATAACCAGTTTGTATGAAAAAAAAAAAAGAAAAAGGAAGAATTTTGCTCGAGATGTTTCACTGGAGCACTTTTCAGTTCTTGTTTGTTTTCAGTTCTGCTTCAGGTTCTGACTCCAGCCTCGTTTTCAGAAAGTGACACTCATGCTTGGCTGAATAGAAATGGAAAGGCTGATATGTCACAGTGCAGCTCATTTTGTCTGAGTGAATAGTGAAACATTTCGATGCCACATTTGTCTTGCCGTCCTCGCAGGACCCACTCCGCTTCATGGAGTGAGACGGGTGGGAGATGGAAGTGTCCCTCCCTCATATACCCACCCACCAAACCCAGCACACACTGGCTCCGTCCCATAGTGCAACGGGGTCAAGGACCAGGTGCCTTGCAAGGGATGTGCATTTATCCACCAAGTCTTGGAGCTGAACACAATCTGCATCCACTACACTGCAGGGCCATGTCAGAGGCACAGCTTAACACGCCAATGAATCAGCTGTTATAGTGATTGACAGGTCTATCAGCCAATCAGGCAGCTGGAGTGCTGTGGCAAAGCTAAGCATTTTGGTGAGTTGCTGTATATACAGAAATAAATTCAATATACGTCATAATTTTATATATAGTATTAATATTTTGTGCATGTTTTGAGCCTCCATATTTAATGATCATCATATCATAATGTCATTTATGATTTATGATTTTTGAATATTATTTGTTTAAGCAAGTGAGAGCAAGTGAGAGCAAGTCCTGCTGACCCTTGATGACCATGGGAAACTTAAAACCTACCAAACTAAGACACAGAAATAGACTGAGTCCCTTTAACAACTCCTGTGTAAACACCAACCTTTAAGACTGCCGTGTAGCTGAACTGGATCGTCTTTGCTGAAGAAGGTGACTTTATATTGTCTTTTATACACTCACTTTATGCACTGGGAACTTGTCATTTTTGCATTCCTCATAGCAACACGTGCATGAGTACATAGACATCTGGTGGATATAGCTGAGATGACTGGGGATGTTCGGAGGATACAATGGCTGTTCAGGTCAATCCATTTTAGGCACCCTAAAGAGACTGTAAAGAGACTTTAATTTTATATTAGTTTGTTTTTTTTGTTTTTTTGAGTCATTTTTGCTAACATCAGAAAGCACACATACATGCTAGTTCATTTATCGCTGTTGCACAAGCAACTCTGTGCTTTTACTCACTCTATAACCAGTAACGTTTACAATTTCAAGCTGTACTTTAGATCCTTCAGCCAGTCAACTGGAGCCTCTTCTACAGCAGCCAGGATCATCAAATGCCCCAATCCCTCTTCTTAATTTTTTTTTTTATATTTACAGTAAAATTATATAGGATCTATAATAAAGGGGGTAATGTTCATCAAGAGCTTATGAAATGTACAACTACAAGTAGGGATACTCTATCACGTTGGAGATATGTGTGTGTGTGTGTGTTAGTGTGTGACATTATTAGAGTATGACCGCAGAGCAAAAACACACACACCTGTGAACAGCCAGTAGGACTGCCATCGTTTGCTCCTGGAGTATAAAATATGAGTGCTGTTAGACTGAGTTTCAGAAAAAAAAAAAATAGTGAGCAGTGAGAATGTAATCGAGGGGGAATTGGTGCCGGAATCCGGATGCACATCTACAGGGAGTCCCAAAAGTCTGCATACATCGGGGAAATTAACACTTTTAGCAAAATGTAACTTTATTTACAAACCATCCTCTACATTGAATTCAATTCAATTTCAGTGGACATTGTCACAAAGCAGCTTTACAGAAATAAATAGATTCAAAATAAATTAAACCAAAATAAATTGTAAATATGTGAATTTATCCCTAATGAGCAAGCCAGAGGCGACGGTGGTGAGGAAGAAACCTTGAGAGGAATCCGGACTCGAAAGGCAACCCATCCTCATCTGGGTGCTAACGAATAGTGCGATTATAAATAAATCCCTTTTATAACTGTATACTATATGGACAAATAGTGCAATTGTGCAACCAGTAAATTCATTATAGTTTTCACAAGAAGTCTGGTTTGTTAAACCTATCCACTGTCCACTGAGTACAAAGCTGCTCGTGGCAACCGCATCCCCAAAGCCACCACAGCAATCTACATGATTTCCATTTCTTTGTAAACACACACAGAGTCGTCTCTCCCACTCATGATGAACTCGTGTTAACACATCTGGTGTTATGCATGTAATTGCATGTCCATCTCAACCTTGTGACAGCTTCCTGATCCAGCCATGAGAAAGATTTCAACACGTTCTTCTTTTGTCAAAGGCATTCTTAAAGGCTATCTGAAAAAAAGTAATATAAACTAAGTATGAATCATTTAGGAAGACATTTTGCTAAAAAAGTGTTAATTTCCCATGTATGGAGACCTTTGAGACACCCTGTATATTGGCGCTTCGTATTTTAAACAACCATCTCAATCCAACATTTTGTGTAAAAACATATTATACACCAGTAGTTTTGATCAGAACTTGTTTTTCAGTCTTACTTGAGTAAATATGTAAAGACAGAGATCTGCTTTTATTGCATTACATTTGCCTCTGTTTTTCCACCACATGGTTTTTGTGGCATAAGCAGGAAGGATGTATGAGGTGAATATTTTATACTCTAGATAGAGCAAATGAAATGCAAGTCTAATATTGTTTTTAAAATCAAAACTTCCATCAATGTAATGTAATAATTATCCACTGAAATTTGATACCCATTCAGATATATATATATTTTTTTCCAATTCTTCTATATGATGTTCTAAACACTCGCAAACAGTGTTTGCTCTGTGAAAATTTGGCCCCAGGTTAAATCGAATTGATGACCCTATAGAAAGCATGGCGTCTAAGATGTATTACACTACTGTAGGGATAAACAAAATTGTTTATTGAACATTAGTTGACATTTTTCATTCAGTTGCTGGGCTTTTTGGAGGCCATATATCATGGAGTGTAAAGATTCATGTCTGCACCAGTCTCTGTATTTGGGATACAGCTGAACTGATTCAAAACAAGTTGGCAGTTGCAACTGAATCATGTGCATGACTCTTTTTATTACTATTATTCAGAACTATTAAACGAATTTCCTTTAACATTGTGTTTCTCTCTCTTGCGCTCTTTTATTGTGCCTGTCAGTCTCGGTGAAGAGGTTGTGGCCTCCCAATAAATACACTTAAAATGTCTGGTTTGAATGTTTTCTCCGTGACTATATACTTCCTTTTTAGAGATACTGACCCGTGTTGCAGAGATACCATTCTGTGTATTTTTCTTTTGACCATTGGTGGTGCTGTTGTTCCTGGTTCTATAAAAGTCCAAAATAACCAGCCTCAGGGCTTTTGTTAACAGTAAATAAGCTGATGTAGATGAAATGAACCTGATACCTTATTATGATGTTTTATCTTTGTTAGAAAAAAAAAAAAGGGGGGGAAAGAGGGAGGGCTTAGCCGTGCTACCCCATCACAGTGGTTGTGACTGGCATGCTTATTGTAACAGCTTTTCCACTAGGGGGCAGTAGTGTTATAGCCAGCATTTAAAGCTGTTTTCTTCTGTTTGCGGCACAGTGTAACCTGATCATGCCTGATTCATCATTAACAACAAATCTAACATGAGTTGAATCAGCTGGAAAATATTTAACTCTGCCATGCTGTGGGAGAGGATTTGAGCCAAAGTGAATACCCACAGAATATTATTGGTAGAACCAGCATGGATCCTTCACGTATAAAAACTGCTGTTTTTTACTGTTGTACTCGGAATTACTATGAAATTGTATATGTGACAAGACTACTACGTTTTTTTTTTTTTATTAAATATGGAAACCAACCCCATGCAGATTGTTCTAAAACACTGGGTTTAGAAACCATCTCATGTCCATCACACAAGGCAGGGGCTACATATTACAGTACAGAGTAAACTCCAATAACAGGAACAGAGATGTTCTCAGGCTGGGAAAAAAAAACAAACAAAAAAAAACGCCCATTTGAAATGGAAAAAATGGCAGACACTTTCAGTTCTAATATTTGAATAGAAGGCGGCTTTTTGCACATGACTGTTATACTAGTTTTTAAACTGTTATAGTAAAGTGCTGTTAAATTCTCAACCCTGATTGGTCAGAAGGTGTTGTTTAATTTTTAATTTTTTTAATAACAGCAGCTCTGACAATATTGCCAGCTATATGTTATTAAGTTTATATTAATCCACTCATTCTAGTATGGTATGGTTTCTACATTTACTGGGCGTTGTATAGCAGATGCTTTATATAATATAAACCTAATAATTTTTGGAAGGAGTCTCCAGTGTCAGCATTTTGTAACAGTTTGAGGTAGGTTTTAAGCTACAGGAAATTCTTAAGGACAAAAAAGTATACTTTGTTTTTTTTTAAAAATTTTTTTAATTAAATTCTAGAGGAAAAAGTGAGACTGGTGAGGGAATGACTAAAGCTGATGAAAGCGATAAATGTAACTATAATGGTTAAAAAGTACAATGTATTCTTCATTAAGAAATTGAAATTGGTAATCCTTGGCAGATTGCTGTGGTAAACAAGGAATGAATCACTTATTGGCATGCTGTTATTGGAAAATAATCACCTTCAGGGTGGTAACGGCCCTACCTGTCACAGATTATTTTCCCATAACGGCACCTTCTGAAGTGGTTTATTCCTTACTTCCTTAATTAACCATGGCAATTTTTAATACACACATGACCCACATACAGAGCCCTTTGGAAAAGAAGGAAGCCATTGTGTTAAAGATTACACCTTCAGTGTATAAAAACTTTTTTTTTTTTTAAATTCCTTTTGACTCTCACTTGTATTAATGCACTCATACCATGAGCACTGTTCATTCTCTTTCAGCAGTAAAGCATAACCAGTTACCATGAACTACAGGTTTTACCACTACCCGTGTCTTTCTGAATAAATAGGTGCATACTTTTCATACAATGCAAGTTTTATGTTCATTCTCAGCCATCAATTTTCATCCTGTCCTTCTACAGGCAGTCCAAAATGTTTTCTCACTGATAATTCTTGCTAGGTTTCAGCAGCAGCTTGTGAACATAGATTTTGGCGGGTCGAGAGGCTACCACAGTTGACTTGTGCTATAGGCTACTATCTAGTGAATCTAGTGAAGGTATGGACGGTGTCGACAGCACACAGTCATCCACAACCCTGAAACTATCCCCAAATATTTGGGCATTGGAAAGGGAGCTATTTTTTCTTCTTTTTCCTCAGTCTTTGCATGGAAAACAAGGTCACTCTTGATGTATGGACATTATCCACTCCATAATCCCCGCTCCCAAGCTTTGCAGTAATTCTTACAATAGAAATAATGCTGTGCATCATAGACAAACTGCCTGCACTTACACTTTGCCTTTGTTTGCAGAAAGATTGAATTCCCATTCTTTCCTCTAAATCAAGATCTCGGTGGCCACAGAGTATTTTTAGAGAATCCAAATTTGGCGTAAAAATGCAACCGTGTCGACCGTCATTAATTGTCCTGCCTGCTGCTCGTCCTCCAATTTGTGACCACTAGGTGCAACAATAACTCAAGCTAAATGTGCACTCTCTGCCCCATGATTGCACAATACCTAGAAAGACGAGCAAATCATCAGATATCTGTCAAAAAAAAGAACATCTTTAAGGGTCAATCACTCAAAAGTAGTAGTTAGTATTTCAACGGACTTGGAAGATTGACGAAGATTAACATTAGAACACTAACACTAGAAAAATAAAGCCAGCGCCAAGACAGTACATGAGTAATTGATTTTTATTAATCTGCAGTAGTTAAAGACATAAAAACTTAAAAATACATATAGAAAAATATTTGATGTGTGCAATATTTTTAAGCCATACAATCAAAAGCTTGGGGAAGGTCAGTGTGCAGGCCACAGTATTGGACAGAACAACATTAAAACTCACCTGCTACAGACACTTGGCTTCATGCAGCCACAAACACACAAAGTCGGAGGCCTAATTAGAAATTAGTGGATAGAATTAAAAAACTTAAAAAATATACATATATATATATATATATATATACTGTGCCATGAATATAAATTTTGTAAATGCAGCTTTGGGATCAGACAGATACAGAGAGATCGGTACACTAGAAATATTTCTATTAGTTTCAGCCAGTTCATCCATTAATTATCCAGCATTTCTGATCTGAAGGTCACACTAACGGATCTTTTTCACCAGTGTTTATTCGTTTGTATTTAAATTTGCACTGTATCACTTGAAATGGTCAGGTTTCGGGGTTATCTTGGTCTCGGTCTTGGGTTTGGTATTCTTACATTTTAAAAGAAAATCCCAAGAGCTCAGGAAAGAGATTAGAAAATATTCCAAAAACTGGTGTATTTTAGTAAATATTAACTGAGAACTATAATGGGAATAGCAGGGTTTGTGCAGGCACTAGAACTATAAAAAAATAAAAAAATAAAATAAAATAAAATAAAAAAAGATTATTCAAACATATTCATTGATATTTGCGCTGTTGCGAACTGAAGCTGAGTGAAAACGCAGGAATACGGTATGCATTTCGAATCTGATCCACATTCAATTTAGTACACAAATAAAGTAAAAGATGCTTTGCAGTAGGGGAGCTCTCCCCCGCATTGGGGCCTGCTCTATTTTAAGGCCTTTGGCTTTCAGCAGCTACACCAGAGGAACACAGTGAGGCTCTGTTTGTTGGAGAAAAAGGGGAAAAAAATCACCTCATGCTCAGTAAATATAGAGTGTATAAAAAAATCTCGCAAACTAAGCAATGTTGCTGAAATGCACATCTCATAGTAGAGCTTGTTAGCGTAAGTAATTTGCTTAATCTGAATCTGTGAATGTGAAACGACTTCACACAGTCATATTTCTGTAGACGGAATACATCAATGTGCAGCATATAGATCAATTTGCGATGTGAATATATTGTATGTAAAAAAAAAAAAAAAAAAAAAAAATTACAGTAATTTCATTATTAGTCATGTAAGAGTACAAAATGATACACAACTAATATTGAGTACATATTTTATACACATAAAGCCTAATTTTATAGGAATTCTTTTTGCACCATGGTTTTGCACAGGCTTAGAGAGCTACGGCTTTGCTTAACAAGGTGAATGTCGTGTCCTAATCAGATTCCACTTCAATTTTTGACCCCAATCTTGCGATTATGTGCTCTAATGCCCAACACGTGGTTCATATAAAAATGATGGCAATCACGTTCCAGGGAAGAGATACTGGTATGAATTCTGTATCTAGGGCTAGATGAGAGAGTTTACGTGCACAGATTGAGCACTGCCACGAGAAAAAAAAAAAAAAAAATCATATGCTATGAACATTAACAAATCCTAACCATGTGCCATGGGCAGTTTTACAAGAGCTGAAGCTTTTTCTGCAGCGGGGATCTGTGCCAGACACACGTGAGATCTGTCATGAGGTCCACTCCCAAAGCATTCATACTAGAAATTTCTTGAATGCAGCATCTCAGTACGTTACTAATCCAAATAAATTCTACTAGATTACACGAGATTACTGGAGCCCGCTCTGTGCTGGCAGCAGTGAGGGAAAATGTTGCGTCCTTAAGCCTATTTTTCATCATCTTACTTGTTTTTTTTTATTTTTTTTTATGCTTTTTAAAATGACATCCGTCAGTTATGAGATTATATGAACTCCTCTTGCCCCTAAATTCACATAAAAAAATACAAACAAAGCAGTAGGAAAAAGTAATAAGCTTGCAAATATGCATTAGTTAGCTAGTGGTATTGGTGAAGTTAGATAATATCATAAATTTAAAAAAAAAAAAAAAAAATGTAAAAATTAGTCACATTATGCAGTCCACCTTGTGAATGTGATGGGGATTTTTTTTTAAATATAAAACACTACTGCCATTCACCAGGAGGGTCATAACTACAATCAACCACCACAGGATATATTTTCATTAAAAAAGTCTTAAAACTATATTTAAAAAAAAACGAAAAAAAAAAAAAAACGGCAACTTCGCATTACTCGTCACAATGTAGTGGATGAGGAACACATTTGAACTCTATCTCACACGTTTTCAGTGGCACGGCTTCTTGAAATTCAACGGACCGACCCACGACCCCCCCCCCCCACTTCACTTCTGAACTGATTTCTAACTCTTCAAATCACGAGACGCTGCATTTTGATACAATTTAAGTCTATTCGTTGGAATCAAAAATATCAACTGATTGTATTATGATTTGAGGATCATGTGCTTTAGACCTAAAAAAAAATTATTTATGTAATCAGTATAAAGTATAAATATATCAGACTCTCTACAGAAAGGACAAAATATAGGGATACAATATGATGCCGTACAGATACATACACACGCGTGCGCGCGCACGCACGCACACACACTCACACTCACACAGGCATATAAAGGAGAGATTATCCACGTGTGGAGGCGAGTCTGTAGTCAGTGCCAGTCAGCTTCAGTGGCTACAGTAGCTGCACTGATGCCTCTGGGATGCAGATGTGGGGGAATTAGTGAGCAGCATTGCAGCCTGTCCAGTGGTTTTTTATATATATAGATATATTTATATACACTTTCTGGGTTTGGTGTGATGACAGTACACTGAAGGTCTCTCATACAGTCCCAGAAAAGCTGCAGTGGTGATTCCTCTCTTGCTCGACTATCTGCAGGCTTGGTTTGTGCTCCGATTCGTCGGTCTCCGACATCTCGGGGTGCTGTTGGCGCGGAAGACGTTCCTTGAAAAAATCTGAGACGTATCGCACCTGTGGGACATTTCATGCCCGATTACTCAAAAACGCAAACTGAATAGAATACAATGTTTTTTGAAGAGTCACATCAAGTCGAAACTTACATTAAGAACGGCGATGAGCGCACCCTGCAAGAGACCCACAAGCACATCGCTCCAGTGATGTTTGTAATCAGACACCCGCGTGTATCCGACGTAAATCGCAAACGCGACCAAAAAGAACTGAATCGTGGGCCGGAGAAGACGGGCCCACTTGAATGCCATGCGTGCCTGCACATATAACTAGAGAGAGAGAGAAAGAAAAAAAAAGGTAAGTGATTGGATAATACTAAACACTCTTATCTTCCAAACATTTAAACTCATAGACCAAACATACTATGTATTAATAATACGATACTACCAGATATAGATGCTAACAGTTAATAAACACCTAGCTATTGGGGAAATGGCCTCTAAAACCTGCGTATTTCTCCAGGGAATCAATCCTGAACCATTTTTTTTCCCCAGAGAAACCTAAATAACAGAAGCACAGTATAAATAAAATAGAAATAGGTTTGGGAAAGTATTACGTTTTAGGGAAAGCCCACCAGGTTGATGTTGCATAAAACTACCACCATTTCCTTGGTTAAAGAGAAACTTGGAGGACGTTTATGAGAAATCAAGAAGCAAACATTCCAGCAATTCAGCTTTAACGCAGCAAATCCTCAGTATCCAGTGGCTTGTGTGGGTGTGAAGAACTTCATAGAGTTACTATTAGCGTGTTTGTACAGGACAGGAATGCCTCTTGAACCAAAAGCGTTATCTCAGACAAATCCCCAGCTCAGGCTAATATTATTTATGCATCACATTCTCTAGGCAAAACTTCAGTAACTGTGCCTGTGAACCAGTTTGTGACAAAGTCTTTAGGGAAAGCATTCTGGGACGGTTTTGCATAAAATAAACTTCAGTCTCTTGGGAAGTGAATGTTGCCAAGTACGGGGGTGGTTAAACATGTGCATCCATTTTCTCCAAAAGTACATGAAATTCTGTCTGCATTAATAGCGGCAATGATGAATCAAAAGTGAGACAGCGTCAACTCACCGCCAAAAACAGCATGGAGTACATCCCAAAGGACGAGTGGCCAGAGTAAAAGGACAATCTGGAGCAGGGATAAAGAAAGTGAAACTGTTAGCACCATTTATCTAATTCATTTAGTGGCATGTATAAAAATTAACTATAACATTGCGGGCTTAAAAGAGGGCTTTACAAAAAGTACATTTTAAGCTCTTCACAGGAACAATTCTTCAATTTATCAGACTTCATCAGATCTATACATATGCATGAATGTATACTGTAGCCTACAGAATGTACATAAATATAGAAGGTTGAGGAAAGCTCCTGAGTGTGTATCTATGGTAAAAATAGGGTTTCTGTAGAACAAACAAAAGGACCTTTCTGAGAAAGGTCAAACCCTATGACCACACATAAGAGAAGAAACAGGAAGCTGGAACTACAGCTGACACCACAAAGAAACAAACACAGGAAGTGAGGTCAACAACAGAGTGACCTTCAGCCCTGGCCTTCCTGTCTCTCGGTGCAGTACCTGGATTCGGTGACGTTGTTTTTGTTTCCTGTGCAGTTAATGTCTAGCATGTAGCCCTTGCACTCGGTCGGCACGCACACGGCCATGAAGTTGGGCCGTGGGCGTCCGATTGTGAATTTGGCCATTTCTGTGAGAGACTGGCTCACGCAGGCGCCGAACAGGAATGTGCCCACGACTTTATAGAGCGCTGCGGCGTACTGGTTAAAGTTTGAGTTTGAGTAGAGGCGCTTGCTGTAGACCAGGTAGGCCTCTCCTGTGGTAATCTGTACAGGAAGAGAAAAAAGAAAAAAACATGTAGAAAAGATTGACGAGACAGTTAACGAAATACCTCATGCTAACATGACTCAAAGCAAACGGGGGCTAGATAGCATCAATGCCTTGGAGGATTTCTATCTGGCCCTGACAACCATGAAAAAAAACCAAAAAAACTATGTGGTTATTAGTATAAGGACCCACCATTTAACCTGGCATCTCATTGACATTCATTACAGTGCTACCACGTATACACCAGTCAGCTGAAATGGTTTCGGGAACATTCAGATGGGTGACAAATTAATAGGAAAAAAAGCAACAGAACATGTCTCAGAAAGGTGTTGAGCCACAACAAGCCATCCAAACAGCTTGTATTGGAGGGATCTACACCATACTTTCAAAAGTTATGCCCTCAGCTGGTGTTTTCATGAAGGTGGTAGACGGCTTTGTCTAACACACCACTCCAAAATTTTCCATAGGGTTTCAATTTGATTGGGATCTGGTGACTGTGAAGGCCACAGCATATGATTTACATTATTTTCATCCTCACCAAACCATTCAATGAGCTCTTGTGATCTGTGGATGGGTGCAGGGTCATCCTGGATGAGACCACTCCCATCAGGAGAGAAATATTTCATCACAGGATAAAGGTCACTGTTCAGAAGAACTTTATGTTGATTTACAGCGAGTCTTCCTTTGAAGGGGACAAGTGAACACCAACAACGGCAGCAAAATGCTAAACAAAGCCTAATTTAATTTGTCACCCATCTGTAATTTCCAACTAAGTTTAGTACTGGTAATTTCTTGTAATATGACCATGAAGACGTCAGGTACAGACTCACAATGATGATGGAACAGGTGATGGTGACGGCAGCCATCATGCCGTGTGAGATGGTGTCGGACTTGTACGGGTAACGAATGCTCTCGTCGTCGCAGTACACGCCTCGCTGGTATGGCCGGTAGATCATGGTCATGAGCGCGAATGGCAGTGCCGCTGAACGACAGAGAAAAACAAAACAAGACAATCACTTAGAAAAGGGGTTTCTAACTGGGGTTTGCAGTGGCATTGCCAGGGACAGAAAACTGATAAAAAATAGCAATGTCATGTTAAATTAAATTTGAAACATACATGTTTTTACAAGCTAAAATTTTAATCATACAAACAAACAATAGTAAAGATGTTAATATTTCACAAACTGACAACTAACAAGTTTTGGCATTTATTACAAAAGGTTTTACTAAGTCTCAAATAATTTAGGTTGAGGGATTTAGCTGACAGAAATGTTTGGGAGCACCTGACTTAGAAATTCACAAATAAGGATACAAGTCCTCTTGATAAACCTGTTATAATCTAAACACCATTTTCACAGTGGCTCCAACTGGTATTTTAGACATACAGTCCCCTCCAGAATTATTGGAACAGCAAGACCAAATCTGTTGTTTTTGCTATGCACTAAAAACATTTGGGTTTGAGATCAAAAGATGAAAAGATGCGGCACTAGATCAGAATTACAGTGTTCATTTCCTGATGTGTTGAATTAGAACAAGGCACCCATTTGTTCAAGTGATCAAAAATATTTGAACATGTGACTGACATTTTTGATGAAGACTGCATCCATTGATAAAAAGGACAAACCAACATGAAGACCAGAGAGCTGTCTATGGAAGAAAAGCAAGCCATTTTGAAGCTGAGAAAAGAGAGAAAATTGATCAGAGCCAATGCACAAACATTGGGCAAAACCAATACAACAATTTGGAATGTCCTGAAAGAAAGAAGCCACTGGTAAACTAAAAACCAGACATCAAACAGGTCAGACAAGGAAAACAGCAGTAGTTGATGACAGAAACACTGTGAGAGCTGTGTAGAAAAACCCCAAAACAACAGTCAGTGACATCACCACCAACCTCCACATAGCAGGGGTGAAGGTATCACAATCCACCGTTCGAAGAAGACTTATAATATAAAGGCCATAGCACAAGATCAAACCACGCATCAGCAGTAAGAATCTGAAGGCCAGATTGGAATCCGCAAAGAAATACACAAAAGCTCTGGAACCAAGATTAACCTCTACCAAAGTCATGGAAAGGCCAACGTGTGGAGAAAGTAAGGATCTGCTCATGATCCAAAACATATGAGCTCACAGTGGAGAACAAGCCATGACACTGGAGAACACAGTGTCATGGCTTGGGCTTGCATGGCTGCTTCTGCAATGAGTTCACTAATCTTTACTGATGATCTAACTCATGATGGCAGCAGCAGAATAAATTCAGAAGTCTTCAAAAACATTCTGTTTGCCAATTTACAGAGAAATGCATCCAGTCTAATTGGGAGGAACTTCATCATTCAGCGCGACAATGACTCAAAACATGCTGCCAACACGATAAAGGACTTCATCAAGGGAAAAAAGTGGAAGGTTTTAGACTGTCCAAGTCAATCGCCAAACCGTAACCCAATTGAGCATGCACTTCATCTCCTGAAGAGGAGACTGAAGGGACAAACCCTCCAAAACACACAACAACTGAAATAAGCTGCAGTACAAGCCTGGAAAAACAGCATAAAAGAAGAATACAACAGTTTGGTGATATCAGTGGGTTGCCAGTTTGATGCAGTTATTGCAAGCAAGGGATGTGCAACCAAATATCAAGTGTTATTTACTTTAAGAACTATCTGTTCCAATACTTTTGATCATCAAATTGGATGGTCTGCCACCAAAGGTGCCATGTTCTAAGTTGTTAAACACATCTAGATGTAAATATCAGGAAATGACTAAATGTCTATAAGAAAACTTAATTCATTACACAGCCCACTTTGAGAACCAGACCAGACTTTTTGGAGTCAATATTCTATTTTGTGTTTTGTCCATCATGTTCTCCTTTTACTGAACTCCTTTATTTCCTTTCCTTACTTCACACTGTCGCTTCTGTAGTTCTGTGATTTTTTTGTGTTTCTTGTTCAACCGTGTTGACAATGATTGTGAATATATCCAGCTATTTGGAGGTAAATTAGATTTTTATTATAGACACTTGGACAATTGAATAAATCTGTATGTGTCTAAAATAAATTAGTTTGGAAGTATGTGTTTTTATATACAAAATGTTTGCATTGTAACTGGGTTGTATTCCGTAGCAGAAGGTTCATGAATGAAAAGCTATAATAGCTGCAATACATAAATATGCTCGTAAATATCTGGATAATACTTGTGTAGTTGGATTATACTCTTAAAATAAATCTTTACTGCAAACTTAAGGAGGTTCATAGATTCCATTTTCTACACAGACACAAAATGTTTGACTAAAACAGAGCGCGTGCAAATCCTTTCCATCAAAAAGCTAAAAGATGCCGCTTAGGCTGGGCACGGGAGAATAAGAACATTTGCTTTATCCATCTGTGTATCTCGAAGCTGTGCATATGTGCTAGAGATCAAGAGCTTAAACATCAGGAACACTCCCAAAGGACTGCTCATTTCTGCAGACTGCACTCAGTGTGAAGAGGTGTACTTTTTATCTGTTTATAGTTATGTTTAATGTTGTAGAATATCTGGAAAACTGGTTAATTCCCGTTAGCACTAATGTTAGAACAGGGATCAGAGTCGTTCCCTCACCAGCCTCTCCGTTTTCTCTATCTTGGAGATACTAAGACAAAGAAATGCAACTTGTCATGTTACGGAGAAACTGGAAACGGCAAAATCCTCAAAGAAAAGGACAGCACAGAAAAACCTTAAGGTACAATTAATTCATTCTGGCTGTTCCAAAGTGCTGACACTGGAGACTCCTTCCATAAATGTTAAGTAAAATATTTTAAAGCCGCATCAGCACATCAGAAATTACACTTTTTTCCCCCCAAATCTTTTGTATGTGATGCATCTGCCATACAAGTCCCTGTGAATCAGCTGTTACTATAGAAACGATAATGTATTAGAACTAGAGCGTGAACTGTGATTAACTTTGTAATCGAGTTACTTTCGAAGCTCCTTGTTATAGACAATAACTTCTCACCAAAGTCAAAGGAGAATTCAAGAGCGCTGTGGTATGATAAAGACTAATTCACTGCCTCTGTGGGGACATTATGGTGATTCATGCTTATTCTCAGTGAAAGATATCTTACCCCTGTCCTAAATTTGAATCCAACTGTGGCTCCAACTAAAGCTGAAGCATGTGATTACTTGTGCTTTTAGCAGCAAGTTTTTCCAAGGTCTAATCGTTTCAAAGTAACTGATGTGTGAGTGTGACGACAGGAGGTGGTACGAGCATGTCTTCCAAAAGATTTTTTGAACGTGCATTTTTTACCCCTCTGTTTAAAAAAAATTGATATCATACATTCCAATATATGGACTAGGCATGTAACCGCATACAAATACATTATTCTAAATGAATGCAGATACAGATATGGATATTTGGAGCACTACAGAGATACAGGCACTATATCCAAAAAAAAAAAACCCTAATATACATAAAATAAATTGTAAACAAGTAATCAGAAATATCCATATATGTGTGGACTTCACAGACAGCAACATTAACAAGAGCTTGGTCTAAACACATGGGCCATGTAGCCTCCGTTAAAGCACTTGCTCACCAAACACAAAGGCCTGGTGGATATTTAAAGCTTACAAAGCAAAGAGAGGGGCTCAGGAAATCTGGCTGCTCTCCAGAGTTCATAAACACCCGCCATGGTAGTGGGAACTATGCTCATTCTGGCTGAGTGTGTGACGATAAACCTGTCTCGCTAAATGATGTCTGGAACAATGAACAAGTTTTGGGAGTTGTTTCGGGAAATCGTTAAACTTCAAAAAGAATGGGCACTCCGCACAGCAGTCTCAAGGGGGAGGGACACAAAGATGTAATGTGACTCATACAGTGAAGTCAGCGCGTCGCAGAAAATCATGCAGATACAGGTCAAAGAGCTTGACATCCGAATGGGGTAAAATGTGATCTCAGTGACTTCGGCCATGGCATGGTTGGTGGAGCCAGACAGGCTGGAGTATTTCAGAAACTACTCATGTGCTGGAATGTTCATGCACAACAGTCACTAGAACTATGCACAAAAAAAAAAAAAAAAAAACATCCAGGCAGAAACCTCCTGCTGATAAGAGAGGTCAGAGAAGAATGGCCAGACAGGTTCAGGTTGACAGGAAGACTATGCTAGCACAAATAACAACTCTTTACAAACGTGGTGAGCAGAAAAGCATGTCAGACTGCACACACACAGTATTTTCCAACTGACAGAACATTCTGAAGTGTTTACGCCTCTGACACCACAGAAGATTACCAATATGAACAAGTGTTTTAATGTAATATTGTGGAACATCCATAAAACAAGTTAGTTCCTGTTATCACTAATCACTGTTATCACTTGAGTTATAGAACAGTTAATAACCTGACCAGAACCTCTTTTTTTTTCTCTTAATAAACAAGTGCAGCTTGTCGTGTTGATGAGAAACTGCAAAGTTATCCGTCCTGAAGACTTTCCCATGCTGGAAAAATAAAGGAACAGGTTTACCTCTGACAGCTATAAACAGTCATTCCCTCAACAGCCTCTCTTTTTTTCCCCTCTGTCTTAAAGGTAGTAAGACCAAAAAAAAAACAAACAAAAAAAAAAAAACACACAGCCTGGTATGTTACTGAGAAACCAGAAAACACAAAGTTGGAAAGAAGAACAGCTTTGACACTGGAGACTCCTTCCAAAAACACTCAACATCTCCTCACAGAAAACGTATCAGGAATTACTCGCGTTTTTTTTGTTTTGTTTTTTTTAAATCATGTGGACGTGAATAAACTTCTTCTGACCATCAGATTAGAGAATTTAACAGCACTAATTAAAAACTTTTGACTTCTCTATCAGCTTTCTAGCTAATTAAGTAACAAGATCTAGAAAGGTCAGCAAGTCGCTCTACTATCTTCTCATCATGTGAATTCTGGACTTGCATAGACTACACATACTGCAGGTTAGCATACACAATACACACACACACAAACACACACACACATGTCCAACAGTTTCTGTGGTTTCTGATCCAAGAGAAGCATTCCTCATTGATGCGAAACCCAGAAAGCAGAAACAGCCATGTTATTGCAGAACTGAGAGATCCATCATGCACCATCTGTGATATGAGTGGAGCATACACACACAGGCTTGTACCTTCTTAACAAAATTACTGTCTAACTGCAGGCTTTCGCTTTGAATTTTGGGAGAGGAGGCATTTAAGTCATTTAAGATCTGGCACATGGCATGATCTAACGGAGATAAACTGACGACACAAACTGCGTCGCGCTAATTAATCAGTGAGACTTAAGAGTTAACGCCAGTTTAACAAAAACGGTTCCAGATGTGATTTTTTGTAAACACGCTCCTCACTTTAATGACTAATACAGATTTTTTAAGCAAATGGTGTTGATCCAGAGGCTTTTGGGAGGACAGGATTTAAAGTTAGGATTAAACTGAAGGCTACATTTTGAAATTTATGAGGCAGATCTGCATAATTTACTGCACCAAGTTCCCTCAAGCAGAATGCTTACCTCAGAAACATGTTTTTTTTTTCCCCATGTAGATTCTTGACCAATTAAGTAAACACTCTCTTCTTTTCGTCTCCGCCGACTTCAACATCCTTCATCATGGAGTCCAGAGACATTTGAGAAGGTGCACCTGGCTCATGCAGGAAAAAGCTGAACAGCCTGTTGCTCTTCAAAACCCTAATGCGTGATGTCATGCATGAAGGCCACAGTAGCTTCATTGTGCCATCAGGAAATTCGTGTCTATGCAGCGGCAGCGAGTTCGCGTCTCAGTCTCAGTCTCAGTCTAACCTTAGGGTAGCAGACAAGCGAAAACTTAGGGATGTCTGGATAAAATTAGGTGCTTCTCTAATTCACTTCCCCATATACTAGGTAAATGCTGACTGTAGCTTTTTTCCTGGAATTATCCTTGGCCACTAATATGGTTTTATTTCAAAGCTACTGATGGTCACGCCAAACTGCCTTCTCAACTAACCACAAAGGTGGAGAAATTAAACATTCCAAGATGGTGTATGCACTTTTCCACATGATTCATACGCGGAGGTAAATAGAGCATAATACGGAAATGACGCTATCGCTGATCTACTTTCAGACATGCCAGTATTCTTCAGTGGTTTATTCAGCGCTCCGGTTTTTCCACTGGGGATAGTGCTTGGACAGCCATCCCTTAGGAAATCTGGAACAGGGGAAAACTAAAGCTTTTCAAAAAAAAAAAAAAAAAGCTCTCGTGGGAAATGTCGCCTCTGGATAGTATGGAAAAAGAATGCAATCAGTTATTTTGATTCAGGTTTGAATAGTGGGAGGGGGAAAGATGATATCAAAGATGACGGATGTTTTAGTAGAACGAGAACGGGTCATGTACCCGTGTAATAATAAACAAGTACAAACAGTTTGGCATCGCAAAGTAATCCATCAGGAAATCAGAAATAGTGTGCCTCTTTCATGGGAAGCCTCCACTTCCTCCTTCAGACCGCTAAAGATAAGTCGACTACAATTTTCTAGCAACCTCTTAGTTTTTATTTTGACCAGTCACCACCATTCTCCACGACCAATATCTCTCGTAGCTGTTTTAGAATTGTGTATCTCTTATATACAATATATACACACATACATACATGCATATATACATATATATAGTCAGTTTTAAATGTCAATTTTCTTCCCGTTTCTCCCCTAAAGATGTTTGTTAATATGTTTCATTTATATAAATATAAAACTAGACATGTGTAAGTGTTAATTTGTCCACTGTTCATCCAAACAGGCAGAAAGAAAAGAATTTTACTACAAATCCTAGACTGTGTCAGTGGACGCGATGGCCATTGTTTTAAAGATGTGCACCATGTAACAGTAAGAAAGCAGTGTCACAAACGTCCGGTGTGATCGCTACTTAATAACGACCGGTTTTTCTATTCTTTTATCTTCTGTTGACTCACAAGGATAAGCCTTGTGAAATCACAGGTCAAAGTTCACCTATAAGAAGTGAAAGTAACCGCACGTAACCAGAAGCAGTGACCTGATAATCTGACAAAGCACAAAAGCCTAGTTTTCCGTTTTTAGCTTTCCTATTGCAAGAGGGTCCAAAACTGTAAATGTTATTTCAGATCATCTGAATATCAGTCATGAGGTTCATTAAAGCTCTGTACCATTTTAAAGAAAGCATCTGCATGATTCTTTCAGAGGCTGGAATCAAAGTACACTTAAACCAAGATCTGAAAACACGACTTTAAATCACACGACGATCTACTTGTAATGTAGCAGAGATATTATTATATAAAGTAATATGGTGACGATTAAAGGAAAAGTCCATCCACACATTAAATACATTCATATTGAAATATTTGTGATGTGTTTATCAATTCTGGTGCTAATTTGTTGCTGTGAGACATTGAGCGCTTGTGTTGATATGACTAGTGCAGTTAAAACGGTGTTGAATAGGAGAACGAATTTCTCTGATCTCAAACAAAAGTAATACCGGTCAGGTTTTGGTGTTAGCTCCTAAAAACGAAAGAGCAAGAGTTTATTTTCTCTGCAAGAAATGACAACTTGAGAAAGGTTCAAGGTCATATTAATGGAAAAATCCAATGTAGAAGCAAAATTTGGACTCAAAGCTCCAGAATGCAATGCAGCTATACAGCGCAGTTGCATTGAGTTTTGGAAGAGACTCTGCTCAGCTAGTTAGTGATCTACGAGATGGTGAGCACAAACGATGGCGTCTGAGCAGAGTGTACCAATGAGGAGGTACAAAGAGCTGGACAGACTACAGGACTAAAGCACTGCTGCATCACTCTCATTAGGCAGAGATGAATTCTCACTGGCACCACTATCGATGGGCAGTCGAATGGTTTAGACCAAACACATTTAAGCTTAGAAAGTCAACTCAGAATTTCATTACAAAATAAATCTTGGAAGATCACATTCATAAAGAAGACTAATATCCAAGTTAAACAGTGTTTATCAAGATTACTGACCCCTTGTCCCCAAAAATAGCTTTAAGCTTTATTTTATTTTGCGGTTTTTCATAAAATAAGGACTGATGTATATACAGTATAATGTCAAAGTCTGTACAATTACAATTAGGGAAAATGAGCACTATTTAGCAAACTGTCTTCCAAAACTTTTCATACTTAGTTTATATTCTATATATTTTTCTGATAGTCTTTAAGAATGCTTTTGACAAAAGAAGAATGTATTGAAATCATTCTCATGGCTGGATCGGGAAGGTTGCGATGGACTTTAACGGGAAACATGGCAAGCACGTTACATACGACACTGCTGCCAAACTTATTAACCAATTCAATACTGGCGTTACTGAATAGCTGGCGTTCGAGTAATAACCTGGAAGTGCTGTGGACCAACTGAGAAGTGGACGTCCACGAACATCCACTGACGAAGGCACAACCAACGTGGAGCTGGCACACACAGTCCCCTCTTTATGGAGACGCTTGGGACACCCTGTAGTGATAGGACAGAGTTTGTAGCGTACACTGAGTAATGCTTCTGGCTCGGCAATGCCTAACTATAGCCAAACTGAAAAAGCTCTACTATCTTTCACCATCTCCTTTCTCTAAACACCCACACAGAGCAGATGGAACACAGGCCATGGCTCTATGTTTTTATTGTGTCGAGTGATAGGGAGCTGGGCCAGTGACCTCTTGGTGTCCATTTGAGCAAAGATATGAGCTGATGGAATAAAAACACCCATTGTCTCCTAGGCCACATGTAGTCTCGTCTATGATGAAGTTTCAAGTGGAATGCCTTTGAAAAAATAAACAGGCAAGAACTCACAATTGGATGTGCCGCACTTCCTCACGGCCTTTGACTCTGAGCTGCTTTCCCATGGCCCAAAAAGTAGAAGTGAGGAATTATTCATGCTATCTGTCATTCCAAACCCTGACACTGCCAAAATACACACAATATCACAAGCATATCAGTATGTAACAACTGCCAGAGAGAGTCCCCCAAAATGGCCCACTGCTGAGGTATCAAAGTCCACAAGGCAACTGTGTTTGTCTTTAACTCCACAGCTTAAAGACAACGACTTTCATAAACACAGCTTCGTCTAAACTTCTCAAGCCCAAGTCTCAGTACAGCGTCATTTCAAACCGTAGAAAAAAAAAGTGTTAAACACAGTGCTGCCTCTGGAAAGCCCCCTTTCCCAGGCCCTTTCAGAGATAAACTCAGTGGTCCATTACAGTCTTTCAACAGGCTTCTCCACCAGTCAAGTTTTTCCAGATATGAACTGAGATAGGAAGGAAGGAAAGACGATGAAGATGAGGGCAGGAAGAAAGATCAGTGCCAGTGTGGCATACCAAACTTTCCCTTCAAACTTCCACACAAATCTGTCAGTATGGTAGAGAATTTTTTAGCAAGTGATTTTGGACAGAATTCTCTACAGTGAATTCATCTTCAGTGGTAATGTTAAAAAAAAATTAAGGCACTAAACATTGTGTTGATGTCATTAAGAAAACAGTATTTATAGATAGAATGTATTTAAGGTTCTGTTATCGACGCCCCTCTTGCGTTTTCAGGCTAGAAAATCTACAGAAATCCTAGATCTTAAAGTTCCTTGTATAACGTGTATTTTAGTGGGAAATACAGATACTGAAAATTCTTCTGCTGATCCAAGCCTCTAAACTGGAAACTGTGTGACTTTCACAAAAGAATGTAAAACTCAGCCTCCTGTTTCTTTACTTCTCACCATTCTGCTGCTTGTAGGAACAGACCCTTTCCTTCTTCTGCAACGTTTTTCACTGCCTGCAACGAACCAACTCAAGAATGGACAGGCCAAAGAAATCAGCCAGGAGGTCTGATTGCAAAATGTATCCCTCGCAGATGTTGCAATTCAAATGGTTTTAAACAACGTCTTCATAAAATTGCATGTGATTTCACGTATTATGTCCTTTTTCTAAAGTGTGGTGCGCTGTTTTTCAGGGACTGTTCTGCGTGGGTGGAAAACCCCTTTTCACACATTCAGTTTAATGATTAAGTTGACACAAGCTAGGTTTAAGCTCAGGTCGATTAATTCAGAGAATTTCCGGGATGATCGTGTGACTGATACGTTAAGGGACACCCTGTAATAGGCTGGAAAGACAGAGGACTTTTAATAACCATTATTATTTATACATGAGTGCTAGGCTTGTGCAATAACAATGTAATCGTCGCATATGATCCTACATTGCCATGACAACATCAACAATGCCAATCAACATATTAATCTGGAATGAGTTGCGCAGGTGTTTTGAGTTCTCCAATATTAACTAATACCACCTTGAAGCCCCGCCCACTTCACCCCATCTCACATGATCTCGACGAGACTCGCATGACACCCATGATTTCTGTGAAGGTAAACAGAGAATATTTGAAATAAAATCTATCAATGTATGTCCGCTGTAGCTAACATTTAATTCTATTTATTAGGGATGCCACTGAAAACAATTCAAAAGAGAAAGAAAATATGGAAATTTCAACCTGAAAAGGTCGGAATTTGATGCCTACTATGAAGTCAAATCGAATACTTTTTTAAAAATAATGTTAATATTGATGATAATTAGAACGAGATTAAATATGCTGTTTCTTTTCCGCTCTCCTGTGCCATTCAGCACTCAGACATGTTCAAACACTTTGAACATGTGGACATTAGACAACTGATTCTGTAAAACAATTATATCAAAAATGTATTATGGATTTTCTTTCCACTGTTTACTGTACATTACTAGAATGCCCTAAATATCTACCACCCAGCTGAGTTTTTGCGATTGCCACTGCCTGCAAGCATTTCCTGACTACCCAGACGATATTATCAATATTACGTCCTCCTGTACTCTACTTAAACCTGATATGGTGGAAATTCTTGTTTTCCTGTCTTTTTTTTTAGGCTATCAGTTCCAAAACAAAAAACTGTGATTTTTTTTTTTTAAATGGAAACTTGCAAGCAGAGAAAAATCAAACTAATCAAAAACAATTGAAAAATCAAATGAACAAATCTACAGAGGCGCAGTGAAAACAGCATGATTAGAGAGAGGATTCTAATAAGCTTTTAAAACAATCTTGATAGAAAAAATAACCCCTTTAATACACAATACACAGTAACACATCACAAGTGATGTATTCTTGTGCCTCAAATAATGCATTTATGTCTGTAATAATAATCAACTTTTATAGCAATTCTATGTAAAGTATACAGTCTGGGTTAATGATGAAAATATAAACAAAAATTTTAAAGGACACAACTGATTTATTTATTTATTATAAATCTCCATTAAGTCTCACCACTGGCTTCATTTAACTTCTTATGATATTACTTGGCAAGCAAAAGTCGTAAAGGCTGATATTTATGGTTTATATATTTATTATACAGTTGCTTTTTCTGGCATTTGTTTTAGGCCAACACACGTGTATCCTCAGCTGGGGCACCTGTAAATGCCTTAGTACCTGCCCAAAAAAAAAAAATAAATAAAATAAAAAAAATAAAACACCCAAAACCATCTATGTTGTTTTCATATTGTGCTGTTTCATAACTGTGTGTAACTAGACATAAGCGAATTAAATGTTCATATAATGTAGTCTAATGAAATTTCTCTTTGCCATGTCTTTTAAACTTGTTCGGTGAGTGGAATTATGGGATTGCCATCACCAAGGACACATGCAATGCTACCTCCAAACCTGCCCAAACTACCAAGCAACCTCAAAAGCCCTTCTCCTGTGTTTTGATAGAAATGTGAGGATAGTGAATATATTCCGATTCAATAATTCATGTATGCAACATCCTAATTCAATTCAGCTTTCCAGCAATCTGGATGTAGATTTAAATCCTTAATGAACAAGCCAAAGGTGACAGCGTGGAAGGAAAATCTCCCTGAGACAACATGAGGAACAATCCATTGTCTTCTGGGTGACACCCGATAGTAGGATTATAAAATCATTACTCTTCTACAACTGTATACAGGAAAGGCAAATCATACAGTACATTAAGTATGTATAAACCGGTTTGAGTACACTGTATATACTGACAGTCTTTACGATTACAGCACAGTTCTTAGAATCTATTCTATGCAGGTCAGATTATCCACTGAAGCATGAGCCCCAGGCATGAATTGTTTTTATGTGGGATCATGCATAGCAGCACAATTGTGGAAATTTCCAAGCAAAAGTAGAGCATCAGGATTAATATCATACCTAATTATCAGCACAAGCCTGTTAGAGCACTTCTTTAAATCTGCCTATTTCACATTTATCCCGGTTTCTCTTTCTATTTCGCATTCTGTTCTAATTGCTGAGCGAAGCACTGTTATAAAAATACCACCATCACTGTTAAAGCACAATATGCATCATAATGCTTTCATAAACTCAAGGAAGGACTAGAAAGTCTCCTTTGTTCTTTACAAAAACTGATTTGGATGACCTTTTTGCAATACAAAGACTCTTCGAGCCCTTTTAAAGAACCTCTGTACAACACAAATGACTCAGAGTACTGGGCTTTCCTCCCATAAAGAGACAGAACAGAAGGGACGTATAAACTCTGAGACAAAAGCACGATCAAGGCAAAGAACACACAAAGCGTAGTGATAAATGCTGGGAAAAGAAAGGAAGACCTCGCTCTGAACTGCACTCATTCTTGATGTCTTTTCAGAGTCTTTCCTTCCTGCACGGAAGCAACACTTCCGAGAAAGACTATACATTTAACACACAAGCTTCTCCATATCAGAGCTCTCGGGCGCTTAAATAAACCGCAAGTCCTTAAGTGACCACGACTGCGCAGGAAGACAACAGCGGTCAAGTGCATTCTTAGTAAACGAGGGGTCATGTGGACATGTGGAGGATGTAACTACATCGACAGGAGGATGTAATTACTGACAGCATTTCACTTTGAGAACACTCAGCTGAAGACTGAACTGAAGAGACCTGCACATCTGTATTTCACTGTGTTAAAGACCTGGCGCTTTACTTCTGCTTGAACTTACTCGTGACTCACTTTCTGCTGCTGTGGATAATCCCACATAGATACACTTCCCAAAAACAGTTCAATTCGTGCTCCAGTGGATAATCTGTCCTGGATAGTGTAGACTTAAGAACTGCTGCTGTAATTATAAAGACTGGCCTGTGCCCATCCCAGGACTCTTATTCCCATTATACTCATAGTGAACATCCTTTAAGACACATTTAGTACTGTTTGTCTTTACAGTATACAGTTGTATAAGAGGAACGAGCCAGTGTAACCCAAGAGAGGAGAGGTTCTTCTCAAGGCTTCTTCTGACATTCGAATTCAATATGACGTTCAGAGAAATGCCGGTTCTATTAGATGCAGCCCAAAGATACAGAATCAACGTAAACTGTCAGAGCTGGTTGAACAGGTGAAGAGAATTGGTTAGGTCTAAGCTCCTGAGGTGCATGAATTCCACTGGAACTGCAGTGCTGTTTCATAAGGATGAAGGTTAAGCAAGAAGCTGTCAGAGATTGGGGTTGGTTCAAGATTGCTGTGGGGCCAAACCAAAAAGAGTTTTAAAAATAAAAAAAAAAATAAAATAAAATAAAGAACTGTGTGGTTAAGAATAAAATGCAGTTTAAATAAGATTAACAGAACTCATATAATACAACTGAAATGCCATTAAAAAAAACAGGTAAAACAGGTAATTGTCAATATCGTCAAAATCATATAAAGGCATACTACATGAATTAAAAAAATAAAATAAAAAGAATTATTCACCACAATTACAGTGCTGTCTGCTTATCTGTAATTTATTCGTGAAAGGTTCTGACTTAAAACACTACTATTTTTTTCCCAATTTTTCAATTTTTAGTCAATAAAAATGTTTTATTTTAATATTATAGTTTTTATACTGTATATACTTTTTCTGCATCTGATGCATTTCTTCTTGTTGTCCTTTAATTTTTTTTTAATTTTAATTACATTTTTTTCAGTTTTAATTTATATTTCCTGATTGATTTTTATCTTTGCTGTTTTTTAAATTTCCTCTTTATTCCCTAATAACTACTCATAACTGCTTCACTAGATGTAATCTGATACAACAACAATAATACTAATATATTATTATTAATTATTATTATTATTATTATTATTATTATTATTATTATTATAGAGTCAGAATCATGCAGCTGAAACATCTCCTTTCTGCACGTGTGACTTGTGTTAAACTGCTATTGACCCGAGTCTGTGCTGCAAAACACTTCCACCAAAATGCTGACCAATAGAATAAACTGCTGTGAAAAGCTAACACTCTTTGACGACCTTCCTCATGCTTCGATGGATGAAGTGTCTCGGGGGTTAAAGGCCACACATTTGCAGCTGTTGTTCTTTAAGGAGGAAACTGTGCTGTCAGACTGAGGATGAGTTAAGGGTGAGAACGAGCTCGGCTGGACGATGGAGCAACACACACTTCAACGCCAGATAGGACATGGAGCTGAGAAGCTCGTAAATATGCTTCTGAGCTGAACAACAAGAGAGAGCAAGCGAAGGGGGGGGGGGGTCTGGATGGAGGGAGAGAGAGAGGCTGATGAAAGATTGATAAAATTGACTATTTGGCTTTTTTTTTCCTTAGCATATGTGTGTGCCTTTGAGGGAGAGAAACAAACAGCTGACTAAAGCTAAATAAAATTTCCCTTTTGTCTTACTGCGTGTGTGAGAGAGTGTGTGTCTGTGTGTTACGGGGGGTAGGGGGGGACAGAGACAAAAGCTGAATAAAGACAAAAAAAAATTGACTTTTTTTTTGTACTACTCTCTCTCTGTGTGTGTGTGTGTGTGTGTGTGTGTGTGTGTGTGTGTGTGTGAGAGAGAGAGAGAGAGAGAGAGAGAGAGAG
>CM075023.1:13841984-13896577 GCA_037576675.1 Pangasius sanitwongsei
CTTGTGGAGTTCATGCCTCGACGGGTCAGAGCTGTTTTGGCAGCACAAGGGGGACCTACACAATATTAGGCAGGTGGATGTAGTTACAGCTGATCAGTGTATTACATTCTCGCAAGCCATGTATTGTGGGGAAAAAAAAAAAAAAACGCCATGAAAATTGAATCCATGCTTGACAAGCTTCTGCCTCAACATCTCCAGAGGCCTCTTCTATTGCTTGAAGAAGACTTACTTGGTTGTAAGGGTTAATAACTCAGCAGATATCAATTTGGGGCTACCTGAGATCATGACATGTGCAACTGAGAATTTAACAAATAACAGAGCTTTGTTTGTGTAAATGTTTGTGATTTGTGTTAAACGAATAAAAAGGCTGCAGTTGCTTTTTTCCTGATATATTAAAGTTCTGGTTGGCTATATGAACCATTGTGAAAACACTGAAGAATTCAGTGTTCTAAGAAAATTATGCATATAATTTGTATGAAATTGACAAAAACTTACAATCAGTTTAGGACAGTTACAAAGTGTTCAGATGGCTGCGTTTATTGTTTTGAGAGCAGCGACCTGAGTTTGGAGAAGTGTGTCAAAATGATCGAGAAAAACTGCGATTGTTCGTTATGCACAGTCTTTGGAGCCGCCTCATCTCATTTTGCTGTGCCTTTGTACCAGTTATGATTGTGCATGTGACATAATAATCTTTGTATCTTGAATCTTGAATTAAATGGGCTGATTTGAGTATTTCAGAAACCACTGTATACAACCGTGGTGAGCAGAAAAGCATCACAACATGTCAAACCTTGAGGTAGATGAGCTACAACAGCAGAAGATCACATCAAGTTTCACTCTTGTCAGCCAAGTCCAGGAATAGGAGGCTCACTCAGACTGGACAGCTGAAGATTGGAAAAAGACCAAGAAGTTTTCGACTTCAACAGTCAGGTTTTGGTGAACTTGTGCCCACTGTAGCCTCAGATAAGAGTTTCTGTCTGATTATAACAGGAGTACAGTATAAATCTCATCAAAGACTCAGCAATGCTTTCGAATTCATAACTACACTGTAAGACATTTCAAGATGGTTAAACTTAGACACCTGCTGCCTTAAAAAGTGAGTAAACTCAACTTGAAGATAACCTTCGTTTCAACTCAAAGTCAAGTCAAGACAATGACTTAGTCATAAAAATATGGATTACTTTAAGATTAATTTTTGAAAACTTATAAACTTGAGTTCAATATCCAAAATGTCATGACAGTTGGAGTTAAAGAGAAGAAATAAGTTCACTTAATTTAATGGGGCTATAATGTTTTACATCGTAGAAGCAATTAAGCTTGTAACAGAAACACAGGTTTGCATGAAAACTGATTAAAAGAAATAAAGCTAGGAATAAAGCTGTACTTATAGAAACACATTATACTGTACATGATATAACCCTATAGGCCTCATTAACATATGCATGGTATAATTTTGCAAATATGCATGGTATAATTCTTCAGCATAATCTTTTTTTTCCCTACGCAAATGAGCAGCGCGCGCCGAACATTTTAACGCAGCTGCGCACGCGGCGGCCGGGAGGCGGCGCTGCACAGCGCGTGCACGCGGCGGGGCTCGTGCGCTTTTACGCTTGTCCGTTCCGAGAGCGACGGCTTCGTTTCAGAGCGGAATCAGCCAGTCGAGGGTCACGCCGGTGCTCTCAGATTTAGAAACATTGTCAGCCGTGCAAGCGCGCGCAGCACGGAAGTATCGCTTTACCAGAGGAGTGTTACAGACATCTGTTTGCGGGGAAGCCGTGTTAGCGTCGCCTTTTAGAGGAATGCGCGTATAAAAAAAATAAATAAATTAAAAAAAGCAGCTCTCCCTGTATCCGCGAGTTCACCTGCACAAGCGCGAGCTCTTCATTATTATTGCTTTAGAGGAGAACTGTGAGGAATCCCGTCGCGTGCGTCATCCACAGCGGGGATTGCGTTTGTTTAGCGCGTGAGCGTGGAGTGCAAGTGATCATCCCGTTGCTCATCCGAGGACCGACGCGGTAACCTAACGTCAGCACCGGGGTTTGCTTCATCAACAGCGGAGAAACTAAACCTCCCGTTACATTTCTCCACTTCAGAGGGAAAAAAACTGTACAAGACAAACCGAGGAAGATGCCGCTCGCGCAGCTTGCAGAGCCATGGCCCAAAATGGAGCTGGTGCAGCTGGAGACGGAGGTAAGCCCCTGAAACCAGTGCTTTCCACAGAGCTAGTGCTGTCATTAACCCGCTGAGGGTTCCGCTCACCTGTCGCCTCTTATTAGCTAAACGCTAACTCGGGCTGTTTTTGGTAGTGGTGAATATAAAGCATATTCACAAGCCTCCTTAGCTTTAAAGCTAACATTTAGGTCCTGTTGGAGAGAGTTTGGTGGTTTTAGGACGCTGAATTGTTTTCCCCTAAACAAACTTTATTTTTTTGGACCAAGTCAGAAATGTTGGAGCAAAATGGGACTTTTATTATTATTATTATTATTATTATTATTATTTTAATTTAGTGGTTCAGTACGGGACAGAAGGTAGTTGTGGTGGTGAGGGCAAAATATACAAATATTAACTACATTCTCAGGAGAAAGAAAAGAGTAATAACTACACTCTCAGGAGCGAAAAAGCTTACCCTAACTACACTGTCAGGGAAAAAAGGTACTGTAACTGCACTCTCAGGGGAAAAAAAGGCACTCTAACAGCACTCTCAGGAGAAAAAACGGGTACTAGCTACACTCTCAGGAGAGAAAAGAGTACTAGCTACACTCTCAGGAGAGAAAAGAGTACTGACTTCACTCTCAGGAGAAAGAAAAGAGTACTGACTTCCCTCTCAGGAGAAAGAAAGTAATAAATTGTGTCATTGCTTGTCACTGAAGTGGTATTTTTAAGGGTACATGCTCAGAAATAAAGGTGCCAAGTTGTACTTTTTCTTCTCACTGGGGTGGTGCCATGACATGTTTTGTACTATTTGTATGTATCTTTCACCTGGAAACGTAAATATAATGTACATTAAAAATAATTTACGGTACATTATTGGACCTTAAGGACCAGTGATGCACCTTATTAAAGGTACACTACATGCACCTTCCAAGCTTAATGATCTACTAAATGTTGCTCCTAAAACATAAACGGAGGTTTAAGCAAAGAAAATGAAAAACATTCATTCATCAGGGATACTACTATACAAGACTTCAATAAGTATTTCTGCTGCTGGTCAACACCGAGCACATGTACGTGTATTTTATATTATTTACTTCAATTTTATAATGAGTTTAGTTACAGCTAATAACTCGTTGGGTTTATTTATAGATCAGACTTCAGGTGAGCGAGCATTCCTGACCTTGTTAATGGGGTAATTTAAAAAAAAAAAAACAACAAAAAAAAAACTAGCAGCTACAGTTGACTAGTAACCAGTTTCTTTTTTTTTTTTGGCTGAAATGATACGAACACGACACATGCATATGTACACAGTGTATGATTGGCCACGCCGCCTTCTTTCCCCCAAAGTCAGCGTCGCTGCAGCCTACACCCCTCCAAAGCCACGAGCAACACTATTGTCAGTTTGTCACTAGATTTGTAATAACACTTGAGATTGATGTGAAAATCTTGGAAAGTGAGTGTACTGGACCTTTTATATAAGTATATGTAATATTAATATTAATGGTAATACTGTTCTGGGAAGTCGGTGGAATTCTCTGTATGCTTGTTCAGCTGTGTTTGGGTGTTCTAGCAGTTGGAGCCTTTTAAAATCTTCCTGTTAGCAACCACATGCCACATGAACATGTTTATATTTGGAGGTCAGCCCCTTAAACCTACTCCCTCTACGCACGCACGCACGCACGCACACACACACGCACGCACACACACCCTGACCCAAATGGCTCAAATGAAGTGTTGTGGTCTGCAGTGCTGTTTTGGTGTCCAAAATCGTTGTTTGGAGTTTAAGCGATTCCTTATGGAGGCTCTTCTTATTTTTAGTACATTAACATGCTCAGGCTCATACTCACCTCTGCATGATCAGTATAAAACACTACAGGACACTTATTGGGAAATAGGCAAATGGGCTAATGCATCAGACCACCACGTTTTTAATCATCTTCCTACAACAGCACATCCAGGTGTGTTATATTTCTTACATACTGTGTACCACAGTGCTGTTGAATTCTAAAGTCTGATTGGTCAGAAGGTGCAAGGCACACTGCAGGTTTCTAAATAAATTGTTTATATGATATAGTTTTCTGTGTGAACATCTGTTGCTTTTTACACCAGAAAAACAGAATAAAACAGATAGAAGTGTGAGCGCTTTGTAACAGAGATAAAGCTGTAACTTTAGGTTTTCCACCACAGGAAAGTCTTCAGGGTGGAGGGATTTCTGTTTACTCGGTACCAACTGTTTGTATCTGTTATAACAAAGGTGACATTTTTATACCTCCAGCATTACATGTAACTATAAAATGAATAAAATGTTTGAGGTATCGTTCTTTAATCAGTAAGCAAGTGTTGTGGTATAAGTGGAATGAAATGCTTGAGGATGTGCTGTTATAGGAAAATAATCCACTTAAGGGTGGTAACTCTGCTTTGCGTCAGGCCACATTACACCACCCTTTCCTTGAATATTTTCCTGTAACAGCACGTTATTGCATGCGGTTAGGGATTTCTGAGCATTGCTTTGGCGAAATTAGGTGTTGCTTGGATTGAGGTCTTTGTAATATTGCTATCTCAAAGACCAGTGTTGTTGTAATGATTAACAAATGATATATTGCCCTGGGATATCATGTGACATTATATAGAGGCTGGGATCCACTCGCTCTCAATCACTATGCGCTCGCACACACACACACACACACACACACACACACACACACACACACACCCATGCATAACTACACACACTCAACCAGTCGTAAACTGATGATAAGTGACATGGTGACTGATGTGCTTTGTGTGCGTGCGGTGTGCTGGAACAGGAGAAATACTCAGTGTCTCTCAGTATTTGTGCCATCCTGCTCTTGGGCCTGGGAGTAACTAATGATGCTGATGTTCTTATCTGCAATAGCCATGCCGGCATAAACCTTGTCAACCAGTATAGATTTATATTCCTTTAGACTGGTGTATATTTGATCTCAAATAACCTCCTCTGTGTGTGTGTGTGTGTGTGTGGGTGGAGTGGTAATGGAATCGTCTTGTCCACTTAGCGAGAATTGTCTCTTCTCTGTCTTAAGCCTGGACAACTCTTAGACCTGGTCTGTCGATGAAAGAAGGATTGAAACACTTCTGTTTGTAGTAAAACCAGAACCTTGCGCATGTTTACACATGAAGCTTTCGAGCCACTGAAATGAATTCATTGTAAATGAATGTATACACACCGTAAAGTTAGCACAGTGCTGCAAGTCTGTTTGTTGCATGTAATCCCAGCGGTGGACAAATCAGTAGCCCAAGCAGACTTCACGTTCAGGATATTCTTTTCTTTTAGTCATAGTTTTCCAGGGGACAAATAGGTTCAACAGCCAGGGAAACAACTCCTTATTGACCCCCCCCCCCCCAAAAAAAAAACCAAAATTATTTATTTGGTATGCACCTCGAAACTGTAACTATAGAGCGGTCACCTCACAGTTAAACATACCAAGAGAAACTAAAGACGCTAGCCAGACTCTTTTGTTCGTGATGTGAGGAGAGAAAACCACTGCTCATAGCCAAAATGTATGACAATGACTTGCTGACTTTTTGTCGAGGGCGCAGAAACAATGTGCTACATCAGAAAGATTGTTAGAAGAGGGTAATAATCATATTTCATTGCTCTTAGTCTGTACTAATGCACTGAACTAGCTAACTAGCTCCACATACGATGTTACATTCCGTTAGCTACCACTTTTTAGCCTGGTCAGTTAGGCGAGCTAGCTAAAAAATTCAATATGTTTCCCTTTAAAATCCAAACCGAATTTTGCTTATGTTATAACCATGTGTGGATTTCACATGCACTGTTAAAGTAAAAACGATACTTTGGCAGGACGTAAATAGTGAAAAGCTTATTTCTTCTAACAGTTGCCTTGTATCTGACGTTTGGGATTTTATAACTGTTTGCTGTGTGAAATTGTATGTAATATAACCTCAAAACTCAACTCTGTATGAATGTGATGGTCAAACAGGGACCTGTATTTCCTGAAGTGAGTTATTAGCAGCACCTAGCACCCTGCAGTGCGTTTCACTGCTCAAAACACCACAACGTTCATGGAATACAAGAATTTTATCAGTAACGTGTCAAATCCAATCTTGTACTGCTCCAGCAGAATTAGATTACAGGCCAGCATTGGCTCGATTCCGGTCCTCAGTATCAGATAAGCTAGGGTTGGCCTCATACATCTGCTTATAAATTCTAGGGAATTTTTTTTTTTTTCAAGTAGTGTGTTAATGTATCATGTCCTTGGTGTGTATGTGGATGTGTGTGTGTGTGTGTGTGTGTGTGTGGGTTTGTTTTAATCAATCACGAGTGCTTTGTCTGAAATTCTCTCAGTCACTTTCACTATTCACTATACAGCGTGTTCTGTAAGGCAGCGGTGAAGACGACACTGGACTGAATTCAAATACATCCTCGCTGTTTTAAATTTCAATTTTTTAAATTAAAAAACAAATACAAATGCAAAGCATGTGAAGACAGTGATCTCTTTTGTGTTAAACACACAACTAACCACTGCCTAATGGGTTTAGTAGTCATTAGACTGTGTGTGTGTGTGTGCTGGTGTTTCTTATTTAGAGCGTGAATGAGGGCTCCGTCCAGCCTCTCTCATTGCATGTGCTATTCTGTGCTCTCTCTCTCTCTGTGTGTGTGTGTGTGTGTGTGTGTGTGTGTGTGTGTGTGAGAGAGAGAGAGAGAGAGAGAGAGAGAGAGAGAGAAGAACAAAAAGCTGACTAAAAATGGATAAAATATGTCTGTGTTTTTGTAAGAAAAGACAGATAAAAAGCTGACTAAACGTAGATAGAAATTTTTGTTTTAACGTCTGTGTTTATAGGTGGGTGTGTGTGAGAGAGGGGGGGGAGACAGAGAGAGAGACAAAAAGGCAACTATAGACAGATAAACTTGCCCTTTTTGTCTAACCGTGCGTGTGTGGGTGGGTGTCCGAGAGAGACGGAGAGAGAGAGAAAGCTGACTAAAGAGAAATACTTGCCTTGTGTTACTGTGTGTGTGTGTGTGTGTGTGTGTGTGTGAGAGTGTGAGAGAGAGAGAGAGAGAGAGAGAGAGAGAGAGCAGAGACAGAGCGAAACAAAAAGCTGACTGAAGATAAATCAAATTGCCTTTGTCTTACCGTGTGTGTGCGCGCCGAATGAACAAATTGTGAAATCTACCGTGTGTGTGTGTGTGTGTTGAGCAAATTGTGAAATCTAACATGTCTATTCCAGAGCTCTGTGCTCAGATCCTCTCTCATTTCAAATTCAGTCTGTTCCCCCCCCCCCCCAATCTCTTAATTACCTTTTTCACCCTTCTACTCTTCTAGCTCTGTCCACGTCCGGATCCGGATCATATTCCCCTTCATTTCTTTTTGCCCTTAATCCATTTCCTGACCTCCACCTCCTTCCTGCTGACACTTTCTTCTGCTCTTCTGCACCTGCTCATTCATGCGATTATCAGTCAGCCAATCAGGTGGCAGCAGCAAAATGAATAAAATAATACAGATACAGGTCAAGAGCTTTAGTTAATGCTCACATTAAACAGACTGGAGAAGTCGGAGGCTACAGCGGGCACCGAAACTGCGCAATTAAAGATCGGAAAAAGTCCAGGAGATGTTCTTCCACTGATTCCTCAGTTTGCTGTTCTTAGCTGACAGGACTGGAACCTGATTTGGTCTTCTGCTGTTGTAGCCTATCACCCTCAAGGTTCGACATGTTGTGCGTTCTGAGATGCTTTTCTGCTCAGCACGGTTGCAAAGAGTTGTTATTTGAGTTATCGTGACCTTTCTGTCAGTTCAAACTAGTCTGGCCATTCTCTTCTGACCTCTCTCACCAACGAGGCTTTTCCACTCACAGAACTGCTGCTCACTGGATGTTTTTTTCTTTTTTTTTTTTTTTTTTTCCATTCATTCTGTGTAAACTCTGGAGACTGTTGTGTCTCCCAGGACATGAGCAGTTTCTCAAATACTCAAACTAGCCCATTTGGTACCAACAACCACGCCACAGTCACTCACGTCACCTTTTCTCCTCATTCTGATGTTTGACGTGAACAGTAAGTGAAGCTACTGACGCGTATCTGCATGACTTTAAGCATGTATGCGTGAAATCATTGACTGCAACATGACTGACCCTTTGGATAACTGCATGAATGAGCATGTGTACAAGTGTTCCTACTAAATCCAGCACAGCTCAGTGTACATTTCAAACTTGAGAGAGATGAAGAACATGAATGAAAACATTAAAACTACTTCGGTAGTTCCTGAAAACAGTTCATACACCCAGATTTCTGTAAAGCCGCTTTTTGTGACAATGTCTATTGTTGAAAAAAAAAACTCTATATAAATACAATTGAAATGAATGGGATTAATCATGCCTCTCTATGATATCTGGAATAAATTATAAACAAGCGAAAATGTCTTTCTTGTACATCGCAAATTTAAGGAGAAACAACTGCCAGGCATATTAGTGTAATGTTAGCTAACTGTAGACCTGCTATCTGATTTATATCTATTACATCTATAAGATCTGTTTCAGTGCTAACATGCCAGTTAACTCCATCGAGAGATCTCAGGGAGCACTGCAGACTCCGTCAGCTCACAACACACACCATGAAAATGTAACTACATGCAAAACTGTGAAACTACCTTCTTTTTTTTTTTTTAAATCCACTTCTGGAACCCTAAAAATGTTACCTCAGAAACAATATTAGACAAATAAGATTTGATAGTTTTGATAGATCTGACAGTTAAAGGACTCAAAATGCAAAAACAGACAGCAAAAATGACTGTGAAGGTGAAGATCTGTTTGTGGCGGTGAAAGAGCCAAAAAAAAAAAAAAACAATGTGCCAAAAAAAACCAATTTACTTTATCTCAGTGTCTGAGGCAGGCCTCCAAGAACATACTGTATAGATACACTCATCACGACACACACACACACACACACACACACACACAGTGGAGAGACTAATCCAATGAACTGTTTACAGTGTAAAGCCTTTTAGGGCATGGATGAAAACGCTGAAGTCTGGACAAACAAACATGAAATGAAGGCATGGTTTGAAAGTAAGCGAAGAGGACTGTCTGATAAACTGACCCTGGACATTACGCAGAATGTTGCAAGATTTCAGGCGACGAGGGTGTGAAGCACTGGCGCAATGCAGCCTGGGAGTTCTTGGAGTTTTTTTTTGCTATTTTAGATGGAACCTGCTTGAACACTTTTAAGCCTGTTTGTCAGAAAGTATTTTTATACAATATATCATATGCATAACTATATATAAGTTTGAAAAAAAAAATTGCCAGAAATATAGTGGTGTATAAAAAAAAAATTAATTAAAAAATTAAAAAACTTGTTTGATATGTTTTGTAATGTCTATTAAAAAAAATCTGATTATTATTAGTAGTAGCAGTAGTATTGAAATAAAAATATTTTTTATATTTTATTTATAACAAGAATTAATAAAAAATATTTTATGCTGAAAAGGAGAAAAGTTTTTTTAAAAATTAAAAAATAAATAAATAAAATAAAAAATACATATACACATACATACATACATACATACATATATATATATATATATATATATCTCAAAATGTATTAAAAAGAGATCACCATGAGAAAAGCATATTGTGACAATTTATCATGATGCTGATATGACATTGTCAGCTCTCCCAGCCCTAACTGTAGTGACTGGTTATGTATAAACCTTTATCAGGGCGACTTGGCCATTAACAGTGGACTTGGTTACCTTACTTCCTCATTGACTGCTGTAATATTTAGCGGCTGGATTACTTTAAAAGCTTGGAAACCATATTATATTATTATATACTCAACTGTTATCTATAATCAGAAACCATGAACCTTTCTTTAGGCCTATGGATTATAAACACAGCTTCAACTGACATTTGTAAGCTTCCATCGTGACATGCAGAAAGTGAGAGCTACGGCTAACAGCTCACTCGGGCACTTCTGGGATTTGAACTCACAGCCTACTGGTCACAGAACCTTACGTCCCAGGTTGGCGCTGCTTATACACTCATCTTAATGGTCACTTTAATAGGAACACCTGTACACCTGCTCATTTATGCAGCCAATCATGTGGCAGCAGCACGATGCATAAAAACATGCAGATACAGGTCACGAGCTTGAGTTGATGTTCCGATCAAACTTCAGAATGGGGAAAAATGTGTTCTCTGTGACTTTAACCGTGGCATAGTTGTTGGTGCTAGATGGGCTGATCTGGTTTGATTGGCTGATTAAATAACGGCAAGAATGTGCAGGTGTACAGGTGTTCCTTATAAAGTGGATAGGAAGTGTATATAAGTAAGTATGGAGTACTGAAAAATGGCAAAAAGTCCATTAACTCTGTCTTCCCAACCCTCTACTTAACACAAGCTGAGTCAAAATTCAGGCAGCAGTTGACTGAAATCCAAAACATTTACCAAGGAATTATCAGAAGTTCTTGACCAGAAGCCAAAATATTACATGGAAAGAGAACAATGACTTTTATTCTATATTTATCCTATGACGCACTGACACCATATGAGACCGGTGGTTTAAAATTGGGGAAAAAAAAGGAAGGAGACGCGTCTAAAAATAAAGGATATTCATGTGGAAGATACAATTCTTAGTCAGATGAATGGCACAGTAGGCAATCCAATGTAGTTACCTGTGAGTGAGTCGCCAAGACACAGTGAGGAGGAAAACACTATGGGGCATCCTGTAATGGGAAAATAATCAGCAACGGGGTGAAGTGATGCAGCCTGAAGTCAAGTTACTGGAGCTACTATTGCCACGCCGAAGCTTGATTTGTTTCTTAGAATAACAGTTGCGTTATTCTTTCTATACCACAGCAATTTGCAAATAACTATAAGTTGTTATTAATTAAAGACCGACACGTGATACTTTGTGACCGTTTATAATTATATGTTGTGGAAGGTCCACAAGACAAGTTAGTTCCTGTTATCACTTATGTTACAGCAGCTATAAATAATCGTTCAATCACCAGCCTCTTTCTTCTTCTCTGTCTTGGAGTTACTAAGACCAAAAAAAAAAAAAAAAAAAAGCTTGTCATGTTGACACGAAGCAGGAAATAGCAAAGTCCTCTGTCCTTTCCCATGGTGGAAAAATTACTGATTTACACAAAGTGCTGACACTGGAGACTCCTTCTATAAACATAAATCCTTACAGAAAGCTTCAGTATGTCAACAATTATACATTTTCTTTGTTAAATTAGGTGGAGCTTCTGCCACACCAGTCCATGTGAAGGAGTTGTTACTAAAGAAAGAATAACGGATCAGAGTAAGTGCATTAACATAAACTTGCGGTTTGTCTTGCAGCCGGCACGTCTGCCACATGCAGGCTACATAAAAATGTTTACTACACTATCTGCACTATTATCATGGCTCGATAGTGTGGAAGTCCATTCTTACGTTCCCCACCACTCATTTGCATACAGACAACAGTGAACCACTGCAAGCAAACGACCAGTTTCCATGTGCAGGAACAATAAATCTCGTCAATGCATCAGCTTCCTGACAAAAAAAAACCTCTCACAATGGGTGACACAAAAGAAATCTCAAAAGTGATTATTACACTAATGGCCTAATTCACACATGCAGTGGGAGCATTCGCAAGCTGATTAATATGTTTAAGAGGCACATGTTGTCTTTTTATATGTGTCTTTAATTATTTACTGAGCTGGCTGCACCATGAATAATTAGATCAAAAATACTGTAGAGGTAAAAATGTGTCAGTTTAAGTTTTATTTTCTTTTATTTGGCGAGATTTTTAAAATGCAAGTGGTGCAACACGTGAGCAATTCAGACCTCAACCTCGGAATAAGCTTGGAGTTCATTCCAACTGGCTACCAAGATGGATTTACCAGGTCAAACAAATAAAAAGCAATAACGTCACTCTTGGGATCAATCAGTATTTATTTATTTATTTATTTTTTTTAACATTTCCTTTAAGGAGCTTTGTTTGATGCACTCTAATACAGGCTGCCATTTTTTAAATCATAACCACTTAAAATGCAAGAATAAAATGACCCCCGTCTCACCAGACCCAAAATACAAACAAACAAACAAACAAACAAACAAACAAACAAACAAATAAATAAATAAATAAAATCAGAACTACTTCTATTCCCAAGAAAGCAATCTGTACAAATGTTTATTAAATGCTGCAGTAATCGTGTTTTTGGCCCATCCTTTACAAACCAAATTTTAAAAAAACCCACAAATATTTGGCTGCGTCTGAGCAGACAGGTACACACAGATTTCTTCGAAGACCTTCTCCAGCGAACACACACGAGCAGTTCTGGCTCGACTGAGTGTGTGTGTTGATTTACGCATGCGACGTAGCCCATCCACAAACAAAAATGGTTCAAACCATGGTTCGAAAACATCCTCAAAACGAGGAGGCAGAACAAAACTCCTAATCACGCATTCCCTTGTGCAAGTCTTAACAAGTCTACAAGCCTTCCTGGTTTACTTGTTTTGTGAAACACACACACACACACACACACAGACAGGTGGAGGAATATACAGAAAACATTTGGTGCACATACATATGTGAACTGCAACTTCTGATTTGTCAGAGATGGGCATCATCATATACACGTACTCACGGCACGGACTAACTCCTTTTATAGGGTGCCAATTCTTTTGTCCTAACTGAATGGCAAGTCTTATTCATCTTAACTTATGGATTTGTTTTAGATTGCTTTCTTTCACATCAGTAATATGAACTGATTTTCACAAAGCGTTCCCAAAAATACATAAGCGATTTAAACTTGACAATGCAACCTGTATATAAAATTGCCACCGATTATATGATCGGAAGCCAATTATACTTATGAGCGAGTCTCTTTAGTCCTTATATGTTAATTTGCACTCTCTTACTTTTTCTAAACGAACTGGATTTTCATGGACGCTACTGGCATCAATTTGTATAAATGCACCTGTGAACGATTTATGAATCTATTTGCTTATATCCAGCTGGATGTATGAGGCCCATTAACGTTTACAGGAGATTCAACATTAATCAATCAGAAAGAGGTTCATTGTGAACAGAGACGGAGTAGAAATGATCAGACAAACTGATTCACCAATTGTCTCGGGGACAAGACTAGTACAATTCCCGGGAAGCTCATGTGTGAAGAGAAACAGAGATTACCAGGTCGACAAAACAGAATAGCAGGAGAACATTTCTGAAAACTGGAGCGATTCAGAAAAGAAATTCTCCATCACATAAATGGCAAAGGATGCGATACCACCATTTACGTCAGAATCAACAGCAAAGCACACAAGTAAAGAGAAGGTGTAGATGACTGCATGTCTGCTTAAGGATCAAGTGTTTCCAACGTAAATTTCATCAAACACACCGTAGTTTAGGTTTGTTATATGGCTCACAATGTGTAGCCACCCAAGCCAGACTGCTTCTCCACAAAATATGGTCAAGACCCGCCTAGTTTCTTAGAAAAGGACCAACCACATGTCAGCAAATATGCAAAGATATCACTTTATTTGCCACTAAATGTTTCAAGCAAAGCTCCTGTATACTTTTAATGATGGCTCATTGTGTTGGTGTTCAAATTTTTTTTTTTGGACACAAACTATGGATAGCCAATCAAGATCCTGAAGCTTGTAGCCAGAAAGGTGCGAAAAAAAAGATAGCCTATGAGATGCGCCATAGCCAATTTGCGGACTGTCCGATGCTAGAGCTACATACTGTGTATCTGGAATTTCATGGCAAAATACTATTTCAAATATTTGAATAAAGCAAAGGCTAGATGTCTTCCATGTTTTGAGTGTGAATAATTTGGGACAAACCATATTCCAACAGGGGGAACAACAGACTGATTTGACTGGGGCGCTTGGGCACCGATGCCAGGAACTGGTGCCTGCTGCCCCTATGCTTGTACTCTAACACTTATCAGGGTTCATGAGGACATGCAAAAGGTAACATCGGAGATTCTTTTCAGCTCTCCTGTGTGTACAATACCGCAAATACATGCCTCGATGAAAGTAGCTTAGATCTCATGATATGAGTAATGATATGAGTATGAGTAAGGAAAGTAAACAACTGCTTGGATTAAATGCTTCACTCAAACTAGATGTCTGCTTGTCAGTGACAAACGAACAGTGAAATATGACAGAACATAAAACAGGATAAGTCATTCATGAAATACTTTCCACGTCATAGCCCTGATGTTGCTGCTGGTGCTGGTTCCGGTACATCATTCAGTGTTCAGTCCAGTATTCAGTTCTCTTTTTGGATATTTTACCATTGAGGATTTCTCAACCTGTTTGCTGTTTGCACCACAGCTTCTCTAGAACTCGGCTATGTCACCCTGACTCATAGATAATGTCATTTCAAATGGTGCAAAAACAGTTTGTAGTGAAAGTGCAATCAAATAACAGAAACATCTTGTGGGAAAAAAAAGAAAGCAATAAGTAGAGGCTATTTAGTTGCAGAGCCATCAAAACCAACTAACGCGTCATGTCATAGACATAGCTGTATCTCTCGTATAAGTGGTTGGCATAGATATAACACATGCTTACACTACATACTGTATATTGCAATAGTAATGTACAGGGAATATTGTTCTCATTATTAAATATTAATTTCTAACAGCTAGCTAATGTTTCTGTTACCCCATCTCTCCTGTTGCTACCCAACACTGCTTACGTTGGTGTAGGACTACACTTTGTGAGGTGACAGAAAACTACAGCTATGTATAGTAGCTTTGTACAAGCTCTTTAGCCATAAAACAAACGTAAAGCAGACTGGGACCTCGAGACACGAATCAAGCGGACCACAAAATGAACCACAAGCAACCATCTCTAGAGATCCGAGTACGATGATTTGTGGGCTGTTTTAGAGTGGTCTGAATTCATATGCACAAAAATGCTGAGTCTTGGATCTGGGATCACATGGAATGCTTGGAATCACATCCTGAATACCAGCATGAATACAATCATAATGCTGTAAATACAGTGTTTTACTGTCTGCTTCAGGCGACACAAAAATGTAGGCGGCACATGATCACAACTTTTGGTTTCCTCAATTGATTTAGACACAAGCTAACTTATTTTGACTCTCAAATACATTTATAGCATTATGTACTGAATAAAACACGAGCATTGTTGGAAAATAATCAACAACGGGGTGGTGAGACGCGTAGCAAAGTTGCTTATCTTCTAAAAACTGTGCATACTGAAGTGTTTTATTCCTCTTATTTTATAGTGATCTGCCAACGATTGAACATGTTTATTAACTGAAGAACAGGTCATATTTCTATTTGTTCATAGTGACATTTAATAATGTGGAATGCTCACAAAAACAAGCTAGTTATCGTTTACATTATACACTATGAAGCACTGACATTGGAGACTCCTTCCCCAAAAAAAAAAAGTGAAATAAAGAGCTCCTGACAGAAAACGTCTGCATATTAACATTTACACAGTTTTTAATCCATTTCGTTGGAATGCAAACATCCTTGTGCAATTTGTTACTATAGAAACAATAACATTTTAGATCGAGCGCATTAATATAAACTTGCGTTTGCTTTGCAACTGAAGCGCCTGTCGAGCTGCTGTTATAGAAATTTATTCAGCACCTTCTGACCAATCAGAATCGATCGGTCAACAAAACTGTGGTATAAAATGTGCGTAAGTGTGTACAACGTGACAGAAATGCTTATGTTTCTATCAGTTTTTCATACGTTCTTTAAGAGTACTTTGGGTAGTTAAGGGTTCTTAGCTTCCTAAATGGGTTCTACATGGAACCTTGTCTAAAATAAAACACCGTGTTGAACTTTTAACTGATGATTGAACTGTTTTTTTTTTCCTTAACAGTGGAGCGGTAAGCATTAGAAACTTCTGGCATGGCTACTTCTTATTTAAAACACACAACGTATAATAAAATGTGTGTGCTCCAACACACCCATTGTAACCTAATGAAGGGTTAGATGAGCTGATAAGTTTAGTGTAGAGAAGGAAAAAAAACAAAAGCGTACAGTCCCTAAAGGCCATAACCTGTTGTAAGTACTGAACTATTATTTTATTTTCTAAAGACTATTCCAGTGTCATACAATTACACTGACAGCGAATCCATACTATATAAATTCCCGCTGCCAGTTTCCATCTGTACTGCACTTTAACCTGAATATGGCAATCATGTTTCTATCCTTCTGTCCTCAATAGACATGTCTATTGTACTGAGTCACACCTGTGGTTGCAATGTCTGCATGCGTTGTATGCTGAATGAGTAAGCCACAAGCTTTCCTCATACCACACACTGGTTTATATGTATAGTGCAGTGCAAAAGTTTGGAAACCAACAAGACATTTAGTGGGTTAAGCCGTTTTTCAACAATCTTTTAAGACTGCTACTTGCAACAATGTATGAGACGATCCCCATAAAGTCTTGTACAGATCTGATAACAGATAACATGGTGCGATAACATCATCGCCATTTCAGACTACGTAACGAAGATCCTCTAACGATAGACCTGTGATTAAAGAAAATTAGCCTACTAACGTCTGCTTACGTCATGAATCGGAAAATGTGGTTGCATGAACAGAAACATTCTTCAAAGTGGGTAGTAGGGATATTTTTTCATTTACATGTTTTGTTTACGTTTCGTCATTGTCACTACTACGGGGGTTTTGTGTAATCCGATGTCATCCTCCTATTGGTGGATGAGTGTCGTAGCAGCAATCACATTCTGAGATTTTAATACAAAATTTCTCACACCGCCAGGACTTTGGTCGCAGTGGCACTACATCGGCCACATCACATTACGTGACCTAAGACCACCGATGTGAAGAATTCTTTTACGATGTGTGGTGTTTTTCTGACAGCATTATCAAGCTGAATGTGTATTACATTCATTTCTTCGTGTTGTCCTAAGGGTGTGCAAACTTTTGCATTCAACTCTCTCTCTTCTAATGCTGCCAGATTTCTTTGACCTTTTTTTTTTTTTTTTGCCAATTTGGTAATTTTTTTGCCTAGATGGTCATAACAAAACTTTCTTTTGGTTCTTTTTGAACAATATTTCTGCTGATTTCGCAACGTTCCGATTGTTGATTTGTTGCATATTTCTTTCACACTTCAACTTCTTTGAATTCTCTTTTTTGTTGGGTTTCTGCACCTAGAAACCATGTGGAATGCAAATATCTGGATTCGGTTGTACGGTGAGAAAGTTCAACTGAATTAATTGTCTCCAGGAAACACAAACATGAGTAGAAGATGAGTATATAAGGTGCCTCTGAGGAAACCTGGCCTAATGATACATCTATAAGGACTAAAGAGCTCCAGGTTCCTAAATGGCTGTTGAAAATTCTGCAGTAGAGATTAATATTTTCCATAAACACTCTTTGTGAGTTCATATATTACTACAAAATGTCTACTTTATCTGTAAACAAAGCTGGAGAGAGCTAAAGTGCTGCTAAAATCACTACTTTTTCCTGTGTAACCTCTCCTAGTGCCACCATGAGCCTATGAACTACAGTACTACATAGTATGTTAAGTGTGCTAAAGTAGTTCGCACTGATTGGAGGCGTGTAGTGTCTTTGACACACTAGTTAGTGTGCTAGTATGCGGTTTGGGACAAGGCCCTTATCAGTCAGACTTACCGATAATCACACACAGAACATCCACGAGGATAAAGAGCTTCCTTTTGTTTAAGTCCATCATGTTGAACCCCAGTGTGTGTGTCAGTGTGTGAGTGAGTGAGTGAGTGTGTGTTAAATGTAGCAGGTAAATGCGAGGTCCACGTTGGGAAGACTGTAAACTTGAAGTGCGAGTTCTTCCGGATCCTCTGCTCCTTTATACCTGTGACGCCACTGATTTGTGCTCAAGGTGCTCTCAGGAGAACACGGAACTTCTTCCGCTGCCGAGGAAAAGCTCGCTGTCTGTCCTCAAAGCTGTGTGTGAGGAGAAGGTGTGAGCGAGCAGGACATGAGCTGAGGAGCGAGGAGAGTGTCCTGCGATGAGACGAAAGAGCGAGGGAAAAACAGCAGGAAAACTCCTCTCTCTCACTCACACTCACACACACATACACCGAGTTAAGCTTCACCTTCCAGCGCGCGCAGTAAAACTGCACCCCGGGTCCACACGCCCTCCTGGTGACGTCACAATCCCTGCCCCGCGCGCTCGACTTTCTCCTAGTTAACAATTCCTTTTGCTCTCTCTCTCTCTCTCTCTCTCACACACACACACTTTCCCTAGTTCACAATTCCTTTTGCTCTCTCTGTCTCTCTCTCTCTCACACACACACACACACACTTTCCCTAGTTCACAATTCCTTTTGCTCTCTCTGTCTCTCTCTCTCTCTCACACACACACACGCACACACACACTTTCCCTAGTTCACAATTCCTTTTGCTCTCTCTGTCTCTCTCTCTCTCTCTCTCACACACACACACACACACACACTTTCCCTAGTTCACAATTCCTTTTGCTCTCTCTCTCTCTCTCTCTCTCTCTCTCTCTCACACACACACACACACACACACACTTTCCCCTAGAATTCCATTTGCTTGCTCTCTCTCTCTCTCTCTCTCTCACACACACACATACACACACTTTCCCTAGTTCACAATTCCTTTTGCTCTCTCTCTCACTCACACACACACACACACTTTCACTCTCACTCACACACACACACACTTTCCCTAGTTCACAATTCCTTTTACTCTCTCTCTCTCTCTCTCTCTCACACACACACACACTTTCACTCTCACTCACACACACACACTTTCCCTAGTTCACAATTCCTTTTACTCTCTCTCTCTCTCTCTCTCTCTCACACACACACACACACACACACACTTTCACTCTCACTCACACACACACTTTCCCTAGTTCACAATTCCTTTTGCTATCTCTCTCACTCTCTCTCCCTGTCTCTCTCTCACTCACACACACACACACACACACACACTTTCCCTAGTTCACAATTACATTAATACTCATTCTTCCACACTTTCTCTTACACATTTCCTTTTTCTTAGACACACACATGCACACACTGGGTCTCATGAAATGAATTCATTTCAGCATTCAGTTCATTTCAAGCTGCTTTACTGACAATGATAATATTAACTGAATATAACATTTTTAATACAGTCAACAATAATAACAGGTAATGATGATGATAGATAGATCTCACAAACACACCCTGCAATTCAGTTCGGTTCAATTCAGTGTGCTTTACTGGCATGACACAGTGCTGTACATCACAGAATGTAACATTAAAGAACATGATGATGATGATGACGATCAGTCATCATCACCAGAAGAAGAAGTTTAGTATAGTTTTGTTCAAAGGAATATTTAATGTTTTAAAATAAAAATAAATGTATGAAACTGAATAGGCAGTTTGTAATACAGTCAACAACAATAATAGATAGATAGATAGATAGATAGATAGATAGATAGATAGATAGATAGATAGATCACACAGAGATGCTTGGCATTCAATTCAGTTCAGTTTGGTTCAATTTGATTCAAGTTATGCTTATGAAAATTTGTAAAACTGTAAAAGACCACACATTTTAAAACAATTAAAATAAACTGTATCAGCTACAGCAGTAATGATAACTAGATAAACCAGCAGTTTGTGAATACTGTGCAAGTGCTTATTCATTTGAGAGTTTTTAGGATGACCAAATATCCCCATAATGATAGGAATATGACACATTTTTGACCTTGTGAGGACATTTGGTTGGTTCCCACAAAGAAAAACACCTTTTTTATACAATATATGCTTTTTTTTTTATACAATATATATATATATACAGCTTTTATATAAAAAACTAAAAGAGCCAAAAATATTTACTTTTGGTTACTGAGATTAAGATCAAGATTGCTATTTTATTTGAATTTAGATTTTTTTTAAATGTCGATAATAATTTGTAGGGAGATGCATGTCTATTTCAGGTATGTTTTGTTGGCGTTGTCAGCATATCATCTGCTCTGCAGGCTGGTAGGATTGTGTTTGTGTGTGTGTTTGCCTGGTCATCACTGACAGAGTCTGTAACTGGTCTGTGTGGTTCTCAGTGTTCAGTCATTCACAGTGTTCAGGTGGTCTGCCACACCGTAGTGTGTTTCTAGGGCTGAATTTAGCTGCCTTTTACACAGTTTTGTATATTCTCCAATCAGTGGAGTATTGTTGCTGCAGCTGTGCTCTCGTTTGATTGATTTTGCAAGTGAATGGTAGTGTGTGTTGGTGTGTCTTAGTGAGCTTCTCTCTCTCTCTCTCTCTCTCTCTCACACACACACACACACACACACGCACAAAGCAATCTGATGTTGTCTGACCATTTAGAGATGAGCTGATCAAAAGAAAAAATTCAACCCTGAAACAATTAAGAGCCCATTAATCACTGTAAAACCCCTCAGGAGGCTAATTAACACAGCAATGCAGGTACTTTGTTACTTGAAAAAAAAAAAAAGAATGTTTGAGATGAGTGTTTTAAGCAAAGAGAAGTTCACATGGACGTGTGAAAAGAAATGTTGTTTTTCAGGGAGTTGTTAAACCACACTTTTTGGTTTTTGGTTTGGTGACTAACAATTTGTTCAAGAAAATACAGAATTTTGAGGAGCAAGCGCTGAATAACTGTATACGTATATTTCTAACAGTAAATCTGCACCGATATGGCTAAATGACTACAATATAGGAATACTACATTTTCTTTTGTAATTACACAAACTGTGACCTTAGATTATGGTTCTGTCTGACAATTATATGCTTTTAAGATATTAAGCCATAAAGTTTTACCCTCAGTGAGGTCTAAGGAAAAATGCTTCAATATTATATTTGTGGTCTTGAAACAATGTAGTTGAGGGATATCCCATAAAAATATTGTAGCAGATGAAAAATAGCAAATAAGGAACATAGAATTTTTTATATAGAATATAAGATTTTTATAGTATACCATATTACATCTGTAGTTCTTAAAGGAAAGAACTGTTACTCTAACTTGTCACTCTAACTTTTGGCTGTGTGGCTACAATCTGAGCGGATGGATGTGTGTGTGTGACACCAGGGTGGCACCACGGCACGTCTGTCCAAACAAAGAAGGACTCTGTCAGGAATTCCAGGCGCAGGAAAAGATGAACTTTGCTTTTCCTCATGCTTGTTTATCTGCCTTCCTCAGCTCATTCAGCTTCTTTACTAAAACACAAAACCACTGTTTCCATTCTACTTATTTGTTTTCCAGGCATTCTTGGACACATCTGTTCATGTAAACTGGAAAAGCAAAAGGAAAAAAAAACAACACAATAACATACATACAAAAACATATAACAGGAATCAGGTCTGGTCTTGAGAAGTTTTCTATTTACTTGTACTTGTCACTGACTTATTGGCATTTGTACTTGGACATGTCTCAGGTATTGGTATCGGATTCACTAAATACGGATTTGGCCTCAAATAAGAGTTTGTAAAAATACTGTTCGTGTTGCCTTTTCTTTTTGCACGCACAAAGTTTGATAAGAACTAACTTCTAGGAAACACACAATGCATGAATGATGACAACTAGTTGAATTAAAGGCTTCAAAAAGGATTAGATCGTTTTGGTCTTGATCTTGGACTCAACCTTGACTTGGCCTCAACACCCTTAAGATGTCTTAAAACATCAAATCGTCTAGTCCTGGTCTTGGACTTTTCTTGGACTTGAGAATGGTGGTGTTGATTACAGTCCCACATACAACATTTAACATTTATCATGTCATATAGAAGCAACCCCCTTCTCACTTCACAACAGTAAATTTAGTCGCAAAAATGGCTGCTAAGGTTTATTGTGTGTTATGATTCTGTGGATGTTTTGGCCCTTCACATGCAGGTGGTAACAAGAAACAAGAATATTTGGATGGTGAGAGACAGATGGAAAGGAAAATGTGTGGATTTTGGGCAGGTCCATGTTTGCTAACATATACAGCATGAGAAAAACAAGAAGATTAGGGAAAATAGAGGATGGGGCACTAAAAGAAAGAAAGCAACCTTAACTAACTAAACATTAGTACCAAGGGTATCACCTGCCCATCAGTTTGCCAGTTAAAATGTCTTTTCTCCCAGAATAAAGATATATTTGATCTGCTGCTTCTGGGTAACCACTTACACAGGGACTTGGACGGTGGTTTACACACTTTTACTTCATAAACCAATCATTTTCCCCCAGAGCGTTGTTCAAAACATTGCCCTTGTACACAGACATCGTTAAAACATTGAAATACCGTTTGAAACAAATTTTCCATCATTTCGTTTGCCTGTGTATCCCGTTTGCGCCTTAATGCCATACCACTTGTCACCAGGAGGTGGCAGTAAAACACTACCAGGCAGCATGCATTATTGAGCCCAAGAAGAAGAATAAACTCCATCCATCCATTTTCTGTACCGCTTATCCAACACAGGGTAGTGGGGGAGCCCGGGGCCTATCCCAGGGGACTCAGGGCACAAGGCGGGAGACACCCTGGACAGGGTGCCAGTCCATCGCAGGGCACAATCACACACACACACACACATTCACAAACTACTGACAATTTGGAAATGCCAGTCAGCCTACAATGCATGTCTTTGGACTGGGGAAGAAACCAGAGTACCCGGAGGAAAACCTAGAAGCACAGCGGGAACATGCAAACTCCAGAATAAACTCCTGAAGCGTTTATTTTTACCCCTTAATCAGTAAAAGTGTTACATATTTTGTGTTATTCTTCTTTTTTCAGTAGGATATGAAATACCAGTTGCTAAAGTGAGGTGTTTCAAGTCTGTGGAGTTTAAAAAAGATTGCAGCACAAAAAAGTAAAGAAATACAATTTTCTGAATTCAGTTTCTTATATTCTATGAAACATATTACTTACACTGACTATAAACTTCTATGACCTGCTAGCAAAGATAAAATCCTAATTAACATGAAATTTCTTATTTAATGTACAGTTGTGTTCCAGCATATTTGACATCTAAGTCTTCCAACTTGGAATTTGGGGTGATGCATGTTCAGTGACCCTTCTTTTTGTAGAACCTTTACAACAGGGGATTTTCTTTCTTTTATTTTCTTTTTTCTTCCAAGTGGAATATCTTTAGAAAGATGGAACCCTATCCAGAGAACCATTTATTCTAAGGATGTAGAGCTGACCTAGGCAAGCACACCAACCTGATCACAATAAACATCACAAAACCCACAGTACACCCCTTGTCCTCTTAAAAACAAAGGATTCATGGACATCCAAGTTGATACCAGCAGCTTATCATTGCCTACAAACCAGTGTACAGCTTATGAACTGAAAGGAACCATCCAGACGGCACAGCTGGTAGCATTTCATTGCATGTTCTTCCCATGTGCATGTGGGTTTCCTCTGGGTTCTCCGGTTTCCTCCCAAAAACATGCCTGTAAGTGGATTGGCTGTGCTAAATTGCGGCTAGGTCTGAATGTGCGTGCATGGTGCTCTGTGATGGACTGGAATCCCAGTCAGAGTGCGTTCCCACCTCACGTCCAGTATTCCCAGGCTAGGCTCCGAATCCACCGTGACCCTGACCAGGATAAAGCAGGTTACTGAAAGGGAATGAGTAAGTGAGGAACCATCCAAACAGAATTGAACAGATCTTCAATCAAACACAAATGATACCTGGAGTTCAGGCCAAGCAAATTAACTGAAGTCTATGCAGGAGATTTTGAAGGGTGAACATCCATGGCAGGCATTCTTAGGGTCATACCACAATGAAATGCTGACAAGCCTCAAATGGCTCTCCTGAATTGTCATTACTGAAGGAAGCAGCTGATGGACACTTAGCAAACACATCATACAAGTCATACTGTAACAAATATTTACACAATTACACATAGTTTTGCATTTGTAAATTAACCTACATTAAAAATAAAATAAAATAAATAAATAATAATAATAATAATAACCTGCTAGGTTCTGTCTGGGTGAACGTTTATTTAAATGGATTAAATTAATCTTCAGTTAACTTTGCTTAGTCCATGTAAGTCATGTATAATAATTGATCCTTTTTATTTAAATGGTAGTGATTGTGCGACAGATAAATTACTGGTTTTAGTATTTTAAGTGCATTTTGAAGGGCATGGCAGTTACTACAGAGTTTTTTTTAATTTTTTATTTTTTTTAAGCAGGCTTCAGAGTTCTAACTGTCGAGGTCAGAGACATAATTCCTTCACATTGGACCAAGTCACACCTGGTGAAGTTATCTTCAGGAGAAAGTTCATCATTCAGCAATTGAACTCGTCCTCACGTGATGACGTCACAGTGATCATCATGATGTGCTCTTTGTCACTAAAGAGAAGCCATAAAAATATAGACACAAAACAAAATGGCCCGAATGCGCACACAGGCATGTAGCAACAAGCGTGAACAAGTCCAGCGCTTCGAGATAGCTAACACAGAGCAGACACTTCCACATTCTTTACTTCAGAAAATAGGACCAGTTCCAGTTCCAGAGATCAATTTTATCATCATAAATAAATAAAGGCAGTGCACTTTTGTTGGTTTTGGTATGTAGATTTGTGCAACACACAACACACAATAGCACAAGAGACACTGTACAGTATGTACACAATTCATTTTTACACACATTGACCTTGGAGTAGTCTTACAAGCTGGACTACTAGCTTCTGATAGAGTCTTGTCTTTCTCGCTACTAAATGTGTCCAGGAGGCTCTTTGACTCACATTGCAGACAACCAATCAAAAAAGTCACCAATCATAAATGTTAAATCATGGCACTCTCAATTCTGATTGGTCAGAAGGTGTTGATTAATTTTCTATAACGGCAGCTTGGACAGTAGAGACATCTCCAAGGCAAATCTCCGGTTTATATTAATGCCCTTGTACATTATTGTTTTTATAGTAACAGCTACTTCACCAGGATTTGTAAGGCAGACACTTACTTAATTTAAAAGGTTAACAATGACAAACATAATCATCACTCTAGTGAAGCTTTCTGTAAGGAGATGTTTAACAATCGGACGTTAGTCAGTGTCAGCACTTCGAACTAAAGCTATTCAGCTTTAGTTTTCTGCCACAAGGAAAGATCTTCTGAACAGGGGACATTGTGCTTTGCAGTTTCTCAGTTATATAACAAGCTACATTTTATGAAAGAGAGAGAGCGAGAGATAGAGAGAGAGAGAGAGAGAGAGAGAGATTCTGGTGAGGGAATAACTTTATAATTGATAACCTGAAGCAACTTGTTTTGTCAACACAACATTAAATGTTACTATAAATGAATAAAAAGTACATCATCCTTTCATTAATTAAAAAATTGACATTTTTTTTTTAAAAAGTGTGAAAAAATGAGTTTACAAGATATCACATATAACGTAACTTTTCACATTTTTCTGGCAGTGAAAATTAGTAAACTTGCCAGCATGTACAGTTGTTTCTGAACAGCTGTCTGAGATATATATATATATAGCATGTTATAAAATGAGGTAGACAAAGGTAAAAGTGAAAAAGAAATCCATAGCTGGTGCGTTTCAGTCCTTCTTTGTGCATTAATGCAATAAGCACAAACATTTCTACCTGTTTCTATATACAGTAGCAAAGAAAAACATCCCACCTTCCTTTGTCCATATCTTCCGAATATCTTCTGGCATCCATCCTAACGTAAAACTGTATTTACTAAAGCACCATCCAGTTTGTGCGATCTTCTGATTAGCATCCAAATGCATCTTGAAATAACACCAAAAAACCTGCTGGGCTCTCTTTTTGACTGTGCTTTAAAAAAAATAAAATGAGGTGAGATTTCTGGCTGTGGCATAATACATTATGTGTTTTTGCCACTCAGCATTTTGACAAAGGGCCATTGCTATAACCTTCTTGATGGTAACTGCTACACCTTGTTCAATACTAAGCAGTTTCTCATGTAAAAAAAAAAAAAAGCATGCATTCTTGGAATGTCACTAAAAAAACACAAGCATGCAACACCTAGTCACATGTAAGTGTATGTTTGTATGTTGTATTTCACATTCATGGTTTGAGCAGCTCTGTGACTCCATTAGTATTGTTTCTCCACAGAAAACTGCAAAGAAAGTGGACATTCTTCAGGACTCAATGGCCTATATACTTCCTCTAGTTCAAAATCAGGACAAGATTTTTGATAGCTAATCTGTATATGGTTGTAGATGCAAGACTTTAATCCTGGCATAGAATTATTTTCATGAACATTGTTAGTGAAGTCTGCTTCAGAATGAGTCAAGGGAAGTGGTAGATAACTTGTAGATACATGAATGTAACCATGAGCCCCCTTTTTTGGCATATGGCTACTCTGATGGAGAAAGTCAGCTGTGCTCACTGTAACAAAATCAGCATAACTCAGCGAAGGCTCAGGGACAGGAAGATAACTAGCTGAAACATGGCTGTAGCAGCTGGACGCCAGTCTTGAAAAAGTCTCTTGGTTACTTTTACTGATAAGATTAGTCGAATTTTCTGCCACTGTTCTCAAGTCAATATAGGAATCAGCAACTGGGAGATAACTGGTAGATACATGGGTGTAGCAATAGGTCTTTAATTTGGACAAGATGCTCCTTCTATAGAAAAGATCGTCCAGGTCCAGTGTGTCCCCTCTGAGACAGGACTTGGAGAGTGGTGGATAGTCAGAAGATACATGGGTTTCAGAACAGGGCTCTAATCTTTCATAACTGGACTCTAATCTTGGCACAATGTTGCTTTTACAGAAATCTGAATCCACCGTAGCTATTCCAAGGTCAGGAACTTCTGGAAAACTAGAAGATACATTGTGGCAGCACTGTGGTGTTTCCATGACACCATTCTGATAGCTAAAGTCAGTAGTTAGCTCTTCAGTGGGTTCTTCAACATTTGGTTCACTGAATGTGTGCTCAGCCACTGGTAAGACTTGTTTGCAGACTTGTTTACTTGTACGTGGGCCGAAAACCTGGAGCTTGCTGTCCTCATAGTGGTGGTAACCACAATGGCCTGTTATTCCTCCTCCCACACAGATAGGCTCAAAGAGAGGGGGAGATGGTTTGAAGTCCACGATTGGTAGCTTATGCTACAGGATAGAGAGAGAGAGAGAGAGAGAGAGAGGGAGGGAGAGAGAGAGACCAAGAGAAAGGGAATTAACGTCTAAAACATGATCCTAAATTCATTGGTGTTCATTTGTCATTCATCATTATCACTGGCAATATCTATTCATGTCCTTGTGTAATAAATCCAATGACTTATCAATTACTGTGTAAGATTATAATATCTGCATGTTGATATGCAAACTGCTTTGGAGCAAAACCACACACTAAGGAGGCTCAAACAGACAAAAGCTTCACATCTACATAAGTGATACAACTGAGACTGAGTTGATTGAAAAATCATTCCAGACTATCCATTCTCTCCCCCGAAGCATGGGGAGACGTCTACATGGGGCAGAAGCGGGATTTGAGCTCCCAACCCTGGAGGTGAAAGGCAACAGTGCTACCACTAAGCCACAGTGCCCCCCTCAGTCCAGACAACTGAATCATCAGAGGAGCAATATGTATTCAAAGTATGTATCATATGTGTTCACAAGTCATTCGTGTTGCTCTCAGCATCTGATTCCATTATTTCTTATGGCAATGGTCTGTACAGTAAGTAATTATAAGGAAATATCACCATGTTACTATTGTCTAAATTGTATTTAGTATCAGAAAACCTAGGAAACCTTTCTGTTGTTACCTGATGTGGCGAGAAAGGAGGCCAGGTGGACAGGCTGCTCTTAGATGGGTCAGGGACGATTGGACAGAGACACTGCTGAATCCTGAAGAAAAACAACACAACACGAGTACGTTCTTTATAACGTGAAGGCGGCATACAGCACATTTCCTTTTTATCCTGTTTCTATACATTTTTCTTCTTTTGGGTTGGGATTCAAATAGGGAAGTAAGGCAATTTCTAGATTTAAAAAAAATCTGCATCAACTCAAATGTAGAACCAAAAAAGACAACTGTCATAAAATGCTTGTGCTTAATAAGCATTTATATTTACCTATTCAACAAGCACTCTGAAGTGATTTACCTGTCAGCCTGGCTGAGCAAAAAGACTGAAATCAACAAACTCCCTACGGTACACAGCACTATGGCCATCACTGGTATGTGAACACTCCCTATAAAAATACACACACATACATTCACTTGATTTCACAATGTAGCTGTGCAAAGACGATGGACAGGTCAACACTGAGACATACTGTATTTTTGACTGAAATCACAACTTGCCTACAGTCACAGTGACCCATGGGCTCTCAGCGCCTCCAGCCAGTGTGTGGGCCTTCACACACATAGCATACTGTCCTGGAGACAGTCCCTTTAGAGAAAACTGCTCAGCGTTGCCACTTAGCACTTGGGCTGCACAACAGTGTTGGAGGACTGATGTTACACACACACATTTATGCTCACATACATTCATTTAAACAGATTTAATATTAAGATTTACAGTTGATTTTCTGCTCAAATACACTACCAGGGATCTAAAAACAAGTGACAGTCTTTCTAAATTCTGTTTTAAAACAAATTGTTTAGTTAATTAATATCTAAAAGTGTCAACACTTAGACATAGACATCTACACATAGCTATGAACTGTGTAAACATATGACATAAACATATTTCTACCAGTTGTAGCCTACTAATTGTCAATACAGAGTCTGTGAAGACACCATAATGTTCAAGTGAGCTGGACAAGATTTTAACAGACAAAATAAATTGAACTGGAATTTGGCCTCAGTTCTGCCTACGGAAAATAATTTAGAATGTTGTATAAACATAGAAATGCAAAGAATACTTACATTTCATTTTGCCATTGTATTTATAAAAGACAGTGTAGTTTTGGATGAATCCACGCAGTTTCTCCAGAGGAACAGGCTGCCACTTCAGTGTCACATCATTGCGAGTTGTCTGTAGAACTTCCAGCTTTGGGCCAACAGAGGGCACTGAGAAACACACAGAGCAATTTACATCTGACAGTTGAGCAATCAGTAGAAAACTGTGCTTGAAGTGGAAGAAATATGTGCTGTTACTCTCCTTTTTGGCATGTTAGTGTGGGATATGTGTCTTTGGTTTAAGCAAACCATTCATTCTGAAATTCATGTTTCTGTCAGAAACTTCCAGAAAATTTGGAAAACTAACGTTCTGTGTGGGGAACTAAATAAACATCGGACCACAAGCCCCATAGGATTAAAGACAATCATTTGGATTTGTCACTTTACTGCATCATAATACCTAATTTGCATAGAATTAGGAAAATTTCAATTAAAATGTCGCTTGCAGGTGTCACTGAAATAGCAGCTCTGTGTCACTCAAGTACATAGAACATGAATGGACAAAAATAGAGTGGGCCACTGTTGGCACACAACGCAGACCCAACACAATGGCTGATGATACCTGGGTAGTGATCCCCAGCATTTTTGCTTTACTTCTTAGCCATTCATTCTGCAGTGTGACTTTCATTTAGTTTCATTTCTGTCCCCTAGTGGACATGTTCACATTATGTGCAAGCACAAGGCAGACTCCTATGTGACCACCTGTGTGTGATGCCCTCACATAGACAATATGCTGGCACAGTATAGTATAAAAGTATAAAAGGCCTAAGCCTTGCTATATGCTGTGAACTACCACTTAGTTTAGGGAGTGCAGACAACTAAATACAGTTATTATTAACTAGAAAGTCCATTTGATTCTGTGGCTAGGTGTGGGTATCAAAATTACGGTAATCAAAAGAGCAAAACATAGAAGTTAATCCCGGCCCACTACAAGCACTGATGGGAAGTTAAAGTATTAGTATTACTAATCTCTCTTTATCATGATCATTACCACATAAGCACATGGCCTGTGGAGTCATAGGCATGAAGAAACACTGCAATGTAGCAATATTTAAAGCTAAGTAATCTGAAAGTGCTTTAGAAAATGACATGAAATTACATACTCAGTAAAAACATGGATTTTTGATGCCTCCTAAATGTCACAGTAATAATTTATAGACTGCCAGATAAAGCATGATGAGTCACAAATCAGAAAGTTATTTCACACATTTTTCACTTTTCACCCTCAAACACATACGGTTCTCTTGCTTAAACTCATATATCCTGTTTTGTGCAAGCCTAACCTCCTTGTCTGGAAAATGTAATGGCAAATCTTGCAGCTCCAGCTGTGTTATTATGAAGGACCCGAACAGAAACGTTGTATGGGATCTCTGGATGCACTCCTTCTAAAACACACATATACATACAAATAGCGACCCAGAATCATGGTTTTTCAACTTCACATAAAATCAAAATATATATAAAAGTATTCATAATCTAATCTATGTACTGAATTTCACACCTGCAATGATAAAGCTTTTTTCAGAACCATTCAGGATTTTCCAGTTCAAACCAACCACTGTGGTGTCTGGTATTGGAAACCACTCGACCACAAAGCTGGACTCTGATTGGCTCACTGTCGCTGTCCATTCCACCTTCAGCCGGAAGTCATCCAAAGCATTGACAGTAATGCTTTCAGGGGGTCGGAGCTCTGTTTTGAAGATATTTATCATGCTTTTTAAAAACTAGGCTAGGTAACTCATTCAATGGTTCAATGATTCATGCCAATTCTGTGTCACAAGTTTCATGAGTCACTACCTAGCAGTATCCCAAGGTAAAAACTGTTCAATAAAATGCTTTCATAATTATATAAGTTCTCCAGTGTATAGCTATCTCACCTGCTCATTGGGGGCCAAATGTTTGTGCTGGCAAGAAAAATAAACGTCAAGCACTGAGCCCAACCTTAATATAAGCTGAACGCATGAAATTACATGTTTGTGCTGGCCTATTTAAATGAAGCATTAAAAGTATCGAAAGTTACTCTGAATTGAATACATCGGAAATTCAGTATAAAGCTTGATTGATGCTATTGATGAATAGACATAAAAGACATAAAAGTTTGGATGAATAGATATAAAACACAGTAGAAGCTTGGATGAATAGAATCATTTCTCAACAACAACAACGCCAATAATATTTATTTATTTATTTATTTATTTATTTATTCTAAGTTGAAAGGGTTGAACACACAAGGTTTCTAGGTTCAACACACTCCAAGGAATAAGAATGAATGCACATCAGAAAATACCCCCGAGGTCCACTGCCAATCACAAGTCAACTTAAACAACAGTAATAATCTTCATTTTACCACAAACATGGGAAAGCAGCAAAAATGTTATTAATAAATAACGTCTTATCCCTTCCTCATGGAAACATCTGCACTAACTCCGAATCTGGGAACATTGCTTAAAATACATCATCAGTTCCATTGTTGGATCTGTACGAGAAATAGTTAAAACCCAAATTACCTCTACTCTTACCGTTGGCATGCAATCACAAATAGAGCACATTGCTGCTGCTGCTGATGACAGCTGTGAATGTTCTCTCGGGGCATTAGCAGAAGGCAAAAATGTAGGCCTATCTGTGTAAACTGGCGAGCAAAAGCCGGCAATAGAAAACAGACTAGATTTAGCATAGCTTCTGTGCTTCTTGCTCTGCATATGCGATTCAACTGCATTGATACCCATTGTACAGAGTTTAAATGTTTTATGGCACAGTACACAGCGAGCTTCAGAGTTGTTTGCTAGTCTTAGCCAAGAATAAGCATTCACTCTTCTCCAGTCAGTCTGGGTTAAATTTCCATTTACACATGTTTGTACACCAATTTACACCAATAGGAAGCTGATTTCTTTATCCATATTTAGATAGCAGAACATTTATGTCATAACCCTCAGAGTTTCTCATCACCGTATAACGATAATACCAATATAAAATAACCTTTAGTGTGAACTGACTCTAATGAGATTGAGACCATGGCTATTACTCACCTGCGTCCTTGTCTCCAGGTATGTATATGTGAGCTGATGGTGATGTGCCAGCTGAGTTAGACGCAGTCAGGTTGCAGTTACAGGCGTGAGTAGAGACAGAAAGGACGCAAGAAGTGCTGTGAGAATCCAGATGTCCGCAGTCCCAGTAGGATGAGTCCAGCTCACTCCAGCACGATGCGGCATAGCGCAGGATCACACCATTAGTGTGTGGCCACTGGAGAGGCTGAGAAGAGAACAGAAGTGAGCTGCACATGATAAACTTTACTGGAAACCACTCTGATTTGTTAGACAGCTCTCATTTTTACAAACATTGCCAAGCCACTGAAAGTAAAACGACTCATTTGTGGGCACTGGAACGGGACTGTGGACTTGTACTGCATGTGTATATTGACAATAAAATCACCCCAGTGCGTGATTATATCCAGGATCAGACAGGACCTGTGTCTAAAAAGTTCAGTGTTCATGGTTTTAGGACTACAGATATACACTAAAAGGCTTTTCACTGCAGAATCCCTTTTTAAATCCTTTAATTTGGTAAAGAGAGAGATTACCCAGTACAATCAAGTACAATCATCTGATCCCAAATTTGGTGAATACTGTATAAAATTCTATTCTATTCATGTTTTTCTAATACATTATCATTCCCGTAGTAAGAGCTTATTCACAGAGACTTGTATTTAGGGCACTCCACATAATCTAAGGCTAATAATAAATTGATTAAAAAAAGTGTGTTATTATTTAACAAAGAAAAACCTATACTTGATGATATGTGAAGTCTGGTGAAGTTTTCTGTAAGGAGATGCTTATTTAACATTAATGGAAGGAGTCTCCAGTGTCAGCACTTTGTAGCTGGCAGTAAGTTTCCTGATAGGAGACAGGCTTCAGGACAGAGGACTGGGTTTCACGGTGACATGACAGGCTGCATTTTTGACTTATTAGCTTCAAAAAGGAAATGAAACAGAGATGATTGTGAATGAGTGGCTGTTTATAACTGCTATAAAGTGATAACAGGTACTAACTTGTTTCTCAGGTGTTCCACAACGTTAAATGTAACTACAGTATAAACAGTTAAAAAGCATGATCCGTCCTTCATTCATAAAAAAAAAATAAATAAAATTAATTGTTGGCAAATAGCTACATACTTTGAGTCATGCTGTTACATGACATAAATTGCTTTTTGTATAACAGCACAGTCTGTTGTGTGTGTGTGTGTTCTTTTCTTTAAAAACATGCAATATGTATTTATTTAGTATAATTTAAAATTTAAATTTAATTCTTTTTTTTTTAAATTTATTATTAATATATTGTCTCTTACAAAGTTATTCATTGTCTCTTACAAAGTTAAATTCTCTATCAAGGTGAAAAGCAAATCTTACTTGGCCAAAGAAACAATCTGATTTTAATTCTAATGATAGAATTATTCTTCTACTAAATGTGTTTTTTCCCCCAATACACACTATGAATAAGGATGTATGCATAAAAAAGAGAAAGGAAACTAAAAAATAGGGGAAGGGATGTGGTCTTGTATTATGCAATAAGCCATAGTGTGAAAATGAGTAAAAAGAATAAATGCACTGATAAATAAAACAGTGTATGAGTGAATATTATTTCATACTATACCCTTAGCAAATCTACCCACAATCCCTACTGATATAGAAAAATAGTCAAATCTTGAAATTGGACCCTGGTAATATTTGTCCAGTTTGTTACATTACTACAAGTTCACAACTTATCTGCTGGCTTTTTCAGCTGCAGAAATGCCTATAGTGAAGAAAACAGGAAGAAAAAAAAAATCTCTTTGGTTTCTGCAACCCACGTAAACCGCTATGCATCGTGGGGCCTGCTTCCTGATGTCTCACCGCATATTAATGTTTCCTTCAGAAACTGACTGAGCAATAATAATGCCAATTATCAACATAGATTAACAAAATGCAACTCTGCACCCAGCCTCATTAAACATTTATTACATGAGAACTGAGGTGTTATTATTCATGGGAGGCACTAAAGAGATGAATCAACCACACACGTAATTATGCCTATATGAAATAATCAGCAATCTTATTTACAGTGCTCATTATATTGGGTAACAAGAGGGGATAGTTATATTAAATAGCAAAGAAAAGATAGAAGGATAAGCACTTCTCAACTCTGTGGCTATCTTTAAGTGCCAGGATACACAGTGTGGTGTTTTTAAGGCATGTGGTGTCAGTGATGGCGTATCATTTGTGCTGTTTTACTATTTTTATTTTACAGGTTTAGTCCAAGTGCTTCATCTATTTCAAAATACAAAAGCACAGCTAATGATTTCACAGCACATTTGCCTCATCAAGCTATAATATGCCACAGTGGTTTTGAGTGACGGAAGTGGTTTACAAGTTTCCAAACTATAACACACTCAGGAAGTCAAAAATAACATTTAAAAAAAAAAAAAAAAAAAAAAAAAAAAAAGCTTGCCATGCTTTTTCGATGACATTTAAGGAAATTGTCTGCTCGGACGAGTTTAAAGATTTTAAACCCATTTGTCACATTAACACTTTCACATTTATGTGTCAGTTTAATAAAAAACAGAAATACCCGAAGATCTGACTTCATATATGCTGCCATTCCTATCCAAAACTGTGCTATATAATCGCATTTAGTTTAGTATCACTGCAAAGGATTATGTTAGTCTTAGGCTTATTTTATTCACTTAGATATCTTAGATTGTCTAAGTGAATATACACTCACTGTCCACTTTATTAGGAACACCTGCACACCTGCACACCTGCACGTTCATGCAGCAGTGCAATGCAAAAAAATCCTGCAGATACAGGTTAAGATGTTCGGGCATGGTTTACATCAAACATCAGAATGGGGAAAAAGTGTGATCTCTGCGACTTTAACTGTGGCATGGTTGTTGGTGCCTGTTGTGTGTGAAAATCCCAGGAGATCAGCAGTTTGAAATGAAATACTCAATCCAGTCCATCTAGTACCAATCTAGTATCCATGCCATGATCAAAGTCACAGACGTCACACTTTTTCTTCACTGCGATGTTTGATGTGAACATTACCCGAAGCTCTTGACCTGTATCTGCAGGATTTTTTGCATTGCGCTACTGCCACATGATTGGCTGATTAGATACGTTCACGAATGTGCCGGTGTGTATAGGTGTTCCTAATAAAGTGGACGGTGAGTGTATATTGCAAACGTGTCCAATATTTCTCTTTATGAGAATATTATATAACAAATATACATAGAAAAAATAGACATTTTACTAATTCCAAGCTTGACATTGTTAGAAACTGTTGTAAGCAGATTTTTTGTTTTCTTTTTAGAAATAAACAAAATTATCTGCCAGTGGAATAAGACAACTTCAAGCTAGAAAAAGAGTCAAAATATATAGAAATATACTCCTTACTTTGTTTTATAATAATCTTATAAGTAAGAAATAAAACATACTGACATGTGTTATTATAAGAAGGCATGACCACCTTAAAGTTGATTATTGTTTTCCAAATACAGCACAGCCCAAAGTGTTTTATTCCTCTTATACCATATACTTTAGAATTAAAGACCAACACGTCATATTTTTAATTTTTGTTTATAGTTACATTTAATGTCCATCAAACAACTTAGTTACTGTTATCACTTACATGTTATGATTATGGATTATACGTTTTTGACAGTGCCTTCCCGTGTTTTGACCAATGCTGCAGACTCTGACAATGATTTCTGGTTTGTCTCAAATAAACATGATTACTTTTAGCACTTGCTTCCTGCTACATCTATACATATGCACGTAACAGTATTTCAGTCACCAGCTTCACTTTTCTCTCTCTCTTAAGCCAGGAACAAGAAAACTTAAAGTTACAGCTTTATCTCTAACTGGTACAAAGATCTGACTTTGGAGACTCCTTCTAAAAATGCGAAATAAGCATCTCCTAAATAAACATCTCCTCACAGAAAACTTCACCATATCAATATGATTACACACCATTTTTTTTAAACCCATTTATGTGAACGTCTACCATACAATTCCCTATAGCTGTTACTATAGAAACGACAAGCGCATTAATATTAACTTGTGATTTACCTTGCAGCACACAAATTCTGACCAAACGTGAGAATGTGGTATAATGAGAAATTGTAGATAAAGTTGCCTATATGTGCAGTGATTATAATATGAGATTACCTTCCAGAGCAAGGTGATATGCCTCTGTCCGCTCCCGTCTACTCTCTGGATGTGTCTCCATAGCTCCGGGGCGGCCACTGGGGCTGAGAGATGGCAAAAAACACACAGATTATCACTATCTCTCACTATTTTATAAACACACACCACACACCTCGCTTGATCACACCCTCTATCTGCTCCTCACCAGCCTCCGCTGTGGTGGCCTCTGCAAAGCCACTCCAGGAACTCCAGTGATTCACCGCTCTCAAGTCCTGAGCGCGAATCCTGACCAAGTGCTTCGTTCCTGGATATAAGCCACACAGGTTCGTCTGCCAGTCATGAAGAACAGCGTTCACTTCGGGATAATGGGCCTGAAATGGACACTAAAGGTTAGGAATCTTGAAAGCACATGGGTTGATGTTTTCTTTTTTTTTTTTTTATATACATAGGAGGCATTAATAAGATGAGGAAACAACACTGGGAATTTCAACTATATGAATTTAGTCAGCAAGATTAATTACGTGCTCATTTTATTGGTTAGTGACTTACGGACTGGACAGGTGCACAGAGAAGTTTTAACTTCTCTCTAACTTAGATAACCAAATTATCTACAGATTGAATAATGAATATTATTCAATATTGTGACTCAGGACAGAATTAAATCACTACAAACTGTAGGACATTGAGAAAAAGCCTTTGGTTGTCACATATACTGTACAATACAAGGAAGTGAAATTGTTTTCTTTGCATATCCCAGCTTGTTAGGAAGTTAGGGTCAGAGCATAGGGACAGTCACAATACAGACCCCCTGGAGCACAGAGATGACTGGAAAGGGCCTTGCTCAAGGACCCAGTGGGGCAGCTTGGCAGTGCTCGGGCTTGAACACCCAGCCTTCTGATCACTAACTCACAGCCTTAACCAATGAGCCACCACTTTCACAAGAGCAGTTATTCTCGTGTTCTTTGGTTTTCATCTGTAACTGAATTCTGCTGTTTTTTTTTTTGTTAGTAAGTTCCATTGTAAAAAAAAAAATTTGCTATCAAACCACAAGCCACCAGAAGCGTCCCCTCCTATGCGAACATATCCAGCAACATCAGAGATAAGTGATAGGATGATAAGGCTTCAAGTATATAACCCAACTCAGTTGCCTGGACTTAAAAATTTTATTTGTACTTGGATTGTTTGCTCAAAACACTGCACATATCGCAGGCAAGTTTGGGTTTTCCACAACACTGGAAGGACCATAAGCCTGACATAACATACAAACCAAGTGACATTTCAGCATGCTTCGGTTGCACAACACGGTCGGTGAGACTGAAGACTGTGTTCCTTATATGATGGTCAAGAGTTGTATTCAGAGTTAGGTGCACATAGTGAGAAAGCTAATGCTGAAATTGCGCACATCCATATTCAGACTGTAGAATTAACCACAGACTTAAGTGCTGCTGGAAAGTTTATGTGCTGATTCTGACTTTGAACTGAAGTCGGTTTTATTGTGCAACATCGAAACGATTGAGGAACTGTTCTGGACTGTACAGTGTAGTGTCGCTGTCTGACAATTTGTTGCAACCACAATATTGCGCTCTGACATACAGGTTTTTGGCAATTTACATAAACTCAAAAAAACAGAAGGCCATTCATGGGTAGTAGTGAATATCTAATTAAATATATAAATATGACATTATGAATGCATTTCTGCCTCACAGATTTGATCCTGAGCTTGCGTTACTGTCTGCATGGAGTGTCAGTGTATGTTCTCCCCATGCCTCTGTGAGTTTCCGCCGGGTTCCCCGTTTTCCTCCCACCTCCCAAAACATGCCAGTAGGTAAATTCTCCTAGGTTGTGAATAAATGTGTGATTGTATGTCTGCATGGTGCTCTGCAATCTGGCGTCCCATCCTGGGTGTTTTCCCGCTTTTTGCTCAGTGTTCTCGGGATAGGCTACGGATTCTGACCAGGATAAAGCAGCTATGAATTATGAAATCAGTGATTTATGAAGGCCTGAAGATGATTTTTTTTTTAAGTGAGACCCTTGAGCAAGGCACCGAACCCCCAACTGCTCCCCGGGCGCCGCAGCAAAAAAGGCTGCCCACTGCTCCGGGTGTGTGTTCACGGTGTGTGTGTGTGTTCACTACTGTGTGTGTGCACTTGGATAGGTTAAATGCAGAGCACAAATTCCGTGTATGGGTCACCGTACTTGGCTACACATCACTTCACTTCACTTCACTTAATTCTGTTTGCACACAGGAGATAACAACAGAGACAATATTTCATTTGAAGGCCGATTTTTCTGTGATTGAAACTAACATGACAATCATGACTGTGACTGTTTATTACAATTCCCAATATATTTTGCAACTATATATATATTTTTTTTAATTTAATTTTTTATTTTTTAATTTTTTTAATTTAATTTATTCTAGACTGTATTTTTATTGTCTCTTGATTTGCAGTTGACAACAAAAAAGTGATCTTATCTATCAGCATGTATTTCAGGCTTCAGGTTTTTTTTTTTCAGGAATTTTTTGTACTTTTTTAAAATACATTGTCAAGGTGCTATTTAAAAACCCTGCCAAGAGTGTTTTGGTAGAAACCTGGCAACATTAAAGGTGTGAACCATTTGCAGGTGAACAGGCCATCCAGAAATTCAACTTAAGCACACTTATCTCTGAATACACATAACTTTCCATACATAAATATTGACAATTTTCAAATTCATATTTATTTTTCCATTGAACAAATACCTATTGCCTTTTCTTACCTGTTGAGGAGTCTGGTACTGTATCTGTAGGACACGATGGTTCCTCTCGGATTGCACATATTCAGATCGTGGCTCTTTCCACTCCAGCTTTAGACAACTGGCATTTTCTGGCAGTGTAGAAAGCGTTGTGATTTGCGGTGTGTACATCTTAACTGTGCAAAATTAAAGTGATAAGAAATGACGTATCATTTGTTAAATACACTGTTAAATCCCCTCTTTTAGCATAAGATTACACATTGTGGAAAATTTGCAACATCATGGGACGAAAGCACAATGACATGACATATTTAAACTAACTTAAGCTTTAAAGTCCAAAAAAAGTGCGTGGATTAATTTGCATGCATGTGGGTGCGTGTGACACTGAGGAAGCTAACATGAATGAAGTGTCAGACGCAGTGGGCAGAATAAAAGATGATGGAGGATAGACAAAAGGCAGTAAGTGACATAATGCTAGAAACCATACAAATAAGATCAAAGTTCAGGAAATAATCGATATTTATAAGAATAGGGCTAATACCTTCATTAATCCCATTGAAGCAGTAAGGTGGTAATCTGGTGGATATGGAGGAAGTGAACACCAGCACGTCCACACAGAAGCAATGAGACACCGATCCAATTTTCACAGAGCACTGGGTGTACGTGGTATTACAGGAGTCCATAGAGATTTTATTATTCACACAATTGGACCTGAAAAAAAAACAAAAAACAACACAGCTACTTAATAAGTTCTGCTCTTCAGTCATTTATACACTCACTAATTTCTACAGTGCAGAAGAAGAGTGAAAGTATCGTTCTCTCTTTATACCACAGCTCTGTTCAATTCTTGATTCTGATTGGCCAGAAGGTGTGCATTGTTTTTGTTTATCAGCGTGGCATGGAAAGTAGATCCGGTTGTAACAGGAACAGTAGGTTCATATTAATGCACTCGTTCTAATATGCTATTGTTTCTATAGTAATAGCTCATACACAGGGCCTTGAATCGCTGACACTCCACACAATCAAAGAATAATAAATGGATTTTAAAAAGGTGTTGTTGTTTAACAAAGTAAAACGTATAATCACTGATGTGGTGACTTTTTTTTATTTTGTTAGGAGAGCGAGGAGTGTCACTTGTAAGCAATTTGTAACACTGTGCTTTACAAAGTTTCACACCACGAGAAAATCTTCAGGACATTCAGACTTTCAGAAGAGTTTATGCTTTCCAGTTTTTCAGTAAAATGACAAATGTTTGAGCAAGAGAGAGAAAAAAGGGAGAGGTTGGTGATCTTGGCTTTAACAGAAGATAGAAGAGGAACTAACTTGCCTCTTGGATGTTCCACAACATTAATTATTAATTATAACATAAAGTGTAAACCATTAAACTGCTCAATGTGTCATACAATAATAAATTAAACATTGTAATCATTGGCAAATCGCTGTGGTATAAGTGGAATAACACACTCCACACTGTGCTACTTTTTATGTCTTGTGTTATTTTATACATAACAGCAGCTCTGACAATATTTGCGGCTGCAAGGTTTATATTAAAGCACTTGTTCTAATAAGTTATAGTTTCTATAGTAACAATTTACACACAATTTATTCCGATTTTTAAACTGTGTGTAATTGTTGATATGGTGAAGTTTTCTGTAGAAGAGAAAACTTAGTTTTCTGTAGTTTATTTAGCATTGATGGAAGGAGTCTCCAGTGTCGGTGCTTTGTAACAGTCAGAGGTAACGCTGTAAGTTTAAGTTTTCTGAGACGTTGCGAAAGTCTTTAGGACGGAGGCATTGAGGTTTCAGGGTAATACGACTAGCTGCTTTTTTATTAACTTCAAAAGAGAAAAAAAGAGGAAGGCTGGTGAGGGAATGACTGCTTGCTCTTATAATCCAAGTGACTTGTTTCGCAGACATTCCACAACATTAAACGTAGCTATAAATGAATAAAAAAAGCATGACAGTTCATTTTTAATGAACAGAACGCTGCAATGGAAAATTGCTATGGTATAAGAGGAATAAAACACTGCAGCACATGCACGGAAAATAATCAACTTTGGGATGTTCTCAGTAACTCCACTTCATGTCAGGTTGCATGACACAACCCTGTCACTGATTATTTTCCTAAAACAGCATGCCCCCAAGTGTTTTATTGCGTACCTACCTGGTACCCTCTATGCAATTATTCAGTTCAATTATTTGAAAATATGCAAGTATTCATTTATCTTCAAGATTTGATCCTGGTCTGCATATTGGTGTTAAGACTTGTTCTCAGAGTTAACCTCAATTAAGGTCAATTTCAATGTGAGGTGAACCAAATAGTCAAGGTACTTATCAAATACAAAACAGACGTTAAAGACACTCCTTTGAGGTGAGACTGAACACATGACATTTTCCCCTTGAGAATGCTGCTGAACCAGATTTCTGCTTATTCCAAAATATTCATTTACATCATGCGTGTCGCAATTAAGCTGGACAAAGTTTGTGAGAGTTTGGCACAAAGTCGCCTTAAACCAAACCAGTCGGATCTCTACACTGCCAAGCCGCTTTGTACCTTTGTATGGACATGTAGAAATGTATGTCACACACTTCAAAAATTGTCAGAATGAAATCATTTCATGGATAAGGGGAACATGGACTCTTACGTGTTAACCCGCATCATGTAACTGATATTCTGTGAACTGTGTGCAGTCCAATAACAGGTGATGTTCGCGTGCTCCAGGAGCTCACAGCCTGTGATTCTGGGCTCTGAAGAGGAGACTGGAGAACGATAAAAATCAAAGAAAATTCATACGCTGGGATTTTCAGGCAAATCAAATGACAACATACATCCATGACACATCAAGACCTTAGAATTATATGATTCGAGCTGACAATTCTGTGATTTTAACATATTAAGCCATAAGGTTTTGACCCTCAATAAAGTCTATATATTTTTATAACTTCAAGCAATATTTTGGTGTAAAACATCTCACACATATACAGTAGCATGTCAGTAACATTCCATATAAATCCAAGGCTTGGACATGTATAATGGACTTGCAGAAGTTTTCGAAACTGTCTTTTTATCTAGACGTTGTGTACACAGAAGATTTATAATGGATATATTAATAATCACTACATATAGACTAAATACAGGGACTTCTTTGTTCTCTCAGGCCTAAAACTGACATGTTCTAGACGGTTCTTGAAAGAGCCTCTTAGAAATGTAGTTCCTCAAGCATTCTTTGAATAGTTACATATTTTATGAAGTTTTACTTAGAAAGGGAAATACTGTTGTAAGGCCTGAATAAACTTTATCTACTACAAAGATCTTTCCATAAAATGTTAACATCCAAAGATCCACATGGTCCTTTAGGACAGAGGTTCTCAAATTGGTTTGTTATTTGTTTGTTTTTTTTTCATCATAGGCCATTAACTGTAATTGTACAATTTTAAGAATCTGAGTATTGAATTGAATCTCAATCTTATCTATCACTTTCACATTCTTAAAAAAATGGTTCAGGCACCCTGCAAGCTTTTCTCTGTTGTTTCTGAAGGACTATTAAAAGTTGTAAGCAGACCCCAACAACATGGGGTTTTTCTTTATTATAAAGCTGGAATTGTTAATCACTTAAAGAACCCCAGAAGAACACTTTGTTTTCTAAGCATGCACGTAGGTATTGTATAACATTGTACTGTGCAACACTATTTATCTGTGCTGTGCAGCTTCTTACCTGTAAACAAAAGCATGGAGATCCTGCATATCCACAAAAAAAGTGTATCACAGGTGTGCTTCTTTCTCCCCATTCCACCTCTGGTTGTGTGTTCTCTCCTGTCTCTCTTCTTCCTGTGCTGCCAAAACAGAAACAAAAGCTGCAAAAAAGATGTGTGGTGTTACAGGTATTTCTGTGATGATCAAAAGAAAATGTTGGGTTCCACATTTAAACCCACACATAGCAGTTGGTCCTGCCAAGAGGTTTCTTGTCACTTTTGCAGAACTTTGTCTCCAGTAAGCATGAGTCACGTCTGAACTTGAAGAGTCACACAGGCTGCTCCTAAACAGTGTGATCTTCCCAGTCACAGACCGCAGCTTGGGGGGCAAGTGCAGTTGAAATCCTCATGATACGCAGAGCACAGGCAGTCTGCCCACACTTCTGTTTCCCGTCCAGCACTCTACTTTCTCTGAAGTCTTTCACGCCTGCTCACAGGCTCGTCACAAATCCCTACGTCATATACTCCTAATTTGCATATTAATTACGTATGTCTCATTTGCATAATCAAAACATTACCTGAAGAAGAGGGGGTTTTCGGAAAACACACTCAGAACAGAATATGTTAGAAATAATCTGAGTGCTTAAGTTTATGAGCGCTTTGTCTTTAGTGATTATGCAACATGTGCCTATTTATAACATTTACATTCTGCAGAGAGAGAGAGAGAGAGAGAGAGAGAGAGAGAGAGCATATTTGCATACTGATCAGTCATTGGTCAGTCACTGACTAGAGCGTGCCAAAAGCTGCTGATCAGGGTTGCCAGTTCCACGTTTTTAACCCGTTTATGATTACTGTTATACATATATATGTATATACAATTATATCATGTGCAAATATAAATATGTAAAAACATGCACAACTGGTGATGCGATGTTCAAATAATATATACTCAGTAACAAATATGTTACTGAATATATATTAGTCATGAGCAAATTGGTCTGTTCTTTCTAATACCTGGGACATACTACACCAATGCTACACCATTTTATGGCTTTGGTGAAATTACTATTTAAGAGAAACAGTTTGTTTCAATTCTGCTTATTTATTCATTTATTATCAGTAGCCACTTTATGGGCAGGGTCACAGGGGATCTGCAGTCTAGCCAGGTGAAACAATGGACACAGCAGTCCATTACAGGTCACCAGGCACACCCACACTCACAACTAGGAGCAACTGGCACATTTTTGGACAGTGGGAAGAAACTGGAGAACCCAGAGGAAACCCGGGCTGAACATGTGGAGAACACTTGAAACTCTGCACAGACGCTAACCAAGCTCGGGATTGAGCCCAGGTTGCTGGAGCTGTGAGACAGCAACGCTACTCGATGCACCAGCACACAGCCCTATGCTTTTTCTCAAAAGCAATCATAGTTTCATAATGTCATAATCTTGCACTGTGAAAATTGCCATCAATTTACAGTATTTATTTTACTAATAAATATGTTTAAATATGTATAAATATGTTTAACATAGTAATATGATTTTTTTTTATTATTTCACAGGATTGTAACTGGTTAGGCAATCAGAATAGTGAATCGCTTTACAGTAAAAAAAAAAAAAAAAAAAAAAAAAAAAGAAAACGCAACACATAATGGGATATCTAATGTTATCTAAATTCTCTTTGTATTATATTAATGAATATTTAAGGTGAATACAAAACCTGTTTGAGTTTAACTTTATATGCTAGTAAAAACTTTGGTTTAGTAAAGCACTGAAATGCATGTTAGTGCGAGTTAATTCAGTGGTGGAGATGGTTGAATCAATGAAAGCTAGTTAAGCTAGTCGTGGTGCTTCAGTGGTTAAGGCTTTGACTTACAGGTCACATGGTTGTGTGTTCACATCCCGGTGTTGCCAAGATACCTTGGTTGGGTCCTTGAGCAAAGCCCCTTAACCTTCTGCTCATTTGTATCTTGCCTTAATTGTAAGTTGCTTTAAAAAATCATCGGCCAAATGAACAAATGTACTGGATTATGTGTTATTTTATACTATGTATACTTTACTTTGTATACAGTGCTTTACTCTAAATATGTTTACTCTTTCACTGTAAATTTAAAGTACTGTACATTGACAGTAAATTGCTGTAAATTTTAGTGTAAATGTTTTACAACTTGGATTTTAAAAACTCTTTTCCTCTTGGAAAAATATTTGGCATTGGCCTGGACAATATGAATAACTTTGTCCTGGCAACCTGGCTTCTTTCAGTTGGTAGTGATGGGAATTTGGGCTCTTTTCAGTGAGTCTATTCATTTGGTTCAGCTTGCCAGTAAGAGCCAACTCTTTTGGCTCCCAACCAGTTCATTTCCATTTTTTCTTAGACTGGAAAAAAGTTTGTGATATTATTGACCAGTGACTAAATTGTTTCACAAACTCTTACTCTAACATTAAATTAAACCTATTTAAGCAATTCAGCAGGGCACTACAAATGTTCAGTGACAAATACAGTAAACATCCCTGCATTAATGTTATTATACCTACTGTGTCTATGTGTTCAAATGATTCATTTCTATTTATCGTGATAACTGACTGCCTTTTCTAATACACCCGACTACATAAAGTATATCTTCAATCCTCTACAGCAGTGCAGCAGGTCCTCTTTGTCATACTGCCTCATACACACAATTCAGTCAATTACAATAACACACGTCTAAATCTACAAAGAAAGTGCTCACTTATATGAATCAGTTCTCAACGTTTACCTAAAAGAGCCAACTCATTTGTGAATGACACATCACTAACGCTTGGCGACAATACTCATGACCAAGTGCCAATAGCTACAAGTGTCCTAGATAATGTCAGGTAGTACTTACAAGTAGCTAATGTCTACTTAAAAATGGGGACCCAAAACTGTTTCAGCAGGATAATGCCCCTGTGCACAAAGCGAGCTCCATGAAGACATGGTTTGCCAAGGATGGAGTGGAAGAATATGAATGGCCTGCACAGAGCCCTGACCTCAACCCCACCGAACACCTTTGCGATGAATTTGAACGCACACCAGGCCTCCTCATCTGACATCAGTGCCTGACCTCACTAATGCTCTTGTAGCTGAATGATCACAAATCCCACAGCCACGCTCCAAAAGCCTTCCCAGAAGAGCGTCCTCGTTACCGGAAAGGGGGTGGGATTGGCTGTTCAAAAAGCACATATGGGTGTGATGGTCAGGTGTCCACAAACATTTGGCCATATAATGCATTATATGGGGCCAGGCTGTGAGGTCGCACTCCTGGCACTGAGTTGGCTAATCAGTGGGATAGAGGGATAAAGGAGCGGCTGGAGACACCGAGGGGGAAAGAGTGAAACATGCTCATCACAACAAAATAGCACAAAATATTTGCTGTATTACTTTCTGAAGACTTACAAATGTGTGCTATGGTAGAAGAATTTGATAAGGGCAGAACATTTTTTTTTCAGCAGTGAGGTATGCCGCCCTCTTCAAACCATTTAAACACTGTGGAACTTGTTTGACCTTAGTCCACTGTGGGCGTTCAACCGAAAGTATGTATATACCTCATCCTTTCCATGCACAGTTTGGGTAAATCCTCCCCTACCCAACAGATTCAGTTTCTAACTACAGAACTGCTGTTGGTTGGAAATTTTTGGTTAGTGGTCTGTTTCCGTACCCAGCAGTGACACTGAGGTTTAAAACAAATACACCTGTAGCACCACCAATACACCAACATGTCACTATCATATCAGCATCACTGCTCTGCTGAGAGAAATAATATATGCTCAGTTGTGATCCTATAGTGGTCCATTTCCACTCATGGACAGGATAATATTTTTTTTTTTAGGTGTACCTGCTAAAATGGCCAATGAGTGTAAACAGAACATAATATGAAGTATACTCTGACATATACAATGATATATACTGATACGATTTAAACATCAAATAAAGCAGCTGACAGTAAAGAAATGCTGTCATCTTTTTTTCCACAGAAACAGAGAAAAAAGAAAAGGCCCACCGATAGGGGAATAACCTGTACGGTTTTTGGGCAGCAGCCAAAATTTTCAAGCTCATATGTCATCATCTCATGTCCAGCTCTTTCATTCCTTGAAAGGTTAGAGTTCAGCCTCTGTAATTATATTACAGAATTCATATTACTAACTATAATCCAAAGCTACTACTGTTACAACAAAATTAAAACACCTAATGATTCATAAGAAACTACTGATCAGCAGTCTAGTTTTTTTTTTTTTTTTTAAAGCAGTGTTACAGGCAGTATTTTGTCTAATCCCATGCATGGTGCTTTTGGACAAAATGTTTAAATTAAATTAACATAAAAGAAGGGTTATGTTATATAGGTGTATAAGTATAGCAGACACTTGCATTTTACTTGTACTGAATATGAATATTCTGATGATTCCATTAAACAATAAAGCCAAGATTACTTGCACCCATGAATGTCCATATTGGAGCTATTTCTCATCTATATCGTAAATAAACAAATTTGACAAATCTGACAAATATATTTCTTGCTTACTGCATGAATTCATTTTCGATTTAAACGGTATTTTTAATAACCTACAAAAATCAGGAGAGAACTAATTCTCCTTAGAGAGATATTTCACTTCATGCATACTTACATATTCCCTTTACTTTAAGCATAAATGTATCATATTCACATATAAAAGGTTTATATGGTGTCTATATCTGTTATCCATTTACTGTAATTACTATTTGTGCATGCCTGCACTGTGAACATGTGGCAGGATGTTTTATTAATATTCCAGTAGGTTGCTATCATCATTCAAATGATATTTTTGTTTCGCAGCTCAGGTCAGGTATTCTAACAAAGAAATAAGACTCTATACATAAAAACTGTATTGTTGCTGTTTTACTGATTTGACGTCACTTTTGACATTTTGTTTCAGGGTGCTGGCACAGTGTTCTAAGAAAATGTGTGGTTATTCTACTTTTCACAATATCTGGTTCACTGTCACATAAAGGGAAGGTACCCCAGGTGTTTTCACCCGTCTGAGTGCCATTAATTTACATCGCTTTTGGTCTTTTGTTAGAGCTCGGCCTTGCGATTCTTGCACCTGAGGCAATTATGATTTTTAGCCACAGATAACAACCTTGAGATCCAGAAGATTAAAGGCTTTGTGTCCACCTGGCTCTTCTTTTTAAACATTGGCCATTTTTAAACAGGAGATGACAATTCACTACTGGGATGATAATAACAAAAAAAAAAAAGGAAAGACGCTATGGCAAATGAATAAATCTAATCATTTGAAAAATGTTCAATAAATGTCATACACAAATGACAAGCATCCTACATAGGTCTAGTTAGGCTTGGCTGGTTAGTGATCTACAAGATGACAAATATGGTGATGTTGGCAGTGCATGAGATTTGAAGCTTTGGAACCATATCTGTGTGGGGGGAGTGTCCAATGAAGAGGTGAGAGAGCTGGACAGAGTAAAGGAGTAAAGCGCTGCTGCATCAGTCACTTTAGGTAGAGCTGAAGCAAGGGCTAAATCTTTAAAGCAGCATAGAAAACCATTAAGCAAAGTTCAAATAGACCAGCATGTTAATGAAAGAATGTGAATCTAAAAAAGTCAAACAAAATAAATCTTGCATGCCACTGAAGATCACATTTTATATAAAGATTCATTTGCACATTGCTCAAGGTGGATTTTTTCTTTAATCCTGAAGCAGCAACTATAATTAATATTACTATTATTCGGTAACTTCAGTGAAGGTCCTAAGAAAGGTTTTTAGTTACAAGATTGTGTTTGGATTCACATAAATCTCCCAAGAGTTTAAGCGGTTTATTTTGGTATGCTTTGTAGTGGTTGGATGGATACAGACTCGTTCTACGCATTAATTACATGTGACCAAGATTACTCATCTGTTTTGATGCTGGTCTTCCATTTTGTGCTCCACCATGTCCTGTCAGATATAATGGTATAAATGGTACAATTCCGAAAGGTTTGTACTGTTTCTTTATAAATACACTTTAAAGGTAAGCTATTCAAATCTTGCAGATCATGTGTATTGACATTAAGATTATTGACAATGTATACTAATGCGATTATTATGCTGTAGTATTTGATATGATCCATTAAATAAGGCGGCAAGAGATGAGGATCTTTCTTTAAAAAAATGCTAAATAATATACGATTAATAATTCACACTTACAATAACAGATGATCAGTTTCATTCTTATTTTTATGAACTGATTTATTGTAACCATATCTTTTTGCATAAAAGCCTAGATGAGACTGGAAAGATTGCAAACAATTAATGATTAGTGCTCTCCTAGGACCGAATCCAGTCCAAAGAAGAGTCACAGTGCAGTTCAGGGTTACAATTTATTTGTGTATATAAATCTAAAGTACCAATTAAAATCGTGCCTAGACCTTGATGTTAGCTTTACTATATGAATATGAAGAGTGAATTAACTGGTGGTGATATTTCATACATTTATTGCTCTTATAATAATAACTGCTTTGACATTGATTAATATGACAGAGAGAACTAATGCGGGCTAATACATTTATTGCGTAGATATTTCACACGTTTATGCTTATGTTCGTCTTAGGCTGATATCGTCCCGCACCAGCGAGCCGGAGGCAGTGATAGTTCCTGTATTCTTGGGGATGCAGTAGCAGCAAGAGCAGCTGAGCTCACTTTATAGGGGTCGAATCCCTCAAAAAGAGGTTTGCGGGGCTTTGGTGTGGCCAGCTCCTGCAGTCTCTCGCTGGCTACAGCCTCCAGGACGGACTTTGGCACGTCCGATGACACAGGTCGGTCTGGACGATAATGAGGATGCTCCTTTTTAGGAACTAACAGAAAATAAAAGAAAAAAATGAGACATAACTTGTGAAGTTATTGATGGGAAATTCAAGAACTTGTCTCAACAATCGGGGAGAGCGGGGTAAGTTGTAATGTGGGTAAGCTGTCACACTGTCCATACCTCTAGTTGCAGTCTTATGTTATGTTAGCCTTGAGATATAGTCACCATTAGCACATGTGTCAGTTTGGGGAAAGTTGGCACAAAGGCTTTGGGGTGACAACCTGCATTGGTATATAAACTGACAGATAGAACTTGCTCAAAAATCATTGATATTCACTGATATCAGTTACTGGCTTTCTGATTATAGTATTAATTGCTATTGTAAATATTATACATGTGTACATGTGTGTTTCTAAACTCGTGCCACTCACTCCTTCCAGATCTAGCCCCATTGGTGCTTTGACTAAGATGAATTAGGTTTTGAATTTGAAATAAATAAATAAATAAATAAATAAATATATATATATATATATACAATGATGTGTTCTTATGTGTTGAAATATTCAGTGTGACAGCTTTCCCACTGATGAGGCAAAGCGTCACAAGTGCACACCCTCTAGTTAACTTTCCATAACTGCATAATAAAATGAACTGCACAATAAAAGATGAAGATATAATAAAAACAAAATATGTTCCTGAGGCTTTATTCTTTCATTTGGTATGACATTTATTCCAGTGAAACGTATCACACCCAAGAACCGTAAGAAAAAGTGAAAAGTGAGACAGCATGCCCTGCTCCCCCTTTACCTCACAGGGAGAACTTCCATTAGTAACATTACCAAGACTTGAAAACACACAAAACATGTGACCCCATAGTTTGTCATTTTTTCCTTCAGATGTTAAAATCACACATTGCTATTCTCTCTGCTGCAGAATGAATGCAGTCAAAGTTTAACATTGTTGTCAAATATATAAACCTGTCTGAGCAGTTTATATGTTTAATAAAGTGACAGCTTTCATTAAATGACAATAACTCACTAGCCAGGAGGTGGATACGAGAAGAAAGCTTGGCTTGTGTCAGATAGTTATTAGTGCTGTTGAATGAAGGAGTCACTGCCATTCTTGTCTTTTTTGGATGAGCCAGCTGGCAGATCCGGGGACTCGCTTTAGCCTTAGTTCTCACACCAAACTGAGAGAGAGAGAGAGAGAGAGAGAGAGCGAAGAGAGATCGAGAACAAGACAGACAAAGCATGGGTGCAACAACTGAGTGAGAAAGTGGCCATGTTGTTAGTGTTACTATTGTAGGTCTGCTGCGTCTAAGTGTGAGACCACAGCATTACATAATGGAATGGACACCAAAGCATAAAAATCATTACTTCTGATTAAAAAAAAAAAAAACTACATACAGTTCATCACTGGAGCATATTTTATTATTTTTTGTCACAAAAGTTTTGGGGGGAAAAAAAATCACGGATGCACACGGATGTTTTTTAGCCAAACATCATCCAGGCTGAATAAGCAACTTAGGCAGCCATGGCAAATGTTCGAATTAAGGACTCACAGAAGCGAGCAAACTGAAATCCTTGGTAGGTTTTAAAATGAAATTAAAAATAAAATTAGTGAATAAATAAAATAATAATAATAATAATAATAATATTAATAATAAAAACAATTAAAATTATTATAAATTGTAAACAAAAGAAACAACTTTTAGATCTTTGACATTGTAAAATAGGTTGGTATTAATAGGTTTAAAATGTCTATCTCTGCTTAGTTATATCATTTATTAGCTATTCATTTGAGGTTGATGGATTGCTCACTGAGAAACAGCGAGACAGAGCCTTATAAAACAAAATGTGACTTGAGCTTATGTCATGAAGTACAGACAGGAGAATTTTATTAAAGGTTTGAAAGGTTTTAAAGGGCAATTTAGCATCACCAATCCACCTACATAATCGTTTTTGGGAGATGGGAGGAAACCAGAAAACCTGGAGAAAGCCCACATAAGCATGCGAAAAACATGTGAAACATCACACAGACACCAACCCAAGCTCTGGCTCAAACCAGAGACCCTGGAGCTGGACTGGAAATTGCCTCAGTTGCACCACTGTTTTATCGTGAAAGGTTTTAAAAAAAAAAAAGCTACGCCAATGATTCAGCCTACTTGGCCTTCACCAGGCAGAGGAAAAAACAACAGAAGACAAAGGCATTATCTATCTCTCTAGGCCCACCTGGAGCCACACTGGGTACCCTGCTGGCTTTCTCATCCATGCAAATATGAAGTCAGGGGTTGGAAAAGAGAGCTGTGACTTGTGGGGTGAACACACTGGAATTTGTTTACACCAACATCCAGACTCTATAGTAGACTGCACCATATGCCCACTTTGCCTACCTGAGCCACATCTGTTATGCTAATATCAGCATATAGACCACCATTCAAATGTGCCAAACAGGCTCTGAACCAAGTGACATCCTGCCCTCAAAGGACCATCCACTGCTACTTCAGGTGGCTTAGTAGCAAGTGCATACATGATGGCACTGTCTTCAAGACCATCACTGCCAACAACCCCTAATATTGTCTTTAGATCAGAGGAGGCAGTCTCCAGGTGAGACAGAGTTAACCTCTCTCCAACCATCATATAAGCAAAGCATATCTTAAAAAAAAAAAAACTAGGACCACATCCTGGACAACAGTGAAACACAGCCCAACAGTTGAATTCTAATAAAATTTGCAGCATTTTGTTCAGCCTCTGGATCTTAGATGACGAGTCAGCGAAATCTGTTAAAATAAAAGTGTAAAATTTAAAAAAAAAAAGTCAAAATAAAAGCATAAAAGTCATCACAACACTTTTTACAAATAAATGCAAATACAGTAATTAGTACTGGTCTAACAACATCAGAAAATGCATTGAAAAAAATGCCGATAAATATAGGGTTTTACTTCATGCGATGGGGGACATCAAGCATGAAGGGCACGTGTGTGAAGCTTGCAAGACAAACAAAGATCATGTTCACGTTAGAGCTCCTTACTACCTGCCTGATCAGGGTCGCAGTGTTTTAAGCTTGGCTACTAGTTTATATTTATGTTCACATTATTTATATTTTGGGGACTATAACCAACTAAGTTCGTAGTTCGAAGGACATATCACCTGCAAACAAAATTAATAACTGTGTGAGCAGGATAAAAACACACACACACACACACACTCACACTCACAGAGTAGTTGAGACCTGTTATGAACTCGATTGATATGGAACTGTCAGAGCCATAATTCACAGATCATGCTGACTGTGCTGCCGTTTCTACCTCTTTGAGATATAACCGAACACGAATACATTTAGATTGAACAGATTAACATGGTGTGAAGATGATGCGCATTACTCTTTTTTTCTGTAGTCAGTGGTTTACTCCAGTAGCCCAACCTAAACACCATTTCCAACAAAGTTTTGTACAAACTGGCCCAAATTCCCAAAAAAATGTCTTTTATTTATAGAGCCACCTCTCCATACGACGCACACAATCAACACGGTGCACAGGGCAGCATATCTCTGCAGGGATCTCCAAAAAAAATATAAATAATTTAAAAAATGTTCACTTGTACATTCATCGTGTGTGTGTTTGTCGTTCTTAAATGAAAATAATACCGGCATTATAATGAAATGACACATAAAGACCCCAATTTGACTAGCACTGCGTCCCCACTTTCTGATAGTGTGTCCAGGGAATGTTTCTGAGCTTCCTAAAATGTAACAAAACTGAAGTAAATATGGTGAAATATTATTAAATGGCTATTGTTGTCAACTATAAACAACAATTCCTTGATTCGGGAAAGACATTGTTGTTTAGCTAGCTCATTCAGTCACATTAGATAGAAAGCTATCCAGAAAGTAGCACAGGGCATCAGTGAACTCGAGTGAAGTAGCTGAGGTTGAGGAACTGAAGAAGTTTGGTAGAAGACAGAGTTGAATAAATTCATGTTTTGCAATCTGAATGCATGTATCTCACAAATTGGGTATACAAAACACATTTTATTCGACATATCTGTGAATATATTTGTAAATGCTGTGCTGGATTTGTGGACTCTTTTGAGATTGTTATTACTCTGGATTGCTAATCTCACATGACAGACTAACTGGCTAACAGGTTACACACAGCTATAGTGGGTACATTTTCACATCATTATTGTTTGATTCCAAATAATTAACTATAAATACTGAATGGCCACTTGATTGGAAAACATAAGAGTGGTCTCTGACTTTTGCTAAATACTGTAATAAATATGGCATTGCAAATATTTATTTTATTTCCTGTGCCAACTGTTGAATCTGATAAAGACCCGCAGGTTAGGGACGCTCAGCGCAGAAAGATGTGTGAGTACAAATTAATGCAATATAACCCTGACTTAATTAAATTAATTAATGCAGGTCTAAGCCAAAAATAATTCATATGCGATTAATGCTTGCTGCTCTACAGACTATAGTAATAGATTTATGGTTGTAATATATCATGCTCCATGAAATTTGGAACCTACCTAAACCATTGTTTCCATTTATTTTTGCATCATCGTGTTTACCAATAATCTGTCCAAAGTGTTCCATTAAAGCATATGTCTGAATAATGCCAAAGCACTTCAAAATATTTTCACAGCTTGTGGTTCAGTGCTTTTGTACATCAATAGTCAAAACTTCTTGCGGTGGATGCATGAGGCACCACAATCGATTTTGTTATTGCATAGTTGAAAGCTGATTATTGTCTGTTGTCAGTATTAAAACAAATACATCTTCTTCTTCTTCTTCTTCTTCTTCAGTGTTCGCTTCAAAGCCCCCAGAACCCATGAATGCATGCTGTCTAATCTAAAACACCTGAATGCTAGTGCCAGAGGAGGAGCTTGCTGAGCTCTCACGCAACATTATTAACAAGTGAAAGAGATGCTATCATGTCATTTGTTTCTTTCTCCCATTTTAGCCTGGGGTGCCACACATACTGGAGTTCGTCCTGTATCCTGAGCACACATTTTATTGACATCGGCAGACGTGAGGAGAACCTCACCAAATTTTTTCAAAAAGTGTCTGATCGGGAAATCACTGGCCTCACATTTTTAATATACCTAAGAACAGACTTAATAATGACATCTTTAAGCTAGGCCAGTTTACGCTGGCCCAATAATGGATGGCCCATTACAACTGGAGTTTGTAACCAATGA
>CM075023.1:13912713-13973081 GCA_037576675.1 Pangasius sanitwongsei
CCCCTCAACAATATTTTGTTGTTTTTTTGGCAAATTTTGATAATAAATTTACACAATAAAAAAAACTACCACAGAACACCCCCCCCCCCCCCCCCCCCCCCCCAACACCCTTAGAAGACCATGGTGGTGGTAGCATCATGTCGTGGGGATGCTTTTCATTAACAGGGACTGGGAAACTGGTTAGGGTTGAGGGCTAGATGGACGGAGCCAAATACAGATTTGATACCACATTTCCACCACAGGAACTTTTTCAAGAACACTGGAAAGTAATTTCATTTAAATTACTCCTTCAGTGTAGGTTTCTATCTGCAGATCAAGAACTACTAGGGTAGAGCTCGCCATACTGGTCACCACAAGCTTTACAGAATGACTTTCATCCAGAAATTTGGGGGGAAAACCCCTAAGCTTAGCTAACAAAATGATTACTAAACCAGAAGTGGCACAGCATGACAGCAACGTCAAACATTTTCATAGGCAAAAATGTTTCTAGTGCCTTGTCACTCACAGCAAGAGGTAAAAAGGCTCAAAGATCAAATGAGCTTGCTTTGTGTGTGTTTGGAGCTAGGGGAGAACAAAAATGCGGACATGAATGGGGACAGCCATGGCTGTATTGTGGAAGTGAAAAGCAGGAACTCGTCCAGGAATCGTGTAGTCCTTGTTTAGTTAAAGGACCCATTAATTGTTCTAAAGGCTCAGGAAGTTTCTTCGAAGTGTGCCTCAAGATTCTCGTGTGGATCATAAAACACTTTCCCTTTACATGCACATGCATAAACATGCAACGGTGAATGTGCACCACATGCCTGGTACTTAAAACATGTTTTAGATAACTTCAGGGAGTATACTTTTGCTAGTGGGCACAGCTGATATAGCTCTCTATATTGTTTTATGATGAGATTTACAGTGAAAAAGACAAACCTTAATTGTGTCTCAACCAGAAATCCAATTTCATAGCAATCTCAGTCAAGCAGCCCAGTGAGGAAAATAATAAAACTTCTTACTAAACAATAACCTTCAGCCTTATAGCCAGAAGACCAGACACAACACAGACTGAGCTACCACGATCAATGAGAGTGTACTGCTGCAGGCTTTTACATCGCATCTGTTACTAAGCACCTGTTTAAGTGCATTACAAATGTAATTTATAAGCTACATTAAGGCCATGCTTCAACCTTAATAGCTCTAGTGCACTACCATTAGGCTGATGTATTCTTTGCCCAGGCTATTTTTCATTTAAGAAACTTTCCAAGCACCTCTGTGCTGCCTAACAGGCTGCACAAGGTCAGTCCAAGCAATGTGTCAAATAAGAAAATGAGGACGTACAGGGACATGAGGCTCCTCGAATGAGACGATGCCTAGTGGGACCTTACAGCGGTTGAATTCCTGAGATTCCACTTTTATCAGTCTGTGCTTAGGAGAGACGATCTTGACCTCCATGCCATTGGGCAGAACCGTTCCGAATGCAGGAAATGGGTCAGTGGTCCCCGAGCCATTATTTGCTCGATTTGAAGGTTCATACGGGTCTTCAAAGTCCAGCTCCTTCTGGGCACGGTACGCACGAAGTATCTCGCTCTCTGTGTAATCGGGCTTGGGCGGCTGCGGAGGTCCTTTCCTGCTGCCAAAATTCAAGTAATCTTTCAGCCACTTTGCCATGGGTCTGTGCAGGGAGAGACAGAGAGAGAGAGAGAGAGAGAGAGAGAGAGAGAACAAAAGGGAGATTTTTCCAGACAGTTGTCATTGTTCTTACAGGTTGGTCACTGTGTATTTTGAACATACTTTCTAGCTTATGCCGCTGTGCATACTTGTGTTGAAACTGCTGGTATATGTCCAGATAAAGTCTTGTAAAATCTTGTGTGGCAGAATGAAGGAATAAAACACGACCGGGCGTGCTGTTATAGGAAAATAAATCAAAGCTGAGATGGTGTGATGTGAAGCAAAAGGGCTGTTACCAATCTGAAAATGATTATTTTCCAATTTTTTTTTTTATTAATTAAAGAATGACACGTCATACTTTTTGTCTATTTATATTCCATTATATCGTCATATTTTTAACAGTTTATAGTTACATTTAATGTGGTGGAATGTCTGCTGCTGTTATAGAAAATGAAAACATCTTCTGACCAATCAGAATCGAGCATTCAGCACAGGAGAGCACCAGCACATTTTGTCAATGCCAACACAAATGCCAATCAGTCTACAACACATGTCTTTGGACTGGGGGAGGAAACCAGAGTACCCGGAGCAAACCCCTGAAGCACAGGGAGAACATGCAAGCTCCATGCACACAGGGTGGAGGCGGGATTCGAACCCCCAACCCCCAAGCCACCGTAACCCCCCTTTTACTTTTACATAAAAACTGCATAAATCAATTCAAAATAAACCAGGCACTGTATATAAAGACTGATTTAACCCTGACTAACCCTAAACCCCCCCCAAGCAGTTCATAAACACTGACATTACACAGAAACCTCTATATGTTTTGCTGATAATTTGCATGAAAAATAGTGAATGCATTGTGCATCAAGGTTTGATACCTTTAATGTGTCCGATTCATCGATGCCTCAGAACATCAGACTCCGTCAGTTTGTGCTCGTCTATAAAATAAAAGAAGGAAGAAGGAAAAACTTCGCACATTATATTGACTTAAATCCATCGAGGACTACGCCTCCACAGCTCAGCCCAACCCTGTGCATTCTTTCCTTATCACTGTGTGCTGCACGCTTTTTGCCTTTGGCGTTTACTGTGTATTCCTTCCTTGCTTTCTAAACTTGGCTTTAATTTTCCTGAACAGTAAAAAAAAAAAAAAAAAAAAAAAAAAAAAAAAAAAGAGCGAGAGAGAGGAGAGAGAGAAAGCATTCACGAGCCAGCTTGCAGAAAGTTTCTCGCTGAGTGTTATTAACGCTGCTAGTCTGCTAAGCTAACCCAAACAACTTACATGTACCTTGACCCGTAATAACAATCCTGCCCAGAATGACCAACCTTTTCATTCAAGTTTTGAACCATTTCTAGAGAATTAATTGTCAGAAATTATAAATAAAAACACTCCTAATGTCTCCACCCGTATCTATTTATCTGTGCAAGCTTGTTAGCAATAACGTTACGTTATTCTCACAGGACCCTCTATACTAGCCAGCAACAAGCTAGCACAGGGCTCTGCTTCTTCTCCAAAGAAATACAAAGAAGAAAAGCGACAAAAAAGGCAAACTACGGTTTTAAAAAATTAAGGGCAAATACAGAATGTATATTTTACAGATGATATTTTATTTCTTAAACAGTTCCCATTAGCAAGCTCGCTTCCACAATGTAGGGTGAATCCGCTATTGTGGAAAGCTGCAGCTTTAGACCTCCCCAGCCTACAATTACACCACCGTTAGATTAGTGATAAAGACACTTGCACTTCACTTACGTACTTACCAATGCCTTAGCGATGAATGAAAAAAAATAAAACTATAAATAAAACATTTTCCAGTGAACTCTGAGCTCCATCTATCCGGAGAGGATGAGCGTCTGCCTCCGGTTTAATGAGTAACGCGTTATGGCAGGCAGCTGCTTAAATCCAACAGGCAGCGACCTGGAGGAAGCCCACAGGCTCGCTTTGTTCTGCACTGTGCGCCATCTGATCTGATAGTCATCATCATATTCATCACCCCTTCCCAATTTTATCAGGTTTAAGACTTGCCCATTCCCTTTGTGACCAAGAAAGTATGGTATGCGGTGGAGAGGACATATATAATTCCCTAAACATACATAAACACTTTTAATGGCTCTATAATCTATCATAGTCTAGTATTATTAATCTAGTCTAAAGATATTAATATAGTCTAGAGTTATTACTATAGTCTAGTGTTATTAATCTAGAGTTATTAATATAGTCTAGTATTATTAACCTAGTCTAGAGTTATTAATATAGAGTTATTAATATAGTCTACTATTATTAAATATGCCGCTTATGCACTTCTGGTTAGATGCTAACTGCATTTCATTGCCTTAGTACATGTACTTTGAACAATGACAATAAAGTTGAATCTAATCTAATCTATTATTAACATAGTCTAGTGTTATTAATATAGTTTAGTTTTATATTATTTATCTATATCTTTTTAGAGAAATTCATATTCAGTCTAAGTAATAGCACTAGTCTATCATTGATATCTGTATTTTTTTTTTTTAAATTGAAATTCATATTCGGTTGACTTAACCATCTACACTCTCAGAAAAAAATAGTGCCAAATTGTACCTTTCCCTTGTCCCTGGGTTACTTCCATCAAAGAAACATCTTTTGTACCTTTAATATGCATTTTCATCTGGAAACGTTGATAAAATCTACCTTTAAAATGATTTCATTCATCCATCCATCCATCTACATTCACTTTATCCTGGTCTGAGTCATGGTGGATCCAGAGCCTATCCCAGAAACACCGGGCTCGAGGTGAGAATACACCATGGATACACACCATTTACACCTACAGGCAATCTAGCACAGCCAATAAGCCCCTGGGCATGTTTTTGGGAGGTGAGAGTAAACCACAGAACCCAGAGGAAACCCACACGGACACAAGGAGAACATGTTAAATAGGGTCAAATAAAACCATAACGGATTTTGAGATTTACACAGCACAATGGAAGCATAAGCTTGTTGTGCAATAAAGCAACATAAAATCAAATAAAATGTGTTATGCAACAAAGTGGATATACTGATCTGATATTTAGCTATGAGACGTACGATATTGCGCAAAAGAAGGCACTGTGTCCGGAGTGAAAAATATTAGATGAGAGTGGTGACATTTTATGGGGGGATACTAGAGTCTTTTCGTCATGCATTATTGACATGAACATTTATTCAGAGAGCAGATGCTTTTATCCAATGTGACTTACAGTTCAAGCATACAGCTGAGCTGGTCAGGGTTAAGGACCTTGCTCAAAGCCCGATGGCATCTCTGGGATTTGAACTCAGAACCTTCCGATCCGGAAGGTTATTTCCTAAACACCCACTGTTCAACCCATTTATAGTTACTGCTCAGAAGCTGAAACATGGGCTATCTATACTTTAATATCAATCAGTCAAAAAACATGAAAAATACACAACAGTCAGAGTGATATATTTTTCTCAAATATTATCATACACAATTACATTTCCAGCAGGTACTACTGGAAGTCAATCTAAAAAGCAGCAGTCTGTGAGTGGATTTCTTGAGACTGTCCCTGCACGTGCTGTATAGTTAACAGCAGACATGGTTTCCATCACCATGACGGGATTAGTCGGAGTTGCTCTCGTCGCTGTCCGAGTACGCCCCCAGCAGGCTGAGAGAGGAACCTTTCTGAACTGTAGGTGTTTGGCTGCTGCTTGCAGTGATAGCTGCTTTGCCAGGATTTGCATCTGAATGGGGGGGTGGGAGAGAGAGAGAGACAGTGGCATAAATTAAGAGTCATTTTCTTTCACATGCCTCACAACAGTGTGATGCAGGGAGCTTTGTATTTAAAGCAGTGGTTTTCAAAGTGTGGAATGGTGACAGCCATGAATTTGTGAAACATAGCCTGTTGAATTTTTTTTTTTTTTTTTTTTTGGGCTACTCTGGTGGAAATCACAACCCCCCCATTATAGAAGCTGTAATTTGTATTAGTGAGTTCTTATAGTTATGATCCTGTTTGACTGGTCACTTGTATTGAATGGGTTTAATCCAAACCTCAGTAGAAATCTCTTCCACTCTATCAGTGGAAAGTTCAAGAATAAACATGCTCTATGGATAGAATCTACATAGATATCTACAGAGTACTGACTCATTTTGGCCAGGGTAAAGTGGTTAAAGTGGAATGTGTATGACTCCTCTCACCCCGTGCCATATTATAGTTTAAACAGGAAAGGTTCAACCCAGAAATGGGTTATTAACCATATATGTTTTAACTTTTATATGGCCAAACTTTTGTGGACACCTGACCATCACACCCACATGTGGTTCTTCCCCACACTATTGCCACAAACTTGGAAGCACACAACTGTATAGAATATCTTTGTATAGCTACTGTAGCTTTAAGATTTCTCTTCACTGGAACTAAGTGGCTCAAACATGTTCTAGCATGACAATGCCACTGTGCACAAAGCAAGCTCCATGAAGACATGGTTTGCCAAGGAGTGGGGGAAATCGAGTGTCTTGCACAGAGCCCTGACCTCAACCCCACTGAACACCTTTGGGATGAACTGGAACGCTGACTGCAGCCCAAACCTCCTCGCCTAACATCAGTGCCTGATCGCTGATGCTCTTGTGACTGAATGAGCACAAATCCCCACAGCCATGCTCCAAAATCTAGTGGAAAGGGCAAAGGGAAATCTAGCAAAGGGAGACTAAATCTGGAATGGGATGTTCAACAAGCACATATATGTCTGATGGTCAGGTGTCCGCATACTTTTGACCATATAATGTATTAAGACAGCACATTGTACAAAACAGTTATTAGAGAGAACAGCTGAGAGGTCCTCCTGCTTTGGTGGTAATAATAATAATAATAATAATAAGAAGAAAAAGAAGAAGAAGAAGAAAACACCACAAGACATTAACTTTGTGTGGAACTACAGTTTTACGTCTACCATAGTTTTTCTCAAAATTTCATGTATTTGACAAACAATTTATCCACTCTGGGGGGGGGTTTGAGACTCTAACTATACCAGTCTGAGTTCCAGCTGCAGGCTGCTGTGCTGTAACTGTTGCTGCAGGCTTCTTCCTCACTACTAGTGACCCCAGCGCACTTCTTCCTCCCAACCCGCCCACGCTCTTTTCCCAGCTCTCCACTTTCTGACGCTTCACTCCAGATGAAGTGGCACCCTGAGGAGACAGAAGAAAGGTGCATAATGACATGAGTCAGTAAGAGAGAAATTGAATGCTGGCTCAAAAATACATTTTCCACTCAAATGATAACATATTGGTGCCGAAGTGAAAGGTTAAATCAGCAGGAGGCCAGTAATTTGAAATATTATGTAGAAGAAATAAAACATGACCGGGCATGCTGTTACAGGAAAATAATCAACAACACGGCGGTGTGACAAGGCCCAACGTTCTATAACAGCACACCCAGAAGTGTGTGTTAGTTAGTTCATGTTAGCACTTACTTTACAGCATCTATAAACAGTCATTCCCACAAAAGCCTTTTTTCTTCAAAATGAGAGGAAAAAAAAAAAAACTTATTGACTGTTACAAAGCACCGACACTGGAGACTCCTTCCATAAATGTCAGAAAGCTACAACAAAATTTTTCTTTGTTAAATTTTCCGTCTGTTTATTATTAGGCTTTGGTTATGTGCATCCATCATACAAGTCCCTCTGAATCAGCGAGCACCATCTGGGACCAGGTTGTCTGGTTATGCCGCACTACTGAGTAGCGTTTGAGGTAAAGACTCTCCCAGACAGAAGGCAGCATAAGGACAGCTATCATCTAAGGTCCCTTATGTTGGATAAATGTGGTAAAGAAAATTCAATCATCATTTGTGAGACAGTAAATAAATATAGATGTTTCTAAGCTACTTTAGTGTTATTCATTTGAAGGTTATTTTAATGGCTTATGTTATTGTAGGGGTTAAAACCACATTATTCACTGAAGGTATTGTGATGTGAAAATAACTATAAGTGCATTATGAATTCGAGTGTTAGCCTGGCCTCTGTACCTTTGTATCCGTTTCTCTGTCTGTAGTCAGGATGTCTGTGGGGTTCCCGGCAGCGTGCTGCCCTTTTCCGTTTTCTTGCTCCTGATCAGAGTCAGAGTCAGAGTCCCTCAACCTTTTCACCAACGCCCTCTCCAGCATTTCTCTAAAGGGAAGAAAGTGAGAGAGACAGACAGAGAGAGAGAGAGATCATTTATGGCTGATATATTGATAGTAGATATCACAAGAACAAGTATATCTATAGAGTTTATCTATATGTTTATCTAATCTACATACTTGGTTTCTCTCTCATCCTCCTCCTGCTCTTTCTCCTTCTGTCTCTTCTCCAGCTCCCTGTACTGCTGCAGCATGGATTCATAGTCCACCTGAGCCTGCCGCTGATTCAGCTCCTTCAGCTCCTGCAGGTTCTCCAAAACTTCCATCTCCATCTTCGAGTCCCGTGTGCGGTTCTCCAAAACCTGGGGGGGGGGGAGACACACCAGAGCATTCAGGGGGCTGAAAAATCTTTAAATCTAAATTTTGGAAAAATCCGAAAACCAGATTGAAGTATTCTGGATCAGCTGTAAGTCCAGGAACTGAGTGGAATTGTTAGCAGAAGTGCCACTCATATTATAATAGAATCTGGACCACTGTTGGAAACACTGGTTTTGAAGGACTACTTGCAAAATTTTTTTAATAGAAACGTTGAGACACACTGCCAGCTGCATTATTCAACATTACCTTCATAGGATTATTTAACTCCTCCTCCTCTCTCTCCCTCTGGATTTTCTGCTCCTCTTCTTCGATCAGCTTCTCAGCTTGAAAGTTTCGTGTCGCACCATGCTCCATAGCGTAATCAGTGTTTTCCGGGTCGGTCTGTTTGAGAAGAGAAGAGAACAAAAGCATAAAGATGGACATTGCGTAATCTCTCAAGTGGTCCAAAAGCATTCATCAGTCTAATGATATACTAGCTGCACGAATAACAGAGACTACAGTAGTAACAGGCAGGATATACAGATCAGTGAACAAGTTACCTTAAACGTGATTTCTGCCAGACATCTTGTGCATTTAATATAAAAGCGGAAGATGGGCAGCCCCAGATACAGCTCATTCTGCACCGTCTCTTTGCGAGCATTAAACTTCTTCCCTTTGTATATGTACTCTCCACATGTCTTACACCTGAAAGAAACATGTCATTTAAGATTACAATCATCTTGACACACAACGACAACATAAAAAACAACAGCGTCAGTGCAGTATATTAATACAGACAGGTACAGGTGCAGGAACATGGACGTATAGCAAGACACCTACCTCATGTTAAACGGAGCCATCAATCTAACCACATACTGACGATCTTTAGGGAGTTTCAGTTTAGGGATTTTGGATGGATCAAAATCCGGGGGATAGTATTTCTACAAAAAATAGGAAAATAACAGTGGTGATGATGTAGCAGTTACACTGTTCAGAAGTGTAAACAATAAGTTAAGTACAGTTTTCACTTTTTTCTAACCAAGACTAATTAGTTAAAGGAACGATGTGCATATTAATTTAGGGTCAGTCTTCTTTCATTGACATGTTGGTCTATTTTCACTTTGGTTCACATTTTCCTACATTACCCATAATGCCGTTTGACTGTTCAACTTAAATAGAGCGATGCAGCAGTGCTTTAGTCCTACAGTCTGTCCGGCTCTGATCTATGCTCTTTTCTTTTATTTTACAGCGAAACCTGCCCATTATCAATTATATTTGAGATCATTTAATTTTTTTTTTTCTGCCATTAAACAATCACTGGAATTACACTAGCCATGTCTCCCTGTGACGTCAGCGCGGGACACAACCTCTGACTTCTCACAGGAATATCTCGAATACAGCACCAGCTACCAACGTAGCAGCAGAATCACTAAATACTTGACAAATAATTCATTATAAACATATTTAACGTGTTTCAGGGTGGAGTTTTACCTTGCTAGCTAGCTACACGACTTCGGTAGCTAACTGGCTAAATTAATGTCTAGCTAACAAGTTTAAAAAAAAGTAAATATTTAAATAACAAAAGCTTGTTCTAGGTTTAGCAGCCAAAAAAATGGATATTCTCAACAAAACAAAGGAAAATATAATTAAAGTATAAAAATATAAAGTAACTTACGTTTAAGACTTTTCTTTCCGACATGTCTAGCTAGCAGTCCTCAGAAACACGAACACAAGCAACAATGACGCTTCTGACTTGGACCGAGTCTCAAATCGCTGTCTACTCCCTATATAAGTGTATATCTCAGAGTATGATATAATAGCTTCTACGTTCTATGAAGTGTACTAAAATCTGCAATAAGGAGATTTGAGATTCAGCCTCAATTCCGTCTCATTCTTACTCGTCTGCAGATGTTATTTGTAACGACTAGAATTTGGTCATTACTGCCACTTGTAGGCGGAGTAGAGAATAGCAAGATTTATGCTATGCATGTTCTTTTCCATGTAAGTAATTCTCTAGTATATCTACACTATATGGCCAAAAGTTTGCGGACACCTGACCCTCACACCCCAATCTGTTCTTGAAAATCCCATTCCAAATCCATGGGCATTAATATGGACTTGGTTCCCTCTTTGCTGTTATGATAACCTCCACTCTTCTGAGAAGGCTTTCAACTAGATTTTGCAATGCGGCTGTGGGGATTTGTGCTCATGCAGCCACAAGAGCATAAGTGTGATCAGGCACTGATGTTGGATGAGAAGGCATGGCATGCAGTCTGAGTTCCAGTTCATCCCAAAGGTGTTCAGTGAGGTTGAGGTCAGGGCTCTGTGCAGGACACTCGAGTTCTTCACTCCAAGCTTAGCAAACCATGTCATCATGGAGCTCGCTTTGTGCACAGGGACACTGTCATGCTGGAACAGGTTTGGGCCTCTTAGTTCCAGTGAAGGGAAATCTTAATTCTAGAGCATACAAAGACATCCTACAGTATACAATTGTGTGCTTTCAACTTTGGGGCAACAGTTTGGTGAGGAACCACAGATGGGTGTGATGGTCAGGTGTCCACAAACTTCTGGCCATATAGTGCATGATTAGGATTCATTCATCAGTCGCATAACCTCCCTTTAAATCCAGAATTTAAGTTTTAAGTTATAAAGATTCAAACAAACTAATAAAAAATAAGAGATTTAATTTTCCAGGATTGAATATCATAATTAGATGAAATTAAATGAAGTGTGTGTACTATATTTTTTATATTTTTTGTAATATACTTATAACTATACTAATAACAAACAAATGCCAATCGATACGTAACATGTAATGTTTCATGACCAGTATATTTATGGACTCTATTAAAAATATTGAGATTTGAAAAATAAATAAATAAATAAATAAAGTCTACTATGACAAAAAATATCGTTTTCATTTTAATGATATGGCCTATTTTAAGTTTTAGTTAAGGTCAGTCACTCATGAACAGGTGAATACTTTGATGCTTCCTCTTGTTGAAAGCTGAAATATTATCAAAACCCTGAAAAATGACGTCTGGAAGTGTTCTGCTCCTATTGCATGAATAGAGCAACTGTAAGTATATATTCATGCAATAAATATTTATGAATATATATATTTAAAAAAAATCATGCAACTGTAAATAATATATTCGTATATAATATATGTAATATATTCGCTCATTTTTCAGTGTTCTGATAATATTTCAGCTCTCTGAATATCAGCAGTGTAATAAATGTAACGCATGGAATAAACTCTTCTCAAAACCTCTTTATTCACCCATAGACTACTTGTACTAAATTGTGAGGATAACCTTTTTTTTTGTATACATATTTGAGATTATCACCTACAGAATAGGATATAATTGCTATAGCACCGGCTGGATCATGTGGGCTATACCTCTAGCAGTACTGAAAAGAGCTGGAGGAAAGATGGGAGAGGCTGTTCTCTGTGTATGATGTGCTTAAATCCTCTACATTATAGCTCAGTGCCTCAATGTCTCAGCGCGCGGCTCCACATCCGCGCGCCTTTCCCTCCTACCACACACACACACACACACACACACACACACACCTCTGTTTCTGCGAAATAACCTCCTCGACAAAAGTATGCATCTGTTCTTGGCTGCCACAAATGTGTGCCGGTGCATTTTAAAGCACGGATAACGACCAAAAAAAAAAAAAAAAAAGTCCATGCGTAAAATTACGCACTCCACTCTGCTGCGTCCATCTGGAGACCTCGGCGTGGATTTACTCAAAATCAGAGCTGCGAAACTCGGCCGGGATCAAAACATTTCAAATCAATCATTATCCAAGATAAATGAATGTGGTTTGGGCTTTGGAGTGGCAGCCGGATCATGTAAAAGCTGAAGGACCGGGACATGAGGACAGCTGTGATGGTCAGAGTTTACAGGTGAGTTAAACTTGCACTCATTTGCTTTATCCAGATTAAGTTCAGGCTGGGACTCAATTACACAGACAAGTCTAGGATGTCTAAATGTGCTATGTGCTACAAGGTTTGTCTTTGAAAGTACTGGATGAAAATTCAATATAACTGAATTTTAAAATGAAAGCTTTATTTAGTTATTTGGTGTGAACTTGAACGTATTTGTGCATGAACATGTGCAAGTTTTTTATGCGAAACTTTTCTTCCTCTATAATGGCTTTAACCCACAAAGAGGAAAACTTCACAGATCTCTACATTAATATGAACAAATGTAGTTAAAAAGATATAAAAAGAACAAAATGGAGCATTAACTAGCATAAAAAAATTTGGGCATTGGAAAAGAGAGACGCGTTTCACTTCTTTTTTCAGTTTTTTTCGTGGGAAAACAAGTCACCGTTGTGCGCACGCATTTCTGATATACGAAAATTATCCGCTCCATAATCCACTTTTTCCATCTCCAAATCTTTGCAATATACAGGGTGTCCCAAAAGTCTCCATACATAGGGTACTATGTATACCAGCACCACGTCAGTTGTGCTGTCGGTTCGTGGACGTCCACTTCTCGGTTGGTCCGCAATACTTCCAGTCTTTTCGAATTTGTTAATAAGTTTGGCAACAGTATCGTGTGTGATGTGCTCGCCATGTATCCTGTTAAAGTCCATCGCATCCTTGTGACAGCTTCCCGATCCAGCCATGAGAATGATTTTATATATATATATATAAACTAAGTATGAAAAAGTTTGGAAAACATTTTGATAAAAAGTGTTAATTTCCCCTATGTATGGAGACTTTTGGGACCCCCTGTACTTTATCTTATAATAGAAATGGTTCTGTACATCATAGACACACTGTCTGCACATATTTACATCTAATACTTAGTATTTGCTATAAAACATGATCTTGGTGGCGGCATAGTATTTTTTTTAAACTAGCCCAGTCTGGCAACCTTATTAACTGTCCTGGGCTGAATAGAGTAAGCATCATATTAAACACTCTGTCCCCCAGTTAAGCAATGCTTTTGGGAAACTCCTCTGCTCCTCAAATGAGTATGGGGCAGCGTGATTCCTGCCCCAGTGGGCAACTATTAGCGCCTGTTCCTGTTCCCTTCTTTGCAGTAATAACTTAATGGAACTTAATTTGGCAGTGAGAACACAACATCTAGAAAGGCAACTGAATCAATGGAACATCAGTATATTTTACAGTATATCTGTAAAATAGCAACAAAAAAAAAAAAATCACTGATCATTCAAAAGAGGCAATTAGTATTTCAACTGAATTTAATGTGTATGGAGAACATTTTGAAGATTCATTTGCTGAACAGCTGATATAAATGGTGGAGCTCTTCTCCACTTGCCCCTGCGGAAGAGCTGCCACCGTCTAGTGTGCTTTTTGAGCAGGATCTATGACCTCTATAGAAAACCTTTTACTGGTGGGATTAGCTCCCTTACTAGTTTAGGGACTTTCTTTCAATTAATGTGGCTCAGATTCAGCAAATTTGTGTCAAGAACGACAAGTCACCTGACAGAACTCAATACTGAATATTACGTTCAGGCATCTGGTTGACGTTTTCATAGCAAAATTATAGTGCAGCTATTGCACAACTAATACGCTTCATGAAGGAAACATAGAGAGAAAGATAGTACAGATGAAGATCAAGTCAAACAGATTAAGGGAAGTGGGGCAAACTTCACACACAGCATTCACAAAACCAGAGAGGGATCAGTAACTAATGCACAAAAATCCCCTAACTAAGCAGGCACTGATTTTCTCAAAATAGAAGGATTTGGAGATTTTAAAATGTTTAACAGTCATAGCATTGCAGCAGCAGGTACACTCACGTACACGCACACACCGACTTGAAACTTTTTTTTTTTCCTCATACAATCAGTTATTCAGTATATGCTGTGTACTGACTGAAATTCTGTTAGAAATTTACTGGGTTATTTGGTTAAAGTTATATTATATTATATATCACAACGGTTTTAAACCACAAGTATAATCATCTCTAAAATTCAAATGTAGAATATTTGGACTCCAGGGGATCATTACAAGGCGTAAAGTCAAAAAGCACTTTATCCACAGGTTTTGTAATTAAGTGTAATGCAGAGATGGCTGCTGTTCTTAATCTCTTAACCAAGGTGCTCATCTGTCCTACTTTCTGGGAGACGTTGGGATGTTGGTTGTTTATGCTTGTCTCTGAGTGAAGTCTTTAATAGTTTCCATTATTTCCATTGTGTTAATTGCAGAATCAATCTCCCAATGTTCAATATAACACATTCATGTCTAGTTAAGTAAAATAATGTATGTAATATCCATAATGTCAGATTCAACACTGGTGCGCCTACTGCCCACTAAACTGACCAGGCTTATATAATAGTATTAGGAATTAATCACTTTAAAAAGAAAATGAGTTGAAATCTGATGGCGTTTGGAGTACTAGTAGGAAAATGGTGAATAGGCAGAGGAACAGAAAGGTCAGTGTAGTTCTTTTCACTCTCAGCGATGTGGCTCTTACTCATACTTTACCTGCTCTACCTATTTGTACATCATGCACTAATGCACTCAATAAACCATTTTCCATAAAAGGGGAAAAAAGCTTCCAGGAACCCATTGTTGGGGAACATCTGTATGGTAGGAATTAGATCAGCATGTTTGAGAGAAAAGATTTGGTTTATTAAGCTTAAGATTAATTAGAAATGAACCACTTTCTATAAGGAAAGTCATTTCGAACTGTGTAATTAACCCTCTGAGAAGGACAGTGTTAACGGCAAAGCAAAGCTTCTCTGTAGAAAAATAAAGGTAAATACTTTAGACCACCTGGAATTCTGGGACAATATCCACAAAGCACCTTACTGTATAGCTACAGTAACACTACCGTGACTATATTACACTGCAGTAATAACACTATGTGTCAAAAGCATTTAGCAGGAGAACCTTGCCTGGCTATGTTGTTATCATAGGCAATGTGAGGTAATGTTAGCCTAGCTAGGTATCTAATGTTGGCTACCCAGTCTGATTTAAGTCTGATTTTAAACAGATAACGCATATAGCTTACTTCTTGATTTTTTTTTTTCTGTGGCATTCAGGACTGTGACATATTGATTCCAACACTGCTGTGACTGTCACTTATTGCTTATTTTAGCAGTTTCTTATTATGTTATCTTTAATTTTAGCATTTTCTTACTGTCGAAATTGATTGTTCATTTTAGCAAGTTTTTTATTGTGCAATTAGGGGCAAAGCACCCAGTAGGCATGGTATTGTTATTGTATTTTGTCTTCTTCTTATTATTATTGTTTGACATGGAAGACTATGGCAGAATGCCATTGAACACTTTGTACGCTTTCAGTCTCAGCTAGCTACCCTGTACTTTCGGTGCATGCCTTTCAAGCAGCACTCTAGCACCAAGTATGAGTTTCATTTCTGCTGTATTGAATTTTTGGCCGTTTAGATTTTTTGGACAGTTCAAGACTATGGACGTTTCGTCCATAATGTGCAAACAAATTTGAAGTCACCAAAAAGTGAGGGCGTTTGTCTGCAATGATTTCATGTATTTACACCAAATTTGGCAAATACGTATTTGTTTAGCAACGTGATCTGATGTTAACAAACAAGCTTTGCCTTCATTTGCAACTTGCTGCCAAAAACAGGAAGCGAGGCAATATTTCAGCAATGGCTTGATATATTGCCATCAAATTTAGTACATCACGGGAACATATGCTTATAGTCTCAATGGCTTCTGGTCTTCCTTGGTCATTAAGATGTAGGGTCAGAAAGTGCTTGGCCCCTTAATTGCTGCTTGCAGCTATATTTTGATGTGTTATGTTTGTTCTTAGGTGAACTGAAATGATTCGTTTATTACAAATAATTTTTAACTGATATTTTTGTTAGATTTTTTGGCTCCTTTAATTAAATGGACCATTTGAGTGGGTAACTGTGGATGGGGATAGATATGATGATGTTATGGACTGAGGACCATGGGAGTTGTAGTCTGCAAATTTGGGAGGTGCAGATGCAGAATGATGAAGTAGTTCTGTTTCTTCTTCAGTTTCAGATAGCATTATCATTCACTAATTACACCATTGTTACATGAAGCAAACAAACTCCCCATTTAAAGAGTCTAAATATAATTTAAACAATCCTCTATCAAGCAATCTGTAAAGCAACATATCTCTTTCTTCTTTCTGACACATATTCTCAGATGGGAGTAAATTCCACAGGACAATCAGGATGAAAAGATGGCGACCATACTGCTACCAGCAGGTTCTGATGGCTTGTGCCCTTTCACTCTCGAGTCCCTTTTGGGCATTGAGCACAGGATTGCAGAAGAGCAGGCCAAGAACTCCAAGGATTCCCCAGAGTCTTGTGCGAAAGCAGATCATCCCAAAGCCCAAGCAGACCTGGAAGCTGGGAAGGTGCTTCCTCGAATCTTTGGTGACATTCCTGCAGGACTGGTAGGGGTCCCACTGGAAGACATTGACCCTTTTTACTTCAACAATCAAAAGGTGAGTTGAATTAGCAATCATTAAAATCTCCCTTACTGTTATTGGTTTCACATTTTTAATGAAACTTTGCTAGCTCCTAATCTGTTTTTGTGTCTTTCTTGGTAGACCTTTATAGTGCTAAATAAGGGGAAGGCCATCTTCCGCTTCAATGCCACATCGGCCCTGTACATATTTAGCCCATTTCACATCATCAGAAGAATCGCCATAAGGATACTAGTCCATTCATATCCTTTTCCTGCAATTTATGTTTATTAATATGAATATTAAATTGTTAATGGGTACCAGAATGTAAAAATGGACTTGACTTTATGCATTTGCACACACATATGTGCATTTCATAAACATTATGATGAGATTTTAAAAAAAATTTAAAACAACAAAGTCATTATGTTTCAACACAGCACTCACACAGCTTGCTTTTACTTTACCAACCACCTAAAGCAACAAAACTAAACTCCCTACGTTCAGAGTAAAAAATAATGTGTCGCTAACTGCTGGCATTATAAACCAAAAATTAAAATGACTAAAGAAATATAAATCTAAGGAAGTGAAAGCATGTTCTGTAGTGTATTATATTACTATATTACTCCTATATGACCTCTTTATTAGCGTTCCTCATTTTTTGTACAATAGAATGGAGCAAAGGTCAAAGGTTCATTCATAATTTTGTGACATAGGACTGAGGATGCACAACAGTAGGTCTACACATTTTTTTTTATTGCTTAGCAATAACAGAAGGAGGGGAATTGATGAAACTGAGTTAAGCTTAATTAGGCAGTTTAGGAAGCTTGAAATCATAGTCTAAACCATGAAAATAGCAGTTTTTCATACTATATGTCAGACAAAGTGAGGACTTTATTGTGAAAAATATTATCTGGTTTATTCATAAAGCCAGTTTATAAGCCTCTTCATTTTTTCCTGAACATGCACATCCTGAACTTTCAAAATCTATTTTTTCGACCCATCCTGTGCTAATATTCTCATCTCTCTGCACAGATGGAGGCTTTGCAGCTTTGTACTTCTGTGAGGACAGGACACCAGACAGGTCAAATGAGTCCTCAAATCCCACTGGCTCAAAGGTTTCTCCTGAGTTTAGGTCAAGACAGGAAATTTATTGCTGCTTTAACCTGTAATTTGATCTGACACAAGGTCTGACACAAGGTCAAATACCCCAAAATGAAGAGCTGGGGTCAAATGAAATTATATCACTTCCTGCTGCTATTATAATAATATATATAATAATATCGTATGATAAATAACTTAATAATTTACAGTTTTTTTCTTCCTTAACTTTTCTCTACATTGTTTAGTTTGTTCATTATGTGTACAATTTTGACCAACTGTTTCTTTATGGCCATGTCGGACCCTGCGCAATGGACCAAGTATCTGGAGTGAGTATTTATATTTCCTGTTTCATACTTGAGATTGGGACTTAATTCAATGGTCAGATAAATTACAAAAAAAAAAAAAAAAAGTCACATGGCGGGGAAAAGATGCCTCCGTGAATATCTGAGTATATACATCATAATAAATAGTCATCTGTGTGTTTTTGCAGTAATAAAAGCTTTTTAGTTTTTAGTAAGATAGATTGCAAACATTTGCGGTATGTTACAGATTTTAGGTTGTCAACAACATAATCCTTACAATGTCAGATATATCAGTAAGATTAAGACACTCAAGTAATGCAGGCGGTAAATAGAGTAAGTAGAGACTGTATGTTCTGATTAAATGTTATTTGTAATGTTAAACTGAGTTTTCATCAATGGGATGCCCTGCATGGACGATCCTGTTTCGGTAAGATGCTTTTACACTGCATTGTGTGCTACAACCGGAATGCTGCCCTAGAATGAAACCTCTGTTCGTTTGCTGTCATGCCACTAAACATTATGGTCACCACCTTCACTTAATAACAGTATCTCATTAAAGCTATCAGCAGAAAGACTCCATCAGTAAAGGACCATCTGACATAATTTACATGCATTAATTCATTTATTCAGAATGAATCAATCAAGTGAATGAATCAAGTGAATCGAAATACGACCCAAACAGTGTTAATCTCGGTCAATTTAGTGACCGCTTGTGTTACAGGGTGTGAACATTTTAGTTTTCAACTATAAAAAAAAAGCAAGTTTTCAACTATAAAAAAAAAAAAGTATCAACTTGTTTTGTGCTTGTCTTCTGCAACAAATGGGTGAATGTAGGTTATCAGGGTTTTTTTTTTTTTTGAATAATACACTTAAAAATCTTTCAGGCAAGACTCTACAAATAGAAACATAATATGTAATATGTCTTCTCTTAAACTGTAGTAATAACAGTATCAAAACTCAACCAAAAATGGTCTATTTCACAGTTTTTGTTTCATGCCCACTGCATTGTCTGAAACTAAAAAAAGCCTTTATGCTCCACCCACCCATGTGTCCTTATGATATACATGCCAATATCCTTTATACATCTTATAAACTGCACTTACTAGGGTGGAAACATATGAAGTCCCATTGTATTCTTAAAACTGTCCTCCTTAAAATATTTTTCTTATTTTAATATTTTTCTATACTCAGAACCAAAAATCTCTTTCTAGATGACCTGCATTCATGAAATCATGTTGTTCATTCCTATTCCTATTCGTGTTTAGAAGTATATTACAGAGGAATTTCCCAAAATGTTGATTATTATTGGATTATTGGATTATTATCAATTATTGGATTTATGTAATATTTCATATTGAAAAATTGACAATTTTTTTTAAAATAATGTGTGCAGTTTTCTTTGTTAAACAATAAAGAAATGATTTTCCAACAAACTGAAAACTGATCAGGCAAAGCCTCATTTGCATAAATAAATCTTTTAAAATAGCAATTAATTGGCAAAGATTGATTGTGATATCCATTTTTAATCACATTCTCTTGTAGTGTCTTGCCTTAAGAAATGCATGTGCTTGCTGTTCGGCTGGTGGGAATGAAAGAATATGAATCATACTGAGTACATTTCCGGCGCTGAAGATTTCCAACAGATTAATACGGTTGCTCTATTCACTGCTTACTGCTATAGATATAGCCTAACATGCATTGAACAATAATGAATATATGCATGCAGATGAGGTGGAAGAGAATGCGACTGGGCATGCAGCATGCTGATTTGTTCGCACCCAACCTCCCTCCTTACACCTTAAAAAAATGACAAGGAGCTAATTACAGATATGTTTAATGCATGCTTTAGATCATAAAAAAGGCTCGGTACCTTTAAAAAGAATGAATTCACTTAATAAGAGTGTAATCTTCTACTTCAGAGTCATACATTAGAAGTGTTTTTATGTGAAAAATGTTATATTGCAAAATGAATATATGAATATATGAATGGCAGATATAGAATAAAATGTCCCCTCAAACAAACTGTCAAGGAATTCATAAAAAAATAAAAAATAAAAATAATAATAAATTTGTCGGCAAAATTTGAATGGAAACATGTTAAGATGCTAGTTATTTCAATCTGGTCTGCTATATTTACTCTACTCCACCACATTGTGTCAGCTCATAAAATTTTGGTATCAATGTCTACCTTATGTTTTCCTCTGTCTTGCCTTATTTATGCTCAGATATACATTCACTGGCATTTATACGTTTGAGTCGCTCATTAAGATCTTGGCAAGAGGATTCTGTATTGGACCCTTCACGTTCCTCAGAGACCCATGGAACTGGTTGGACTTCAGTGTCATTATTATGGCGTAAGTATTCCTCATGTTATATACAGTATATATATAAAGTTCATATTTGCTTATAAATCTCCGAATAATTGTGGATGGAGAATGGTTCTCTCATATGGAGAATGGTTCAGGTTTAACAGAACCATTCTGAAGGGTGGTGCCATAAAAGAGAGCATCTAATCTGAAAAGCTGGCGGTAATAATAGTCTGATGCTGTGTCCTAAAAGTCATTTCTGTCAGTGGTGCTGAAAAATGTGACCTACACAAAATGGGGCAACAGCATGCAAGAATACTTCCCAAAAAAGACAAACTTAAAAGAACAAGAAAAACAGCCTGAAATGAAAGAGTGAGTGATAGTTAACTGAGAGGTGGATAATAGCAACACTGACAGACATAATGTTATTTTGTTAGACAGAGAAAACGGAGACTGAAAAAATATGAGAGTGAGAGAATTTGAGGGGAGAGAGACAGAGAGAGAGAGAGACAGAGAGAGAGAGAGACAGAGAGTGTGCAAGTAGCCAGTGAGCCATTTTTCAGATGACCTACATATGCAGCATTAGAGCTTGACCAAATTAGAGATATGGATTAGCTGCCAGAAAATGGTAGGAGAGAAGACAGACATTGAATGACAGAAAAAAGTGTACAAAAGACACAGTCTTAGAAAATAATAGATCTTTTCAAAAATTACAGCCACCTTTTTAACTATAAGAAACTTTCCTTTGAGCTTTTGGAATTTCGAGAGAATAGTTGTTTATTAACAACTTTAGATATGCAATTTATTTGGCCAATTCCTGGTGTGTGGTGGTGGTAGTGGAGTTGGTGCTACATATCTGTATGTCATCAGCATAGCAGTCAAAGCTAATGCCATTGTCATATAGAGTGGCGGTCCAAGAGCTGACCCCTGAGGCACCTCTTACAGGTGCAGTGAACAATCTGTGTCACTACCACACTGTTCCAATATTTGGGTGAAAGGTAGAAAAGAAGCATATCATGTTTTATAGTATTAAAAGCTGTACTAAGATCAGTCTTATGTGTGTTAAGAGCCCCAGCATGGACACCATTTTCAAAAGAGGATACTCAGTAATATACTATAAGGAACACTCTTAGAAGAAAAAAAAAAATAGTACTAATCTGTACCTTCCTTGTCGTTGGGGTGGTGCCCTCAAGGGTAAATTTTTTGTACCTTAAAAATATCTATATTTTTCACCTGCAAATGTGGATATAGTGTACCTTTAATAAATAATTTAAGGTGCATAAATGGACTTTAGTTAGTCTTTAGAGTAAAGCTAAACGTTTGAGGGTACCACCCCAGCTTCAAGTACAGGTACAGTTTAGTACTCTTTTTTTCTGAGAGTGAGGAAAAAGATATACGGACTAATGTAATATTTTCTTGAGGAAATGCTTGAATGGTGCAGCTACCACATTTCCCATCACTTTAGCTAAGAAGGAGAGGTAAATGTTAACTCTGGAGTTAGTAAGGTAAGTTTCACTGAGCCCATTTTGCACTTAGATTGGCCATATCATTGTTTTGACATGCTTATTACAATGAGGATGGGAGCTAGCTCTGATCCACATCTGATTTCCACTCTGTGTAGATATGTGACAGAGTTTGTGGATCTTGGCAATGTCTCAGCATTACGAACATTCAGAGTACTGCGAGCACTTAAAACCATATCTGTCATTCCAGGTAAGAGCCCTAACACGCCACTGACAGAATCACATACATATACTACACATAGCAGACATTGCTCCAAAAGTGGATGTGGATAAGGTTAGATATGATCTTAGCGTGATACAAATTGAATACTGAATTGAATGTAATGTAATCTATTAGGAGCAACTGTTTGTTCATGCAATTATTCAATCAGTCAATCATGTGGCAGCAGTGCAATGCATAAAATCAGGCAGATATAGGTCAAGAGCTTCAATTAATGTTCATATCAAACATCAGAATGGGGAAAAGGTGATCTCAGTGCCTTTGACCGTGGTATGGTTGCTGGCCAGACGGGCTGATTTAAGTATTACAGAAATTTCTGATCTTCTGGGATTTTCATGCATAGCAGTCTCTAGAGTTTACATAGAATGGTGCTAAAAACAAAAAAAAACATCCTGTGAGCAGAGGGTCTGCAGGTTGAAACACCTTATTGATGAGAGAGATCAGAGGAGAATGACCAGACTGGTCTGAGCTGACAGGAAGTCTATAGAAACTCCAATAACCACTCTTGACAACCGCGTTGAGCAGAAAAGCATCTCAGAATGCATGAAAAAGATGTTGAGGAGGAAGAATGTCACAAAGTACATCCATTACTAAGAAGTCAGAATTAATCTATAGCTGTGAGCTACATCGCTGTGATAAGTTTACATACATGTTGTTGTATTGTGCCTGTCTAGGTCTGAAGACCATTGTGGGAGCTCTGATCCAGTCAGTAAGGAAGCTAGCAGACGTGATGATCCTGACTGTCTTCTGCCTTAGCGTCTTTGCTCTGATTGGTCTCCAGCTCTTCATGGGTCTCCTACGGCAGAAATGTGTCCGCAGCACTGCTCACTGTGTAAACAACACCTACCCAGGAAATGGAAGCTTTTTCTGTAACAACAAGACCTGGCACTCCATAAAGGACTTCATTAGCAGTGAAGGTACAGTGAAGCTGTAAAGTTCTGCTATAGCACTTAACCAGACAAGCTTATTTGATTTCAGTGAAATGTTATGCCATGCATATTCAGAGATAATATAATGGTTTTAAGAGATATGTTAGCACATAGCAATTTAGGTTGAAATCTGTGATAATGAGATAATCATGACAATAATGTCACGAAACACATATTACATGAAAGTTACATGAATACTTTTTTCTTGGCATTAAATGCGCCATGCATTTCTCCTCAGAAAACTTCTACAAAATTGAAGGAGCCAAGGACGCCTTAATATGTGGATATAGCAGTGATGCTGGGTATGTGAGAACTCCACTTTTTTTAGTCATCTAAACTGTCTGCATCAGAGATTTGGTGAAACGTGTCACTTAACTGGTCTTCCCTGTTCTGTTTAATTTTACTGGTATTGGTATTAGCATTTTTTTAATTCATTTTCTCTTTCAGTCAGCTGAGTCTTACATCATCATTTACATTAGTTTAGGTTGATAGTATAGAAAATCCATCTTTAAATGTTGGCTTCGTGTACAGTTCACACACAGATGAGCTCCCTTTCAAACACAGTATGTGATGTTTTTAGTTAAATGCTCTTCATTAGACATGCACAGGTACCAAACATACCCATAAGCCACCACATATCATATGATATACACCTGTTTAAAAGCTTCACCTACATATATACACATTCACGTTAATGACCATCGCCAAAAAACAGATTAATCAAACAGACCCTAAATTATGAAACAAACAGCATTCAAGTGATGAGGGCAACAGTGGGTGTTTTTTTTTAAAATGGATAATCCCATAAATCCCAGTGCCTCTCAAATAAGTCTGTGCTGCCAGAGCTAATTCAATACTCATCTGTGTTAAAATACTGTATGTACTGTTACAAATCTGACTCAAATCTGACAAATGTTTGAACAGAACCAGAAGCAGAAAGCATGTTGAAGAAAAGTTATTTTGGAGGTTAACACAGAAAGCTGTCATTTATGGTCTGGAAAATGTTTGTCTATGCTCTAAAAAAAGAACAGATGTACAGCAAATTATCTTACCAGCATAAGGAAAAGAAAAGCATGCCCAGGATGTGCATAACATATTGCACATAGAAGTAATGTGAACTGTGTATGTTATCATTCTCTTCTCATGTGTGCTTGTGGGGCTGGATTCTGGGGTCAAATTTTTCAACCCTAGACAGCATTATCTCAGAGCTCATAGCTACTGCTGTGTGGAGGACTTGGCCTCTAAACTCACATCTGGTCCTGCTAAGCTCTTGTGTAGGTTTGTTAATGGCTGCCATCTAGCATTACATTGGGGATTATGGCTACTGTTCATTTCTCTCTCTCTCTCTCTCTCTCTCTCTCTCCCTCTCTCTCTTTCTCTCTCTCTCTCTCTCTCGCGCGCGCGCGCGGTCGTTCGCTCTCGCTCTCACATGCATACACAAACACACCTTCTCACCATTTCACTTTGTGTCTCTTGTTCACTGTGCCTCTTGACCTTATCTGAAGTTGAAGTGTCTTAGTAAGGGGTTGGACCACCACAAGCCACCAGAACAAATTCAAGTCTCTGGAACTTTACTGGAGGGTGGAACACCTTTCTTCCAAATGATACATTTTAATGGTGGTGGTGGAGATGCTGTCTAATGTAACTCCAAATCTGGTGATTATAAAGGTAATAGCATATGATTTACATCATTTTTCTCGTCATCAACCATTCAGTGAACTCTTGTGCCCTTTGGATGGAGGTAGAGTCATCCTGGAAGAGACCATTCCCATAAATGTTTCATCATAGGATAAAAGTGTCAGTCAGAAGAACTTTGTATAAGTTGCAGTGACGTTTTCCTCTAATGGGATGAGTGGACTTGAACCACGGCAGCAAAATGCCCCCCACCCCCAACAGCATAACAGAGACTGTTCTCTTCTTTAAATTCTACAAAGAATAGAAATTCCACAATGTCCACTCATCCCGATGTGACATTTGCTTTCAAAATTTGTCTGTGAGATTTCTTTGCAGTGCATTAACATGTTGCTGAGCTAGTACTGGATGAACAGGAAATGCTCTTTCTTGTCTTTCATATTCAGCTATTAAATAAAATCACAAATTTTCATGCATACACTGTGTGATGTACAACACATCCCAAAAACGTGTGCCCATATACATAATAATGTTTCTATTTTGGAAATAAACCGATGCACTTAATTGTCAAGATTTTATTTGAAGTCCTGACAAATTATTCAGTTATTTGGCAGGACTTTAAATTAAATCTTGAAAAGTAATTGCATCATTATCTTTAAAAATATTATTCAGTAACTTCTATGAATTATTCAGTTCATATACTAAAACTAGCAGGAAATGTATGTAGTTGCAGATGGGTCCTGAGAATTTCAACAGCAGTCATAACCAATGAATAGTCTTCATTTTTTATATAATTTTTTTTAATCACATTTTTGATATATTGATATGTCCAACCAATTGCCCTTGTGGATAAATCAAGTTTATTCAATCCAGTTCATCTCATCATTTGAACCAGCTATCAGCACTGGCACAGACTCACATAGGAATCAAAAAGTGTTCACTCAGAAGTGGACATATAAATTGCATGAAATTATTCAGTGCGATCAGAGAATCAAAAGCACTTCTCATTTGACTTTGACGCATACATACACACACTACTATGGAGAGGCTGCTCCCAAGAGGCACTTTGCCACAGTGCCTGCTGGCCACTGCCTCCAGGTCACTGTTACTATAGAGACTCTGAGTATGTCCGACTGCATAGCAACCCTGGACAGAGCAGAGCTTTGCTAATGCATAGATTTTAGACCTAATTTTTCGAATTCTCTTCACTGACCTGACCGAAGCAATATCTGCTTTTTGTCCAAATGTTTTGTTTTTACTGTAACATCCTAAGCAGTTCCTTTTGCATCTGTATCAGGGTGTGAATGTGTAATATATTGGTAGTCATCAGCAGAAACTTGTGTGCATCTCTCTCTCTCTCTCTCTCTCTCTCTCTCGCTAAAAGATTTATCGTCATCTGTATACTGACACTGTACTCACACTCTACCCTCCACCTTACCTGTGACTTAAACCTAATGCTGCCATGGTAACAGAGAGGTGGGATGATGAGCGCATTGGGTTGGGGGAACATGTTAAACTGCAACTAGATACTCATCTAACTTATGATAATCCCTTTTAAACCTTAATACCTACCCTTGCTGATGTCTTGTGGGGCCTACGTAGTTTAAGGATTTCTCTGATAATATGATAACATATAACCATTTCAGTAACCACTTTATCCTGGTCTGGGTCATGGATCTGGAACCTATCCTTGGAACAAGGGGCACAATAAGGAGAATTCACCTCAAATGGGATGCCAGTCCATCGCAGGGCAGCATGATCATTCGCACCTGTGGGCAATTTATCTTAGTCAATCCACCATAGCATGTTTTTGACAGTGGGAAGAAACAGGAAAACCTGGAGGAAACCCACACAAACACAGGGGAAAGTGTGTAAAACAGACAATAATCCAAGCTCAGGATCAAACCAGAAACCCTGGAACTGTGAGGAGGCAATGCTACACACTATACCATCCCTCCTGAGTAAGTGAGAGTAATGGCATCTTTCCCACTCAGAAAGCAGTGCTAATTATGTTCTCCTGGACTCATGGCCATGGATGGCTGTGGCCTTGTCAAGATTCAAACTTGTGATGTCCCAATTACAAAATGAATCAGTAGCTGGTGTAATTTTTATCCTGGATTACTCAATGGTCTTTCATGTGTATAGACAACATTAATGAGCATTTGATTTTTTTTTTAGTGATTGATTATCCAGTACAGTATAATTTCTTTGATACTGGTTATTGGTTATCATGATAGTTATTTTGAGAGTGTGTAACTGTGTCCTGCCTCACTTTTGCCATACAGAAAGTGTCCTGAGGGGTTCGAGTGTTTGAAGATGGGGAGAAATCCAAACTATGGCTACACGAGTTTTGACAGTTTTGGCTGGGCCTTCCTAGCGCTCTTTAGACTAATGACACAAGACTACTGGGAAAACCTCTACCACCAGGTAGCCTGTTTTTTATTGCTGAGTGGAATAGATATGAAACCACTATGGTTGAAAATTAAAGTCATCCATGTTTATGTTTCTTCTTCTGGCAGACTCTACGTTCAGCTGGTAAGACCTACATGATCTTCTTCGTGCTGGTAATCTTCCTGGGCTCGTTCTACCTGGTAAACCTGATTCTGGCTGTGGTGGCCATGGCATATGAGGAGCAGAACCAGGCCACCATTGCTGAGGCTTGGCAAAAAGAGAGAGAATTCCAGCTGGCCATGGAGCAACTTCACAGAGAGCAGAGGGTATTATGCACAGTTTGTATATAAATGTTTATATGTGAACTATTTAGTGTGCAACCATGGGTCTGATTAGGCTCATCTTAGTTAACACCCATGCACTGCTTTGGTCTTTAATTGAATATTTTAGTCACCATATAAAGAAGATGGCACTGGATGCACTTGGTCTTTGAATCTGATTATGAAACATTCACAGCAGTGGTATTTAGAAGCAATGTGAAATAGTAATTTTGAATGCTTCCAACCAGGTATTAGGAAAGCGAAGAAAGGAAGCTGAATTGAGTCCATTCCAAGAGATGTCTCCATCACCATTTAGTCACAAGGAGTCCAGAGAGCATCGATCCAGATCCAGATCCAGATCCAGATCCTACAGAACCATGTCAGAGGAAGCAGAAGATGATCCTCCTGATGAGAAGGTAGGATTTCTGAAGACTTCTGCCAGTCCTGCCAGTCCTATTAAGGCACTCCCAACACTTAGCTCTTCCCCATTCTCCGTCTTTTCCTGTAGTTTGTGCACCCACTCCTAGCTACACTCTCCTCCCATCCTTTGAGCACACGGCGGGGCAGCAATAGCAGTGTGTTCACTTTCCATCTGCGCAAAAACTCTGAGGCTGACGATCACACCAGTGTCCTTTATGAGGGACGGAGTCGGGCGGGATCCACAGTGATACCATGGCACAAGCGCCGCACAAGCAGCATTAGGAGCCACTGCTCTCAAGTTGTTAAACCCAGCTTTGCCATCAATGGGCGGCTTGAACTTTTGCCGGACCAGAAGAGAATTGGTGGCATCAGCCCACACACACCTACCTTATTTCCTGCGCACAGCATGGAAAAGGTCAAAGAGGTCAGATGGTCAGCACTATTAAATTGCACTACACACTATTTGGACTATTTTCTGAAAACAGTTAATATGATTTTGGGCTATAAAGATAACCTCATTGAAACAAGTCATATTCTTTTGTGAATGCAAAACGTGTATTTTAAAAATACACCATGTCTCTGGTGTCTAACAGGAGCTGGCATGTTTAGAAGACCATGCTAATGATGTCTGCAAATCCATGCAGCAAGGGCAGGTAGAAGCTCTGTCTGCCTGCAGGAAGCGAGAACTCAGCTCAGTTTCTTCTCACTTCTTCAATGATGCCATGGATGGTGGGCTTCAACCTTTTAGTGTTTTCTTTTTGTCTCCTCATTGTCTATTTTTGTTATTCTTCAACAAGTAGCCATATTGTGCAAATTGCAGGCAACTGCATATTTGAGCCAAATTATTCCTTCATATTTTTAGTGATTTCTCATCTAGGATGAAGCGCAATTTATGAAGGATGATGTTTCTATTAGTTTGAGAGTATAGACCAAAAGGCCTGTGGCAATATTATGTTCCTGTAGGAATATCATTTACGTGTCCCATTGCACAGTTGTAACTCACAGCAGCCAATATATCTAATGTTATAGCAGCCTCTCAGATACTTTAAAGACCACAAATCAGCTTAAAAATATGGTAGACACACAGCCATCTAATGATGGTATGTGTTGCAATGCTTTTGTGGGACTCAGTCCAAATCAGTAAATATTAACAACTATGTTTCTTTATTTGTATAACTCAGAATTTGAAGAGGCCCATCAGAAGTGCCCTTCTTGCTGGTACATGTTTGCTAAAAAGTATCTGACATGGACGTGCTCTCCAGCATGGCTTGGTCTGAAGGATTTTGTAAACGTCATGGTGATGGATCCTTTCCTGGACCTTGCCATCACTATCTGCATTGTGCTCAACACACTCTTTATGGCATTGGAGCATTACCCCATGACTGAAGAATTTAATGGCATGCTGAGTGTGGGGAACCAGGTGAGAATGCATCATACATAATGTTATGAAGCATCTAGTTCAGGGCGTGTTGTAAACTGAAGTTCTTGACCCATGAATAATGACCATGTAATGTATTTATTTACAATAACTGGATAAAGATGTAATTATTCAGAGAAGCACCTCTGAAAGGTAACATGCAACATGATACTACCACCACCATGCTTCACAGTGGGGATGGTGTTGGTAGCAGTGTTGGATTTCTTCCAAATGTAGAGCTTTGTGACAAAGCCAGAAATGTCAATTTTGGTCTTATCAGACTAGAGAACCTTGGGTTCAAAATGTCTTTTGGCAAACTCCAAATGGGATTTCATATGGCTTGCCACTGTTCCATAAAGCCCAGCTTTGTGGAGTGTCTGGGCTATGGTAATCCTGTGAACAGTTTCTGCTGAGATTTGGATCTTTCTAGCTTCTTCAAAGTTACTCTTGGCCTTTGGTTGCTTCTTTGACTAATGCCTTTATTAGCTGGTCACTGATTTCTTGTGGATGGCCTTCTCTAGGCTGTTGTGCCATATATATTTTGTACATTTTTATAATGGACCAAATGGTACTCTGCATGCAGAAAAAAATGTGGCAGGAAAACAGGATGAAAAAAACACTATTAAAAGTACAATTTATTTAAAAGGCCAAAGCTGCACTGTCAATTAACAACTTCTCACTATTTTATTCCTCAGCACTCCTCCAAATTAATATAACAAATTCAAAGATATGGATGCTAATGTGTTGCTGATTATTCTATACTTCATTGGTTGTCTTAAGGTGTTCACTGGGATCTTCACGGCTGAGATGGTAATGAAAGTCATTGCTCTGGACCCATACTACTACTTCCAGCAAGGCTGGAACATCTTTGATGGGATTATTGTTTGCTTGAGTTTGATGGAACTTGGTCTGTCCAATGTAGAGGGATTATCAGTGCTCCGTTCATTCAGACTGGTAAGGTCACATCAGAGTAGCTGCAACTTTCACATCTATTAGAAATTACACCAGCAAAACCTACTTCAGCATAACTATCCATCCATCTATCATCCATCTATCATCCATCTATCCATCCATCCATCCATCCATCCTTCCTCTTTTCAGCTGAGAGTCTTCAAACTGGCCAAGTCATGGCCCACTCTCAATACCCTGATAAAAATCATTGGCAACTCTGTGGGTGCCCTGGGCAATTTGACCCTCGTTCTGGCCATCATCGTCTTCATCTTTGCTGTGGTTGGCATGCAGCTGTTTGGGAAGAACTACCAGGACTGTGTGTGTAAGATCAGCACGGACTGCACTCTGCCACGGTGGCACATGAAGGACTTCTTCCACTCGTTTCTGATTGTGTTCCGTGTGCTGTGCGGTGAATGGATCGAGACGATGTGGGACTGCATGGAGGTGGCTGGCCAGCCACTCTGCATCCTCGTCTTCATGCTGGTTATGGTCATTGGAAACCTGGTGGTGAGTTGAAAGGATATTATTAGTATGTTTGCATGGCATCAATAATGATGCTTTATTGATGTTGTTTTATTTAGTTAAAAACAGTTTCTTTAACACAAACTTCATGTGTATTATCAGAATAGATTTGTTGTAGTGCTTTGGAAGTTGCTGGAGTTTGTGCAGCTCAGACATTTTAAGGGCCGTGAGCAAGGCAAGGAGAGGAATAAGTCTTTGGGATTTTATTAAAGTGTTGGCCCACAACCACTAGAATAGTTATCATGCCTTGGAAGTAGGGCAGAGGGAGGAGGCATATCAAAATCTATGGCATGGTGCGATGATGAGGAACTGGGAGTGGCAAATTCCCAGTAAGAAGATGTTTAGGAACATTGGCTTGGGCAAATGACAAAGTCCTGAATATCACAGAGTATGGATTCCCACCTGTATTTAGTGGCAAGCATCTAGATACCAGTATCTAGAGAATTACGTGCAGAGGTTGGAAGAAATCTTCTATGACTGGGTCATCTCTAAGGGCCTGTGTTATTTAATGGTCAAGGTCCAATGGATGGTGGCCACAAAAGAAGATTCAAGTAACATCATCTTTGTGGTTATAGGTTTGGTGCTCAGTGGGTAAATTCAGGATAAAGCGTCAGCTGACATTTTTGGAATCAGGCCAGTATGATTTAGCTACCTGGAATGTTGGAAAGAAAAGAGCCCATTTTACTTGTTGTGGTATGAGACGTTTGGCCTTCAGGTACAGACTTTAAGGGGGTACTCTGCACCCTATAGCCAATGGCACCATTCCTCCAAGGATAATTTAACGGCCAATAATGCCCTGTTACAAATGTTGTAGTAAAAACAAAAGCTTTTTTTTTCAAAAAGAAAGCAATGGGATACATTTTTTCTCTCTGACTTTCTCTGCCCCTAGGTTCTGAACCTCTTCCTGGCTCTGTTGCTGAGCTCCTTCAGCTCTGATAACCTCTCTGCTCCAGAAGAAGATGGTGAGATGAACAACCTACAAATAGCAATCGCACGCATATATGCTGGCCTAACCTGGATCCAGAGAGTCATCAAGGACCTCTTCAACGGCAACCTGGCCAAACGCTGGCACAAGAATAAGCAAGCCCGGGCAACCATGAAGGGTCATGGCACCAACCATGTTGAATGTAATGGGACTGTTGGGAGAATCAGCAGTTATGCAGAGAAACATGTCACTTCACAAAGGGAGGACAGCTACATGACCAATCTCAGCTTGAACATATGTGTTCCAATAGCACCTGGAGAATCGGATATGGAGTTTCCTGAGGAAGAAGATGGCACAGAGACATCAGAAGATGAAGTAAACAAACCAGTAAATTGATTGTTACTGATTTTTTGTGGGAATTTATCAACATTAGTAAAAATGGATGTAAGCAAATGATAGGTCAATAAAAAATTAGGCTGAACAATTAATTTGATGGAGAATAAGTACGTCAAGTCTAGAACCCTAAAGAGTTCTTCAATTTGTCCCTGTGGGGGGAACCCTACAGCATAATTTGTTAATGAGAGGGGGTTCCAAGTGAAACCTCTTTTAGAAGACAAGAGAAGACCCTTGAGGAGACCTGACATACAAACTTTCATAAAATCAACAACTCTATGCTTCTTATCCTACACTATCTGTATCTGTATCTGTTTTGTGCTCCAAATATCTGTACCTGTATTCAGATTTAGACCCAAAGTGGGTGTGACTACTATGATTATTGCTTGTTTCTGTTTAGACACACATTTTTGTTCATTCCAAATAATGTATTTGCATTTGGCTACATCCCTAGCTTCTTATCAACATAATCATTAAGGCCAGAGTAAACATAATAATGGTCAACATTCGGTGCCTCCTCAGTGTTGGATTACAGAGCTGATATAGGCTTGTGCTAGCACCAGTAAATCACTGGAAAAATTCTAAGCATTTCCTCCTGCAGGAAATCTCTACAAAATTGCATTAAGATAGTAGCAGTAGCTTCAGTCTGAAATGAAACCATAGTTCAAATGTTAATCATTATCATAAGTTAATGCCATAGTTCAGTAACATTTAGGGAAGCACCCTGCACCACATTGGTCCAAGATCGCTTGTCTTTAACTGATATTGGTAGCATCATACAGTTATTGGTTTTAAAATATTTAGGGCACTAAACAGGGCTCAGTTGATGTCGCTACTACAGAATGGATATGATGGAGAAAGGAATTGAACACCAGCCTTTTGGCTTTATTAGGAAGTGCTCAGCCTGTCAGAAGGAAGTACTGTGGATCTGAGGAATCCAGGAGGCGAAGATGAGGACACTCAGCTAGCTGGTGACACCATGGAGCCAGAAGAGTGTCTCCCTGAGTGTGAGTTAAGGACAATATTTAAATTAATAATAAGCATTTAAATCCACAAGACACATGTAAAACATATTTTGTACTCTTTCTATTTCAATTAAGTAAAATACAATAAAAAAATTAAGCTTAACCTACATAAATACGCATTGAAACCCCAGACTTCCATTTTCTACAGTCAGTTCCATATGTATTTGTACATTGACACAATTATTGTAATTATGCCTCTGTACACCACCACAATGGATTTGAAATGAAGCAATCAAGATGTGATTGAAGTGTTGACTTACAAATTTAATTCAAGGAGTTTAACGAAAATATTGCATGAATCATTTAGAAATTACGACCGTTTTTTTTTACATAGTACCTTCATTTTCACAGGCTCAAAAGTAATTGGACAATTGACTGATAAGCAGTTTAATGGCCAGATGTGGCCTGTTTCCTCATTTCATGACAAATTAAATAGATAAAAGGACTGGAGTTGATTCCAAGTGTTGTCCAAAGAGGTGTCAGTGCAAGTGAAGGAGGCCATCATTAGGCTGAAAAAGAAAAATCAGACCTTTCAGAGAGATAGCAGAAACTTTAGGAGTGGCCAAATCAACAATTTGGTACATCCTTAAAAATAAGGAGTGTACTGGCAAGCTCAGCAACGGCACAAATTGTGTCACTGCCCAAATACTTATGGATCTGACTGTATATGTTGTGAACATAATTTTAAAATAATAATATATTATGACTTGATCCTGAGCCTGAGCTACTGTCTGTGGGCTACACTCTCCAGTTTCCTCCCAAAGAAAGCAGCCTGTATTTGGCCTGCAGGCCACATGTATTTTTGGCCATATTAATCTTATAAAGCTTAGATTCCACTATCTGTAGTAGTCGGGCTACTATTATTATATTATATACTGTTACTATTATAAGTATTTAGGAACACAGTTCTTATGTACTCCAGACTATCATGATGGGTGTTTAGCTGATAGCGTGCTTTGCTCTCTGTAATTATTTTGGTTATGTTCAGTCTGCATGCGTCGCTGTGAGTGGTGTGGTATCAACACTAACCAGGGTCTAGGCCTGGTCTGGTGGAGGCTGAGGAAGACCTGCTACCAAATCGTGGAGCACAGCTGGTTTGAGACCTTCATCATCTTCATGATCCTTCTCAGCAGCGGAGCTCTGGTGGGAGGCCACATACAAAATCTCCACATACAGTTAAATTACCAGTGTTGATTGAAGCCCCTGTTAAATTAACACAAAAATGCTAGATGATATAAATGACCTGACTGTAAAACATTGAGCACTGAACTGATCATGTAATCTATTTTTAACCACAAGACAATAGATTATTGTTGTTGTATTTTTTTTTTTTGCATTACTAAGTGGTATAACACTAGCGTATTGTTATTTTAGCTGAACGTAGGTGACCTTGTCTAGTTGCTATTTTTGTGGTGAGAATGATCATGCATGCGCGTGTGTATATGGGTGGAACAGCACAATCAGGAGTGTGACATTCAAAATTGGATGGCATGTGGTATATTTTAATGCACTTTGGCCCAAAATTGTGCTAAGTAGCTAATTTGTTACCTGCTTTAACATAGAGAGTCACCAGGCTAAAAACCAAATTTACCAAAGTAATACCAAAATTAATTGCTGTCGTGTGAGTGAACACCTTCAACTCCATGAGAAGACAGAAAACATGTTTGTTCTGTCAGCCAGATTAATAAAATCCAATCATATATTATTATGAAATGGGCTGCGTGGAGCTTCTTATATTTTATTACAGTGTTAAAATATGGGATGCTCAAAACATTTTGACTGGCAGAGTACTTAATGTAATTATTTACATTTCCTCCTTTGCTCAATGCTCTGATTTCAGGCATTTGAAGACATTTATATTGAACAGAGGAAGGTGGTGAAAGTGGTGCTAGAATACGCGGACAAAGTCTTCACCTACGTCTTTGTGTTGGAGATGCTTCTGAAATGGATTGCATATGGTTTTAAGAAGTACTTCACAAACTACTGGTGCTGGCTGGATTTCCTGATAGTGGATGTGAGTGTACAGCCTTGTTTTAATTTCTCACATAGTTTTTTTTTTTTTCCTCAACAGTACTTTTATAAGGCTATTTGTCATTCTGCAAATATTCAGATATTCAGCTATCAATGAAAGCATGATATGCTAAGTATCAGGATGGTTAAGTTTGCGCATGGAGGTGAAGATATGTGGCAAAATCGGACTTCACTTTATGAATTTTACCGCTCGCAGTGGTGCTAGGTGTTGCCTGAAAAACTCAGAGGTTAATAATTTAACTATTTTTGTATTACAGCAAATGAAAAGAAAACTTGTTTATGAATGATTAAACGAGTTAAAATCAAGCAATCAAGCAAACAAACAAACAAAAAAAAATGTCTCATGTCTCATATCTCAAGTTTCTTTACTGACAACAGCTGCATTTTGCTCTTAAATGAGTAGCAGGTTTTTTTTTTGTTTTTTTTTTAAACAATATTTGGTTAACTAGCATTAATACTAGGACATTAATGACATTTTAGTGACTACTTAAAATATATATATTTTTAAATATTAATTATACTTTAAAATAATTGTAAATTGGGTTACAAGGTTGTACTTTCAAAGTGATGACGTTACATTTGTGAGTGGAATACGCACAGCATCACAATCCTGGAATGACAAATTTCTTTGCATAAACTTTATAAATGAACCAATTTGTAAGGTCACTCGTAATAATTTGGGATACCTTACAGGCCCAAAGAATCCAAACACTGCTCATTTGAGATAGACATGAACACAGTGATATACAGTACAAACACACACACACCTTTGCATTTTGTTTGCGTGACTACTTTTATTGCATATCACTGCATATCTCCTGGTCTCACCTGCCTGTTTAATCCTATTTAGATCTCTACACACACCTCTAATGATAGGGTAAGTTCATAGTTCAAAGGTCAGAGGTGAGTAGATGTTCAGGATGAGTTGTTTTCTCTGCATCACAGCTGCATTTTGGATTCAGTTGATCCATTTTGAGATATAAATGCCACTGTCTTTCTTTGTGACCTAGGAATATGATGAACTTGCATTTTATTTGCATTCAAAGTGCACTCTTTGATTTCATACCACTGATGTGGTTAATATGTAATAGGACCTTGGCCTTTATATCCAATTAAAATAGCACTCATTAACTGAAAAGGTTATCTACAGAAGATACTAAAAGTGGTGACTTTTCACTGTTCATTGTAAGGCTGGGGCAAAAAAGTAATAATATAACATTATATTGTTTTGTTGCTTGTGAAGTTTGAGCAGTTGAGGACAATAATATGTCTCCTAGCATGCTTACAACAGTAACTGGTTACTGTAGTAATTATTGAATTTTCAGTTATATTGTTGTTTTTTATTGAGCTACACACAGAAAATTAGATCTTCTCTAGATATATAACTAAATCCCTCTAATTAAGTACCTCTTTCTTTTATAAAGAACTAGCCATTTTTGGGACTAACAAAATTTATTAAAAAAAAAAAATTCAAAATAAAATTCAAAAATAAATGAAAATGATTACACCCTATCCTTATCTACGTACATTCAGAAGCAATTTTGGCCCTTATCTCTACTTATCTTTACTAATCTGTAAAACCATATTCTACATTAAATTTGACTTCCATTAAATGAAAAAAAAAATTCTTTATAAAACCCTCACTCTATTTAATATATATGCATAGTGAATATGCATATATAGTTGAGTATGTGGGTATGTACACTAACTAGTGTACATATGTGCATGTTTGTCCTGGTTTTGTCCACATGTCATCTCATTAACTCTTCATTTACCTCATGTTATTTCCAACCATCATCAATAATGGGTCATTCAACAGTCGAATACCATACTGTCTGCTCTGAATGTAGAATAGAGTGGAAACATTTCTGTAAACAGCTACATTCTAGATTGCAACTTTGAATTTTATTCCAATAAATGCGTTCCTGTAGAATGTCCCAAAACATGTATTGGCTTTACAGTGTTTAGTCTCATCTTTAGATCTTTTCAACTTTGGCTGCATTTTTCCTACTCTGATCATTAATATTTGTTTCTTATACTTACTAGCTGACTATCAAGTAATTGCATAATAACTACAAGTAATGTCTGGTACATAGCTGTTAACGTATATAGTAACTTAAGTGCTACTATGCAGTGAGATCTTAATAGCTTGTATGTAGTTCTGATACACTTTGAGTACACCCATAGTGAGGAGTTAATACAGAAATACAGTATTTAGATCTCAGCTGTAATTTGCACTAACAGTAGTCATGTTTGAGTTGCATGGTGCATTTGAGTGCAAAGTTTGCCAAAAACAGAGGTGTATTTCGAGTAAATGCGATTCTGACCTTGAACTTAAGTCCATTTTTCTTGTGAGATATTGACTCGAATGAAAATCAGTCATACGTCTAGCACAGGTAATAATAATAATCTGAATAATCCATAAATTACATGCTATCATATGCTGAACTTTTGTATTGTACTTAAAGATACTGAAGTGTCTTTTTACCTTGTTGTTGGTTTTAGAATGCAGGCCTTGGTGCGTTTGTTACCTGTATTTGCCTACTTGTTTCAGTCAGTAAATATGCATGCATTTTCTGTAGTAATACAATAATTGGTAATACCCTGGTATTTTTTTTTTACATTAATTACTATGCACGTAAATATTTATCTTGAAATCTATGCACAATGTATTACTTGTACGTATTGCGTACATGTTTAACATCCTAAAAGGGTTGTTTTAAAAGTTCTCATTGTAGGTACTCAGATTTACTACATGTGGTTGTTTTAATGATATCGCTCTCACATTCTGTAACAACTGAATTGAACTGAATTCAGAATCTCAGGTTTATACAATATGTAACGATGTGCCACAGTTTTCCCAGCTCAGATATGATGGCCAACTATTGCAGAAGCAACCATACAACTGCTTAGAGCTCTGATCAATGTTTTGTTTAATCATACCTCATAGATTATTTAAAAAAAAAAAACAAGTGATCAAGTTCTTCTCTCCCCTCACCCTGCAGGTATCGCTAATTAGCTTAGTGGCTAACTCTCTTGGCTACTCAGACTTTGGAGCTATTAAATCCCTGCGGACCCTGAGAGCCCTCAGACCACTAAGAGCCCTGTCCAGATTTGAAGGAATGCGGGTAAGGCACTTTTTCTTCTTAATATTCTTGCCAACAGGATAGTAACCTGTGTTATATCCATGCTATAACCTGAGAAATGTAACCTTTTTGTTCTACATGTGTACAATATAGTGTTTCCTTTGCAATAGGCCTGTCTCTAATGACTTCTTGTTGTACTGTATGGTCCAACATGGTGGTATTTATTTTTTATTGAGGTGGTGGTGAATGCACTAATTGGTGCCATCCCCTCCATCATGAATGTGCTGCTGGTATGTCTGATCTTCTGGCTTATCTTCAGCATCATGGGTGTCAATCTCTTTGCCGGGAAATTTGGAAAGTGTGTGAACAGGACAGGATACATCCATAATGCCTCAATCGTGAATAATAAATCAGATTGCCTGGCCATGAACAACACTCAGTTCTACTGGACCAGAGTGAAGGTTAACTTCGACAATGTAGGGTTGGGCTACCTCTCACTTTTACAAGTCGTAAGTCACTAATTTATGCTCTTTCTCTGTATTCATTTGTTGGGTTGCCATTTGAAAAGAAATTATTTTAGGGCTTGGTGTATCCTATTTGTCTTATAAGACTACTCGTAAGCTCATTTGGCAATGTAACCCCATAATAGCCCTACCTGTGCTGAGTCACATCACATTCACGAGCATATCCTTTACCTCTGGAAATAATCAGCTCTGTCATTCACAAAAGCATGTAATTCCCTACTACCTAGGCAGTAACATTCAATGGTTACTCTTGTGTTAGTCTTTGTTTTTTCACATATGATATATTAGGGGTATCTGTATCTCTTTGGTACTTAAATATTTGTATCTGTATTTGAACCTGAAGTGGGTGTGGACTAAGCCTGAAGGTTTTTTTTTTTTCTTTAATGAACCTTACAACTATGTCTCCAGAAACACTGGAAAACGTACCTATAGCACACCTGTAGTCTCAACTAGATGATTTTCTGGCAAGCTTTCTAAAAAATGTTCATTCTGAATAATGAATTCATATTCAGTCACATCCCTAATGATATGGTAAATATGGTAAAAACCACTGGTATGAAACTACTTCTTAATACTCTTCCTCTTTTGAGAGACTACCCTGAGAGGTTGATGGGTATGCTTGTTGCTCTTATCTGGAATTACAGGCAACTTTCAAAGGCTGGATGGAAATCATGTATGCAGCAGTGGATTCACGTGGGGTAACCATTAATCATTCCATTCAAAATCTATGTATTCTATATTTGTTCTATGTAATCTATGTATTCTAGAAAAATATGTGGAAAAGAAAACAGTGCTAGTCACATATTTTCTTCCTGATCACAGGTAGAAGAGCAGCCCATTAAGGAGGTTAACCTATACATGTACCTTTACTTTGTCATCTTCATCATCTTTGGCTCATTCTTCACTCTAAATTTATTTATTGGTGTAATTATAGACAACTTCAATCAGCAGAAGAGAAAGATAGGTGATGATGCCTAGCTGATTTAGCTGAAATATTTAATAAGTGACTTAAATATTTTAGTAAATACTAAAGATGACATTATTTTGCCATTACAAGGTGGACAGGACATCTTTATGACTGAGGAACAGAAAAAGTATTACAATGCGATGAAAAAACTGGGGTCAAAAAAGCCACAGAAGCCCATACCAAGGCCGACGGTAAAAAAGTGTTTGACCATACTCACTGATATTATTAATAAATTACTAATGTTGTAGTTGCTAACACGTTTGTTTGGTCTTTAAATCAAGAATATTCTGCAAGGTTTCTTCTTTGATTTGGTCTCCAAACAAGCCTTTGACATCACAATCATGATGCTCATCATCTTGAACATGATCACCATGATGCTGGAGACGGACGAGCAGTCTCCTCGAATGGAGTCCATTCTCAACAACATCAACCTGGCTTTCATCATCATCTTCACCACTGAATGCCTCGTTAAGATCTTTGCTCTCCGCTGCTACTTCTTCACCATCAGCTGGAACATCTTCGACTTTGTAGTGGTCATCCTGTCTATTGTTGGTGGGTATAGACAAATTGCTTGGAGGGGCACAGCACTGCATAGTTCTGTTTTCCAAACCCATGCTCATTATTAGTAATTATTATACTTTGGGATGCCCTGCAGTGAGTTGAATTATACGATCCAACCACTACGGGGCATTGCAATGTATAATTGAACTAAACTGAAACAAAATTACATCTATTAGTCATGGTCTTTTACCCCATTGCAATGGATTAAAAAAACACAACCAAGAGAAAACCTGCCTAACTTGACGACATTGATGGAGTCAATGGTGAAGATTTGTTAAATCATGAAAAATGCTAACTTGTACAGAGCTATGTTCTTCTAAGTACATTCCATCTAGCACTCTAAAGTGCTCTTTGGTTTGTACTTCTGGGGGATCTTTTAAATGTTCTGTGACAGACTCTACAACAGACACTTTCCCTTTTAAGAAAGCTTCCAAGTAGAACCTCTTTAGAAGGTTAAAATTGATACCCATCCAAAAGCCTTTGAAAACCTTTTCTTTTAGAGTGTAGGGGTTGAGTTTGGTGTCTTCATCCTAACAGGAAGTTTTCTTGGTCCTCACAATTGCATGTGATTTTAATTTCTGAAATTTGATACCGGTTCTTGTTACAGGAATTGTCCTGGCTGATATCATCGAGAAATACTTTGTTTCTCCAACTTTATTTCGGGTGATCAGGCTGGCCAGAATAGGACGGGTCCTCAGGCTTATACGAGCAGCCAAAGGAATAAGGACGTTACTCTTTGCCTTAATGATGTCATTGCCAGCCCTCTTTAACATTGGCCTTCTGCTGTTCCTTGTCATGTTTATTTATGCCATTTTTGGGATGGCCAACTTTGCCTATGTGAAGAAGCATGGTGGGATCGATGACATGTTTAACTTTGAAACCTTTGGAAACAGTATTATATGCCTGTTCCAGATCACCACCTCTGCTGGCTGGGACAATTTGCTGGATCCTATTCTAAGCAACTCGCCAGAGGAATGTAACCCACACATCATCAACACAGGTACTAATACAAAGGGCAATTGTGGAAACCCCTCAGTGGGAATTACTTTTTTTGTTAGCTACATCATCATCTCTTTCCTCATTGTTGTTAACATGTACATTGCCATCATCTTGGAGAACTTCAGTGTGGCCACAGAGGAGAGCACTGAGCCTCTCAGTGAAGATGACTTTGAGATGTTCTACGAAGTATGGGAGAAGTTTGATGTGGAAGCAACGCATTTCATTGAGTACTCCAAGCTTTCCAGTTTTGCAGATACACTTGCAGAGCCCCTGCGAATTGCTAAACCCAACAAGCTCAAGCTGATTTCGATGGATCTACCCATGGTGAGTGGAGACAAGATCCACTGCCTGGACATCCTGTTTGCCTTCACCAAACGTGTGCTGGGTGAGTCGGGTGAGATGGATGCCCTTAAGCAGCAGATGGAGGAGAAGTTTATGATATCCAACCCTTCCAAGACCTCTTATGAACCCATTACCACCACTCTCTGGCGCAAGCAGGAGGAGGTCTCAGCCACCATAATCCAGCGGGCATACAGGAGGCACTTAGCGAGGCGGAAGATAAAGAATGCTTCCTATCTGTACCAACAAATAAACCAAGAGGCATCAGTGGACTTGGAGCATGTGCAAGAAAAGCAGGGGCTCACTGCAGATATGATTAAGGAGCATTATCACCCTGAGGAGGAGCAGGTTGAGGGGTCTCAGCACTCCTCCCCTCCTTCCTATGAGGCTGTCACCATGGCTCCAACTGGATTGTTCCAGGTGCTGATACCTGCCTCCAGGAACCTTGCAGCTTGTGAGTCTTGCAACACTGAAGAAACCTTTCTGTAAATACTACTTATTATTTCAGGAAGAACCTTTTCAAGATCGGAGTTTAAAGCACATGGTATGCTGGAGTATGCAAAGGCATATAGACAGAACTACAGTGGACTCTTGAGCAAACAGGTACATTTACTGATTCCCATGATGCTTCAACCATGTACAAGACATACTGTGTGTTATTGTTACTTCACTATTGACAGCCAGAAATATCAGGATCCATGGATAATAGTCTTGCACAGTGATCACCAGCCCAGATCCTGAGGATCTACCATTATGTTTGCTTCAAGTGTAGACCTGGCAAGTCAGTAAGGTGGATGCCCTCAAGCAGCAGACAGTAGAGTTCCTGGCTAATCCCTACTCTGTTGGAAGCAAATTTTGTAGAACAGTAGATTGTTAGGAACAGTTTTGATGATCACTATTCAAAACGCATTCATTATATCAGTGAATGGATGAAGGCTAAGGTCCAGAACATATTCATTACAGATGCAATGGCTTTTTGGTAGATAGTATTTACCTTGCAATAATTGACAATATTGATCAAGTTTTAATTTTTTCCCCCATATTTTTCAGCAATGATCTCAAATGTTTTTCTACCAAGGATTAATCATATACTATGTACCGTCTGTCCCAACACTACAAAATGTAACTAGTTTTTTCTTTTCTTACCTGATGTAAATCGAATTAAAACCAGGGAGAATGCGGTGTTGAAAGATACATAGAACACAATTTTATTTTGTAGAAACATTGCGCTGCCATTATAGCTTGGTTTTGAGACTGAACATGTTCTGCACAAGATGTCTAGGTTGATTTTCAGAGCTAAATGATATGTGCAATATGTGCCTGCTGATGGGTGTCGTGTCTCTACACACAACTCAGCTTGGGAAAACTGCTTCAGGAGCCATATTATGGTCTCTGATATACCACTGTAAGAATTACTCTTAAGTCTCACATACACTTTAATACTTACTGTATATGTATATGAAATGAATGAATATGCAGTGATTTCTTTGCATGAACTCAAATATCAATTCATTCATTTATTTAACTTTTCTTATACAGACAGGCGACAAATTAATTGAAAAACAATGACTCTGTTATGCTGTGGGGGGCATGTATTTATTTTGCTAGCATGGTTTGTGTCCACTTATCCACTTAAAAGGAAGACTCACTGCAAATTAATTCAAAGTTCTTCTGACTGATCACCTTTATTCTATAATGCAACATTTCTGTCCTGATGGAAGTGGTCTTAAGGAAGAATGATGTTTATTTCTCCAGTACAGTTCCAGAGACTTGTAGAATCTAAACAGAGGTGCACTGAAGCTTTTTTGGCAGTATGTGGTGGTCAAAACCTTGCTAACATACTTTTTGTTGGTTTTCCTTTAATTAGTCACCTGTATGTGTCTCAAGATGATATTCTTTTTTTTTTTAAATGCAGTGCAATAGATTATCCATGATTATTCTCCAAGTTATGTTTAATCAAAACATTCATTATATAACAGCATTATATAAAATGACAAAGAAAAAATGCATCAGGTGTTTGTAATATTTTACAAAGTAGACTTACATTTGGATGAAACAAAATGTGCTATCAATTATGGACAAAGATCTCAAACTTTGGTCTTTCATAAGCTTTCTCTGTTACAATAAAAATGAGGACCCAATTGTGGTGTTAGATTTATAAGGTCATTCATATTATTGCATTCATTAACCTAGATAAAAACCTTATAATACTAAGGTCACAAAATGAACAGCTAAATAAACTGATGGATTGAAGTGACTTGAATGGATTGACCCACTAAAGTATTATCATCTTTTCACACCTTTCCAAGCTAAATTGCAATTTTAAAAAGTAACAGCTTTAGAGTGGTGTACTCTGAGTTTGGAAATCAACTTGCCTTTTTGGAGCTTTAAAAATGACGGCCAATTTAGCACTTTGCCTGAGAGCTTAACCTTCTCCTGCCATGAAGAGAGTGATCAAATCCCTCCATGACCAGCTGGACCTTGAGGATTATCCTAGTGCAGAGGGGGAAAAAAATCACTTGTTTTAATTACATATGCAAACACACGTGTTTCTGTCCAGCTCACCCTTTCTCAATAATACACACATTACACACCAGTGTTGTTGTATGTTTCTATTACACAAGGATGTCTATGAAAATCAACGTGATTTTCACACTACAGACCGATGCATTCCTTTTTATATCAGCATCAGCACTGAATATAAATGAATTCTTTATGAATGTGCTTTGGTAATTGATATGATGTGAAAGCATGTGAACATGTGGCCAGGATTAAGCTTAACTAGACAGAAAATATTATAAAGGATTAAAAATGCACTATTACTAATTACAAAAATGCAATTGCACATGCTACAGCCTTGTACTACTGTATGAATGCATTCCGAACATCACATCTGAGATTTGATTTAGCAAAGAAAGAAAGAAAGAAAGAGCACAACATGCTGCATTTAGTGTTTTTTTTTTATTATTATTTTTATTTTTACATAATCCAGAGCAGATGGAGTGTGATGGAGTGTGACTTTGTGAAAGGGTCAGAAGCTCTCACTGGGGTGATACAGTACCACATTATACCAAATTCCTACTGAATCCTTGTTTCTGATTGAAAGTTGATTAATTTTCTGTAATAGCAGCTCCAACAATAATTCCAACTGTATTTCAAATCACAGGTTTCTGTTAATACACTTGTTCTAGTACATGATGGTTTCTATAATAACTTATTCACAGGGACTTGTATGATAGATGCTCAACATAATCTGTATAACACAACAAGCTGAATTTTGTTCTTATTAACTTCAAGAAAAAAATAATCAACTTTGGGGTAGTAACAGGATGCTTCATCTCAGGCCACATTACATTATTATTATTATTTTCCTATAACAGCATACTCATGGTGTTACATGAATCAATATTGATATGTGAGAGAACATAAACAAAAATACTACCTATGATAAGAAAAAAAGAGGGAAAGATGAGGAAGATGAAATAAGATAGAAATGAAATGTTTGAGTGAAGAGGAAGCAATAGAAAGACTGCAAGAGAAAGAAGAAAACGCGTGGGAAGCAGAGGCAGGAGAATCAGAGGGACACAATGAGCTGTACATTAATTTAGTCTTAAGTGGTGAGCGCTATGATGGAGAAAAGTCGGGTTAAGACATATATTCACTTCAGAGCCATTAGACTCATTTCAGGGGGAAAAAAGCGAGAGTGAAGGAGCTGTGTAGGCAGTCCTTCCATTATCTCTGAAAAAAACATCAAACGGGCATGTTACTCCTTGCTGTCTTTTTGAGAATCCGACTGATGCTAGCTTTTAAACATTTAATATGTTTAAACTGGAATTGTTCAGACTAAATTTACTATCACAAAAATGTTATATTTTTATTTTATTGTCTTTATAGTGAAGTAGACTTTTCAAAGGAATATAAGTATTTGTTTAAATTACAAATGCACACAGAATAGCACAATCCTAAAAAGATTAAAAAATAAAAATCCATTGTTAATCCAACATAACAAATACAATAAATATGGTTGCTTGTTTCAGATTGTAGGCTCTGAGGAACCTTGACTGAAGGGAGACAGGATTTCTGCCTGCTGAATCCCTTTTTTATTTTCGGTGAATGAATACCTGTAAAAATAGAATTAAATTAAAGCTGTTTGAGAATAAATATGTTTATACTAATGGGTTTGCTTTGAGCCAAAATTGTAATAAAATGAAGTCCATCAGCAGCCTAGAGAAACAGCAGGTGGTGTGCATCACATACGACCCAACATGGGGATCACGTTGTAGTAAATTTAAGTTGTGATTGTGGCAGACACAAAAATGCAAACAGATATGACAGTGAAATTAATTAATAAGTTAACTAGCCTCCTAAAAAACAAACAAGGTAAAATAAAGATGTCGCATAAAAACTGTACAATCTCTCATGTAGTGCTGGAAAACCAGAGAAAGAGACATACATGCAGCATCTCACCCACGAAAACCATTACATCTGGATCTGACCTGAGTGGACAGTGAAAGTGAACAGAGGAAGGAAGAAGGTGCTCAGGTTAAGACAGAGGAACAGTTATGGAAAGAGATTTCTTGTCATTTGCTACAGTTTTAAACTTCTTATTTAATGACTTAAAAAAGTCACCCAGTAATTCTTCTATTCAGCTCTATTTGCAGAGCAAGACTTCTATGGAAATGCTTCTCCCATTTGTTGCACACTGGGAGTGGCATCCAAAACACCTATTTTTAGCGAGAAAAGAGCTAAATATTTTACACATTCCTACATTACAACGTTATACATATGTAATAAAATTACAACATGCAAAATTTAGCATCATGTCTACATAAGAGTTGGATCCGAGTTCCAAACTGTGTCTTCAAACATGGTAATAATAAAGTGTGTTTCAATTAAAAATATATAGTGCTTGTCCGGGTGTAATTTTTTCTTTGGTGGATTCATGTAACCCTGAAGTTGGAAGAAGGATAAAATATCATTGGGCTGAAGGATATTTGCCATTACATTGGAGACTGTTCATTTTCTTATACACATAAGGGGATATGGTAGTTTATATGGCAGTTATTGAGAAGTACACCTAAAAACGTATGCTTTGGTTATAACCCTTAAAATTATTGAAGACCAGTAATTATAAAGATTGATCTGCTTGTACTTACGGCTGGGAAACGTCAATAAAATATCAATATCATGATAAACTATGTCACAATATGCTTTCCAGGTGACTGTAAATATATTTTATTAAATAGGGGGAAAAATAAATAATTATATACAGATACAGCAGCTCAGCAGCTCTCTCTCTGAGGTTTCAACCCAGACATTATTGTAAATGAGCTAACTCCCTTAATCTACAGCACTGTCACTCTGAACCCAAAGTTGCTTTGTTCTCTTCTAAATATTATATAAAAAGTAGCCATCTTACAGGATCAACATATTTCTAAACCAAAGAGAAGCCAAGCGTTTAATCATTGCCAAACTGCATATTGTACTGAACTTGATTCACAGTGTAACTAAACCTAATGGAGAGGGAGGAAAGACACACACACACAAATAAAGAAAATGTTAGGAGCTAAGAAATACAACTTGTTTGCTGTACTTAGCCATCTTTAATTAAAGTGAAATTCTGGATGTGGCAGTGAGAGAAACAGTGAGACAACAGAATCACACAAGCACCAATAAAGAACTAAAAAAAAAAAAATTACATTTACTAAGAACCCTTTAACATCTGTTATCTTCCAGTCTGTCTGTGAAATGCGCACACACACACACACACACACACACACACACACACACACACACACGGGTGTGTACAGCCTGTATATGCACCTTTAACAACTGTCATTCAGCACCATTCTAAATAAATGCTGATGGTCTAAAAGATCATTCTCTCTAGATAGGGGTGTAGGAAATCAAACATATTTGCCCTTATATCTGTTGGAATAAGACCACACAGACATTTGCTGTCTAAATTCTTTGTGTGTCTACAACTTATATGATTAACAATTTCTTAAAATTTTGATTGTATTAAAGCGATAGGTATAGGGCTAGCATTAGAGTTACAGAAACCAGAGTGTGCACAGATTCCAGACTCAAGATTCTGGAAAACCATGCCAGACAGGTTTTTTTGCCCTACTTTTACGATTTTGAACAAAACTGAAAACTTTTTCATGTATGAAGACTCTAGGCGTAGCACATACAGCTTCTAAACTTTAAATTCTGGAATAAGACTACATATAGAGATTTGCAGGGCAGATTCTTTGTGTGTTGACAAATATATGATTTTTTTTTTTTTTAACTTTACCATTTAAAAAATTGTTTGCATTTATGAATCCTGTATGCATAAGATTAGGGTTAGGATTATGGGGAAAAGAGAAGCCACAACTTCCAAACTTAAGACTCCAGCAGATAATGACTCACAAAGCATTGTGTATTGGTACCTTTTATGATTTTTTTAAAAAAAGTTTTTTAAACAATTTATATCATTTTTGGATGTTGGAAAAACATGACCCAAGGTGTGCAGGCAAATTAATTGTGTTAAGACTGTTTTCCTGATTTTTAACCATTTTAAAAAAGATGTGCATGTATGAAACCTAGGTGTAGGCATATGATGAGGGTTATGATGTGTTCGACTACAGCTCATAGTTTGGAATTTCCAACCTCCAACTATGAAAAACCAAAGACAACACCCCCTCAACTCTGAATACCTACTTGGAAACACGAGGAGTCAAGCAGTTAAGTCAAATGCAGCATCAGATTTACAGAAATCAGAGCAGCTTCCAAGCTTAACAATCTGGCAAAGAGGTGTGCATGCCAAATATCTTGTGTTAAGACTACATTTACGATTTTGTAACATTTTTTTTTTTAATCTTCCATGTATTAACACTCTAGTAGCACTGCTGCTTTAATCCATTTAAAAGAAATTTGGCACCATCTAACCTGCAGACAGCTGTAATACTTCATAGGTTAACCTTTAAATCCCTGATCTCGGTATACATTTACAAGTGTCAGTCAAGCTTATTGAACTGGCTCAGGTAGAGGTTAGGGATGATGCTGCTGTAACACATAAATACAATTCAAACATAGCTGAAGGAGTAAAATGTTTGGAAACGTAACCATTATTCCAGAGTGGTTAAAATGAGGTAGGTTCCACATTTTATGTAGTTCATTAAAAAAAAATAATAATAATAATAACAATAATAATAATTAAAAAAATTTTAAAAAACCCTCAATATCAATAAATGAAAATGTAATTGCTACTCAGTGCACAAAAGCCACAGACCTACTGTCTTCACATAAGCTATATTGTGAGCACAAAAAAAATATCACATCACTTTTCTATATGTATTTATATATATAAAAAATCTCAATCATATAAAAGTAGCCATACATTTAATTACATTTCTACCACAAACACAATAGAATACTCACCTAAATGCAGTCAGAATTGTTATATTACTACTAAACTTCAAATTCTCAGCCAACACACACTGGCACATGTGATCCAATAAGCCTGGTTTTTGAAGGAGTGGTAAATAGGAACACAAAGCACCAACTCTACTGAGCATCACTCCACGGAGAGGTTCCTACTGCTGAGCTCTATTGCTAAAAGCTGTGCAATTTAAAAACTACACACACAAATATACCTTACAGTTACCAGTCACATACAAACACACATTTACCTGAGTAGTATATCACAAACAAAATCACCCTCATTAATCCTGAAGCGTCAGTGCTATTGCTCATTATATAGGTAGTACCTGTCCGTAAAGCACACGTGTTCACCTACACACTTTCAGAGACCCTGCCCTAAATACGTAGGCGTAATAATAAAGCATGAAGGGCATGAAGGCAATTCCGTGTCACAATGCCCAACCTGTAGACGCTACACTGGGGTTCAATAATCAAAGACTAAGCATACAAATATGTGTGGAGGCCTGGGGAAAACCCTTCACATGGTCAGATTGACATTTTCTACTATATACCATTCTGAAAACTACAGGCTTTCCTGAACTAAAAATTTGTGTGCACATATATCTCAAACAGAAGTAAAGTTCTAGCATTTTAAAATATGGTTACCACCGAAAGTGAAAAAGGCATTTATAGATTCTATTCCAGTTCCACTGAAAGACACTGTGCCTACCTCTACATTTATAACCATTACTGTGAGTTATAACCATTAATCACTTTGATCATCAGCATCATCCACATCAGTCTGTAGTAAAAGCCACTCGTAGCATTTAAACACAGGCCTCATCATAATCTCTTCACTGGACTGACCTCCGTTCACGCTAACATTGATGGGGAATCATTGCCGAATCATTCAGTGAGTTCTGTCGATTAAATTTCTTCTTACTATTATCTTTTTAAAAACTTTCTTCACCGTCATCTGTAGTGTGTGTAAGCACTCTTCTCTGTTTTATGTCTGTTTCACTATAGCACATAATTTTCATTATAAAGCCTGTGAGAAAATCACACTCCGCTAGCTGGGTTTTAGACATCTTTAGGCAGACTGGCTGGTTTTACTTCTTTGTTTGTTAAACTGGCTCCTTACACAGCATGATCTTTGCAGGCAGACAGTCTAAACAAATTTAGAAAGTAGCCTAAATAAAACAGCCTCACACTGTCGTAGTAAAATCTATTTAGTTTTTCTTGTTGTATATTACTGGCTGTTTGGCTCTTTGTTTTTGGACGTTTTCCAGAATTTGTTGCAGAGACATCTGACGGGTTTTCCCAGACCACCACACATGGTTATAATCTGCCTGATAAAACTGTCAAACGACAGATAATTAGAGACTATGCTAAAATATTGCAATACTGAAAAAAACCGAAACAGTCCTGCTGCCTTTTGATTCCAGTGTTCCAGACAACTGCTCTCTAACAAGCATCATTCTTCATAAAACACGTCAAACACTTTCACAAAGAAATTAAACATACTAGCACCTATATTTAAAAAAAAAAAAAAAAAACACTGAGTAGTAAGAGAGGTACTCGATCAAATGGAGGTCGGTTTTGTGTAACAGTCTGTAGCTTCTTGCTCCACATTGCCGAGTCACTGATCACCAGCATGAAGACAAGTGAGGAATGTAGATTTCATGAGCCAAGTCCTTTGAATGGAGGTATTTGCAGAGTGGATGCAGATATTAGGAAAAGTAAACTCACTTAAAAATTCACATTCGAATCCTAATAAACAGCAAAAACATGAGGTAACGAGTGCACTGTGAAAGGGTCATTTGATTGCTGTATGAGGCTTCAGCTTCTGTGTTGTGTTTTTGTGCTTTCTGAATGCAAGGGAAAAGATGTAGTGTGAGGTTTACTAAAAGTCATCCAAATGAAAATTACTGAGGTAAACTTGTGCGAAAGATTTTAAAGATCCACAAGCAAAATGATCAACAACTAAAGACAAACTTAAAAAAAAAAAAAAAAAAAAAAAAAAAAAAAAAACCTTTCCACCTGAAATTACTGGGGGAAATGCCATAATTCCATTAGTGAGCACAGCTAAATAACTTACTTTTTAAAATCACTTTTTTGGAACAGAGCCTGTTTTTTGATACTTAATATTTTGCTTGCAGATCTTTTTGTTTAACTCCATAGAAAATCTCATAAGAGCAGCAAAGTTCACATTACTAGAGAGGTTTGATGTTAGTGGTGAAGCGGTCTCTAGTTCCTGCTTGACTGACACCAATCAAATGCTCGCCTCTTTGAGTGGGAGAGCTGAGTCGCTATCTATCATAACCATGGAGACCAGGCACTCTGAGGTAGAACTGTTGGTGGTGTTGGTTGCCCTGGCGATGGTGATGATGCGTTCTTCCACACAGCCCGCGGACAGACGGGCCTCTGCATCGTGGTCCCAGCACTCTTCCACTGTCTCACACACCTGAGCCAATCCCTAAAACACACAACAAAATCTCATCATTTTTTAGCAATGTATAATGTCACATTAATGAGAAATCCAATGAAGAAGTAGGGGAGATAACAAAAAATGGACTTTGGGGAAAATAAAAATAAATAAATAAAAAAAATAGCCTGTCAATCTGTTATTATAAGAATTTACTTCCACCCACAAGCTTAGAAAGCTGGATCTAGAGGCTACCGCATTACTGTTGTAAAAGTCATTACAGAGTTAACAAAGACTCTTTAAGAACCTCAAGTGCAACTCAAACATTTTCAATATATGCTGTTAATGATGTATATGATATGTAAATTCAAACAAACAAACAAAAAAATACTTTACTGGATGTTTGAGCCAGCAGTCCTTCAGCACGGGCCTCATCTTCTTATGGACCACCACATCCTGCAGATCCTCCAGAGATGGGTGGTGACCCACCTCCTCCTCAAACGGGAGCATGTAGTCATGTACAGACCCTGAACCAGCCAGTGACACAATGTTAAAGCCATACCCAAGCCATACCAAAAAGATTTCTAAATAAGCTTGGTTATCTTCTTGTGAGAGGTGATTACACATCACTATTTTGTTCTACTGCACAAATACCCAAACCATTGGCACCAGAAAACTGGAATATCTGATTTTAGTTGCATGGTTTTTGGTATATCAAGACTGGCACCAACAAAAAAGTAACAATACATAGACGTGGGGATAGCAGCACTGTTTCATTTTTCATTAACCATTTAAGAAGTCTTTTTGTTGAGAATTGTGGAAATTTAACATTTTTAGCCAATATAAGCTGTTTATCTGCCAAGTTGTTTAGACAAAGGCAAAAGGTTAATCCCTGTGATGACAATGCAAGCTGATGTCATATCAATTATCTCTTACATTTGAGGAAGATGAGATAGAACTAAAACCTGAACTCTTCTTGGGATAGTTCTTGTATTTATATTTGCAGAACCCAGCATCAAGAACCCAGTTTCTCACTTCTAGTGACTCACCATCAGCAACAGTGCAGCGGGACAACAGCTCCCAGAGCACCAGGCCCAAAGCGTACATATCAATCCGTAAAAATGCATCCCTGTGAAAATTGATGGCACCCTCCAGCACCTCTGGGGCCATGTAGCGCCTAGTACCAACCTGAAGCAGGGCACAGATACACCAGGACACTTAAGTTAGGTCTCAAGATAGAGGTGGATCTCAAAGATACTTTGTGAGGTCTTTTAGTTTCATTATATACTTTTACCTGGCCATGAGTATCTCCTGGCGGTTTCCCTGGTTCGAAGCGCACAGCCAGACCAAAGTCTCCAATCACAGCAGTCAAATCTGTCCTGAGCAGCACATTCTTACTCTTAAAATCCCTGAGGAGCAAGAGTGAAAAAATTCACACACACATTATAGCTGTCTACTGGTGCAATGTGCAAGGGCTTATATTCAGACAAGTTAAATTTCCATTGCAGGTTTTGCTATTTTTGGCTGAAAAATCTACAGCCATCAGCCAGACAAGTTAGCGCAGGTAAATCATACCTGTGCGCGATTGCTGGTTTAGGCCCCTCCAGTCTGTAGGACAGATCCTCGTGTAGGTAAGCCAGGCCTCGGGTCATGCTCTCTGCAATGTGGCACAACTCAGGCCAGTTCACCACATTCCCCTTCAGATAGTCTGTTAAAGATCCCTACAGCACACACAGAGACACATAGAGCTGCACTCTATATAACCCGATCATTCTCTGACCCTATTGAGAAAATAAAGGCATAACATAATATGACTGACATTTAAATGTTCTTACATTCCAAAAAAAAAACTCTTGAGGAAATCACATTCAAATGCATGTTTAGACAAAATGATAAATTTGCATATGTGCATTTGATCACTTTGAAGCTATGTTCTATAAAAGCATAAACTTAATTTCAAAATATGAGTACACCTTAGGGTGTGTTATAGACATCTACGGCACAGAAATTCAAAAAAAAGGAAGAACACGCTGAGGATGACTGAATAAATGAATCAATGTCTGACCATTTCATGGAATTCAGTGATGAGCCAGAGCTCCATTTGCAGGTTGGTTCCTCGTTTTTCAGCAGAGATGTAGCGTAGCAGGTTCTCATGTCTTAGTCCCTCAGTGAGGTAAATTTCTCTCTCATTCTGCCATGATTGCTTATCCTGGACACAACACAAACAATAATCAAGGCACAAAATTAATTTGTGCAAATCCACCCAAACATCTTGCAGTCAGTTGTAATTCACATGCAAACACCTGGTACGCTACAATCAAATCCAGAAAAGGTTTTAGATGCTTACCTGAATAGGGAATATCTTGACTGCAACATATTCGGTTAGTAGCTGAGCCTTCCACACACATCCGAAGCGCCCCCTTGCCTTCAGCTCCAGCAGCTGTAGTGGCTTCAGACCCACCAGAGGAGACGGAGGAGCAGGACCCACACCCTACCATAACAAAGTGCAGGTGATCTTAGTAACACCACACTTTTTTGGAACACATTTTCATATTTGTAAACATCAATAACAAAAAAATCTGCTTAGGAGTGTAAGGCAACAGTTCTTGCATTGTGTGCTAATGCATGCTCAGTGTTAGATAACCATAGACCAGACTATAATAGACAAATAATTAAAATAAAAAAGAAATATAATTATTATCATAATTATTATAGTGTCACACCTGGTTAATGTCCACGTGGCCATACGGAGCTTTGCGCTGGTGGTAAGTCCAGCATGCAAGTACCAAGGCCAGAGACAGCACAAGCAGAGGGAGGAGAGAGTATGCCAACACACCAAGCAGAGACGGTCCCACTGGAGGAGGCTGGATCTTCACTGAAACACCAGACACAACAAATGTGTGCACAGTTAAATACTCAATAAACACCTTAATGATTAAAAAAATTCACTAGACCATGTAAACAAGGATGCAAACTTTTAAACTTAAACACAGACTCAGTTGCTACATGTACAATATACACTATGGCCAAAAGTTTGTGGACACCTGTCCATTACAACCATATGTGGGTCTTCCCCCAACCGCTGTCACAAAGTTGGAAGCACACAATTGTATAGGATGATGTGTGTGCTGTAACATTACAATTTCCCTTCACTAGAATTAAAGGTGTCTAGCCCAAACATCAAGCTCCACGAAGACATGGTTTACCAAGTTTGGAGGGGAAGAACAACTCTGGACCACTGACTAAACCCCAGGCCTTTTCGCCCAACATTAATGTCTGACCTCACTAATGCTCTTGTGGCTGAATGAGCACAAATCCCCACAGCCAAGATCCAAAATCTAGTGGAAAGCCTTGCCAGAAGAGTGGAGCTTATTAAAACAGCAAGGGGGAGAACCAACTGTGAAACTGGATGGTCAATAAGCACATACAGGTGTGATGGTCAGGTGTCCACAAACTGGCCATATAGTGTATATTTTGCAGCTGTACATTTTAGGTTATTTTAATATTTAACTGAATTTAACATTCTGTTACGGAAAACAAGATTACAACAGTCTCTGTGGTGTCTCACCTGCAGGAGCAATCACTTCGGGCAAGTGTGTGAATCTTTCATTGCAGTAATTTCCCTCGCAGCAGCAAAAAAATACCTGAGGGTTCTCCTCTGTGGCCACACACTCCTGTCTGCTCACACACACACAAAGAAATGAGGATATCGGCTTTAAAAAGGGTAAAACGTTCTTGAGAGAACATTATTCTCCTGTGTAATATTTTACCTGTCGTAGCAGTTGAAGTCATCGAGCCAGCAGCCCTTTTTCACCAGGTGTATGGTTCCTGAAGAGTTGATCCAGGATGCATAGCAGTGCTGTCGCTTGTCCTTTTCTCCCTCACATCTCTCGTAGCCACTCTGATTAGTCTTCTCAGCTCGCCAGTTATCATTATAATACACACACTCTCTGGTGCCAACCTCACTTTGCCCAGGACCTAAGAAACAAAATATATATGGTAATACACACACACACATATATATACATACAGTAATAGTAGAGCATAATATCAACCACTGATAAACCACTTTCAATAAAGCTTTAATTGTTGTTTAACGAGTCATCGAAACCTTGCTTGTAATAAAGGATACATGCTTAATATACACCGAAGGTTAACCACACATACTTCTCAGTTGTACGGTTTTAATTATGAAAGTGGCATATAATATAAATATCGAGCTCTTTACCAGCCTCATCCCTTCCCCATATCCTTCACCTAGAAATGTACACAGAACTGGATTAGATTGCGTTTACATCAAGTGACTGTGCTAAGAGTGGGAAGGAAAAAAACTGAAGCAAAAAAAAGTAGAACACATTGCCATTCACATGGCAAATGTAAAGTGTCCCTGATCTGAATGGTCAGATCTCAAGAAGCATTTGACCTCACTGACACCCGTATTAACCATTGTCTACTTGTGATCCGATCACCTGAGGCAGATGTTCATACCAAGTGTGAACAGTGTCTTTGATGACACAACCATGATAGACTTCAGTCATTTTTAATTAATATATGTTTTAAAAAAAACAAAAACAAAAAGAAACAAACCGCCAGTGTCTCTTTAAGCGTCACGTATAGCTAAGAGGGTGCCCATCCCCCAAGTGGTAACCAATCTCCCACTAACCACTTACCCCCCTCACCACACACACACACACACTTCATGAGAGAGATAGGAAAAAAGAAATCTCAATAGAAATCTCAATAAGCTACTATGTTCTGATATACTACTAATAAATGTAATAGGATCATTCTAAAAGCTCCAGACACACTCTTTTTCTTCTCCTCTTACTAATACAAATCATGTGATAAGGGTGAATTACAACATCAACCTCTTCCATTACCTCTACCACACACACACACACACACAGCACAGGAGAGAGTAGGAGCTGTATATGCAGGTTTCAGCTCCCCTGTGGAGTTCACTGATCCAGATCACATTGTCACGTCCTGGCCTCACAGCTGACACACGGACACTGCAGACGGGGTGTCAAATGAGCATTTGTGCTGCAGGGATCTCCCCTGTGCTCTGGCAACGTCAAAGCAGGTTTCATAGACAATTACACAGTATTTGGGGACTACATTTACAGGTAGCCACCGTGTGACAACAGCATAAAACAATTGATCATCTAAGCCCATGGCTCTCAAAGTAAAGTGGGGTCAGTGAAGCATAGCAAGGATGTCTGATTAAAAAAAAACCCACACTAACCCCACACTATCTTTTTTTTTTTTTTTCTTCTTTCTTATTTCTTGTAGAACCAACAATGTGAATGATTTATTAGAACAGAGGTTCGACTGCTTTGATATTTAATTTATATCATAATATACTCTTCTTTTTTTCAGGAAAGCGGTTTGATGAAAATTTGACAGCTTCGTCTAGATGAAAATTTTGGACAACTGTACAAATATACTGATATTCTCATGACATTTTCATAATCATAAAGAGTTTTTTTTTTTTTTTAATAAAAACCTGAGACAGACATTCACAAAAAGTGTGAACTTTGACAATTTGCAATAAGTATATTACACTATAGTTTTATCCAGTCAAACTGAATGGGTTTAATCCAAACCTCAAGAGCCCCGATCAAGGAGAACAAACTGAACATGCTGAGGAACAGACGATATTCATGTACAAACAAAGCCCAGGATATGTAAAACTTATAAACTTGTAAAATCATATTCCCATGTATATGAGAATGATCAAGACAGTTTCCAAAACATATTTTTTCCAAATTCACTTTTATAGAAATAAAACCAGTGAAAGATTCACTCATGAAACATGTGCAAGCTAATCAATAGATTAGAAATAACTATTGAACAAAATAATAAAGGCATGTAATAAATGTATTTAATTAATGCAATTAAACTATTTAACTTTAATGTGTTTAAAATGTTCAATACTTAAATCTAGCAATAATTTTATATATATAGAACAGTATAGACCAGCATGTTGTTATATATGTATTCTCCATATGCGCTGTAAGTGAAACAGCGCCATCTGGTGGAGAAAGCGGTTTTAATCGTTAAAAAGCAGCTGTTCGTGACATGTGTCTCAAACTCTTTCTTTGTACCTCCATGTACTGTATACATTCTCTCTCTCTGTTTCACCACTGATTGATCATATTTTAAGCAATTACGAAGAAAATACAACTGAAAAATGAAAAGTTAATCTGACCTAATAATGATTTAACAGCTCATGATGTGAACACACAGCAGTAAGCAATAGGAAGACTGAATGCGTGTAGCAAGGTACAACAAAAACACTGGCTCGCACACGGGCTAATAACGCTCCTGTATTTCAGATAGGTTGAGTTTATTGTGTCAGAGACGGCCATTTGGTTTGCTCATGGCTCGTGTTCTATAATATCTGTGTTATATTTGACACGAAGCGTTAATGTTACTCCATTTATAAATCACAACAATGCAGAGTGACTTCTTACCTGCTAACAAACTTCCCCGAATGAGTGCCAATGTCACCCAGCGAGCAAACATATTCCTGCAGAGAAATGGACGGAGACCCGAGAAAGACTCTGTCTTTTAGGATTTTTTCCTTTGGAAAGCATTTAAAATAAAAATAAATAAATAATTATTACCCGCGACACATGAATGCAAACAAGCAGTGCATGGCCTGTGACCACTGCTACAACACCAACACCGAGTTAGTGAATAAAACACTCGCTCCGTGTGAAGAAGCAGCAAAAGAAATAAAGCACAACTTCACAAAAATACACAAGTTCATATCGACACAACGCCAACGACTGTTCCCTAAAACAACGGCGTATCTTGTGCTACAAACCGAGTGGAAACATGTTCCCTTTTTTTTTTTTTTTTTTTTTTTTTTTTCTCCCCAGTTCCCTAAACACACAGCGGTGCTGTAGCGTTGACATGGGAAAAGCTCAAGCGCGTCCAAAATGGCTGCTGACTAGCGACCGACGCGACCATCACAAAGACCCGGATGTTCCTAAGGACAACAACACACTCTCTGTCCTTTTAATTAATATAAAAACACTAAACCTTAATAACTATCTTTATATGATATAAATTAAAGCACAATATTAATAGTTTTTTGCTCAAAAGACTAGAAAACTCAACAATCAGGCTAGAACAAGCACATACTGTAACTTTTTTGCATTATCAGAGATGGAAAACGTCAGATCTTTGCACGAAATGATTCTTTTATGTCTCTATTAACAAACCCAGGGTCCTAAATGTATTTTTAATTACACAGTAATTTTGTAAAGTGTGTAAATCCTGTCAACAGAAGTAAAATCTAACTCTGTGGCAACATTTTTCTGATCAGTGAGTGGCCTTTTGAAGGGTGATTCCATGTCCCACTGATATTACATTTACAAATATGTATGTAAAATAAAGGTGAGAGGCATTTTAAACATAGGTAAATCTGTGCATATTTCAGATAAATAACATAAAACATCTCTACACTTAGGAAACAGCATTCTTCCCTGTCCTGTCCCAGCCCACTACAACTTATATTGAAATATAATCATAAAATCTCAATATTTTTGCATTATTGTGTGAATCCATTTAACATCTCATGCTTGAAGCTTCCTTTTCCATGAGTCATCCATTATAGGTTATGAAAAATGTAGATTTTAGTCCCACAACATTCAATCTGTCCTGTTACCTGAACACATTCACCCCTATTACATATTGGAATATTCCAGGTCACATGTTCAACAGAGTTGCATCATTCAAATTTTCTGAAGATCATGGGAAGAAGAAATGTTAATTTATTTTTTTCTTTATTTTCAGTGGCAAAAATATTAATCTTTTAATGGTCTTGACAACAAATCATTGGTCAGGAAATTAGAAAGAATTAAACAAATAGATAAAGGAAGTTTGTGGCCTTGTGGCCATTGATGAGCTGCAGCAGATGTGGCAGATAAAAGATTAGTGATTTTTTGGTTAAGAAAAAAAAAAACCCAAAACATCCCAGATGATTATTTTTGGAAAATTTTGTGCACCCAATCATGTGTTTGAATTTTACACCAAACATTTTAATCATTATCATGATTTTATCTTTGCGTACAAGTGAATTTCCCTGTTTCTAGCTTTTCCTCAAACAGTTCACTGCAGCAAAAGTAAACCAGCAAATGGTGGCACAGGAGCTCTCAGGAGTGCATTTGTTTAATTATTGCTCGTTTTCTGACCAATGATTTGTTGTTTGATTTGCCATTTTGGGCTTGGCCTATTTTTGCCCAGGAATGTACAACACTGTTACCCCAATTATTTATTTATAATAAAGTGTAATTAATAATTAATAATTTATTATTGGTTATTGATTAATAAATAAATCACTTTAAAGAAAAGTTCTTCATGTCCTCTTGCCATTAGCATCAATGTTTTAAGAACAAAATGCAGCTTTGTCAGCGAAGAATCCTAAAAAAATAGATATTGTCGCCCGAGGTAGGTTAACTTTTTTTGGTTAATGCATATTTTCTTAGATTCAATGTTTAAAATGATAAAATGATGGCAGTTAAGTGTGGCATCATCGATTAGTGTCAGATGATCACTAGTGTAATCTTTTGTTGAAATACAATGTACAATGTTTTGTATGCAAGACTATTTGTGTAGATGAAACAACAGATTTTATTCATAGAGGAATTAAAATAATGTTTTAATACATTGCATTCATTCATTTGGGTCAGCTGAATGAAAGTTTACTTTGTGTCAACTGTCCCCAGGTAACCAAATCACACATCTGGATTTCACAAAAACTGTCAAGCCGACATTTTAAAATTCAGAAAAAGATCCCAACGTTGTTTAATTCTATGGTCAGGTAGGTAAGAGGAGTTATACAAAAGGAAAGGAAGGAAAGAAAGTGAACAACGAACCACCTGCAGATGCAGAGGTGTGCATGTAATTACAATTTCCTGTGTTCAAAGAAGACGTCTTAAGACATTTATCTCTTCAGCTATTACAACTATACGCAGTACTACTCTAACCTAGTTAGATATAAAATGTAAAATTATATACATATGCATATACAGTACATATATACATATATACATACACTGCCCTCCAAAAGTTTGGAAACGCCTGAACAAAATAGGGTTTTTGGGCAATATCAGCATAAATCCTC